>CM016615.1:50794674-51994674 GCA_005393395.2 Gossypium australe | reverse complement strand
TGTGAAGGTGATGTATGGATATATACATATTTATACATGCATATAATGTTGCTATGAAATCTATTCAGTATGTTTGCCTATTTGGCAAGGAAGTTGTAAATGGAATAATTTATTAAATCATGCTAAAGCGTATATGTGAGTTAAAATGCTTGAATCTTGCTAAGCTTAAATAGCTTACTTTGTGTTTCCTTATCGGTTTTCTGTTTTATAGATTTTGGATTCGTTACGAGCTCGGGGATTGTCAGCAGGACTATCACACTATTGACAGCTTATTTTGGTATTTTAGTTATATTAATTACGAATATATGGCATGTATAGATTAGAAAAAGGGTAGATATGAATTGAGCATCTATGTATATAAGTTTGGTTAGAGTTTAAATGAAATGGAGTAAAGATGTTATAAATTAGTTAACCATATTTTGCAATGAAATAGTTTTTAGTTAGCAGCAGTGACGTGATTTTGAAAAATCACCAAAAATAGGATAGATGGAATTACAATGTGAATAAGATATACAATTAAAGCTTATTGTGTCTATTTTTATATAGTAGGCAAAGAAATTTTATATTATGAGATATTTAAGTTTTAGTGAGACTAGTTCTGAATGACTTTGTGATCCCCTGTTCTGTATTGTAAAAATTATTAAAAATTGTACAAAAATAATCATGGAGCATAGTTTATATGCTTAGAATCCCTAATGAGTATATTTTTGATTGGAAGAAATGAGAACATTATTTTAATTTTTTTCAATGAGATAATTGAGTTTTTTGTAAAGATAGTTCAGAACCATCAAATAGTGAAATAGGGGAAACTTTAATGAATAAACTGTACTAATTGGCTACACAAAAAAATTCTAGAAACATTTTAGTAAGAAGATATATGAGTCTAGTTTCAATAAAATTTACGGATCTCAATTTCGAGTTTCTTAACTCGAGTTATAGTCAATTTAGTCAACATGATGCAGATGGACAGTTTCAATTTTATGCCCTGAATTAGTGGTTAAGTCTAGTAATGCCTTATGCTCGACTCCGGTAACGGTATCGGGTAAGGGGTGTTACATTTGGTTGGTATCAGAGCCAGGTTTAGTCGGTTCTCGGACTAACGTGGCGCGTGTGAGTCTAGCTATACATGCCATATTTAACCTGTGATAGTGTGATATCTCCCGACTCTAATGAAAATTGTTTTAATTAGACAGATATGCTTTCCAACCGAGCTAAATTTCGATAGTATGGAATGTGTACTCAAATGTTTGAGTGAAAATATATTTGTGATGAGTTGACACTCGTAAAGGTATGAATCAAAGTGTATGACATTTTTGTTATTGATAAATGTTACAATTATATGAGCATATGAGTTATGACAATTGAGTTATGATGCTATATATGACAATTTTGATTGTGAATTAGTGATTTGAGTTGGCTCATGAACTATGTGTTAAAAATGATTATAAGCAAATGTTTACTAAATGTTTTGAGAATGTGAAATTAGAAATGAATTGGCTATTTGTGATAGTCTATGTTACATGCTGTATGTGTAAGTTAATTTTGAGGCTTTACTAACCTCACCTCCTTATCAGTGAAATGTTAAAATGAAATCTATAAGAATTTGGGATGAAAAAGCTCATGAGAGTGGAGTTATAGAAGTTCGTGCTTGAAAGATTAGTAATGTGGTCAGAAAAGAGAATGAATCAGTAAGTGAAGACAGTACTAAAAGAGATATTGGATAGTTCTGAAGATTATTCAGATTATGCAAAGCCACTGGTGAATAAGAAGTTAATTTCGACTAAATGACATATTCAGGTATATTGTCTAAAGAAAGTATTAACTGGAAGCTTTTCTGATATTTACTTTTGTTAGAAATGGGATAATGTGAAAATTTCCAAGGACAGAGTTAGACAGTTGAATAATGTTTATATTGTATTGGTGACCGAGTGTAATGGTTATAGTCGGGTAATTACTGTGATTCCTTCTGGGCATTTTATGTGTACATTTATTCTCCGAAGCATAAGCGACTGCTTAATTCTGGAAAGAGGATTCTTATCGTGTGAGAACGCTAGCTAAATGTACTGATAGACGAAAGCATGGTTGATCTAATTGGGTTACGTTTGATATTGCTATGTCTTCCTCTGGTATTTATTCCCTTGTGTGGATATGAAAATCGACGGTAAAATCTGAATGATACTAATACTCTGTATGTGAAGATTATATTACTTATGTTACTGTGGATTTCAATATTTATGAGTGACATTGTTCTTTCTGGACATTTTCTGGGATATTATCGGAATTAATATCATTCTATCTGGGTTGTAGTTTTCGGATATCCTGAGTTTGAAATTTTGCTATTCTGGTTTTATTGTGAATCTATGTGATTATCTGTAAGAGATATCTATTTGACAAAAATGGCCATATCGTTTATAATTATAATTTCTAGCCTGAAATGTGAGAGTATAGTGGTACCGTTCTCAGAGTTATAGAAGTTGTGTTTATGCAGAGGTTACTGATAAAATCACATTTGGTTCTTCTCTATGTTCAAATACTTCATTAACAGTGGGGATAATATTTACTTATAAGGTTGAGACGTCGTTCTTATTAAGGCCCAATGGTTTCTAACTAATAAAGGTGGCTACAATATAATTCAAAATATCGATGATTAATAGATGAGACCGCTTTATTATAAACTCTTTTCTAGTTCTCGTGAAAGTTCGACACTGATAAAAGTAAAAATGATTGAGGATCAAGATCAATCTGTGAAACGATATGGTTGGGTTATCCTTTTTAACGAGAATAAAAGATTTCTTCGAAAAGACTGATTTAATGGTTTAGTTTGATTTGAACTATTTGATTGAAAAGATAATTGGATTACATGTGTCTGGATCTATCTACCTGACTGAAAAAAAACTTTGAATGTATATGTGTGAATGGAAGGATAGTATGGAAGAAGAATTTGTAGTTTTGAAGATTTAATACATAATTTTATCTATTGGAACAATTCTATCTGAGAAATGTTGTGATAAATTAAAGTTAGTTCGAATGTTGAAGCTTCCTTTTGCACGAAGACATTATCAACCGAAATGTCAGTTCTAGTTCCGTCTGAGTTGAATAAAGAGTTTATGATCCTCAGTCATATGTTAATGAATGGTTTGAAGTGTGTTCTGATGAAAAAGAGTGTACAGAGATATCTTGTGATTGCATATAGTTAAAGATACATGAAAAGAATTATGTGATATATATGATGACTATGAGAGTGTAAAATGTTTAATGTCAGATAAAGATTCGAACTTGGCACAAAAAGTTAACTCGAATCGTCGAAAAACTTGTGAGTCTGTGAGTGATTCTTATCCGAGGAAATGATTATAGTTTCGGATGTTTTGAATAGAAAACTTTTGTGTGCTTTTTGAGCGATGAATACGTGATTGATCTTATCAGATAATGAATAGTCGTTAGCTGAATTAGAGGCTAAATAAATGTTTATTTAGAAAAGTTGTGAAATTTAAAAATGTGTCAGTGAATTATAAGTTAAAAAGGGGGTTCAGCATAGATCTCTGATTCAGAACTTCAGACGTGGAATCGATGATTATTTGTTCCTTTGAGATAAAGTGCCTATACCGAGAAGCTCTAAGACTGTATAACCATTGTTATAAGTGGCCTACAGTGTCAATTAGTCTGATCGTACGAGAGTAACATGATGCACGAAATTTCGAGATATGATATTGATGAATGAATGTGAACTGTGATATTACTGACTTTGTTGATTAT
Source organism: Gossypium australe (assembly GCA_005393395.2). Classification (NCBI taxonomy): domain Eukaryota; kingdom Viridiplantae; phylum Streptophyta; class Magnoliopsida; order Malvales; family Malvaceae; genus Gossypium; species Gossypium australe. The sequence goes on along the minus strand of CM016615.1, from coordinate 51,990,921 downwards.
AGAAATAAAGTGTTGATGAATTTTGTATCGAGATTATCCTTATTATTGAAAAGTGATAGAGTTATCTGTTCCTGAGATGATAAATCTACACATGGTACTAACCATCATTGTTTCGGATTGAGATTTGAAACTCATATTGTGATTCTCAGGGAAAGTACAGTAATCTATGAGTATGAGACTACATTGAAATCGAAAAATGCAATTCAAACTCTCGAAATATTTACTAGTCACTGTGTTTTAGAGTTTCAAAGCCACTAAGAAAGACCGTTGCTGTTATAAGCAATTACTGAATTTTGTTATTTTAGGGATCGAGCTTTGGAGAAAATGATCCAAGGAATTAATATCGTCAAAGAAATTGAGCAGAAAATGGAAACAACTTAATACAGTCATAAGCAGTCTCAACTAGAGATGATGTACAGCGAAAGTCAGATCAGAAATTCAATTGTGAGATTAAAGAAATTTGAAATCTAAAGCTATGTATGAATTTGAAATGTATTGTGTGGAAGTGAATCCTTAATCTACTTTCTGGTAAGATTTTCGAGGACGAAAATCCCTAAGGGGGGAGAGTTATAACAGCCCGATTTTGACCCTAATCGGAACGGTGGTTTCGGGGCCACGAATCCAAGTCAAAAAAAATATTCTAATATTATTTTCTTGTTAAATATTTATGATTGAGTATGTGCTAAAATTTCGTGAATTTATTTACTCATTTGTATGCTTAATTTAGGAAAAAGGATTAAATTGCATGAGTGGTGGAATTAGCCAATTGTTTGATTGAAGGGTTAAATTAATGTGTCTTTATTTTAAGAGGGTTTTATGTTGCAATTAACTCTCTTATAATTATAGTGGACGGCAAGTGATTATAAAATGCCTTATTATATTTATTTTATGTGTTAAAATGTTAGTAATGATAAGATATATGCATAAAAAAAAGAAAGAAAGAAATTTATGTTTTAATAAAAACATGAAAAGAGAAAGTGGAGGTTCATCTTCATTTCTTTCTTGTTATTACCTAAAAACAAAAGAAGGGAGAAGAGCTTGAGCTCTCAATCATTTGGCTTTGCATGCTCAAATTTAGGTAAGTAATTAGATTAATTTGTTAATAAATCTTACATTTTTGGGATAGTTGATTTGCATTTTAATTAGCCCATGATTTAATTTTTGTTTCGGTTGTGATTTTTGTAAGAAGCCATGAATGGAAGCTTGATGCTCATGATGTTTAAAAAAATGATATGTAAATGGCTGACTAATAATGATGTATTTGTTATGTCTAAAATTTGAGAAAAGGAGTGTTTGATACTGCCTTTAATGTAGCTGAGAAGGTAATAAAAGACCAATTTAATGCTACAAAATTTATGTCTTAAGTGTTAGTTAATGAGTTAGTTATATGGTGATAATAGCTGTATGTTTATATTGTTTGGGGTGTTTGTGGACTATTAATTTATGTTAATTAATGCTGTCTAAATTGATGTCAGATTAAGCTATTGAAGAATGTAATTAGTAATTAATATGTACTGCATCAATAAGTTAACTGTTAATTATTATTAAAGTTAGTTTTAGTGGATTAATTGGGCTGCTGTAATGCAGGATTTGAATGCTATCTGAATTGGTATTAAGTATTTAATTGTACTGCCATATTTTTGTATATTAATGTTGTTTATTAAAGAGTATCTTAATGCTATCCAAATATGAAATCTTTGGGACTTTAAATTTCATGAACTAATATAAATTCCTGCTGTATTCATGTTGTCCAAATTGGAATGAATTGGATAATGGTTGTGTGTGTTGACCATTTGTGAGGAATAAATATGTTTTTACTAATTGTAATTAAATGATATGATGGTTTGAGTTTGAACTTGATTTGATATTTGAGTTAGTTAATATATTGATTTATTATTATGCTTTGATCGTGAAACAAATAGATCGATTAAAAATCGGGAAAAAGAGAAGGTCGTGGAATAATCATCTATGGCTTGAGGTAAGTTTTAAGTAGTTGGATGAATTGAATTTAATTGTATACTAATGTTCATATGAATATAAAATGTAAGCATTTTAATTTCCTAATTGCCGAATGTGTCATGAAATAAATGGGATGTGTATATAATAGTCGGATATGAGTTTTATACATATGAGTAAATATGTGAAATTATCGAATATATGAATTGGCTAAATCTATGTGTTTGTGTTAAGGAGTAGATAAGTATATAAATGGAAATGGAAAGGAGAAGTGATGGTAATTGAAGAGTTGGATATTTGTGAATGAAAATGCTTGAACTTGCCAAATGTAATGGTAATAGAAGAGGCAATTGAGTTGTTGATAGATATATGTATGTTATGAACAGAATTATGTAAATTGTACTTGAATGAGATAAATTGAGAATGTATGAATGGTAATGGAATTACAAGTGTATTGAAGATCAAAGAAAAGGTCTCTTAAAAGGCACTAAGTGTGCAAACAAAAGTACCGAACACTGTGTGTGCGAAATCAGTTAAATGGCACTATGTGTGCGGATTAAATAGTAATGGCACTATGTGTGCGATACATTACTGTCAAATGGTACTATATGTACTCTTTCTCAAGTAACGACACTATGTGTGCGGTACGTTACGGAAAGTTGGCACTAAGTGTGCGGGAAATTGTTAAAGTAACGACACTATGTGTGCGATACGTTACAGAAAGTTGGCATTAAGTGAGCGGGAAATTGCTAAAGTAAAGGCACTATGTGTGCGATACGTTACTAAATTCTTGTAACAGATATACAGGTTTGATGCTTTTTAATAGACTCGTATTATTAATGTTGACAAGGATAATAAAATGTACGAGTATACAATCATATGTTATGCTCGGGTGGTTAAGGTTGGGGAGGTAAATGACCCAAAAGGTATGTATTAATTATAACAACTTGTGATTGATGGTGGCTCGAAATGTAAGTAGGAATTTGGTAAGTAAAAGAGGCATATGCTGTTATTTTATCATGTGAAGGTGATGTATGGATATATACATATTTATACATGCATATAATGTTGTTATGAAATCTATTCAGTATGTTTGACTATTTGGCAAGGAAGTTGTAAATGGAATAATTTATTAAATCATGCTAAAGCGTATATGTGAGTTAAAATGCTTAAATATTGCTAAGCTTAAATAGCTTACTTTGTGTTTCCTTGTCAGTTTTCTATTTTATAGATTTTGGATTCGTTACGAGCTCGGGAATTATCAGCAGGACTATCACACTATTGACAGCTTATTTTGGTATTTTGGTTATATTAATTACGAATATCTGGCATGTATAGATTAGAAAAAGGGTAGATATGAATTGAGCATCTATGTATATAAGTTTGGTTAGAGTTTAAATGAAATGGAGTAAAGATGTTATAAATTAGTTAACCATATTTTGCAATGAAACAGTTTTTAGTTAGCAGCAGTGATGTGATTTTGAAAAATCACCAAAAATAGGATAGATGGAATTACAAGATGAAGAAAATATACAATTAAATCTTATTGTGTCTATTTTTATATGAAATAAACATAGTAGGCAAAGAAATTTTATATTATGAGATATTTAAGTTTTAGTGAGACTAGTTCTAAATGACTTTGTGATCCCCTGTTCTATATTGTAAAAATTATTAAAAATTGTACAAAAATAATCATGGAGAATAGTTTATATGCTTAGAATCCCTAATGAGTATATTTTTGATTGGAAGAAATGAGAACATTATTTTAATTTTTTTCAATGAGATAATTGAGTTTTTGTAAAGATAGGTCAGAACCATCAAATAGTGAAATAGGGGAAACTTTAATGAATAAACTGTACTAATTGGCTACACAAAAAAATTCTAGAAAAATTTTAGTAAGAAGATATATGAGTCTAGTTTCAATAAAAATTTACAGATCTCAATTTCGAGTTTCTTAACTCGAGTTATAGTCAATTTAGTCAACATGATGCAGATGGACAGTTTCAATTTTATGCCCTGAATTAGTGGTTAAGTCTAGTAATGCCTTATGCTCGACTCCGGTAACGGTATCGGGTAAGGGGTGTTACATATACTGACTTCCCCACCACGACCACCAAGCACGCCCGTGTGCCTTGGTCGTGTGCTCTTAGCTAGCTACTGACTTGCACACTACGGCCAGATGACACGCTCGTGTCGAGGCCGTGTGATACCAAACTGCATTCTACAATTCACCCACGGTCGTTAGGCATGCCCGTGTGCCACAACCGTGTGACATTATAGGCCAATTACAAGGCCAAAATGCCACCATAAGGGTCAAACCTACAAGCCATATTTAACAAGATTTCTCATGCACATTTAACCATCAAAACATACCAAAATAATCAACCAATTCCTGCATATTTGCCCACTAAGGTAATCACACTACAATCCATTCAAACCAATTCCAAACATACCAATTTGCATGACTAAATCTCAATTCATACCCAAGCTCCTTTCATCAATATATACTTACCACCTCATAACCATTTCATATATCAATAAATCATACCAAAACAACTTCACATATCACAATCATTAAAGCATATTACCAAAACATAACTAGCCAAATCACATGGCTATGTTCACTTTACAACATATACCAAAACTAGCCTATACATGCCATATTGAGCTATATACATTTTCAAAGTGTACCAAAATAAGTTTTAGTAGTGTGATGATGATCCGTGACGGTCCCGAGCCTTCAGTAGCTTTGACGACCTATAAAATAGAGAAAAATACACACAGAGTAAGCTTTCCAAAAGCTTAGTAAGTCATATACAAATAAACTTGGTATGGAAGGCATATATACAATTAAATACATTGCCACCTATCAATCACTTAGCAACTTTCACATTTTTGCTTTGTTTCATACATTTTTAACCTCATTTGTAACATCCCCAAACCCGGCCCACAAGCCACGGCCGAATTTAGAATGCCACTACGAAAAACGTTCGAAAAATATTTTGACTTAGAAGTGAAAACATAAAATTTGTGGTTGTTTGTAAAATCTTGTGTATTTTAAAATTCTGAACTAAGTTGAGTTGTTACAAATTCCCGGATTAAAACTTTATATATATATATATATATATATTAGAATATAAATTGTTAAGAATAAAATCATTTCCAAAGTAATCATCAATCCAAATAAAACATAATGGCACTTCAAATATTTAAGTGGCCCTTACTACAATAAATGGATAATTAAAATGCTGAAAATAATAAATTTAATAAAATAAGTAGAAACATCTTTATCTGCATGGGCCACCTCGTATCCACTCCAACCCGGTCCGAGCTATATGCATCACCTGTAAGGTTGATAAAAATTGGGTGAGTCGAACAGACTCAGTGTGCAATTAGGCCACTGAATTCCACCCACATATGAACCACATATTAACCCACAAACACATTTAACCACAGTTCAGATCATAAGGCAATCAATTCACATGGCATCACTTATTGGGCTTGGCCCATTATCACATCACATATCAGATATCAATGCACTTATTCACATGATTTCACTTATTTGGCCTTGGCCCACATTCATACCACATTTCATATAATAACGTAATTAACCACATGTTTCCACATACTGGGCTTGGCCATTACCACATTTATCCACTTCACATACTAGGCTTGGCCCATTTCACATTAATCCACATATCACTTTGGGCTTGGCCCATTTTCACATATCAAACAGATTTATGCACAATGCACCCAACCTCGCCTAGGGTCCATCCTCTACACACCCCCGTACCCAGCCACCACACACCAGGGGATTACTAAATCACCCTCCAACCGCTACACATCCATTTTGGCAATTAAAGCCGTCCACGCGAACTTAATCGCAAATAATCCACAACGCGACCTCAGTCAGCGTCAATCCACGATGTAGCCCGTAGCTAACATCAAAACCACGATGAGCACAATGCCATCAATAACCACGATATGGCACATAGCCTATATCAACCACGTACTCGAAGTACACCCTGTCCTTCTTTCATAATCATATCCCATCCCATGCACATGCAACATATAATAATGCCACGATAAATAATGCATGCACATGTTATCCAAGTATTCAGTCACATATTCACATTGATAACCACATCACATTCAGATATTGGTACTTACCAGATTATCGACATACCCCTTGAGGGTATCCATATCACAATTTCCACTGCACTAGTTAGCACATTCATATCACATACACATATCACATACATAACATACATCCCGGAAAACAGTAGGCTAACTACACACCTGATCACTTGTAGCGTTACGCCCTCAATCCCGATACTATCGCTTAGCGACACTACGGCTATCTGCCTACTTTCTTGCTCTGACGCTGGCCCACACCCTGGTGGCCAATCCCGAACTGCAGAAGCAGATCTCCTCTTGAACTTAGAGGTAGGGACTACCCCTTGTCCTCCTTGACTGGCATTCGCGTCCATCGTAGAACACTTAATCAGAATCAACGGTTAAACGTCATTATACGAGATCTTAATCAACTAAATCACAACTTAACAACCTTACCACAAATGGATCAAAATCCCGAAAGCTTTCTTTATTCTTGTCGATTTGGCCCTAAAACATCATAGTTAGAATCGGCTAACTTTAATACCAAATATGGCCTATGGCCGAATACCATGAATCACTTACCTTTCTTATTTAGATCCCGAAACACCACTACTCTCTCTGAAGTTTTCGATTCCCCTGATAATCACTTGTTAGAATCGGCTTTAGGCACTTAATCCATAAAAATAGCCTTTGGCCGAATAGCACATACCACTTACCTTGACTTGCCTTGATGAATCAAATCCCAAAAGACTCCTTAGTGCTTCCTTCCTTCGACTAAACACCAAAAGAACACATATTAAGGCTTAAAGGACATTCGACCATACCTAAACCAAGGCTTAAACACTTGATTTCGGCACCCAATAAGAGAGATCCCAAAATCGATTGCTTAAAGAAGAACACACTTACCACCTCACGTTGCTTGCCACTAACGCTTGCTTGAAGAGATCAAAAGAGAGTAGGTTCCGGCTTTTAAAACTTGCGACAGAAAAGAGAAAATGAGGGCATTTGAGATTCGACTATGGCTCTTAATAAAATACAAATGGAAGAGGGCACTTACAAGATTCGGCTAAGCCTTTAGAAAGGTGATTGAATATTCGGCTAACACCAAGAGCTGATATGGAGTTTGAAGAAAAGAAGATTAAGAGAATGGGAGAGGCTTATAAGAATCGGCAATGTTGAACAATGGTAGCAAAGTTTCGGCTATCACTCACTTGCAAAATAAGGCATTCGATCAACTATGAGAAGATGTAAAATCAAAGTTGAAAGAAGAAAAAGAATAAGAAGGGAAGGTGAGAAGAATTTTCGGCAAGGCACTTAAAAGTGAAAGAAAAAAAAGATGAATGCTCATAAAAGGTAATTCGGCACTCCCTTGATACACTTCAAAGCCGAAAATTCAAGCCCCTAAAGTCCTATATTCGGCCACTAGCTTCTCCCCTTATCATATCCCTTGTTATTCTCTTATCACCTTATTTAAAATAATCAAAATAAAACTTCAATTATCCTTCACTCATCTCCTATTTTATCTCTTATCTACCCACCTAAGATAAATAAAATAAAACTACATTTATCCTACTCTTTAGCCGAAATTTAAAAAGAATAATCAAGCCTTTATCCCATCCTTTAAAAGTCCATATGCCGTCCAACCTCTTCTCCCTTGTCTTGACGCCAAAAGTAAAAATAAAACCACACCTTATGCTGCCAACGTGATTCGAACATTGGCCCTCACACCTTGCATATGGCGTCACTTGTATGGGCTTTAAGTGGCGCCTTGCAGCCACTTTACCAAGCTGGTTCTTATGTCACAAATCCCTTACAAATTTCCCTTAAGGCCTCCTTAGCCTAGTTTCCCATTTTTCACTTAAAATTTAATAATTTCCTAAAGCCTTCTCCCACATCCTAGGGTCCTCAAAACCTCTAAAACACACTCAACCATACACTAAACCTACTAACTCATGAATTATGCATTAAATGCATAACCCCTAATTCTAGGGTATTACATCATTAGCCATTTTCACCATTCAAGAATCATATAAACACATAGCTCATCTAACCAAAATAATTCTTATCATATCATAAGTTCCATATACAAATTATCATAGTAAGATCATTTGGATACTTACCTTATATACACTTATAGTGTATAATCAACATACTTGAATCAGACATTCATTTACTAAATCTATCAAAGCTCAAAATTGCCATTCGTTTCTCAGACTTGCCCGTTGAACCAATAGGAATCTAGTAGGATACCCAGAAAGCTCGGAATGATTGTAAAATGCCAACGTCCCAGACGAGGTCTTACATGCACTCAGATATCGATGCCACTGTCCCAGACAGGGTCTTATACGAATCAATACGATGCCGATGTCCCAGACATGGTCTTACACGTAAAGCTTGTATCGATGCCAACGTCCCAGACGTGGTCTTACTCGTAAAACTTATATTGATGCCAACGTCCCAGATGTGGTCTTACACATAATCAGATATCGATGCCACAGTCCCGGACAAGGTCTTACACGAATCTCAGATCAACGCCAACGTCCCAGACGTGGTCTTACATGATAAAACGGAACAGATACCTAGGTTGTGACATAGTCAATTCTATCTATTCCTAGGTTCGTACGGGGCTTCTCGGACTTAATCACTATATCGAACTTATCTCAGAATTCAAATGCATAACCTCTCATAACATAAGCACTCAACATCATCATTAATTACATAAACAATTACAAATGCATACATATACATTTATTTGCATATTGACTTACCTCGGATTTGATTTATCGGAATAGAAATGTCTACTCGTTTACTTTCGCTTTCCCGCGATCTAAGTCCATTTTCTTCGGTTCTTGATCTAAACATATTCAGAATTAACCCTTTTATTCACTAATCCATACAATTCAATCCATGGACACACATTTTGGGCTATTTGCAATTTAACCCTCAAATTTGCACACTTTAACAATTTAGTCCATTTTTCACAAAACATCAAATTCACAAAATTCACACATATACACGTTTGGCCGAATACATATACATCATATACAAGTCCACATTTTTCATCAAATTTGCAATTAAGTCCCTCAAAATAATATTTTCTCAATTTAGCCCTAATTAGCTAAATTCATCAATAATTCAAGAACAAAATATGTTCATCTACCACCAATCTATCATTTAACACCTTAAAGCATCACAAAGCTCAACAAATCAATAATGGCATAACTCACAAACATCATCAATACATTAAATTGAGACATGGGTTTTAAAGCTCTTGAAGCAACGATTGCAAAAACGTAAAAATTATTGAAAATCGATCAAAAACGAACCTTGAATTAAGCTTGATAGTAGCCGAATATGTGAAGAGCTTAATTCTTTCCTATTCTTTCTCAAATCGGTAGAAGAAGACCACATTATAGCTTATTTTAAGCTTTTGTTTTATTAATAATATGATAAAATCTAAGTTACCAATATAACCTTTCATACTAATACATATATTATACATAGTTACAAGGTCATTTATGACCTATGCCACCCACTTATTATAATATTGGCTATATTGCCATTTAAGGCCATAACTTTAAAAAGCCACAACACAAAGGTGCATTAACAAATAGCAAACAACTTTCACATTTAATGCAATTTCATCCTTTTGTCAATTAAACACACAGACAGACAATTTAACTCACGAAAATTTACCTCATGCATAGTCACATATCAACGACACAAAAAATAATATTAAAATATTATTCAAACTCGGATTCGTGGTCCCAAAACCACTGTTCTGACTAGGGTATAAACCGGACTGTTATAGAATCTCATATTTTCTAATCTTTGCAATTTAGTCTTAATGGACAAATTGTTCACTAATTAATAAAATTTCTTCATGAAATTTTTACACAATCATGCAAACACCTCATAAGCCTCATAAAAATCATAAAACATATATTTCTACTTTGGATTTGTGGTCTCGCAACCACTATTCTGACTAGGCTCTAAGTCGGGATGTTACAGGATGAAACGCTATATTGAAATTGAGTTTAATGCCCAAGCATCATGAAGTTTACGCAAAAATCTCGATGTAAACCTCAAATCATGATCAGAAATAATTGATGTCTGAACTCCGTGTAATCTTACAATCTAAGACACATAATTCTGCTATCCTATCAAGTGAGTAATCTATTCTGACTGGAATAAAGTGTGCCGATTTAGCCAGTCTATGAGCAATCACCCATCGAATCTTTGTTTTTCAAAGTTACAGGCAAACCAGATGTAAAATCCATCGTGACTCGCTCCCACTTCCACTCAGGAATCATAATTGGTTGTAATAATGCTGACGAAACCTGATGTTTTGCTTTTACCTGCTGACAAATAAAAAATTTTGCTATGAACTCTGTAATATCCCGGATTATGGCTTATGCATATTGTTAAATTGTGTGAAATAGCATGTCAGTGCATGCTTGAATATGTTTTATGAATTTTGTGAACCTTAGTGTGTAGTTAAATGCCTTAGAAATTATTAGATTTTTAAGTGTTAAGAGGAAGCTAAGTCTGATAGGGTCTTAAGAAAATTTGTAAGGGAAATTGGACATAGAAATGGGCTTGGTAAAGTGGCTACAAGGCGCCACTCAAGGCCTAGTAAGTGACGCCATAAGCTGAGAGGAAGGGCTTGTGTTCGAGTCACAAGGGAAGCAATAAGGGAATTTTTATTTTTGCTGATGGATAAGCAGTGATGGACGGCATAGGGATTTCATTTAGATGAGGTTTTCTCTTTTAAAATTCGGCTAGGATAGAAGATAATTGTGGGTTTAATTTAATTATCATATATGAGTAGATAAGAGATAATATAGGAGAAACATGAGGGATATGATAAGTAAAGATAAGGTGGCCAGCCAAGGGACTCTTTTGATGTGATTTTTCGCCAAATTAGAAAGGGGAGTAGCCGAAATTCATAAAAAGATTTCAGCCTTCTTTCGTTTTCTCTTTTCTCTCCATAGAATCAAACCCCTCAATTCTTTCTTCTTTTGGTCTAGCCGAAATATCTCTCAAAATCTCACCATAGCCGATTCTTCCTAAGCCCCATACTCTCTCTTTGCTTTCCCTTGTTGAAGCCGAAATCCTCTAGTGTTCATCAAAAGCCGAAATCAAGTGAGCAGCATTTAGGCCATAGCCGAATAGCCCTGTGGATTCAAGTAAAGGTGCTGCTGATTTTAATATAAAGGGGTAAGGATCTATAGTCATCATCTTATTTCTTTTCTTTAAGCCGAAATTAAGATTCTAATGCCATCAATGTCTTTGGCCGAAACTATAAAAGTTTCTTCCGGGATTTCTAGTATAGTCGACTATAAGGAGGATCATTCGGGATTTAAGGTAAGTCATGTGATATTCGGCCAAAGGCCATGTATTGTGATTAAATGTTAGGTTGGATCTAACATATGTCTGTAGGGTATTTCGACAACTCCCTAATCAAGTGGTTGTTTTCGAGATTTAAGATTCACAAGGTAAGTGAATCTAACATTCGGCCAAGGCCCTATTTTGGTATTTAGATCTGTTTCTTATTCGTTTAAAAGCCGAAACTAATTAGTTAAGTGATTTTAGTGCCTAGCCGATTGCAAGGGAGGAACTCTACGAAGTTTCGGGATTTGATTTGTGGTCAAATCGACAGCAAGGTAAGGATTTAAGTGTGTTAATCCTTCGGGATTTGGTTGTTTGGCCGAATAGGCTTTTTCCTAAAATGCTAAGTGTTGGCCGAATATAGGAACTAAAGGATCTAAAGCCTAGATCGGGAATTTCGAGATTTGAGTAAACTCGCTAAGTGAATCAGGTGTGTACCCCACACTATCTCTTAATAGATTTACGGTACCCATGTAATATGTGTGTTTATAATAATAATGTGAATGTGGCCAAAGGTACCATGCAATGGTACCAGTACTCAGGTACGTTATTTTAACATTAAGTTAATAAGTGATATGAATAGTGAAATATGGCACATGTGTAAACAATGATAAGAATGTGAAATAAGGCCTATGGCATGAGAATGCATGATATGTATGACATGGGGCATATGGGTGATATGAAAAGGGGAAGTAATCTGGTGGTCTTTACCACGATATCTGAATGTGGTGACTTCGGTCACATTATCTGAATGTGGTGTCTTATGACACAAAATGTTATCTGGTGGCTATGCCACAATATATAAGGGCGATGAGCACGTTGACTGCAGCGACTGCCTTCGATGATGTGTAGCGGATAGAGGGTTGACTTAGTAGTCCCCACGATGTGCAGGTTGGTACGGGTGATGTGTAGCGGATGGCATCTAGGCTTGGGTTCGGGATTGCATCATTAGTTATAAATTGCTACATGCATATGTATGATATGTTATATGCCTAAATCGTTTGGGACTTAGTGTTGGTTGTACACATTGAGTCTGTTGACTCACCCCGTTGTGGGATATCTTTTCAGGTGACGCTCAGTAATGGACCGGGTCGGCAGGAGCTTAGTGGTGGCCATGCTCAGCACGAATTTTATTGTTTGAACATTTTATTTTGTTTAAGTACTTTAAATTTATTTTGGGATTGTTTTTGATGTAATAAGGCCATAGTATGAACTATTTTATGCATGCATTTTAATTCTTTTATTACGAAATGATTAATGTCAAATCGAGGTTAAAACAATTTTTATAAAAAAAATAAATCTTTAAATGTTTTGACACTTAAATTCAATTGATTCTTAATTTAAAAGTAAAATCTTTAAAAACAAAATCGACATGTCTTTTTAATATAAAACAAAGTTTTTAATAAATCCCTGATTTCAAAATTCACAAAGTTTTCAATTGAACCCAACATAAGCAAATCTTTCTTCAAAATCACTCGAATTTTTCCTAAGTAACAAACGGATTCTCAAATGTTTTCTCGAGGAACATACCAGACCCGGTCAAGGCTCGTGGGCCGGGTTTAGGGTGTTTCAAACTCACAAATGTCACATTTCATACCCAGTTACCAATACATCTGTTTCAAATCACTATACATTTTCGTACTACCAGGATGAATGAAATACGTACTAGTATGCGCTTCAAACTGAATATCATGTTTCAAATCCAGATTATTCATAACAAAAATTCTATCGTGATAATACAATGTATCATCATCACCAATTCTGTATTCAGTAGCCAAATTACTATAACACCCCTAACTCGTATTCGTCATCGGATTAGGGTTACAGAACATTATCATAAAAATGTAACTCTAAAACATAAATCAACATAATCATAGCATAAATCATTCATTACATGTATACCGTCCTTTAATCGAGCCCTCAAGGCCCTAGAAATAGAATAGAAACAATTTGGGACTAAATTGGAATCAATCAAAAATTTCATATAAAAGTTAGAAAATTTGGACTACAGGGGTCACACGGCCGTGTGGCCAGGCCGTGTAACTCACACGGCTTAGACACACGCCCGTGTCACAGGTCATGTAACAGTCGTAATAGGGACACATGGCCGTGTCCCAGCCCGTGTCCGTGTTCGTGCCCATGCAACTTTCGAAGTTAGGTCACATAGCCAAGCTACACGCCCATGTGTCAGGCTGTGTAACTGTCTGACTTGCAAACCTTGAAACCTACAGGGGACACATGGCTGTGTTGCATGGCCGTGCGTCATACGCGACTAAGTCACACGCCCGTTTCTCAGGCCGTGTGGATATGAGATTGGCCAAACTCAATCCATTCCCATCACCAATTCAAGAATGTACTTACAAGCAATTTGTGCCCAATTTTAGAGCACGAAAACCTTACCAAAACATGCATGTAATGACCAATTCAGAAGACTAATTTGACTCAATCAATGTGGCATACAAGGCACCTCAAAGGCATCAATTCAAGTGTTTCCTAAACATGTATACCTACCACATTTCAATCGTGCACAAATAATTCAATTCTACTTCCAAAACATACCATGGTTAGGATCATTAGAACTTCCACTTAAAACATACCATTTGGTCACTCAAACATGCATCATATCTTAGCCACATTACCACATACTAACAAAGCACCAATGTACCGAAAGTACATCAGCCAAAATAACATATATACATGCCAAACTTATCAACTAATCATCAAACACAAGTCCACCTATACATGCCATTATAACCTTGGCCAAAACATAAAAAAATTCCGGTATAATCGCTGGATAGAGTGATAGATCTCTGGCGAACTTCCAATCGATTGAGCTTTTGGTAATCTATAAAGTAAAGGAAAATAACTACGTAAGCAACGAATGCTTAGTAAGCTTGTTTAAACTTTTAACATAACATTCCATTTCAATAATGAACTTTGTAAGGTAAATATAAACCTATACCAATGCCACAAGATTTATCAAACTATTTAACCATCAACTCACAAATGAGTAAGTCCATCAACATCTCATATATTTTTCATTCCTAAAATTGGATTTTCTAAGACATATTACACAATCATTAACCTTTTCATAAGACTATGAACCACTGAATTTACTTACCATTCCATTTACTTACTTTCCATTTCATTTACTTACTTTCCAGTCCATTTACTTAGCATAAGCTTAAATAATATTTTCAATTCACGAATTAGTGTGTTTATTCATGACATAGGTAAATTCATCTATAGCATTGTAACACCCCAAACCCGATCAATACGCCACGACCGAATCTGGTATGTCACAGAGGAAAACGTTTTGAAGAAAAACGAGTTCACGGTTAAATTTTATGAAAAACCCTTTTAAAATTCTATATTTGTAGAAAATAAGTTTAAGACTGAAATCTACTTTGAAATTACATAAAATTTTAATATAAGTAAGTAAATCATAAGTTAGAAAAGATTTATATCATTTTAAGAAAACTCAAATTATTACTTTGAAACTATTTACATTTGATAGTAGTAACTAAATATTTGTAAATCATTTAATTTATCGAAAACACTTAAGTTGTTGAAATTGTCAATTAATTTATGTTACCCGATGGTAACGTTTTAAAAACCATCGCGGTGTGTAGTTTAGAAAACTTTAGGCTCAATTATTACATTAATCAAATAATTTATAAGCCATATTTTAAATCAAATCCAAAGCTTAAATATAATCCAAAACGTAATTAAACAGGCCTTATTACAAATCCATAAAATATGAAAACCAAATTAAAGTAAAATACCCAAGTGGAAGTTCATATAAAACCAACTTTTATTGCATGGCCTCCTCGAGTTCATCCGGCTCCACATCCGCAATCTCACGAATCACCTGAAATGATAAGGGAGAAGGTGAGTCACCAAGACTCAGTGCATATTCCCTCTCCCGGGTAAATGCCACATTCTTACACAAATTATAACAAAGTACATATATGCATAATGCACCCAACCTAGCCATCCATAACTCCTTTTCTACCCCGTGTGGTACCAAACCACTGGTGGTGCCAAACCACTGGTGTCCAAAGACACAATTGTATTACCAAAACACTGGTGACCGAAGTCACAAATCAAGTCATGGGGCCAACCCATCGTGTGATACCAAATCACTGGCAGACGATCCCATATCTCAAAGTGGGGCCAACCCACGGTGGAATTAACCACAGAGACAAGTCGCTATGAGGTGCCAAACCTCTGGTGTCCGAAGACACGAATGTGATACCAAATCACTGGTGGTTCCAAACCACTGGTGCCCGAAGACACAAATCGAATGATGGGGCCAACCCATCGTGTGATACCAAATCACTGGCGTCGATCCCATATCTCAAAAGTGGGGCCAACCCACGGTGGTGTTAACCACAGGGACGAGACGCTATGAGGTGCCAAACCTCTGGAGGTACCAAACCTCTGGTGACCGTAGTCACAATGTGTTACCAAAACACTGGTGTCCGTCGACACGAATATCAATCTTCCCCCTCCTCTCATATTGCCCATACCAATGCAATAGATAACCAAATCATGTTAATACACTTTAATATGAATCATATAATAAAAACTATAAATCATAGATCATGTTTTCAATCCACATGTAATAACAACATATCGAAACAGACTTACCCGAATCCTCATTCATACCATCATGGTATCATATCCAAATCTCATCGTTTTTCCCACTTTCATAATATGATTAGTTATAACACACATAAACACATATATAAACCAAGTTATAAAGTGTGTAAGATACACACCTGATAATAGTGATAACTAAACTTTCTCGCTCATCGACACTCTCAGCATCTCGAACAACATCTATACGTGCTCTCTCTCCGATTGGTGGTTCATAACCCGATGAAGAACCACGAACGAACAATGGCTCGGGGTACGAACGACTTCAAATAAACGATTATCGCCGGCAGAGGGTCCACATCCCGGTGGAAAGTCTCGAACTCCGACACAGCCCTTCGCTTGAAATTTGAGGGTATAGCAGAACCACCCCTCTTCCAAACACTATGAACTGCTCTCTTCGAACCCATTCTTGATTGCTCCAAAATCTAACGTTCACGGAAAGAAGATAATAAACGGACGATAGAGTCCCCAAAAACTTAATCGATTAGAAGACCATCTAAAACGATATAACAAGCATAAAGATCCTTACCCTTAGACTTACCAACCTTTGATTTGCTAAAGGAATGGCTTAAACCGATTGCTTCCGAAATCCCAATGAGCCCCTTTTTATCCAAAATCGATAGAAGAAAACCAAAGAGAGTCTACCCTTGAATATTCGGCCAAAATAAAACAAATAAGGAAGTAGAAAATTCGGCTATGGTGAAGTGAAAAAGAAAAGGGAATAGAATGGTAATGGATATTTTAACTTTGAACAAATGAAAAAGAAATGGTATTGAGAAAAAGAAAGATTCGACCAAGAGAGGATAAAAGAGAATGTGATTAATCAAAAATCAAAAGAAGAAAAGAAAAGAGAAATATGGAAGAAATAAGGTTCGGCCAACACCAATTTTGCCTAAAAGAAAAGTGCACAAAAATCCAATGTTGTTACGGTTTCAAGAGAAAAATGAAAGGAAGAGAATAGCACTTTTGGTTCAACAAAATGAAGGCTAAAACACAAACATATTTTGCACAAAAGTGCACAATAACATTCGGCCAAAAGAAAGAGTTTTTGGAGAGGAAAAGCAAAATGCAAAAAGATGCACAAAAGAGGAATTGGCCAAATATTCCCCCCTAAACCACCTAACAAAATTCGGCCATCCACCTAGACACCCATACCGTCCACATACATGCACTAAAGCCTAGGAAAACTTTCCAAAACATCATCCTAAAGTCTAGCCTTATGTCTCCCCAACCTTCCTTAACTTCAAGATTCTTATCCCCAATATCAAGCTTTCCTTAATCATAATTTCAACTTACCAAAAGAAATAGTCCAACCTATCATAAACATAGGTTGACCGTCCATCAATGCTAGAATATAAAAATAAAACTTCAAAATGCTAAACATACCACTCGAACCTCTAACCTCAAGCTACCTTTCAAGCTCCTTAACCAACTTGCCACTTACTCCTCTTATACTATAAATGAACACTTAAATTAACTTAAGTGCTAAGCTCACCTAATCCACTTCATTAAATAAGCCATACTAAAATTTATTCTAACTTCCTAATTAAAATCGAACCTTCACAAGACTATGCTAACACACAAAATTCCTACCCGAGCCAACACAAAGATAATACTCAAATTTTCCTAAAGCCCAATTCCCAATCGGCCCAATCCTACTAGGCCCAATTTTGGGATCAGGCATCAATTCAAGTGTTTCCTAAACATGTATACCTACCACATTTCAATCATGCACAAATAATTCAATTCTACTTCCAAAACATACCATGGTTAGGATCATTAGAACTTCCACTTAAAACATACCATTTGGTCACTCAAACATGCATCATATCTTAGCCACATTACCACATACTAACAAAGCACCAATTTACCGAAAGTACATCAGCCAAAATAACATATATACATGCCAAACTTATCAACTAATCATCAAACACAAGTCCACCTATACATGCCATTATAACCTTGGCCAAAACATAAAAAAATTCCGGTATAATCGCTGGATAGAGTGATAGATCTCTGGCGAACTTCCAATCGATTGAGCTTTTGGTAATCTATAAAGTAAAGGAAAATAACTACGTAAGCAACGAATGCTTAGTAAGCTTGTTTAAACTTTTAACATAACATTCCATTTCAATAATGAACTTTGTAAGGTAAATATAAACCTATACCAATGCCACAAGATTTATCAAACTATTTAACCATCAACTCACAAATGAGTAAGTCCATCAACATCTCATATATTTTTCATTCCTAAAATTGGATTTTCTAAGACATATTACACAATCATTAACCTTTTCATAAGACTATGAACCATTGAATTTACTTACCATTCCATTTACTTACTTTCCATTTCATTTACTTACTTTCCAGTCCATTTACTTAGCATAAGCTTAAATAATATTTTCAATTCACGAATTAGTGTGTTTATTCATGACATAGGTAAATTCATCTATAGCATAAGTAAATTTCTCACATATAAGTAAGTCCTTTAACTCTTCAATCCTTTTATATCATCCTATTACATCTCGATTATGAACTTACTGTTTCATTACCTTTTCTTACCCGTATCATTTGTACAATACACGTCATAAGCATAAACATCAACCAATTACACAAGCTTGACACAAGCCTAAATATCATCATCAATACACAAGTTAGTGCACTTATACATAACTCTTTTGGAATCAACCACATGATAAGCCATTTCATAAGAAAATATATCTTTTGGTTCATAGAACCTTTTCATGAACATAAGCATATTTACATTTGGAAACTTACCATTTTGATGTATATCATTAAGATTTAGCATGATATAATCCAACCATAAGCTTGACACAAGCCTAAACATCATCAACAACACATGTTAGTGCATCAATTCATAATTCACTTGAATTAGCATCAGGTAAGTCATTATACATGAACAACATCACTTGGAATCATTAATTTTATGAACATAGACATACTTTCATTGAACATTTCCTTTTCAATCCTTTTCATAGATTCATGACGTAAGTCATTCGAATACTTATTGTTCCTTTCCTTTTCATGCCCGTTGAACCATTTAGAATAACATCGGATACGCGGGAAAGCTCACACAAAGTGTGCTAAACATACAATCATAACATTTCCTTTTCCTTTACAGGACCTTAGCCATCTGTAGGACATTCAAGACCAGCACCCAAAACATGGTAACCCTAATGACATGTCATTTGTATCTGACGTATTCCTAAGGTTCAACCGGGACTCAACATCCGTCAAATCATCATTGCCTCGTTACCTTGGTATATTAATTTATTTACATTAGAACAACACAATAATCATTCAATTTAAACAACATTATACCGAGTACAGTTTATACGAACTTACTTGACTAAATTATGGCAATGACTAAGTACAAGTGCTATTTGGTAATTTTCTCTTCTCCTCGATTTTCCACTCGTTCTTGATCTAAATTAACAATTTCATTCAATTCATTAGTTTAGATAGAAAAACCAATTCATTTTATGCAATTTAGTCCTTTTTGACATTTTTACAAAATTACCCCCAATATTTTACTTTTATTTAATTTAGTCCTTGAGCCTAAAACATGCAAATTAACTATTTTTTTATCAAATTTAAGCTTAGCCAATTTTATTGGGACCTTACTATAACCCATATTTGTTGTTATTACACATTAAATCCTTGTACTCTTAATATTTTAATAATTTAATCCCTAATCGTTAAATTCATCAAAATCACTTAACAAAATACTTATAAATAACAACTAATACTTCAAATTCATCATTTAACATCTAAAATCACAAAGATTCATCAAATGGTAACATTCAAAATCTTTAACAGTTTCACAAACGAAGGCATGGGATAGTTGGACCTAGTTGCAACGATCTCAAAAACATAAAAATTATTAGAAACGGGGCCAAAATGACATACCATGCTAGCATTTGGATTCGTCGAAACCTCAAATCTTAAAAATGGCTTTTTCCCCCTTTTACAATTTGATGATGAAGACTTTTAAAAGTTGATAAAAGCTTTTGTTTTATTTAATTTAATTTAATTTATCAAATTACCATTTTAACCTTAGTTAATAATTGAATAAAACACCAAATCCATGTCCATATTTGTCCACTAACTCCTTAAATGGTTTCTTTACTTTATTATTCATTAAGCCATTTAATTAGTCAAATCTAATAGTGATCAAATTTTACATCCTTTACGATTTAGTCCTTTTTAATTAATTAACTATCTAAACATTAAAATTTCTTAACGAAACTTTAATACAATCTTAATAACACTTCCTAAATATTTATAAAAATATTTACGGCTCGGTTTATAGAAATGAGGTCCTGATACCTCATTTTCTAAAATCACTTGACTTTAGGGTCATACCACTTGAACCTAATTAATCTTCCATTTAACCATAAATCAATAAATAAATTTTTATCATTGCACCATATATTATTCGTAAATATTAAATAATAATATTTATGAACTTACATGTTGGATTTGTGGCCCCGAAACCACTATTCTAACACTACTGAAAAACGAGTTGTTACAATTACCCTGAACCAAATTTCATTTCATTATCAACTTCGGGTCGTCATTTTGTAACTCCCGAATTCATTGAAGAAATAGGGGTTTAGTCCTCAACTATACCAATACAGAATCATCATTATTTAGAGCTAAATGAGTGTTCAACGCTCGAAGTGCAAACAATGATGATTTTTGACTAAGTGTATCTACAACCACATTAGCCTTTCCCAGATGATAATCAATAACCAGATCATAATCTTTCAGTAGCTCTAACAATGTCGTTGTCTCAGATTTAGTTCCTTCTATGTCATTAAATACTTTAAACTTTTGTGATCAGTACACATGACATTTATCACCTTATGCCTCCATATCTTCCAAGCTAAGAAAATCACGGCCAATTCGAGATCGTGAGTCGTATAATATCTTTCTTGTGGCTTTAACTGTTGAGAAGCATAAGCTACTACTTTCCTTGACTGTATCAACATGCAACCCAAACCATTGAGAGAAACAACATATTCTATCCCAAATTCAGGCTGAGTCAATACTGGAGTTTATGCTTACATGTTTTTCAATTGATCAAAACTCTGTTGATACTTATCAGACCAAACAAATTTGATATTTTTCTGTAGTAACCTGGTCATAGGTGAAGCAATGATTGAAAAGTTTTTAACAAAATGACGGTAGTAGCCTGCTAAACCCAGAAAACTTTGCACTTCTGAAACATTTTTTGGAGTTTTCCAACTCATTACAGCAGAAACTTTACTCGAATCGACTCAAATCCCATCAGCTGATATCACATGACCCAGAAATCCAACCTCGCAAAGCCAAGATTCACGCTTACTCAATTTCGCATACAATTGCTTTTCTCGCAAAGTCTGTAACATGATTCTCAAGTGTTGAGTATGTTTAGATTTTGTTTTAGAATAGATCAATATATCATCAACAAACGCAACAACGAATATATCCAAATGAGGCTGAAAAACCTGATTCATCAAATCCATAAATGAAGCAGGAGCATTTGTTAATCAAATGTCATTACCAAAAACTCATAGTGGCCATAACGAGTTTGGAAAGTAGTTTTTTAACTCATAACTGATAATACCCAGATCTGATATCTATCTTCAAAAACACTGTGACTCCTTTAATTGATCAAACAAATCGTCTATATGTGGAAAGGGATACTTATTATTTATTGTAGCTTTATTCAACTATCTATTATAATATCCTAAATTATGCATTGCTGAATAATTCATGAGTTAGTAGGCTTTAAGAGTGGTTTGGATGTGTTTTAGGGGTTCTTAAAAATCTAGGACAAAAAGGGAAGCTTTGGAAAATTTTTGGATTTTAAGTGTTAAAAGGGAAACTAGATTAAAGAAGGCTTAAGGAAAATTGTGGGAGTGTTTGGACATGAAAAAGGGGCTTGGTAAAGTGGCTTAAGGGCGCCACTTAAGGGCCTGGAAATAACAACAAGGGCCTTGGTTCGAAACACGGCGGCAGCAAGTAGTGTTTTTGCTTTTGGCGTTAAGGGGGGAGCAAGGTGAAGGAGGTCTTAAAAGAAATTGGGGCGAGTTTATGTCACAAAAAAACGCCTTGGCAGAGTGGCTTGGGGCGTTAAAGCCTGCGTTAAAGGGGCTTGGTGCAGGTCATGAGTTCAAGACGCAAGGGAAGCAAAATTTTGAGTTTTTTTATAGTTGGCGCTAAGGGAGAAGAAGGCTTTAAAAAGAATTGTTGGGGGTTTATGACGCAAAGGAGTTAGCAGCAAAGTGGCTGGTAGCGTGTGGTGTTTCCAGCAGGTCTAGTGTTCGATTCACGTGGGCAGCACAAGGTGTGGTTTTCTTTTGCTTTTACGTCAAGGCAGGGAAGGGAGAAGTTGGACGGCTTTGGTCTTTCAAATGGATAGGGATAAGCACTGCTATTTCTTTTTAATTTCGGCTAGAAGAATTGGATTAATATGATTTTATTTTATTTATTTTATTTATGGGAAGATGAGAGATAGATGTGATGGATAATTATTTATTTTATTAAAGGAATAAATGAGAAGAGGATTAAGGGATTTTATAGGAAATAGTTAAGGGATTATTTCTAGTATTTATTTTATTAAGATGATAAAGATAGTTTTTTTTTTTTTTTAAGTTGGTAGATAATAGATAATTGTAGTTTTATTTATTTATTTTAATAGTATAATTATGGTTTTTTAGATTAAATGAGATTTTTATATTTTTTTATTTTAGATAGATAGATAAAAGATCATGTGGTGGTTTATTTTATTTTAAATAGGTAGGATAATTATGGATTTAATTATTTTGTGCAAGATAAAGAAGAGATGGATATGGATTTATTTTAATTATCTTGAATAAGTGATCAAGAGTAAAATAGGAGTGGATTTGGAGTTTGATAAGAGCAAGGATGTAGTAGCCGGATTTTTTACAAGGGGGAGTAATTATCCTTCATATCTTTTTCTTCTTTAATTTTCTTTGTGCCGAAATTCCCCTACTCTTCTCCTCTTCTTCCTTATTTTCTTTCAACACCAAATTCCTTCCTATTTCTTCAAAGCCGAATGCCCCTTTTGTAACACCCCAAACCCGGTCAATACGCCACGACCGAATCTGGTATGTCACTGAGGAAAATATTTTGAAGAAAAACGAGTTAACGATTAAATTTTTGTGAAAAACCCTTTGAAATTCTATATTTGTAGAAATCAGGTGTATAATAAGTTAAAACTAATAATTTACTTTGAAATTACATAAAACTTTAAAAATAAGTGAATAAATCATAGGTTAGAAAACATTTATATCATTTTAAGAAAACTCGAATTATTACTTTGAAAACCAATTGCATTTGAATGTAGAAACTAGATATTTGAAAAATCATTTAAATTATCGAAAACACTTAAGTTGTTAAAATTATCAAATGATTTATGTTACCCGATGTAACGTTTTAAAAACCATCGCGTTGTGTAGTTTAGAAAACTTGGTGCTCAATTTATTGTAATAATCAAGAATTTATAACCATATTTAAAACATAATCAAAACATAAAAATAATCCAAAACATAATTTAAAGAGGCCTTATTACAAACCCATAAAATATGAAAACCAAATTAAAGTAAAGTACCCAAATGGAAGTTCATATAAAATCAACTTTTATTGCATGGCCTCCTCGAGTTCATCCGGCTCCATATCCGCGATCTCACGAATCACCTGAAATGATAAGGGAGAAGGTGAGTCACCAAGACTCAGTGCATATTCCCTCTCCCGGGTAATTACCACATACTTACACAGATTATAACAAAGCAATATATATGTACAATGCACCCAACCTAGCCATCCATAACTCCTTTTCTACCCCGTGTGGTACCAAACCACTGGTGGTGCCAAACCACTGGTGTCCAAAGACACAAATGTGATACCAAATCACTGGTGACCGAAGTCACGAATAATCCATCTGTGGGGCCAACCCACGTGTGATACCAAATCACTGGCAGACGATCCCATATCTCAAAAGTGGGGCCAACCCACGGTGGTGTTAACCACAGGGACAAGTCGCTATGAGGTGCCAAACCTCTGGTGTCCGAAGACACGAATGTGATACCAAATCACTGGTGGTGCCAAACCACTGGTGACCGAAGTCACAAATCATCAAGTTGTGGGGCTAACCCACGTGTGATACCAAATCACTGGCGTCGATCCCATATCTCAAAAGTGGGGCCAACCCACGGTGGTGTTAACCACAGGGACGAGACGCTATGAGGTGCCAAACCTCTGGTGTCCGAAGACACGAATGTGATACCAAATCACTGGAGATACCAAATCTCTGGTGTCCGTCGACACGATATTAATCTTCCCCCTCCTCTCATATTGCCCATACCAATGCAATAGATAACCAAATCATGTTAATACACTTTAATATGAATCATATAATAATACCATAAATCATAGATCATGATTTCAATCCACATGTATTAACAACATATCAAAACGGACTTACCCGGATCCTCATTCATACCATCAAGGTATCATATCCAAAACTCATCGTTTTTCCCACTTTCATAATATGATTAGTTATAAAACACACATGAATACATATATAATCCAAGTTATAAAGTGTGTAAGATACACACCTTTCACCAAATCAAAACTAACTTCCGAAGATCCGATCTACCGCACTAGATCCTTGTCCAATCGGCCATATCACAATATTTTAATGAAAACCATTTGGCCAACAACATATCTTAATCCAATAAAACCTTAGGCTTCCTCAACCAACTTTAAAAGTATAGAATCCTTACCACTTGACTTACCAACTCCGATTCGCTAAAGGAATGACTTAAATCAATTGATTCCGAAATCCCAAAGAGCCTAAGAGAATAAACGAATCCTAAAAAATGGTTAGAACCTTGCAAAACAAAGCCCAAAGATTCGGCTTTTGTCCATAAGAAAATAACTTGGAAAAGAGAAAATAATTGAAAGAAAATCGGCCATGAACACTTACCCTTTTCCAAAATCGATTGAAGAAAAATCAAAGATAATCTACCCTTGAATATTCGACCAAAACAAAGACTAAAAGAAAGTAGAAGATTCGGCTATGGTGAAGTGAAAAAAAAGAAAAGAAGAAATAGAATGGAAGTAAATGTTTTATCTTTGAACAAAAGAAAAAGAAATGGTATTTGAGATGGAGAAATATTCGGCCAAGAGAGTGTAAAAGAAAAGTGTTTATGAATCAATGTCAAAAAGAAAAGAAAAGAGAGATGTGGGAGAGATGAGATTCGGCCAACACCTATTTTCCCTAAAAGAAAAGTGCAAAAATACCAAAATGAAGTTTTGGTTTCAAAAACAAAGATGAAAGAAAGGAAATAGCATTTTTGGTTCAATAAAACAAGAGCTAAAACAAAAGCTAAATTTGCACAAAATGCACAATAACATTCGGCCAAAGAAAGGGTTTTTTGGAGAGGGAAAACAAAATGCAAAAAGATGTTCAAAAGGAAAAATTGGCCAACTATTCCCCCCCCAAACCACCTAACAACATTCGGCCACCCTCCTAGACACCCATGCCGTCCACATACATGCTCTAAAGCCTTGAATAAAGTTTCCAAAACATCCCCCATATTCCATGCCTTATGTCTCCCTAACCTTCCATAACTTCAAGATTCTTATCCCTACTATCAAGCTTTCCTTAAACATATATTCAACTTACCAAAAGATGAAAGTTCAACCTATCATAAACATAAGTTGACCGTCCATAAATGCTATGATGAAATAACAATCCTCAAAATGTTTTCCTTGATACTCGAACCACTAACCTCAAGCAACCTTTCAAGAGCCTTAACCATCATGCCACTTATTCATCTTGTGCTTTAATTGAACACTTAAATTAACTTAAGTGTCAAACTCACTTAATCCACTTCATTAAATAAACCATACTAAAAATTTATTCTAGCTTCCTAAATAAAATCAAGCCTTCACAAGACTATGCTAACACACAAAATTCATACCCAAGCCAACACAAATAATACTCAAATTTTAGGATGTTACAATTCTACCCCCTTAAGAAAATTTCGTCCTCGAAATTACCTGATCAAAAGAGTTGAGGATACTGCTGCCTCATCGCATCCTCTGGTTCCCATGTAGCTTCTTCCACGCCATGATTCTGCCATAAGACTTTCACTAAAGGAACTGATTTCCTACGCAAAACTTTCACATCTCGCTCTAGGATCTGCACAGGTTCTTCTTCTATCATTAAATCTGGACTCACTTCTATTTCCTCTACTGCCACGACATGCGATGAATCAGAACGGTAGTGTCTAAGCATGGAGACATGAAACACATCATGAATCCGGCTCAATTCTGCTGGCAACTCAAGCTGATAAGCTACTGATCCCACTCGCCTCAACACCTTAAATGGTCCAATGAACCTTGGACTTAACTTGCCTTTTCTCCCAAATCTTATTACTTTCTTCCATGGCGAGACCTTTAGAAAAACTTTGTCACCCACGGCAAACTCTATATCCCTCCGCTTGAGATCGGCATACGACTTCTGCCTATCCGAAGCTTCCTTCAGACGAGCCTGAATCAACTTCACCTTATCCTCAGTTTCTGCAACCAACTCTGGTCCTAACATCTGACGCTCACCCAACTCTGTCCAACATGTAGGTGTGCGACACTTCCTACCATACAACGCCTCATATGGTGCCATCTTAATGCTTGCCTGATAACTGTTGTTGTAAGCGAACTCAGCTAGCGGTAAAAACTCTTCCCAGCTACCCCAGAAATCCAAAACACATCCTCTCAACATATCCTCTAAAATCTGAATAACTCTTTCCGACTGCCCGTCAGACTGTGGATGAAATGCGGTACTAAAATCCAACCGTGTACCCAAAGCCTGATGCAACGCTCTCCAAAACCTCGACGTAAATCTGGGATCTCTGTCTGAGATGATCGACACTGGCACACCGTGCAACCTCACTATCTCCGCCACATACAACTTAGCTAACCTCTGAAGCGAATAATCCACCCTTACAGGAATGAAATAAGCTGACTTAGTCAGACGATCCACAATCACCCATACTGAATCCTTCTTACTAGGCGTAAGAGGTAATCCACTGACAAAGTCCATAGTGATCCTCTCCCACTTCCACTGTGGAATCTTTACCGGCTGAAGTAATCCAGATGGCAACTGATGTTCAGCCTTGACTTGCTGACACGTCAGACATTTACCCACAAACTCGGTTACCTCTCGCTTCAGACCTGGCCACCAAAATTGCTCTCTCAAATCTCGATACATCTTGCTACCTCCAGGATGCATAGCATATGGGCTGCTATGTGCGTCCCGAAGAATCCTTTGCCTCAACTCTACATCCTTCGACATACAAGCTCTCCCTTTAAAGCACAAAACTCCATCACTGGACAAACTAAAATCCTCTAATCCACCATTCTGAACCCGCAACCTCGGATCATTCAAACCATCATCCTCTAACTGTTTCTCCTTGATCTGATCTAACCAAGTCGGCTTGACTTGCAATTCTGCCAAAAGACTCCCATCGTCATACAAGCTAAGACGAGCAAACATCGATCTTAAATTAAATACAACCTTACGGCTCAACGCGTCTGCCACCACGTTAGCCTTGCCCGGATGATACTCGATCGAACAGTCGTAGTCCTTCAACAACTCGATCCATCTACGCTGCCTCAAGTTCAAATCCTTCTGAGTCAAAAGATACTTAAGACTCTTGTGATCCGTGTAGACTATCGACTTCTCTCCGTACAAATAGTGCCTCCATATCTTCAAAGCGAAAACCACTGCTGCTAATTCCAAGTCATGCGTCGGATAATTAGCCTCATGCGGTCTCAACTGCCGAGATGCATAAGCCACTACCTTCCCTTCCTGCATCAGCACACATCCCAAACCAGTATGTGATGCATCACAGTAAACCCTGAATTCCTTGCCTGCCTCAGGTTGAATCAAAATCGGAGCTTCAGTCAGAATCTTCTTCAACTTGTAGAAACTTTCTTGCTGCTTCTCGGTCCACACAAATGGAACTCCTTTCCTCAACAACTTGGTCATCGGTGCGGCAATCAAAGAAAATCCTTCCACAAATCTTCGGTAATACCCCGCCAAACCTAAAAAAACTCCGAATCTCGGCCACTGACTTAGGCGGCTTCCAGTCCAACACTGCCTCAATCTTCCGAGGATCCACTCTAATCGCCTCGGCTGAAACAACGTGACCCAAGAAAGTCACCTCCCTAAGCCAGAACTCGCACTTACTAAATTTGGCATACAGCTGCTTTTCCCTTAGAATCTGCAACACTACTCGCAAATGCGCATCATGCTCCTCCTCTGACTTGGAGTATACCAAAATATCATC
Organism: Gossypium australe; assembly: GCA_005393395.2. Taxonomy (NCBI): domain Eukaryota; kingdom Viridiplantae; phylum Streptophyta; class Magnoliopsida; order Malvales; family Malvaceae; genus Gossypium; species Gossypium australe. The sequence goes on along the minus strand of CM016615.1, from coordinate 51,962,407 downwards.
TATAAAAACCACAACAAACTGATCCAAGAACTGCTGGAAAACCCGATTCATCATGTCCATGAATGTTGCCGGTGCGTTAGTCAACCCAAATGGCATCACCAGAAACTCTAGTGCCCATACCGAGTACGAAAAGCCGTCTTATGGATATCAGCCTCTTTCACCTTTAGCTGATGATATCCAGACCTTAAATCAATCTTGGAGAAAACCGCTGCCCCTTTAAGCTGATCAAACAAGTCATCTATCCTTGGCAAAGGATACTTGTTTTTGATCGTCAGCTTATTCAACTGGCGGTAGTCAATACACATCCGCATCGTACCATCCTTCTTCTTGACAAAAAGTACCGGCGCTCCCCAAGGCGAAACACTTGGTCGAATGAAACCTCGATCCAACAACTCCTGAATCTGAGCCTTCAATTCCATCAATTCCTTCGGTGCCATCCTATACGGAGCTATAGACACTGGCGCCGTTCCGGGTAACAGATCTATACCGAATTTGACTTCCCGATCCGGAGGCAGTCCTGGAAGTTCTTCAGGAAATACATCAGCATATTCCTTTACAGTTCGAACATTCCCCACAGAAGACTCCTTAGCTTCCAAAGCACACACATGGACCACAAATGCTTCACAGCCCTTCCTAACCATCTTCACAGCTTTCAACGCAGATACCACATTAGATAGATAATCTCATCTATTACCTATCATGACCACTTCTTCACCTTCAGCTGTCTTCAAAACCATACGCTTAGCAGCGCAATCCAGACTTGCTTGGTACTTGACCAACCAGTCCATCCCAAGAATCAAATCGAACTCCCCAAACGGCAGTTCCATCAGATCAGCTACAAACATTACCCCTTGAAGTTCTAGGGGTACATCCCTATACAGCTTGTCTACTACTACAGAGTGACCTAGAGGACTAAGTACGGTCATCCTCCTAGAAGCAGTTTCAAAAACTAAGCTCATGGTCTCTACTATGCTACAAGCAACGTAAGAATGCGTCGAACCCACATCTATCAAAGCAGTATATGGAACACCAAAGATTAAGAACGTACCGGTTATGACGTCCGGTGCGTCTCCCTCCTCACGACGCCTCGCAGCATACACCAAACCAGGCTGCCTAGCCTCAGTGTTGCCAACACCTTTGCCAGCTACTCTGCGACCTCGACCAGAGCCATTACCTCCTCTACCATTACCACGACCTCTTTGCGGTGCCGGTCCCTCCTTCCTGAACCGAGCACGACCATGACCCTCAGACTGATTCCTGGCTTGCTTACGTGGACAATCTCTCACACGATGATCCAGCGAACCACACTCGAAACATCCTTTCCCTCCGGTCCAACATTCACCCCAATGAAATTTCCCACATCGATTACACCGTGCTGGACCTTGATTAGCAGTAACAGGCCTCCCAGATTGATTCGGCCCATTTTGCCTAGCCCTCTTCTGAACATTACCAGCTGACCCAGATGATCCATATCCTCTCTTATACTTATTCCGGTCGTAACTCTGTCTTCCAGATTCCTTTATTCCTTCGGCTATCTTAGCCTTTTCAACCAAAGCAGCAAACTCTCGCTCCTGATGTGGAGCAATCAACAATCTCAGCTCGTCCTTCAAACCATCTTCGAATCGAACACATCGCTCGTGCTCCGAAGCCACAATACCTCCAGCATACCGGCTCAATCTTAAGAACTCAGCCTCATACTCTGATACGGATTTACTCCCTTGGACCAAACTCAGAAATGCCTTGCGCTGCGCATCAACGTAACTAGACCCGATATATTTCTTCTGATACGCTGCCTTAAAGAAGTCCCAAGTGAGATCCTCCGCTGCAGCACCATTCCGAACCGTGAGCCACCACTGATATGACTCGTCACGAAGAAACGATACAATCCCTTTCAGCTTTTCCTCGGCATTCAGATCCAGATCATCTATGATTCGTTCCGTCGCCTCTAACCAGTATTCAGCTGAGCTGGGAGCTACACCCGAAACACCTCGAAATACCTCGGTTCCGTTGGCTCGAAGTCGCTCAGGAACAGATTTTTGAGCTCCCGCGCCTCCACCTACTCCAGCTACCCTCTCAAGAACTCGCAGCATCGCCTGAGATTCTGCGTCATCTCCCGTTTGGTCCTGATGCTCAACTCCAACCGCTGGTGGTGGAACTGGTTGTACCTCATTCTCGGATCCCTGACTCGACCTCACTGGCTCAGACACAGCCATCCTACCTCGACCACGTCCACGAGTAACACGACCTCGACCACAAGTACTCATGTCTAAGATCTCGACTTATCTAAGTTAAAAGTTTTATGCATTAGTCATTATTCCGCTTTCTTTAAAGAACAATTTTATGAAAAAGATTTCTATAAGAGGTTGTTTCGCGAGTACATCCAACCTATAGTTTTAGGTCTCTAGAGTAGTTCCTACAACTACACAATCATATCATCATCATCATCATATTATCAAAATCAATAGTTTGATGTACTTACCCGGGCGGATTGATACCGGAGACTCGGGGCCATGCCTTTCCAACCATAAAATTTTTAACAATAGCATTTTAAAACTATACTTTAAAACATTTTGGGCCTCGGGCCCACAGCCGAGCTTTTGACTTAGCTCTGATACCAATTTGTAACACCCCAAACCCGGTCAATACGCCACGACCGAATCTGGTATGTCACTGAGGAAAATATTTTGAAGAAAAATGAGTTAACGATTAAATTTTTGTGAAAAACCCTTTGAAATTCTATATTTGTAGAAATCATGTGTATAATAAGTTAAAACTAATAATTTACTTTGAAATTACATAAAACTTTAAAAATAAGTGAATAAATCATAGGTTAGAAAACATTTATATCATTTTAAGAAAACTCGAATTATTACTTTGAAAACCAATTGCATTTGAATGTAGAAACTAGATATTTGAAAAATCATTTAAATTATCGAAAACACTTAAGTTGTTAAAATTATCAAATGATTTATGTTACCCGATGTAACGTTTTAAAAACCATCGCGTTGTGTAATTTAGAAAACTTGGTGCTCAATTTATTGTAATAATCAAGAATTTATAACCGTATTTAAAACATAATCAAAACATAAAAATAATCCAAAACATAATTTAAAGAGGCCTTATTACAAACCCATAAAATATGAAAACCAAATTAAAGTAAAGTACCCAAATGGAAGTTCATATAAAATCAACTTTTATTGCATGGCCACCTCGAGTTCATCCGGCTCCATATCCGCGATCTCACGAATCACCTGAAATGATAAGGGAGAAGGTGAGTCACCAAGACTCAGTGCATATTCCCTCTCCCGAGTAATTACCACATACTTACACAGATTATAACAAAGCAATATATATGTATAATGCACCCAACCTAGCCATCCATAACTCCTTTTCTACCCCGTGTGGTACCAAACCATTGGTGGTGCCAAACCACTGGTGTCCAAAGACACAAATGTGATACCAAATCACTGGTGACCGAAGTCACGAATAATCCATCTGTGGGGCCAACCCACGTGTGATACCAAATCACTGGCAGACGATCCTATATCTCAAAAGTGGGGCCAACCCACGGTGGTGTTAACCACAGGGACAAGTCGCTATGAGGTGCCAAACCTCTGGTGTCCGAAGACACGAATGTGATACCAAATCACTGGTGGTGCCAAACCACTGGTGGTGCCAAACCACTGGTGACCGAAGTCACAAATCATCAAGTTGTGGGGCCAACCCACGTGTGATACCAAATCACTGCCGTCGATCCCATATCTCAAAAGTGGGGCCAACCCACGGTGGTGTTAACCACAGGGACGAGACGCTATGAGGTGCCAAACCTCTGGTGTCCGAAGGCACGAATGTGATACCAAATCACTGGAGATACCAAATCTCTGGTGTCCGTCGACACGATATTAATCTTCCCCCTCCTCTCATATTGCCCATACCAATGCAATAGATAACCAAATCATGTTAATACACTTTAATATGAATCATATAATAATACCATAAATCATAGATCATGATTTCAATTCACATGTATTAACAACATATCGAAACGGACTTACCCGAATCCTCATTCATACCATCAAGGTATCATATCCAAAACTCATCGTTTTTCCCACTTTCATAATATGATTAGTTATAAAACACACATGAATACATATATAATCCAAGTTATAAAGTGTGTAAGATACACACCTTTCACCAAAGCAAAACTAACTTCCGAAGATCCGATCTACCGCACTAGATCCTTGTCCTACAATCGGCCATATCACAATATTTTAATGAAAACCATTCGGCCAACAACATATCTTAATCCAATAAAATCTTAGGCTTCCTCAACCAACTTTAAAAGTATAGAATCCTTACCACTTGACTTACCAACTCCGATTCGCTAAAGGAATGACTTAAATCGATTGCTTCCGAAATCCCAAAGAACCTAAGAGAATAATCGAATCCTAAAAAATGGTTAGAACCTTGCAAAACAAAGCCCAAAGATTCGGCTTTTGTCCACAAGAAAATAACTTGGAAAAGAGAAAAGAATTGAAAGAAAATCGGCCATGAACACTTACCCTTTTCCAAAATCGATTGAAGAAAAATCAAAGATAATCTACCCTTGAATATTCGGCCAAAACAAAGACTAAAAGAAAGTAGAAGATTCGGCTATGGTGAAGTGAAAAAAAAGAAAAGAAGAAATAGAATGGAAGTAAATGTTTTATCTTTGAACAAAAGAAAAAGAAATGGTATTTGAGATGGAGAAATATTCGGCCAAGAGAGTGTAAAAGAAAAGTGTTTATGAATCAATGTCAAAAAGAAAAGAAAAGAGAGATGTGGGAGAGATGAGATTCGGCCAACACCTATTTTGCCTAAAAGAAAAGTGCAAAAATACCAAAATGAAGTTTTGGTTTCAAAAACAAAGATGAAAGAAAGGAAATAGCATTTTTGGTTCAATAAAACAAGAGCTAAAACAAAAGCTAAATTTGCACAAAATGCACAATAACATTCAGCCAAAGAAAGGGTTTTTTGGAGAGGGAAAACAAAATGCAAAAAGATGTTCAAAAGGAAAAATTGGCCAACTATTCCCCCCCAAACCACCTAACAACATTCGGCCACCCTCCTAGACACCCATGCCGTCCACATACATGCTCTAAAGCCTTGAATAAAGTTTCCAAAACATCCCCCATATTCCATGCCTTATGTCTCCCTAACCTTCCATAACTTCAAGATTCTTATCCCTACTATCAAGCTTTCCTTAAACATATATTCAACTTACCAAAAGATGAAAGTCCAACCTATCATAAACATAAGTTGACCGTCCATAAATGCTATGATGAAATAAAAATCCTCAAAATGTTTTCCTTGATACTCGAACCACTAACCTCAAGCAACCTTTCAAGAGCCTTAACCATCATGCCACTTATTCATCTTGTGCTTTAATTGAACACTTAAATTAACTTAAGTGTCAAACTCACTTAATCCACTTCATTAAATAAACCATACTAAAAATTTATTCTAGCTTCCTAAATAAAATCAAGCCTTCACAAGACTATGCTAACACACAAAATTCATACCCAAGCCAACACAAATAATGCTCAAATTTTAGGATGTTACACCTTTGCCATTAAGAGTGGTTGCCAAATATTCCAACCTCATTAGAGGGCGTAGCTGAACCTTTCTCGAAAGCCGAAGATCAAGCGTTTTCTCTCTTTTGTCGAATACACTCTCTCTTGCACTTCAAACGGGTGATTGTGGGGTTTCGACAGGAATAAGTGGTGATTCGGGAAATAGGAACAAATTGACAGGAGTTAAGAGAAGTCTTCGGGATTCTGATCCATCTCTGATATCATTAATGGATGCGAATACCAGTCAAGGAGGCCAAGGGGTAGTTCCTATCCCCAAGTTTAAGAAGAGATCTGTTTCTGCAGTTCGGGATTGGCCACCAGGGTGTGGACCAATGTCAGAACAAGAAAGTAGGCAGATAGCCATAGTCTCGATTAGTGATAGCGTCAGTATCGAAAGCATAGTTCTCCAAATTATCAGGTGTGTAGTTAGCCTACTATTTTCCGGGTTTATGTTATGTATGTGATGTTGTGTATGTGCCATGAATGTGCTAACTAGTGCAGTGGCAATTTGTGATATGGATACCCTCGTGGGGTATGTCGATAATCCGGTAAGTACCAACTCTGATGAATTGTGATTATTGATATGAATGTGTGATAATATGCGAAATAACATGTACATGCATTATCATGGCATTATTTTATGTTGCATGTGCATGGGTGGGATATGAATATGAAAGAAGGACAGGGTGTACTTCGAGTACGTGGTTTGATGAATGGCTCTGTGCCTCATCGTGATTGATATAGGCTATGTGCCATATCGTGGTTATTGATGGCTTTGTGCTCATCGTGGTTTTGATGATAGCTTCGGCTACATCGTGGATTGACGTTGACTGAGGTCACGTTGTGGATTATTTGCGATTAAGTTCGCGTGGACGGCATTTGTTGCCATATTGGAGTAAAAAGGAGAGGGTGATTTAATAATCCCCTGGTGTGTGGTAGGCTGGATAAGGGGGTGTGTAGAGGATGGACCCTAGGCTGGGTTGGGTTTCATAATTGCATAACTTTGTATGTGAATATATGTGAAAATGGGCCAAGCCCAACATTTGATATGAATAAATGCGAAAATGGGCCAAGCCCAGTATGATATGTGGATCAATGTGGAAATGGGCCAAGCCCAGTATGTGGAAACATGTGGTTAAAACACTATTATAAGAATGTGATAAGGTTATGGGCCAAGCCCAATATGTGAACTCTATGTGATGTGGATATGGGCTAAGCCCAATAAGTGAAAGCATGTGATTAAGTTGCATAAATATCTATTATATGGGTTATTATATGGTTTGACATGTGGGTGGAATTCAGTGGTCTAATTGCACACTGAGTCTGTATGACTCACCCAAATTTTATCAACATCGCAGGTGATGCTTGGACCGGGTTTGGAATGGATACAAGGTGGCCCATGCAGAAGAAGTTGTTTTCATTATATAATAGAATTTATTAATTTCAGTATTTTAAATATTTTGAATAGTTATTTGTTGTAATAAGGGCCACTTAAAGTATTTGAATTTTTGCTATGTTTCAGTTTGATTTGTAATTAAGTTAATATTTTGTAAGTTTAATTTTAAAAGATATTTAATTCTCAAAAGTCATCTTAAAGTTTTGAATCCGGTATTTTTATAACAACTTAATTTTTACTTAGAATATTTTAAATCACGAAAATGTTTTATTAAAGGCAACAAATTTTTAACGGGTTTTACTGTTAAGTAAGAATATTTTCAAAAGTGTTCCGCAGTGGCATTTCAAATTCGGTCGTAACGAATGGGCCGGGTTTGGGGTGTTACATCTGTAGTCAATACACAATCTTAAGGAGCTGTCTTTCTTTTTCACAAACAACATAGGTGCACCCTAGGGAGATACGCTTGGTCGAATAAACCCTCTGTCTAACAATTTTTGCAACTGAGCTTTCAACTCTTTTAACTTAGCTGGTTCTATATGATACGGTGATATCGATATCGGTGCAGTTCCAAGAACCATATCAATAACAAACTCAACCTTACACTCAGGTGGCAAACTCGATAACTTATCGGGAAATACATTAGTAAACTCATTAACAATTGGTTGCTGATCTAACTTCAATTCTGAATATTGGGTATCAAGTATATATGCTAAAAATGCCTCACTACCTTTATGTATCAATTTCCATGTGAAAATAGCTGAAATGATTCTAGCGATACTGTTCGATCTGTCAGATTCAACTAAAATCATTTCTCCTGTCTGATATTTCAAATCAATTCGTTTATGTCTACAATTTACCACGGCATCATGTAGTGATAACCAATCCGTACCCAAAAAATTATCAAATTCCTGAATAAGAAGAAAACTATCACATTCTAACCCAGTGGATTAGTAACTCGAATATTCAGTTGTTTCAACAGGTAGTTTCTTTTCCATTACTAATGTAGTGCAAATATAAGAATGAGTTGACCTAGGGACAATCAATGCATATACAATAACATAAAAGAGATCAAATGTACCAGCGATCACATTGGGTGCAATAGCTTCCTCTCTGGCTCGGATGGCATATGTTCGAGTAGGTGCTCTAGTCTTTGATCTAGAAACTGTATCTTTCGCTCCTATACGAAGGGTTTCAGTATTATTGCTCTGGCCCGGAGGTCTACCTTTCTAAGATGTAGACAATTGCTTTTCTTTCTGTTCTTCACTTTCCCTAATCTGTTTCGGACAATTTCACACAAATTGATCTGTTGATCCACATCTATAACATGCCCCCTTTTTGCTTTTGCAATCACCATTATGAAATTTTTTGCAATGTTTACAAGATGACTTTAGAACATTCCCACACTTCCTACACTATCCATAGGATTTGTAGAAGGTTTAAAATCATGCTGAACTGATTTATTTTTGCTCGAATGCTTAGATGCTAAAGTAGCTTGACTAAAGTCTTCTCTAGTTTTCTTCATTGGTGGTAAAGAAATTGACTTGGAGAAACCTCTTTTATTAATTTCTCGAGCCTGTCTATCACTTTGCAATTTATGGTTGTACACTTCTTCCATTTTATGTGCATGATCAGACAGAACAATAAATTCTCAAATTTTATTACCTCCGACATCATTTTGATTTCATCATTCAAGCCGTCTTCAAATCGGATGCACATTTCTTCTTCGGTAGGTACAATTTCTAGAGCATATTTACTGAGGTACGCAAACTCTCTTTTGCATTCAACCATTGATTTATTTTCTTACTTTAATTTAAGAAATTCTCTTTTCTTCTTATTCAGATACCCTTTGTCAACATATTTCTTTTTGAACTCAATCTGGAAGAAATCCCAAGTGTAACACCCCAAACCCAGCCCAGAAGTTAGGCCCGAATCTGGTGTGTCACATTAAAGTATTTTTCGAAAACCATGTTTTCATTGAAAGCCCTCCTTAATATTTAAAAACTAAAGTCTCAGTTTGTGTTCATTCAATTTCAAAATGTGGTTCATTGAAAAGTTAGTCACTTTTAAAAACGTTATTAACTTCGTTAAAATCTCTTTTAGTTGCGAAAGCTAATTTAAGGTAAAGAAGTTTAAAACTTATGTTTTTTAAAAACAGTAATTGGGTTGAAAACTCGTCTACGTCTAACAAATATAAAATGTAACAAAATCCCAAATTCAGAATTAAATCCAGAGAGGCCTTATTACAGAAATTAAAACCCAAAATAGAAGTTAAAACATATATAAAGTCCAAAGCATAACAGTCGTAGTCGTGTGGTCACCTCCGAGTCCCTCACAGCACCGATCCTCCTAACGTTGGGGATTACCTACACAGTTAAAAAGGAGGTGAGTTTACGAAAACTCAGCGTGTAACCCCCTTACTGGAGTAACAGTCAGTATACAAAAACAGAAACTGGAACAGTCTGGGCCAAAGACCTTTAACAGTGACAGTACAGCCCAGTTCAGAGCATACGTGGGCCAAAACCCACTACAATATCATTTGGGTCACAGCCCATAACAGAATCAATTGGGCCTAGCCTAAACCAATAACAGAACAAGTGGGCCTAAGCCCAGTACAGTGACAGATCTCATAAACAGATATGCAAGAGTAGGTGGATGCATCCCACCCCAATTCAGCCAACACACCACCCGTACCAACCCTACACTTACGTGGGGATAAAATCGACCCACCCAGCCAACACACCAAGCTTACACCGGTTGCGGCACTAAGTCAACAAAATGGCTTGGCGCCGTGGACAGAACGGCTAAAAGCCATAAATATCGCAGTAACGCTGCCAGTTAACAAAACAGCTAAAAGCCATAAACAGAATGGTTATAAACCATAATCAGGATGGCACAGAGCTACAATTAGGATGGCATAAAGCTATCGGTAACTGTAATAAGTTTGGCACATAGCCATCAGCGACGGTAATATAATTGGCACACAGCCATGGGTAATTATGATCGACACAGAGTCATCAGTATATATGTTAGGCACATAGCCACGGGTAAATACGACTGGCACAAAGCCATAATCAAGATGGCACAAAGCCATATTTAGGTTAGCACAGAGCCAAAATCAGATTACGCGGTTTTAAGTCACCCGTCGGTCCACAGTCGTCTCATGCGACTCGTGCGACCCTATCAGAACTTCCCCCGTATCAATGTCCCAACCCCATGCAATATGTCGTGTATGTCATGCTCAATCATTACACGTGTATGCAAAATGGCCATGCTCAGTGATAGTCATTTAGACTTATATTAAAAGCATATCAGTCATACAACCACCGTTAAGTCAGTTAAAACACAGTCATACAATCCCAATCAAATCAGTCAAATCATAGCACAAGTCAGTCATTTACCCACAAAGGCAAAACATTCATTCAACCCTATAAGGGTATTTCGGTAATCCTACCCTACAGGGGTATTTCAGTAATTTTACGAAGTGGGGGTATTTTGGTAATTTCACAAATTGAGGGTATTTCGGTAATTTTACAAATCGTGGGTATTTTGGTAATTTTATGAACTGAGGGTATTTCAGTAATTTCACAAAATTAGGGGTATTTCAGTAATTTCACAAATTGGGGGTATTTCGATAATTTCATAAATCGTGGGTATTTCGATAATTTCACAAATCGAGGGTATTTCGATAATTTTACAAATCAGGGGTACTTCGATAATTTTACAATCTGGGGCTTAACGACCCAACAGAAGGTCCACTATCGCCTCGAGCGACTTAAGTAACCCCAAACAGACACAACGGTGTAAATGGGCCTATAACACCCCTTAACCCGTACCCGTCGCCGAATTAGGGTTATGAGGCGTTACCGAACTAGACACAATTTTTCACAATCATTTATGGAATAAACCCAATACGCATATTTACGTTTTTCCATATCCACAAATAATGAACAAGACTTAGTTTACAAACCATGTTCCATAATGCAATATATCATAACTCCTAATCTATACAAGTTTTGAATCAAATTTCCACCTAACAACCCCAAATTTCGTATGTCAAACATATATGATACATCCATCTCATTAACCGAATATCAGCATATTATTATATACATTCTGCAAATATGCATATTAAAAAGGATAGGTCCATGATACTTAAATAGCTTATCATTCACACATATGACACTCGGACAGTATAGCATGACCAAACAATCACATCATCCTACCATAATATGCGCAATGTCCCTAAATCATAAGCCATGTCAATCCATAATTTTCAATTCATTTTACCTTATTAATTCATGGATACAAGATCATTGAATAACCTACCAAACACACATGATATGTGACTAATTCAAATTATATATATAAATACAGCCAATCCATTGACCATATATTCGGTTCTCAATATAAAACTTCAATGATCGACCCAAAGCATTAGTATATACATTTTCATGATCATCTCTGAATTATACCAAGCACATAATAATCTAAGTGGAGATATTCACACGACATAATAAGCATACTTAAATATATATATGATCATTTCTATACAACTACCTTTAACTTCCAAGCATTATAAGCATACATCTTATACCAGAGATTTTATATCAAACATATAAACGATGCTTAATCCCAAAATAACAGCCTTATTCGCAAGGCTATATATATACATTTACAAAATTGAACATCATTCATTACTTATCAAAATACAGCTTATACATGCCTTTGATTCAAAAAGTAAACATATATATATACCAAAGAGAGTGATAGTGTAGTCGACTTTCTTGATGATCTCCTGAGCCCGTAGTTGAATCAATGATCTATAAAACAGAAATACAAACACATACAGAGTAAGCTCACTAGCTTAGTAAGTCTTAAGCAAAAGATAATTCACTAATCAAGCACTTTAACATTTTAATCAATAAATGTAGGACATTGTATATGTATATTTCGATATGCAATTGATACAAAACCGAATACTAGTAATATATTAACTCAATTACTTATACTTCACTACCATCAACCTGCAACTCATCAAAGCATAAAGTACATATATTACATGAATCGCATGTTTATAATCATGTAAATTCAACATTCGTATCCATCACATTATCACACCAACAATTCTATTATTTTTATATTCATACACGTCGAATATAAGCTCAAATTCACATAACATCGTTCTTAACATAACATTTCAATTCAAGTAACATTAATCACAACTTACCTTACTTCTGATGAATTCAAATGGGACTTATGCTTACCTGAGTTTTTAACTCAATAGATTCACTATGTTACACCTCGAGCAATTTATGGTTCCTTCATTTTAAAGTATCACCGGCATTAAGCCTGCTAGGCACGAAGCCCGAATATATCACCGGCACTAAGCCTGCTAGGCACGAAGCCCGAATATATCACCGGCACTAAGCCTGCTAGGCACGAAGCCCGAATATCAACACATTCAACTTTGCGATACACAGTACTTAGTACTAAACTATTAACCATCTCATATTCTTCATTTTACTTTCACCTATTAATCCAAACATACATATTCACATTGTATTAACCAAACTAATTTCACTACAAATTCATACTCCACATTCGGCCAACATGTATATTTATGCTTTAAATATTCAAACATCATCATATACTATGTTCGTAAATAATTCTTTGGTGTATACTTGCTTATGGACTTACCTCGACTGTCGACGGACCGCGTAAACCGGCTATTCAATAACCTTTGTCTTTCCCCGATCCAAATCCGTTTTTCTTTGTTCTTGATCTAAACACATTAAAATTTAGCTCATTCAAGTACATTTCATCTCAATTTAGTCCCTAGGCACATAAATAGGCAAATTACCATTTTACCCCTACTATTTCACATTTTTACAATTTAGTCCTATTTGCATAAAACACAAAATACACAAAATTTCTCAACACAACTTAAGGGACGAATATGTATAGGGACTATACAAGTCCATTTCTTTCATTTATTTCGCAAATAAGCCCCTCTAAAATTTTATTTTTGTAATTTAGCCCAAATACTCAAATTTACCAAAAATTCAAAGACAAAACATATAAATCTTTAACATATCTTTAATTCAAAATCATCAAACATCAAAACCTACATGAACACATCAATGGCCAAATATCACATGTACATTAATCTCAAAATTTTTAGCATGGGTCGGATAATATACTAAGCAACGATCTCAAAAACGTAAAAATTAACAAAAACCAAAATCAAACTAACCTTCAATTTGAGCTTCTAAATGCCGAAATTTCAAAGAAACAAACCCTTTCTTCCTTCACTAACATTCGGCCAAAGAGAAAGCAAAAAAAGATGATGGCTTATTTTGTGATATTTTAGCATATATTAAATTATTAAACCAATTACTAATATAACCTTTTAATAATAATAAAACTAACTTATAAAATAAGGGTAATTTAGTCCTATGCCGTCCACTATCTTGAATAATGGGCTAATTACCCTTTTAGGACTTCCTTTTATAAAGCCACAATCAATTTGGTACATTTCACTATAGTTTGCAACTTTTACCTTTTACGCGATTAAGTCCTTTTTCTAAATTAAACACACAAACGATAAAATTTTTCTACGAGACTTTCACACACATTAATTCACATATAATAAACACAAAATATAATATTAAAAAAATTCTTAGACTCGGATTCGTGGTCCCAAAACCACCGTTCCGATTAGGGTCAAATTCGGTCTGTTACAACTCTCCCCCCTTAAGAATTTTCGTCCCCGAAAATCTTACCGTTAAACAACGTCGGATATTGTTGCCTCATTGAATCCTCAGGCTCCCACGTAGCCTCTTCAACTCCGTGCCTATTCCATAGTACTTTCACTAATGGAATTCTTTTGTTTCTTAACTCTTTCATTTCCCGAGCTAAAATACGGATCGGTTCTTCCTCATACGTCATATCGGGTCGAATTTCAATCTCAGATGGAGCAATCACGTGTGACGGATCTGATCTGTATCTACGAAGCATCGAAACATGAAATACATCGTGTATCTTTTCTAATTTAGAGGGCAACTTCAATCTATAAGCAACAGGCCCAATACGTTCGAAGATTTCATAAGGTCCGATAAATCTCGGACTCAGTTTGCCTTTCCGACCAAAACGAAGTACTTTCTTCCACGGAGATACTTTTAAGAATACTCGATCTCCAACTTGAAATTCTATATCTTTACGTTTCAAATCAGCGTAAGACTTTTGACGATCTGATGCAGCTTTCAAACTATCTTTGATTATAGCCACTTTCTTTTCAGTCTCTTTAATCAAATCAACCCCTTGTATCTTATTCTCACTGAGCTCGGTCCAATACAATGGCGTATGACACTTGTGGCCATATAGAGCTTCATAGGGTGCCATTTTGATACTTGATTGAAAACTGTTATTATAAGAAAATTCAATCAAAGGTAAGTACTTTTCCCACGTACCTTCAAACTCAAGAACGCAACATCTTAAGATGCCCTCAAGTGTTTGAATGGTTCGCTCAGACTGACCGTCTGTCTACGGGTGAAAGGCGATGCTAAAATGAAGTTTAGTACCTAAAGCATCCTGCAACTTCTTCCAAAATCGTGATGTGAATCTCGGGTCTCTGTATGAGATAATAGAACTCGGCACACAATGTAATCTCACAATTTGAGATATATACAACTCAGCAAGTTTACCGAGTGAATAGTCCGTATGAACCGGTATAAAATGAGCCGATTTGGTCAGTCTAACTACTATAACCCAGACTGCATCTTTCTTGCTCGGTGTCATAGGCAACCCAGATACAAAATCCATAGTGATTCTATCCCATTTCCATTCAGGTATCATGATCGGTTGAAGCAACCCAGAAGGCATTTGATGCTCGGCTTTTACTTGCTGACAGATTAAGCACTTTGAAACAAATTCGGATATATCCCGTTTCATACCAGGCCACCAATAGAACTGTTTCAAATCATTATACATTTTTGTGCTACCTGGATGTATCGATAATCGACCACTATGAGCCTCACTCAAAATCATCTGTATCAAATCCGAGTTCTTCGGAACACATATTCGGCTTTTAAAGTTCAAACAGTCATTTGCATCAATTTGATACTCTGATTCTGCATCTTTTTCACACTGAAATCGTCTAGCAACCAGATCCTTGTCAATTTTTTGTGCATCACAAATTTTCTAAATAAACATCGGTCTTGCTTTTAACTCGGCTATGATCGAACCATCACCAGACATAACCATCTGTGCGTTCATCACACGAAGAGCAAACAATGATTTTCGACTTAACGTATCTGCAACAACGTTAGCTTTCCCTGGATGGTAGTCAATCACCAACTCATAGTCTTTCAACAGTTCTAACCATCTGCGTTGTCTCAAGTTCAGATCTTTCTGAGTCATCAAATACTTTAGACTTTTATGATCCAAATAAACGTGACATTTCTCACCGAATAAGTAATGACGCCAAATTTTCAATGCGAAAACAATGGCTGCTAATTTTAGATCGTGAGTCGGGTAATTTCTTTCGTACGGCTTTAGTTGTCTCGAAGCGTAGGCTATAACTTTGCCTTCATGCATCAAAACGCAACCCAAACCATTCAATGAAGCATCACTATAAACGACAAATTCTTTAGCCGATTCAGGCTGAGCTAACACTGGAGCTTCAGTCAAAAGGGCTTTCAGCTGTTTGAAACTTTTCTGACACTTTTCCGACCACTCAAACTTGACATCTTTCAGTAGTAGTCTTGTCAAAGGTGTAGCTATCACAGAAAAACCTTTTACAAACCGTCTGTAGTATCCCGCAAGGCCCAGAAAGCTCTGAATCTCGGATACATTCTTTGGTGGTTTCTAATCAAGTATAGCCGATATTTTGTTTGGATCAACCCGAATACCTGATGCTAAAACAACATGACCCAAGAAGCTGACTTTATTCATCCAAAACTCACATTTACTAAACTTTGCATACAGCTGTTGATCTCACAAAGTTTGTAGCACTAATCTCAAATGCTCGGCATGTTCGGTTTCATCTTTGGAGTAGATCAGTATATCATCAATAAACACTACTACAAACCGATCCAAAAATTGTCTGAAGACCCGATTCATTAGGTCCATAAAAATAGCAGGTGCATTAGTGAGTACAAAAGGCATAACCAGAAACTCAAAATGTCCGTACCTCGTCCGGAATGAAGTCTTTGGGACATCTGTATCTCTGACTCGCAACTGATAATAACTCGATCTCAAATCTATTTTCGAAATACCAAAGCCCCTTTCAACTGATCAAACAAATCATCAATCCGAGGTAGCGGGTACTTATTCTTTATAGTTACCTTATTCAGTTGCCGATAATCAATACACATTCGCATCGTTCCATCTTTCTTTTTCACAAAAAGAACTGGTGCACCCCAAGGAGAGAAACTCGGTCGTGCAAAGCCCCTATCTGTTAACTCTTGCAACTGTGCTTTCAACTCTTTTAACTTAGTAGGTGCCATCCGATACGGAGCTATCAAGATTGGAGTCGTTCCCGGTGCTAATTCAATGCCAAACTCAATCTCTCGTACTGGTGGTAAACCCGGTAGTTCTTCAGGAAACACATCTGGGTATTCACACACAACCGGTACAGATTCAATATGCTTTTCAGACACTTTATTATCCAGTACATAGGCCAAATAAGCTTCGCACCCTTTCCTCACATACTTTCGGGCTAACATCGAGGATATTACTGTAGGAAACTCACTTAAATCACTGGATACAATTCTGATGATCTCACCATTCTGACATCTCAAATCAATAAGCTTTCTTTTGCAATTCACCACTGCATCATGTGAAGTTAACCAGTCCATTCCCAAAATTATGTCGAACTCATCGAAGGCATTAAATCGGTTGGGAAGCAAGAATCCCGAATCATCAACGGGCAACCTCTACACACTTTATTAACAAATACACATCTACCCAAAGGGTTGGACACACGAATCACAAACTCAGTAGACTCAACTGGCAGAGTCTTACCGAATACTAGAGTTTCACACACATATGAATGAGTCGAACCAGGATCAATCAATGCAATCACAGTAGTATCATAAAGGGTGAAAGTACCGGTAATGACATCGGGGGAGGAAGCATCCTCTCTGGCTCATGTAGCATAAGCTCTAGCTGGAGCTCTAGCCTCTGATCGTATTGCGGTGTCCTTCGTCCCTCTCTGACTGCCACCTACATTGCCTGAATGTCTGAGTGGTCTTCCCTATGCTGGCGCACTGCTCGGTCTAGTGTTCTGAGTTGCATTTTGCTCAGCTAACATCGGGCACTCTCGAATAATATGATCCGATGACCCACATTTAAAGCAGGACCGATCACGAACTCTACAACTCCTAGGATTCCATTTCCCACAATGTTTACACTCGGCTCGGTTCTGTGGAACATTACCGACACTAGCTATCAACGTGGCTCGGGAACTCATTGGAGGTCGATCACATCTAGGCAAGTCTGAAGTGGCTTTATGTCGACTTGGGTCATCTCTGAACTTCTTATGCACAGAATGGAAAATTTTACTCGATGATCTTTTTCGAGTGTCTCTAGCTTCTACTTCAGCTTTTCTTTTCTCCTTTCCGAGCTCTTTGGCTTTACAAGCTCGCTCGACTAATGTCACAAATTCTTTGATTTCAAGAATGCCAACAAGTAACTTTATGTCTTCATTCAGGCCGTCTTCAAATCTTTTACACATAATGGCTTCGGTAGATATACACTCCCGAGCGTAACGGCTCAATCTGACAAACTTCCGCTCATATTCCGTCACAGTCATGCGACCCTGTTTTAATTCCAGAAATTCTTTCCGTTTCTAATCGATGAATCTCTGACTGATATATTTCTTACGGAACTCAATTTGGAAGAAATCCCAAGTTACTTTTTCTTTTGGAACCACTGATACCAGTTTGTTCCACCAATGATAGGCAGTGTCCCGAAGTAGAGATATAGCACACTTTAGGCATTCATCTGGAGTACAGGATAGCTCATCGAGTACCCGAATAGTGTTATCAAGCCACATCTCGGCTCGCTCTGTGTCATCATCATCATTGGCCTTGAATTCCTCAGCCCTATATTTCCTGATTTTATCAACGGGAGGCCTGCTAGATCTCATTGGATCTATCATCGGGGGTGCTGAAGGTACCGGAGTTGGATTATTCGGGGGTGGAGGTTGTTGTACAGCTGGATTAGTCTGAATAAACTGGGTAAACCATTCGTTCATCATCTGATAGAAGGCTTGTTTAGCCTCCCCCTCATGGCTACCCGAAACTGGTTGAGAGTTTAATGGCGCTGATCCACACGAGGGACCAGGTGCAACGCTCTCCACATCATCAGCTACGGTTCTATCGGGATCAGGATCCATTTACTATATAAAATACAATTGAAATTGTCAGAAGTCACCACACTATCATGTATACAATTCAAAGGCATGTGTAGCTAGACTCATACGCACTACGGTAGTCCTAGAATCGTCTAAACCGTAGCTCTGATACCAATAAAATGTAACACCCCTTAACCTGTACCCGTCGCCGAATTAGGGTTATGAGGTGTTACCGAACTAGACACAATTTTTCACAGTCATTTATGGAATAAACCCAATACGCATATTTACGTTTTTCCATATCCACAAATAATGATCAAGACTTACTTTACAAACCATGTTCCATAATGCAATATATCATAACTCCTAATCTATACAAGTTTTGAATCAAATTTCCACCTAACAACCCAAAATTTCGTATGTCAAACATATATGATACATCCATCTCATTAACCGAATATCAACATATTATTATATACATTCTGCAAATATGCATATTAAAAAGGATAGGTCCATGACACTTAAATAGCTTATCATTCACACATATGGCACTCAGACAGTATAGCATGACCAAACAATCATATCATCCTACCATAATATGCGCAATGTCCCTAAATCATAAGCCATGTCAGTCCATAATTTTCAATTCATTTTACCTTATTAATTCATGGATACAAGATCATTGAATAACCTACCAAACACACATGATATGTGACTAATTCAAATTATATATATAAATACAACCAATCCATTGACCATATATTCGGTTCTCAATATAAAACTTCAATGATCAACCCAAAGCATTAGTATATACATTTTCATGATCATCTCTGAATTATACCAAGCACATAATAATCTAAGTGGAGATATTCACACGACATAATAAGCATACTTAAATATATATATGATCATTTCTATACAACTACCTTTAACTTCCAAGCATTATAAGCATACATCTTATACCAAAGATTTTATATCAAACATATAAACGATGCTTAATCCCAAAATAACAGCCTTATTCGCAAGGCTATATATATACATTTACAAAATTGAACATCATTCATTACTTATCAAAATACAGCCTATACATGCCTTTGATTCAAAAAGTAAACATATATATATACCAAAGAGAGTGATAGTGTGGTCGACTTTCTTGATCATCTCCTGAGCCCGTAGTTGAATCAATGATCTATAAAACAGAAATACAAACACATACAGAGTAAGCTCACTAGCTTAGTAAGTCTTAAGCAAAAGATAATTCATTAATCAAGCACTTTAACATTTTAATCAATAAATGTAGGACATTGTATATGTATATTTCGATATGCAATTGATACAAAACCGAATACTAGTAATATATTAACTCAATTACTTATACTTCACTACCATCAACCTGCTACTCATCAAAGCATAAAGTACATATATTACATGAATTGCATGTTTATAATCATGTAAATTCAACATTCGTATCCATCACATTATCACACCAACAATTCTATTATTTCTATATTCATACACGTCGAATATAAGCTCAAATTCACATAACATCGTTCTTAACATAACATTTCAATTCAAGTAACATTAATCACAACTTACCTTACTTCTGATGAATTCAAATGGGACTTATGCTTACCTGAGTTTTTAACTCAATAAGTTCACTATGTTACACCTCGAGCAATTTATGGTTCCTTCGTTTTAAAGTATCACCGGCATTAAGCCTGCTAGGCACGAAGCCCGAATATATCACCGGCACTAAGCCTGCTAGGCACGAAGCCCGAATATCAACACATTCAACTTTGCGATACACAGTACTTAGTACTAAACTATTAACCATCTCATATTCTTCATTTTACTTTCACCTATTAATCCAAACATACATATTCACATTGTATTAACCAAACTAATTTCACTACAAATTCATACTCCACATTAGGCCAACATGTATATTTATGCTTTAAATATTCAAACATCATCATATACTATGTTCGTAAATAATTCTTTGGTGTATACTTGCTTTTGGACTTACCTCGACTGTCGACGGACCGCGTAAACCGGCTATTCAATAACCTTTGTCTTTCCCCGATCCAAATCCATTTTTCTTTGTTCTTGATCTAAACACATTAAAATTTAGCTCATTCAAGTACATTTCATCTCAATTTAGTCCCTAGGCACATATAGGCAAATTACCATTTTACCCCTACTATTTCACATTTTTACAATTTAGTCCGATTTGCATAAAACACAAAATACACAAAATTTCTCAACACAACTTAAGGGCCGAATATGTATAGGGACTATACAAGTCCATTTCTTTCATTTATTTCGCAAATAAGCCCCTCTAAAATTTTATTTTTGTAATTTAGCCCAAATACTCAAATTTACCAAAAATTCAAAGACAAAACATATAAATCTTTAACATATCTTTAATTCAAAATCATCAAACATCAAAACCTACATGAACACATCAATGGCCGAATATCACATGTACATTAATCTCAAAAGTTTTAGCATAGGTCGGATAATATACTAAGCAACGATCTCAAAAACGTAAAAATTAACAAAAACCAAAATCAAACTAACCTTCAATTTGAGCTTCTAAATGCCGAAATTTCAAAGAAACAAACCCTTTCTTCCTTCACTAACATTAGGCCAAAGAGAAAGCAAAAACAGATGATGGCTTATTTTGTGATATTTTAGCATATATTAAATTATTAAACCAATTACTAATATAACCTTTTAATAATAATAAAACTAACTTATAAAATAAGGGTAATTTAGTCCTATGCCGTCCACTATCTTGAATAATGGGCTAATTACCCTTTTAGGACTTCCTTTTATAAAGCCACAATCAATTTGGTACATTTCACTATAGTTTGCAACTTTTACCTTTTACGCGATTAAGTCCTTTTTCTAAATTAAACACACAAACGATAAAATTTTTCTACGAGACTTTCACACACATTAATTCACATATAATAAACACAAAATATAATATTAAAAAAATTCTTGGACTCGGATTCGTGGTCCCGAAACCACCGTTCCGATTAGGGACAAATTCGGTCTGTTACAGGGCCTAAGGCCCATTACTCGGCCCAAGTGGGCCCACACACTCGTGTGGCCCATTTAGCCCAGAAACAGCCACAATTATACAAATGTCACAGTCCAAACAGCACTTACCACATCACATACATTTTATTCGTGTGGGCCCACAAGCCCATTGGGCCCACATAGCCTATTTCGGCCCCAACGAGGCCCAAAACAGCCCAAGACCAGGAAAGCGCTAGTGGTGGCCTCTACAGATTAACGCCCATGTTCGTGGGCTCAGTTCACCATACACACGATCGCACGCTTGTGTGGCATCATACGCCATATTTTTGGCTTTTCGGCATTTTGTTGATCTATATCATAGCAATGTAAACAACACATACTTTCG
Source organism: Gossypium australe (assembly GCA_005393395.2). Taxonomy (NCBI): domain Eukaryota; kingdom Viridiplantae; phylum Streptophyta; class Magnoliopsida; order Malvales; family Malvaceae; genus Gossypium; species Gossypium australe. Next base: position 51,940,610 of record CM016615.1, on the reverse strand, counting down.
GCTTTTTAGTCGATCATCGAATACCGCATACAAATACACACCTGTTCGCGAAACTAGCTAAGATCCACGCTCTCCGAATCTTATAATCAACCAAAATATCGTATAAGATTTACAACCAATAAGGTTAATAACTGTCCAAGCCCAAAACGACAATCCATACTTACCTTGACTGATAGCTAATCGATTTATTTCCCTTAAATCACAGGCTAGAGTTGATCACACTCCTCTTTGACGATTAGTTGCATTACAAATACAACCTATCAACCACGATGGTCTAAAACCATGGTTTAGCACACATTAGTCCAAAAGAAGTACACGCAACCCTTCCCCCCAAAAGGGGAAAGTAACATTCGGCCAACCACTTGAGAAATTACAAGCCTTCAACTTTATCTTAGATCGCGAGATGAGCGAACGGTTTGCACTCCTCGTGGAATTCTATGAAGCGAAGGCACTACCAAGCATAAGGAGGGAAAGAGATTTGGCCAACAGAGAACATAAAAGAAAAGAGCATACGTTTAAGAAGGGAGTTTAGACATATCGAAGGAATAGGAAAACAAGAAGAAATCTAGTAACTCACCATTTGCTAAAGCCACTTCCAAACCGGAACTGATCAAAGAAGAAGATAGAAATTGGTAACAGAATCAAGACACTGGAGGGGAGGAGAGATCAAAAACAATCGATCAAGAAAATCACTAACTAAAAGCCGACAGACAAAATGGAGAGATGAGAGAAACAGAAAAGGTTCAGCAAGAAGGGAAGAAGAAGATTGATAGACCAAAATCGAAAAAGAAGAGGGGGAAAAGAGAATGATATATTCTACAGTAAAGGACAATTCCCCAAATGGCCAATTACCCCAACCAAAAATAGTGCACTCAAACTCCCAATCCTGAAATTCTGAGTTGTCCCCACTCAAATTCGGCACAATACACCCATTACACACCAAATTCCTTCTTTTTCTCCCCAAAATCCTCAACCAACAACCCCCTTATCCAAATCTCCCAAAACCCTCTTAAAATCACTCCATAAATACCTCAAAGACCAATTCGAACTCCCCAACAACTTTATCTAAGACCAAGTCAACAACCACCCCAAGAGAGTTTTAATCCAACTCTACCTCTCTCACCTCATGGAAATAAAATAATATCCCTTTGCATCCCATGCGATTCAAACTCAAGATCCCCTTGCCACCATAATGACGCCACTACTATTGGGTCACCAACCCTTCTTGTGTCATGATTTCCCCAACAATATTCTTAAAGCCTACTTACTTACATTCAGTGTTTTATTCACCTAAAACAAAAATTTTTCTAAAACCCAGGTTTGAACCCAAGACTTCTCCAAGACTTCTCAGGACCCTTAACCACTAAAGTAGACATACTTTTATGTTATTCACATGCACAACTAAATTCCAATTCTTCCGGCACGCGAAGCCCCTTTCTTCCAGGCCCAAAATTCGGGGCGTTACAACAAGAAACTTTATCTCTCGGTATCACTGTAGTCAACGTAGTCCACCAACTATATGCTTCCTCTTTTAACAGTGAAACGACACATATAAGATAATCATAAGGAGAGCAAGTCATTTCTTTAAAATCTCATAGGATATTCTGAAGCCAATACTCAGCTTTAACTGGATCATCCTCTGATTTAACTCAGAATTCTTCAGCACCACACTTCTTAAGCTTTTTAATCGGTATACGTTGACTAGATCCAGACATAGGAGGATGTGGAGGTGCAAAAGGAGGTATAATAGGGGGTGGAGGTTGTTGAGCCGCAACATTCATTTGCATAAATTCTTTAAACCACTGGTTCATAAACCCAAAGAACATGTTTTTAAGTTCATTTTCAAATACTTGTGGAATTGGAATATTACTACTCGTCCCTTATTCTATGTCTGGTACATTACTATTAACCACATTAGTGTCAACACGATGAGATCCAGCCAACATCTTTAAAATCTATAAGGAAAACAAAGGTTAGATCGGATCAAACACATCACACTATCACAGGTTTATATGTTATGTAATTCTAGACTTTACACATGCTACGTTTAGTCTGAGAACTGACTAAATCGTAGCTCTGATACCACTAAATGTCCACCCCTAACCTATTTTCGTCGTCGGACTAGGGTTACAGAGTGTTACCATACAAATTAGAACAAATAACTTCAAATTAGATTAATAATGATATTTATTAATAATTATTTAAATATCATATAAATCCAAAAAGTATAAACATTTGGGCCTTAAATTGAACATTCAAGGCCCTAAAAATAGCTCAAAATCAAAACAAGACTAATTTCAAATAAAACAGAAAATCTAAGGAAAAGTTAGAAGTTTAGAAAATAGGGGTCACATCGCCGTGTGACATGGCCCAGACTGTGTAGTGTTCAAACAATGAGACACACGACCGTGTCCCAGCCCATGTCTTTAACCATGTAACACACTAACTTAGATCACATGACTGTGTCGTAGGCCGTGTGACACTTTAATTTGATACACACCATAACACCCCTAACCCATATCCGCCACTGGAATAGGATTACGAGATATTAGCACACAACATATAGGATTCATTCTCATACATCATTCAATACAATCATATTGTCCCTTATAAGGGCCTACGAGCCTTAAACATGCTTTAGAAGTGGTTCGAGACTAAACCGATATCATACAAAAATTTTGGAAAACTTATAAATTTTTCAAACATACAAAGGTGACACGCCCGTATGAATAGGCCATGTGCCTCCCACGGCTAGTAGACACGTCCGTGTCTTAGGCCGTATGGAAATAGGGTATACATACTGACTTGCATCACATGGCCGAGGACACACCCGTGTGCCAGGCCGTGTGAAATCTAGAGAGTATACTAACTTGGGTCACACGGCCAACCACACGCCCATGTGTCTAGCCCGTGTGCCCTACGAAATGGCCACACACGCCCACGTGTTAGGCCGTGTGCCATTTAGGGGGTATACTGACTTATACCACAGGGCCAGTCACACGCCCGTGTGTGAAACTGTGTGCAGCATACTGACTTCAACTCAATTTCAACACCAAGGGACACATGACCAAGTAACACGACCGTATATCGCACACGGCTGAGACACAGGCCCGTGTCTCTGCCCGTGTGGACAAAAATAGGCCATTTGCGAAGCCAATTTGCCACCCTTTTTGAACATACCTGCACAAACTCATATGGTATCACTTTAAATCACAAATATGCAGCTAAAGTTCATCAACCATTACATAATCATACCATATCCATTTCAACTAAATTCAATACTCAATTCCATATCATTTACCTATTCAAATACCAAACAATTTATCTTGCTTTCCTAAGCATAATTCACATGTATGATTCATTTAACTAGACCAATCCAAATATACATAATCACTTTAACCACAGTCATTCAACATAGGGCCATTACCAAGCATTAAAAGTAGAACCATATACACATTCATAAACATCATCAAGTTTATCATCTTATGCCAACTCAAATGGCCAAAATACATATCCATCAAACATACCAAAATGACACAAGCCTATATATGCCTTATACCATATATACATGATTTAAAAAATACCAAAATAGATTATCGATAGTGCGATGAAGTCTCTGACGATTCCCAGATCCGAGCTAGCTTCGTAGAACTATAAAACATTGAAAATTAAACAAAGTAAGCTTTACATCTGAGTAAGTTCGTATGTGAACATGAAATAAACACAACATTCATATAACAATTCAAAATAGATAATATCATTAACATTTAAAGCATCAATTCATGAATTAACATAAAACTTATTCATGTATACATTCATGAGTTCTCAACTTCATCTATCTCAATACTTGAATAGTTTTCCATACATACCTGTGCCGATACATTTCTATTTCTCATCAATACTCTTATAAAACCACTCCATTTTACAAATGTTTTTGATACCATTTCATCAATTTTTTCAATGCCATAGTCCAACTATTGTCTTACATATACATTGCCAAGGACCTGCCGTGGTCTTTCGTTCACATGCCATAACCCGGTTATGGTCTTATTATTCGATTGCCATAGCCCAACTATGGTCTTATTTGGCAACTTGCCTTACTCAATTCGTACATTTCGTTTAATACCACAACATTTATTCAATAGAATAATTGCTATCTCAATTTCATCCATCAATAGATAAGTACACATTTAAGTTCAATTATACGAACTTACCTCGTATACAGAATTGACGGATCGGGTCGACTACATAATAATCTTGCTTTTCCCCGATCTAGATCTGAATTCTTTCTTTCTTGATCTATATGAATTCAAAATTGCCTTATTCAATTACATACTCTTTCAATTTAGTCCAAAACATACTTTTAGGCATATTTGCACTTTAGCCCCTAAACTTTCACATTTTTACAATTTAGTCCCTATTTCACAAATACTCAAAATTCACATAATTCCACCCAACCCATACTTGGCCGAATTGCATATAATTCCCTAGCAGCCAAAAACTTTCATTTATTTCACATTTCAACCACTCAATTTGCATATTTCACAATTTAATCCCTATTTGACATTTTTATCAAAAATCACTTTAGAAAACTATTAAATCTATCCATAAACCTTCATAATTTATCATCAATCATCAAATTATTCAAGCATAATATCTTTTTACACGATGACACTTTTAGAAACACTCTATCCTTGTTCTGAAACTCAATATCTATCCGTTTCAAGTCTGCGTATGATTTCTATTGATCCGAAGCTCCTTTCAAATTATTGTGTATTACTTTCACTTTCTCTTTTGTTTCTCTGATAAGATCAACCCCATGAATCTTCTTTTTGCTGACAGTGTTCGACATTTACGACCGTATAATGCTTCGTATGGTGCCATCTTTATACTTGATTGAAAGCTATTATTGTAAGTAAATTAAATTAGCGGTATGTATTTCTCCCACTTACCCTCAAACTCAAGATTGCAACAACACAACATATCTTCAAGTATCTGAATAACTCGCTCGGATTGACCATCAATTTGAGGGTGAAATGCAGTGCTAAAATGCAACTTTGTACCTAAAGCTTCTTGCAATTTCTTCCAAAATTGCGATGTGAATCTCGGATCTCTATCTGAAACAATAGATAGTGGCACTTCGTGCAATAAAAAAATCTATGAGATATACAACTCAGCTAATTTATCAAGTGAGTAATTCGTACATACAAGAATGAAATGAGTTGATTTCGTCAATCTGTCAACAACAACCTAGATTGCATCTTTCTTTCTCGGAGATAGGGGCAAACCCGATACAAAATCCATTGTTACTCCATCCCACTTCCATTCCGGAATCATAATAGGCTGTAATAAACCTGACTGCACTTGATGTTCAGCTTTAACTTGCTAAAAAATCAAACATTTCGAAACAAATTCTGAGATATCTCGTTTCATGCCATGCCACCAATAAAGCTGTTTCAAGTCATTATACATTTTCGTGCTTCCCGGATATACTAATAAACAACTACTATGCACTTCGTTTAGAATCTTTTGAATGAGTTCAGTATTCTTTGGTACACATATTCTATCACGAAACATCAAACAATCATCAGACCCTATTGAACCTCAAAATCATAAGTCGACTCACACTGAGCTCGTTTTGCTTGCAATTCATTATCAAAATTTTGAGCCTCACAAATCTGCTGTAGAAATAACGATCTCACTTTTAACTCAGCTACTATTGAACCATCATCAGACAATGCTAATTGTGTGTTTAAATCATGTAAAGCAAATAAGGACTTTCGACTCAATGCATCAGCAACTACATTTGATTTTCTCGGATGATAGTCAATCACTAATTCATAGTCTTTTAGCAGTTCTAACCATCTTCTCTGTCATAAATTCAATTCTTTCTGAGTCATCAGATATTTCAAACTTTTGTGGTCAGTATAAATATGACATTTCTCACCAAACAAGTAATGACGCCAGATTTTCAATGCAAATACTATTGCGGCTAATTCAAGATCGTGTGTCGAATAATTTTTTTCGTGCGACTTCAATTGTCTCGAAGCATAAGCTACAACTTTGCCTTCCTACATCAAAACACAACCCAGACCATTTAACGATTCATCACTGAAAACTACAAATTCTTTCGAAGCTTTATTAACACTTTTCTGACCACTCAAATTTAACATCTTTTTGAAGTAATAATGTCATCGAAGTCGCAATCATCGAGAAGCCTTTCACAAATAATTTATAATAGTTGGCTAGCCCCAGAAAACTACAGACTTCGGATACATTTCTCGGAGGCTTCCAATCTATAATCGCAATTTTTTTGCTCGGGTCAACTCGAACACTCACGGTTGAAACTATATGTCCCAAAAAACCTACCTCTCGTAACCAAAATTCACATTTACTAAACTTTGCAAACAATTGTTTATCTTTCAAAGTTCGTAATACAATCCTCAAATGTTTGGTGTGTTCAAATTCATCACGAGAATAGATAAAAATGTCATCAATAAACACAACTACAAATTGATCTAAATATGGCATGAAAATCCGGTTCATCAAATCCATAAAAATAGCAGGTGCATTTGTTAGTCCGAAAGGCATAACAAGAAATTCGTAGTGTCCGTACCTTATTCTAAATGCATTCTTTGGCACATCCGAGTCTTTCACTCGCAACTGGTAATAACTTGATCTCAAATCGATTTTTGAAAACACTGTTGCCCCTTTTAACTGATCAAAAAGATCATTAATCCGGGGTAGTGGGTATTTGTTCTTGATCGTCACTTTGTTCAGCTGTCTGTAGTCAATACACATTCTTATAGTACCATCTTTCTTTTTCACAAACAACAGCGGTGCACCCTAGGGAGAGAAACTCGGTCTAGCAAAACCTTTATCTGTCAACACTCGCAATTGAGCTTTCAATTCTTTTAACTTTGTTGGGGCCATTCTGTACGGAGCTATCGATATTGGCGTTGTTTTCGGTACTAATTCAATACCAAACTCAACCTCTTTGGTAGGTGGTAAACACGGTAACTCTTTAGGAAATACATCTGGATACTCATACACAATTGGTACTGATTCAATTTTTGTTTCTTTCACTTTCGTATCAAGTACATATGCAAAATAAGCTTCACACCCCTTTCTCACAAATTTCTGAGCTAACATAGATGAGATCACAACTGCCAAATTATTCAGATCATCAGATTCAATTCTAATAGTCTCATTATCCTGACATTTCAGTTCTATTGTCTTTCTTCTACAATTCACTATAGCACCATGCATCGTTAGCCAATCCATACCCAAAATCACATCAAATTCATCAAATGGAAACAACATCAAATTAGCCGAAAAATAGAAATCCCGATGTATTAAGTACAATTTTTGCATACTTTGTCAACCAAAACACATTTTCCTAAAGGGTTCGATACTCTAATCACAAATTCAGTAGACTCTACAAGCAAAGTCTTAATAGATACTAGATTCATACATATATAAGAATGAGTTGATCCTGGATCTATCAATGCAATGCCATTAGTATCATAGAGAGTGAAACTACCGGTGATAACATCTGGAGATGACGCTTCTTCGCGAGCGCGAATAGCGTAGGCTCTGGCAGGTGCTCTAGCATCGGATCTCGCAGCAGTATCTTGTGTCACACCTTTACCACTGCTCACATTTCCAACATTATGAAATGGTCTTTCTCTCACAGTAGGGTTGCTCGATCTAACATTCTAAGACTTATCTTTTTCATCTAGCTCAGGACAATCCAGAATGAAATGTTCATCCGAGCCACATTTAAATAGGCTTTATCATTCAATCTACATTCTCCAAAATGTCGTTTTCCACATCGTCCACATTCAAGTTTATTTGATCTAACATTACCCACCCTTGCCACTGACACAGCTGGAGTTTCTGAACTCGTAATTTGCTTCCCACGATCTCTAGTAAAGTATTCCACTGGTGTATTTGATCATCTAAACAATTCTCGAGATTTCTTTGATGAAGAGTGATACGACTTACTTATTGATCTTTTTCTTGAATCTCTAGCTTCTAAATCTGCTTTTCTCTTTTCTTTGCTAAGATCCTCAGCTTTACAAGCCCTTTCAACCAGAACTACAAATTCTTTCAACTCTAGAATTCCAACTAGTAGTTTTATATCTTCGTTCAACCCATCAACGAACCGTTTACACATAATCTTTTCAGTAGACACATACTCTCGAGCATACTTGCTTAACCGGACGAATTCTCTTTCATACTCATTGATAGTCATACGATCTTGTTTTAAATCTAGAAACTCTTTGTGCTTTAGATCAAGGAATCGCAGACTTATATATTTCTTTTGGAATTCTATCTGAAAGAATTCCCAAGTAACTCGTTCTCTCGGTACCACAGATACCAATGTGTTCCATCATTGATACACGGTGTCTCTCAGCAAAGATACAACACATTAAATACATTAATCAGGAGTACAAGACAATTCATCAAATACTTGGATCGTATTTTTGAGCCAAAACTCAGCTCTCTCAGCATCATCATCAACAGTAGCCCAAAACTCTTCAATCCCATGTTTACGAATTTTATACACTGGCAGCTTGTTCAACCTTATCGGATCTACAGCTTTAGGAACAACAGGGATTTGTTGATGTATAGGTGGGGGTGAAGGTTGCTGAGTAGCCGGATTAGTATGAATGTATTGACTAAACCATTCATTTATCATTTGCAAAAAGGCTTCTTTAGCCTCACCTCCGTGACTACTCGACACGGGTCTAGATTCACTAGGCACTGTCCTTTGAGCGGGAGCAGGCACATTACTCTCTACATCATCCACCATAGCTTGTTCGAGATCCATTTCTATACGAAAGCACAATTTAAGCTGTCAGGAATCATCACACTATTTCAGAGTATATATGGCATGTATAGCTAGACTCTCATACATGCTACGTTAGTCCTAGAATCGACTAAATTATAGCTCTGATACTAATAAATTATAACACCCCTAACCCATATCCCTCACCGGAGTAGGATTACGAGATATTACCGATCAATACACAACATATAGCATGCATTCTCATACATCATTCAATACAATCATATTGTCCCTTATAAGGGCCTACGAGGCCTTAAACATGCTTTAGCAGTGATTCGGGACTAAACCGATATCATACAAAATTTTTGGAAAACTTATAAATTTTTCAAACATACAAAGATCACACAACCGTGTGAACAGGCCGTGTGCCTCACACAGCTAGTAGACACGCCCGTGTCTTAGGCCGTGTGGAAATAGGGCATACATACTGACTTGCATCACATGGCCGAGAACACGCCCGTGTGCCAGGTCGTGTGAAATCTAGAGAGTATACTAACTTGGGTCACACGGCCAACCACACACCCGTGTGCCAGACGAAATGGCCACACACGCCCATGTGCTAGGCCGTATGCCATTTAGGGGGTATACTGACTTATACCACAGCGTCAGTCACACACCCGTGTGTGAAACCGTGTGCAGCATACTGACTTTAACTAAATTTCAACACCAGGGGATACACGACCGTGTAACATGACCGTATTCGCACACGGCTGAGACACATGCCCGTGTCTCTGCCCGTGTGGACAAAAATAGGCCATTTGCAAAGCCAATTTGCCACCCTTTTTGCACATACCTACACAAGCTCATATGGTATCACTTTAAATCACAAATATGTAGCCAAAGTTCATCAACCATTACATAATCATACCATATCCATTTCAACTAAATTCAACACTCAATTCCATATCATTTACCTATTCAAATATCAAACAATTTATCTTACTTTCCTAAGCATGATTCACATGTATGATTCATTTAACTAGACCAATCCAAATATACATAATCACTTTAACCACAATCATTCAACATAGGGCTATTACCAAGCATTAAAAGTAGAACCATATACACATTCATAAACATCATCAAGTTCATCATCTTCTGCCAACTCAAATGGCCAAAATACATATCCATCAAACATACCAAAATGACACAAACCTATACATGCCATATACCATATATACATTATTTCAAAAGTACCAAAATAGATGATCGATAGTGCAATGAAGTCTCTGACGACTCCTGGATTTGAGCTAGCTTCGTAGAACTATAAAACATTGAAAATTAAATAAAATAAGCTTTACAACTTAGTAAGTTCGTATGTGAACATGAAATAATCAGAACTTTCATATAACAATTCAGAATAGATAATATTCATTAACATTTAAACCATCAATTCATGAATTAACATAAAACTTATCCATGTCCTCATTCATGAGTTCCCAGCTTCATCTATCTCAATACTTGAATAGTTTTCTTTACATGTACCTATACATTTCTATTTCTCATCAACACTCTTATCAAACCACTCCGATTTACAAATGTTTTCAATACCATTACATCGATTTTTCCGATGCCATAGTCCAACTATGGTCTTACACATACATTGCTAAGGCCCTGCTGTGGTCTTTCGTTCACATGCCATAACCGAATTATGGTCTATTATTCGATTTCTATAGCCCAGCTATGGTCTTATTCGGCACCTTGCCTTACACAATTCATACATTTCATTTAATACCACAACATTTGTTCAGTAGAATAATTGCTATCTCAATTTCATCCATCAATAGATAAGTACACATTTAAATTCAATTATACGAACTTAACTCGTATACAGAATTGACGGATCGGGTCGACTACTCGATAATCTTGCTTTTCCCCCGATCTAAATTCGATTTCTTTCTTTCTTGATCTATATGAATTCAAAATTGACTTATTCAATTACATACTCTTTCAATTTAGCCCAAAACATACTTTTAGGCATATTTGCACTTTAGACCCTAAACTTTAACATTTTTACAATTTAGTCCCTATTTCACAAATACTCAAAATTCACATAATTCCACTCAACCCATACTTGGCCGAATTGCATATAAGTCCCTAGCAGCCCGAAACTTTCATTTATTTCACATTTCAACCACTCAATTTGCATATTTCTTAATTTAATCCCTATTTGACATTTTTGTCAAAAATCACTTTAGAAAACTATTAAATCTATCCATAAACCTTCATAATATATCATCAATCATCAAATTATTCGAGCATTCAACAATGACAACTTGTTAAACCTTTAACAATTTCAAAATTTAAGGTACGGGCTAGCTAAAATACAAAGCAACGATCTCAAAAACATAAAAATCATCAAAAACCGATCAAAACCGTACCTTAATTGCTTGAATTTTCTTGGCTAAATGAAGAACCTTAGTTCTTCTTGTTCTTCCTTTAAAGTTCAGCTAACAAGATGATAATGAAGTAATATTTTTATTTTGTTTTATTTAACAAATCATTTACTAAACATTTTACTATTTTAACCTTAAAAACATTTAATATTTACACCAAAAACCACTCCACTGTCATCCATTAACTATCAAATGGGTTAATTGCAACATAAGGACCTTTACTTTAAGGTCTATAGCTATTTAATACTCCTAGCTAATAGAACACTACTTTTGTACTTTACGCGATTTAGTCCTTTTTCTCAAATTGAGCAATTAAACGATAAAATTAGCTCATGAAATTTTTACACATACATGCTATCATGCTGTAAACACATAAAATAATATAAAAATAAATTTTTGACATCGAATTTGTGGTCCCAAAACCATTATTTTGATTTAGCTAAAATCGAGCTATTATACACACGGACGTGTCGCAGACCGTGTGCCAGACCGTGTGACTCAATGACTTGATACACACGGCCGTGTCGTGGAACGTGTCTCAGATCTTGTAGGGCACACAACCGTGTGGCAGCCCGTGTCGAAGGCCGTGTAGACCAAAATGAGCCTTAAACATCAAGTTTACCAGTTCAACCTTTCTTAGACACCAAGCAATCCAATTACCAGCCCTTAGATGTAACACCCCAAACCCGGCCTAGACGTTATGACCGGATCTGGTATGTCACATGGAAAGTTTGTTTGAGAAAAATTTGCGATTTTTTAAAACTTCCAAGTTTTGGTTCACTTAAAGAAAAAACCAGACTTGTTTTAATGCTTCTTGCATAACGTTATAATTATTACTAGCTCCAGAAGGTTGTTTTGTAAAACCTAAGTCAGATTCGATGGTTTTTGAGAAATGTGCCATTTTGAAATAGCTTTTAAAGTTTAAGGAAAACACGAGTTTAATTATCAATAGTTCGTGAACCATTCTTTAATATTTTGGAAAAACGGTTATTTACGTTTTTAGGAAAACCCCGTCTTGATCAATTCATAATAGATAATAATTGCGTTAAAAATAGAAAACCAAATTAAAATCCCAGTGGCCTTATTATAGAGCAAAATCCCAAATTAAAATAGTTTAAATGAAAGTAAAATAGCGTTTACTAAAAAACCGTGCATGGCCACCCCAGAGTCTTCCTCGGCCCACATCCACAGAACTAGGCATCACCTGCAAAAATTAGCAGAGGGGTGAGTTACGAGAACTTAGTGTGCGATTTCCCTTACATCGATAACTGGGGCTAAGCCCACAGAAGCCCACATATCTCGAATCGTGCCGCAGCTCTAACATCATGGCATATTAGATAGTGCATGCAATGCAACCCAACCCAACCTAGTATTCCATCCTCTACACTCCGCACCATATGTCCAACCTCAACACTCCTGTGGGGATTTCTACATACACTCCTCTTTGGCAGCCATGCTGGCAGCCATGCTGCTCAAAGCCGATATAATGTGACAAAGTCACTGATATACAAATATGTGGCCTAGCCACCGAAATAATGTGACTGAGTCACCGATATACACTGCCCCTTTTATCAACATCATATCCCAATCCCATGCAATATGGCATAATAATTCGTGTATGCGGTATGTTATGTATGCAAAACATCTATCAGATAACGTATGAAATGAATTACCAACATAATAAGGATAACAAAATACAACATAATCAAGCTAATCAATCTCTAAGGGTATAACAATAATTTTACTTACTAAGGGTATTTCGGTAATTTACCCACCAAGGGTATTTCGGTAATTTCGCACCTACAATGGCCTTTTCGAAGGCCCAATATTGCCCTGAGTGACTCGGCTACCATTTCCGGTCGTTACCGGACTATTAGGCCTAAAACCTGATTTCGGCCCATTTGAGCCCACACGCTCGTGTGGCCCACCTAGCACAAATTTAGCCACGTATATTAGATTCACCTAGTCTAGTCCAATATATACTACACAATCACACAATTTACTCATAAGGGCCCATTTCGACCCATCGTGGGCCAAGCAGCCACAACCCACAAGAATACTACTGATGGCCTCAACCATCGCTTCGAAGCCCCCCACACGTGCGCTCGCACGCTCGTGTGGCTACTATCACCGTGTGACCGGCATTTCGGCATTTGCTGCTCTACAGCTAGAGTAGAGAAGTACACACCTGATAGGAATCTGGTGCTAATCCGCACTCCGACCACTCCTGTGCCCAAACGCCAACCAAGGTGTCCTTCCTCCCATCATAGATAGCTCTTTATATAGCCAACTTCTCACCTTTCCTCTTTGTATCTTTCCTATGTGGGATCCCTCCGTTAGCAGAGTTTAAATCCAACTCAAACTCTTGTCGTCCAATCCGCAAAATAAATACTCCCTTGCTTTTCATGAGATTCGAACCCTTGCTCCCTTCAATAGCTCAACACGCCACTTGCCACTAAGCCACAAGCTCCTCTTGTGTCTAATATTATGCGCAACTAAATATAAATATATGGCCAAATTCTAAAGTCCATTTAAAAAAAACCAAAATGCAAGAGCCAAGACTTGAACCTTGGACCTCATTCCTTCCTTGTGGCATCACCCTCTTGTCTCTTATGTGGCGTCACTTTCCCACTACACCACACACTCCACTTGTGTTATTTTTCTCCACATTTTATTCTTAAAGCCTACCTACTAACCCCTAGGGTTTTTTTCACCTAAAACCAAAATTTCCCTAAAGCCTAAATTTGATCCTGGGACTTCATAGAAGCCCCCTAACCCTCCAAAATCACTCACCTAATAGGTCCAACTTGCACTAAAGCCGTTCTCTTCTTACCAAAAATTTTAAACGCTCCTACGCCCAAAGCCCATTGGGCCCAATTCTTCTAGGCCCAATTTTGGGATGTTACAAATTTACCCTCCTAAAAGAAATTTCATCCTCGAAATTTCCAACTAATTACTAAACACACCGCTCAAGTCACACCACTATGCTTTCGTTGCGCACTCTGATTCCGATAACCCTAATTCGATTTATCACACATACATAAAATTTCTATATTCAAACATCACATCCACACATCATAGAATGAATACCAGAAATACTTTCATTTTAGCACATAATAGAGTATAGTATAAGGGGACTTACGGATTTGGAGCCGGAGACTCGGGTGCCATACTTCCAGAAAACATATATTTTCTAAATCATGTTTCTAACCCACTTTGAAAACATTTTTGAACCCATTCCACGGTCGAGTTTTGCAACCAGGCTCTGATACCACAATTGTAACACCCGAAACCCGGCCTAGACGTTACGACCGGTTCTGGTATGTCACATGGAAAGTTTGTTTGAGAAAAATTTGCGATTGTTTAAAAATTCCAAGTTTTTGTTCACTTAAAGAAAAAAAGAGACTTGGTTTAATGCTTCTTGCATAACGTTATAATTATTACTAGGTTCGGAAGGTTGTTTTATAAAACCTGAGTCAGATTCGATGGTTTTTGAGAAATGTGCCATTTTGAAATAGCTTTTAAAGTTTAAGGAAAACACGAGTTTAATTATCAATAGTTTGTGAACCATTCTTTAATATTTTGGAAAAATAGTTATTTACATTTTTAGGAAAACCCCGTCTTGATCAATTCATAATAGATAATAATTGCGTTAAAAATAGAAAACCAAATTAAAATCCCAGTGGCCTTATTACAGAGCAAAATCCCAAATTAAAATAGTTTAAAGGAAAGTAAAATAGCGTTTACTAAAAAATCGTGCATGGCCACCCCAAAGTCTTCCTCGGCCCACATCCGCAGAACTAGGTATCACCTGCAAAAATTAGCAGAGGGGTGAGTTACGAGAATTCAGTGTGCAATTCCCCTTACATCGATAACTGGGCCTAAGCCCACAGAAGCCCACATATCTCAAATCGAGCCGCAGCTATAACATCATGGCATATTAGATAGTGCATGCAATGCAACCCAGCCCAACCTAGTATTCCATCCTCTACACTCCGCACCATATGTCCAACCTCAACATTCCTGTGGGATTTCTACAATCAACCCTCCATCCGCTACACTCTTCTTTGGCTGCCATGCTGACAGTCATGCTGCTCAAAGCCGATATAATGTGACAGAGTCACTGATATACAAATATGTGGCCTAGCAACCGAAATAATATGACTGAGTCACCGATATACACTGCCCCTTTTATCAACATCATATCCCAATCCCATGCAATATGGCATAATAATTCGTGTATGCGGTATGTTATGTATGTAAAACATCTATCAGATAACGTATGAAACGAATTACCATAATAATCAGGATAACAAAATACAACATAATCAAGCTAATCAATCTCTAAGGGTATAACAATAATTTTACTTACCAAGGGTATTTCGGTAATTTACCCACCAAGGTATTTCAGTAATTTCGCACCTACAATGGCCTTTCCGAAGGCCCAATATTACCCCGAGCGACTCAGCTACCATTTTTGGTCGTTACCATACTATTGGGCCTAAAACCCGATTTCGGCCCATTCGGGCCCACACGCTCGTGTGGTCCACCTAGCACAAATCTAGCCACGTATATGAGATTCACCTAGTCTAGTCCAATATATACTACACAATCACACAATTTACTTATAAGGGCCCATGGGCCCATTGGGCCCACTTCGGCCCATCATGGCCCAAGCAGCCACAACCCACAAGAATACTACTGATGCCTCAACTATCGCGTCGAAGCCCCTCACACGTGCGCTCGCACACTTGTGTGGCTACTATCACCGTGTGACCGACATTTCGACATTTGCCGCTCTACAGCTAGAGTAGAAAAGTACACACTTGATAGGAATCTGGTGCTAATCCGCGCTCCGACCACTCCTGTGCCCAAACACCAACCAAGGTGTCCTTCCTCCCATCATAGATAGCTCTTTATATAGCCAGCTTCTCACCTTTCCTCTTTGTATCCTTCCGATATGGTATCCCTCCGTTAGCAGAGTTAAAATCCAACTCAAACTCTTGCCGTCCAATTCGCAAAATAAAAACTCCCTTGCTTTTCATGAGATTCGAACCCTTGCTCCCTTCAATAGCTCAACACGCCACTTGCCACTAAGCCTTGTGTCTAAAATCATGCGCAACTAAATATAAATCTATGGCCAAATTCTAAAGTCCATTTAAAAAGAAAACCAAAATGCAAGAGCCAAGACTTAAACCTTGGACCTCCTTCCTTCCTTGTGGCATCACCCCCTTGTCTCTTATGTGGCGTCACTTTGCCACTACACCACACACTTCAATTGTGTCATTTTTCTCCACATTTTATTCTTAAAGCCTACCTACTAACCCCCAGGGTTTTTTCCTCCTAAAACCAAAATTTCCCTAAAGCCCAAATTTGATCCCAGGACTTCATAGAAGCCCCCTAACCCTCCAAAATCACTCACCTAATAGGTCCAACTTGCACTAAAGTCGTTCTCTTGTTACCAAAAATTTTAAATGCTCTTACGCCAAAAGCCCATTGCTCCCAATTTTAAACGTGAGTGTGAACAAAAGAAAAGAGAGAGATTTGAGGTTTAGGTTTTTGGTTGAAAGGAGAAAAAATGCCAAAAGTAAGGTTCCTTAATAGATGATTTCGGTTTGTGAATGAGAGAAGAAAAACAATTGTTCACCGGTTGCCAAAAGAGAATAAGGTTTGATTTGCTAATTCTCAACTCAAAGTAACCTATGGAAGAAACGGCACACACCTACACACACACACCTCAAAACCGAAAGTGATCCAAAGATGGAAGAAATGTCCAAGACCACTTTCGATACATGCACCTTGCTTAGCCTCCAAAACCAAAAGCTCCCTCCTTCAACCCATAGCACATTTGGTCAACCCTCCTAAGAAGCCACCCAAATCCATGTTCATCTCCTACTTTCACTCCCATCCCCCTATTTGAATCAGTTTGAAAGATTCAACTTCCACCCTTCACTCTTCGCCTCCCATTTGAAATATTTGAATTAGTCCACTCCCTCTCTTCAAGGTCCCTAGCCGAATCCATCACCTCCCTTCCAGACGCCAAAAAGAATTCCCAAAAAGCAAACTATGCGACTCAAACTTGCTCCCTCACTACTCCCCTGTGGCGTCACTTACCTGCATCATAAGTGGCGTTTCCTTGCCACTTTACCACCGCACTTATTGTGTCATCAAACACAAGCAATCATCCTTAAAGCCTAACCCCAACTAGCTCTCCCCTACAGTGCCCAAAATTTGAAATTTTCACCGAGGCTTCGACTTAACCCCGAGCCTTCCCAGGGCCCCCTAAACATAGCAAATTAATAGATAGAGCATACCAAACACACAGAAACATAATAAATGCAAAGCCCCTAAATCCCGAATGTTACAGTTCTACCCCCATTAAAGAAATTTTGGCCTCGAAATTACCTGGTCAAAAGAGATGGGGGTGTTGCTGCCGCATAACATCCTCTGACTCCCATGTGGCTTCCTCAGAACCGTGGTTCTGCCATAATACTTTAACCAAAGGAACTGATTTCCTTCTTAGCACCTTAACATCTCGATCCAAGATCTGCATTGGTTCCTCTTCAAATGACAGGTCTGGACTTACCTCAATCTCCTCCACTGGCACAATGTGAGACGGATCTGAACGATAGCGCCTCAACATCGAGACATGGAACACATCATGCATCTGCTTCAATTCTGAAGGTAACTCGAGCTGATACCCCACTGGTCCCACACGTTTCAATACCCGATAAGGCCTGATAAACTTGGGACTTAGCTTGCCCTTTCGTCCAAACCTCATCACCTTCTTTCACAGAGAAACCTTCAGGAAAACTTGAACACCCACTGCAAATTCTATATCCTTACGCTTCAGATCAGCATAGGATTTCTGCCTGTCGGACGCTTCCTTCAACCGAGTTCAAATCAAATTAACTTTCTCCTCTGTCTCTGAAACCAATTTCGGACCCAAGATCTGACACTCACCCAATTATATCCAGCAAGTAGGAGTATGACACCTCCGTCCATACAACGCTTCATAGGGCGCCATCTGAATACTAGACTGGTAGCTGTTGTTCTATGCGAATTCTACCCACGGTAGAAACTCTTCCCAACTACCCCTGAAGTCAATGACACAACCTCTCAACGTATCTTCCAAGATCTGATTTACCCTCTCAGACTGACTGTCAGCCTGTGGATGAAAAGCTGTGCTGAAGTCTAATCTTGTACCCAATGCCTGATGCAGTGCCTTCCAAAATCGCGACGTAAACCTAGGGGCTTTTTCTGATATGATGAACACCGGTACCCCATGCAACCTCACAATCTCTGCCACATACAGCTTAGCCAACTTCTGTAGAGAATAGTCAACACGAACAGGTATGAAGTGGGCGGACTTCGTCAACCGATTCACAATCACCCACACCGAATCTTTCTTAGTAGGAGTAAGAGGCTCCCATTTTTATTCAACCTGAGGCTGGGAAAGTGTTTGTAGTTTATTGTGATGCTTCACACACGGGATTAGGGTGTGTGTTAATGCAAGATGGAAAGGTTGTTGTGTATGCGTCTCGGTAGTTAAGGCCGCATGAGATGAACTATCCCACACATTTGGAGTTAGCTGCGGTGGTATTCTAAAGATCTGGAGACATTATCTGTATGGGGAGAAGTCCATAATCTACACCGACCACAAGAGTTTGAAATACCTTCTTACTCAGAAAGAATTGAACTTAAGACAGCGGAGGTGGATTGAGCTATTGAAGGACTATGACTGCTCGTTCAAATACCATTCGGGTAAAGCTAACGTAGTGGATGATGCGTTAAGTCGGAAGGTAATATCAGATTTGAGGGTGATGTTTGCCCATCTCAGCCTGTATGATGATGGGAGTTTGTTAGCTGAACTTCAGGTGAAGCTGGCGTGGATAAGTCATATTAAAGAGAAGTAGTTGTTGGACGATGTCTTGAGGGCTCGACTTCTGCAGGTACAGAATGGTGGGGTAGAGGATTATAGTCTGAACAGTGATGGGGTTTTGTGTTTCCGTGAGAGGGTTTGCATGCCGAAGGATGTGGAGTTGAGGCAATTGATTCTTTAGAAGGCGCATAGCAGCCCATACGCTATGCATCCTGGTGGAAGTAAAATGTATCGAGATCTGCGTGAATAGTTTTGGTGGCCTGGTTTGAAGCAAGCAATTATCGAGTTTGTGGGTAAATGTTTGACATGTCAGCAGGTGAAAGCAGAACACCAGTTGCCTTCGGGGTTATTGCAGCCGGTGAAGATTCCGCAGTGGAAGTGGGAAAAGATCACGATAGACTTTGCTAGTGGGCTACCTCTTACGCCTACTAAGAAAGATTCGGTGTGGGTGATTGTGGATCGGTTGACGAAGTCCATCCACTTCATACCTGTTTGTGTTGACTATTCTCTGCAGAAGTTGGCTAAGCTGTATGTGGCAAAGATTGTGAGGTTGCATGGGGTACCGGTGTCCATCATATCAGACAGAGACCCTAGGTTTATGTCGCAGTTTTGGAAGGCACTACATCAGACATTGGGTACAAGATTAGACTTCAGCACAGCTTTTCATCCACAGACTGACGGTCAGTCTAAGAGGGTAATTCAGATCTTGGAAGATACATTGAGAGGTTGTGTCATTGACTTCAGGGGCAGTTGGGAAGAGTTTCTACCGTGGGCAGAATTCACATACAACAACAGCTACCAGTCTAGTATTCAGATGGCGCCCTATGAAGCGTTGTATGGACAGAGGTGTCGTACTCCTACTTGCTGGACAGAATTGGGTGAGCGTCAGATCTTGGGTCCGGAATTGGTTTCAGAGACAGAGGAGAAAGTTAATTTGATTCGAACTCAGTTGAAGGAAGCGTCCGACGGGCAGAAATCCTATGCTGATCTGAAGCATAAGGATATAGAATTTGTAGTGGGTGATCAAGTTTTCCTGAAGGTTTCTCCATGGAAGAAGGTGATGAGGTTTAAACGAAAGGGCAAGCTAAGTCCCAAGTTTATCGGGCCTTATCGGGTATTGAAACGTGTGGGACCAGTGGCGTATCAGCTCGAGTTACCTTCAGAATTAAAGCAAATGCATGATGTGTTCCATGTCTCGATGTTGAGGCGCTACCGTTCGGATCCGTCTCACATTGTGCCAGTGGAGGAGATTGAGGTAAGTCCAGACCTGTCATTTGAAGAGGAACCAGTGCAGATCTTGGATCGAGACGTTAAGGTGCTAAGAAGGAAATCAGTTCCTTTGGTTAAAGTGTTGTGGCGGAACCACGGTTCTGAGGAAGTCACATGGGAGTTAGAGGATGTTATGCGGCAGCAGCACCCCCATCTCTT
This sequence comes from Gossypium australe, assembly GCA_005393395.2. Lineage (NCBI taxonomy): Eukaryota > Viridiplantae > Streptophyta > Magnoliopsida > Malvales > Malvaceae > Gossypium > Gossypium australe. The sequence goes on along the minus strand of CM016615.1, from coordinate 51,920,050 downwards.
TTGACCAGGTAATTTCGAGGCCTAAATTTCTTTAATGGGGTAGAACTGTAACATCTGGGATTTAGGGGCTTTGCATTTATTATGTTTCTGTGTGTTTGGTATGCTCTATCTATTAATTTGCTATGTTTGGGGGGCTCCAGGAAGGCTCGGGGTTAAGCTGAAGCCTTGGCAAAAATTTCAAATTTTGGGCACTGTAGGGGAGAGCTAGTTGGGGTTAGGCTTTCAGGATGATTGCTTGTGTTTGACAACACAGGAAGTGCAGTGGTAAAGTGGCAAGGAGATGCCACTTATGATGCAGGTAAGTGACGCCACAGGGGAGCAGTGAGGGAGCAGGTTCTAGTCGCATAGTTTGCTTTTTGGGAATTTTTTTGGTGTCTGGAAGGGAGGTGATGGATTCGGCTAGGGACCTTGAAGAGAGGGAGTGGACTAATTCAAATATTTCAAATGGGAGGCCAAGAGTGAAAGGTGGAAGTTGAATCTTTCAAACTGATTCAAATGGGGGGATGGGAGTGAAAGTAGGAGATGAACATGGATTTGGGTGGCTTGCTAGGAGGGTTGACCGAATGTGCTATGGGTTGAAGGAGGGAGCTTTCGATTTTGGGGGCTAAGCAAGATGCATATATCGAATGTGGTCTTGGACATTTCTTCCATCTTTGGATCACTTTCGGTTTTGAGGGGTGTGTGTGTGTAGGTGTGTGTCATTTCTTTCATAGGTTACTTTGAGTTAAGAATTAGCAAATCAAACCTTATTCTCTTTTGGCAACCAGTGAACAATTGTTTTTCTTCTCTCATTCACAAACCGAAATCATCTCTTAGGGAACCTCACTTTTGGCATTCTTTCTCCTTTCAACCAAAAATCGAAACCTCAAATCTCTCTCTTTTCTTTTGTTCACACTCACGTTACATTTCATAACCCCTTAGCCGAACTCTCCTATCACTTTCTCCATTTCATCATTTTCTCTCATTTGTTTCTTCATAGCCGAATCTTCAACTTACACCTTGGTGTTTCACCTTTTGTTTTCTTTCTCATCTTTTCAAAGCCAAAACACCTTCTTGTCTCTCGTATCTTCCATTTGTTTCTTTTCAAAGCCGAAACTTATTCTTCTTCCTTCTCTTTGAGTTTGTTCTTATTGTTGCTGTTAGTCGAATCTCTGACTGTTCTATTCCCTTAACCTATTCAAATTATCATTAAACATACCCAAATCATGCCAAACCAACCATTTTAAGTGCTTAACCAATGTACCCTCATTGGTACCACAATTATATATATATATGTACAATGATATAAATGATCAACCATTCAAACATGGAAACCTATTCTATTTTAGCCAATTATCCAACCTCCCAATTTACCAAGTTAAAAATCAAACTTATACCAATTGTTATTCTTAGCTAAGTTTACCAAAACCAAACTACAAACAACATTTAACAAACTTATGTTTATCGCCACACTTAGCAACCATATAATATATTCACATTACAAAACAAACATAAATCCAAATATCAACTAGGCACATGCTTATATATACACATATCAAACAAGGGCATTGACGTAACAACCTATTACATGCCATATAATCCAAAACGAACATTCAAAAACTATCGAAATTGGATGATAGTATGACTTGAGTGTTGATCTGGTCTTCCATCCTACAAAAAGATATCTACAAGAAAATGCAAAGCACACAAGTAAGCTTATTGAGGCTTAGTAAGTTCGACAGATAGAAAAAATGAATCTTATCGAAATAAACATAACAAATTAATCAAATATAATTCCACAACTAATGTTTCCTATCATCTACATTTCAAACCAGTGAATTACATAGCTCAATTCAATTCTCAAATATTAATTTTTTGGAAAGCATACATGTCCTTAACGAAATCACCTCAAGATATCAAGTACAAAACATACCTTTCAAAGTCTTTAAATACGTAGTTAATCCAATAATTACGACCTGATTAATGGCTTACAGATACGAGTACACAAATTATCCTACCAATGACACACCTCGGCACTAAGTGCCTAGCCTGTAGGTAAACATCCCTCCAAAACACACCTCGACACTAAGTGCCAGCCCGAAGGCTTTATATCTACCCCCGATAACACGCCAAAATCAAGGAGTAATACACGATGGCTCGTAACAAATGCTAAACCTCGATATACTAAGAAAATATAATTCATGTAACATCTCCTTTTCAAGCCCCGTATAACACGCCATGTAATCAGTCGTACTCTATCCAGCGTTCATCTGACCCAAACATAGTAATTCAATAGGCATTTTTTGAGTAATTCCACTTTATTAATATAACAATTAATATCCATTATTCCATAGCATAATATTATACAATTCATATCGATATTAAATTAAAAGTCGAAAAATTTACTTGGACTGAATTGTAATAGTTGCAGAAGTTTAGGGGCTATTCTACAATTTTCCCTTTTTCTACTTAAGTCAATAGGGTCTTGACCTAAAATGTAAAATTTTCCCTTTATTAGGTTATATTCATATGCTAATTAATTATGCATTGTGAATGTATGAAGAGAGTTTAACACTTAATTTGCTCTTATGAGAAAATTATTGAATGAGCGCAAATTGCTAGTAAAACCTTGTGTTGTGCTTTTATTTGTTGAAATCACAATAAGTGAATTTTAGTGGTGAGAGTATCAAGTCTTCAAAGTGCAAGGATGAGGGAAATTCTCAAAATGTATAATTGAGAAGGTTCACTTTATAATTGTTGAAGAGAATGGATATTGTTACTAAGTTAAACTTCATAGATGCAAGAAAACTGAATAGCAGAAACAACCTTCTTATGTTCTGTGTCTTTACAATTTTCATTTGGTGATTGAAAAAGTAACCACTGCCTTAAACACCACTTCATTTTAGTAGTTTGATTCTTAGCAACAATTTTATTATTCCAAACTTTTATATAATTAAATTAATTATATCATTTTATATTTTATATAGACGTTAAAATTTAAATTTTATAAATTTGAATAATTATTAACTTTGAATATTTACTGTTCATATATAATAATTGCATTAAAATATTTTATATTTATAACAATTGTTTTTTAAATTTACTTTAATTTATAATTTAACATGAAAATTCACTATTATTTATAATTTATAAAATAATTATATAATATTTATAATATATTTCCATAAATTTGGACTTTTTCTGTAACATCCCGAAATTGGGCCTAGAAGAATTGGGCTTTTTGGGCCCCGAGCGTAGGAACTTTTTTAAATATTTTTGGGAACAAGAGAACGGCTTTAATGCAAGTTGGACTTATTAGGTGAGTGTTTTTGGAAGGCTAGGGGGCTTCTATGAAGTCCCGGGATCAAACTTGAGCTTAGGAAAAATTTTGGTTTTAGGTGAATAAAACCCTGGGAGTTAGTAAGTAGGCTTTAAGAATAAAATATGGAGAACAATGACACAAGTGGAGTGTGTGGTGTAGTGGCAAAGTGACGCCACATAAGAGACAAGGGGGTGACACCACAAGGAAGGAAGGAGGTCCAAGGTTCAAGTTGTGGCACTTGCATTTCATTTAGATTATTTTTTTAAGTGGATTTAGACATTGGCCATAGACTTAGCTTTAGTTGGGCATGATTTTAGACACAAGAGGAGCTTGTGGCCTAGTGGCTAGCGGCGTGGATTATGCTACAGGAGAGCCTGGGTTCGAATCTCATGACAAGCAAGGGAGTATTTATTTTGCGGATTGGACGGGAAGAGTTTGAGTTGGATTTAAACTCTGCTGATGGAAGGATCCCACATCGGAAAGATACAAAGAAGGAATGTGAGAAGCTAGCTATATATAGAGCATTTTATGAGGAGAGTTAACATACCTTGGTGGGTGTTGGGCATAGGAGTGTTCGGAGCGTGGATTAGCAGCTTCCGATTCCTATCAGATCTAGAAGATAATCGCCAATAGTAGCAAAGGAAGGGCTACTAGAACGTGAGGTACACGGTAAGGGTACGGTGAGGTTTCGGTTTTTGATAACTATGCGTTAAATCTTGGTTAATCGCTAGTAATGTCGATTGTAGGGTCGTGACTAAGGGATTTGCAACGCGCGTGGTTACCAGGTGTGTACAAACACTACATACATGATATCGGCAATGCCGAAAAGCCGAAAGTGGCTAAATGCGCCCGGTGGGCCTTGAGGCTAAGAATTGATGAAATGGTTTGGTTGGTTATACGAATTGAATTAGCCATGCATGATACATGAATTGGATTTGTTTTGGGCCTAATGGGCCGTAAGGGTGTGATTTGGGCTTGATGGGCTGATGGGGACGTAGACATGTATGTTAGAGTTTATGAACCTTATGCCTAGTTTGAACAACTCTTAAATTCCATAAGACTTAATCTAATTAAACATGTTTGTGAACAAGTCGCTGGGTTGGAGTGTGGCAACGAGCATATGCATGTCTAGGATTGGATCTAGGGAGAGCTAGGTACTTAAGCGTTCCTAGTGGCCCACCTCCTCTTTTCTGGAATTTTACCTGGTGCGTAGTGTCTGTTCACTTTAGCCGCGAGGACTTGTTGATGGGCCAAAGTTCATAGCTAAAACACGAAAGGGACCAAATACCCTTATATTTGCAAAATTCCTAAAATACCCTTAACTTTGTAAAATTTACTAAAATACCCCTAGATTTGTAAAGTACCAAAATACCCCTGGTTTGCGAAATTACCAAAATACCCCTGGTTTATGAAATTACTGAAATACCCTTGATTTGTAAAATTACCAAAATACCCCTAGTTTGCGAAATTTCTGAAATACCCCTGGTTTGCAAAATTACCGAAATACCCCTGGTTTTCGAAATTACTGAAATACCCCTGGTTTGCAAAATTACCGAAATACCCCTGGTTTGTGAAATTACCGAAATACCCTTGGTTTGCAAAATTACCGAAATACCCCTAGGTAGTGAAATGACGAAAATACCCCTATGTGCGAATATGAGTTTATGGATGTTACTCGTATGTTTGATGCATTCATATGATATTCTGCTTAAGATGCATATGGGTGGGAATTATGGTAGGAGGAAGATTTGAGGATCGCATGGCCGTATGGTATGGATCCAGGATCGCATGGTCGTATGGTATGGATCCACAGAAGGCTTTAAGCCCAATATATGTGATTAAGCAGCTTTCCTGCAACATTCGGTAGTACCGTAACTGGGCTGCCCTTGGTGTGTAGCGGAGGGGTGGGTCGAGCTAGAACTCCCCGCAAGAGTCATAAGGTTGGAAGGGGAAATGGTGTTTGTAGCGGATGGATTTTTGGGGTGGGCTTTGCTTTATTTGTTTATAAATGATACAATATGATATGATATGAGGTCATTGTGGGCTAAAGCCCAGGACCACCGATTTTGATAGGGCTTAGGCCCAATGTGAATATTTGTAAGTGATTTGATTGCCAAGGGTTGTGCACACTGAGTTTCGAAACTCACACCCCTTTAATTTAATGTTTCAAGTAATCCCGAATAGACGACTCGACGTGGGAGAGGACTCGGAGATGGCCACACTACAAGAGGCTTGAATTTTCATTTATTTGTTTCAAAATACATGTTTTATTTACTTAATTTTCGGTGGATGTAATAAGGCCTTGTACTCTGTTTTGACTTCAGATTTATTTTGGGTTTTGAGATTAATTGTTTATTTTAATTATTAAACCTAAGTAAGCTCTTATGTTTAAACTTGGTTTCTGAATTACTTAAAACAATAAAATGGGTTTATCTTTAATTAATAAGACTCAAAGATTTTGGGCTTTTGGGCCTTAAATTTTTAATTAGCAAAACCATTTTGAATTGTGCTTTTATTGTGACATTCCGGATTCAGGCCTAACTTCTAGCCCGGGTTTGGGGTGTTACATTTTCAAATATTTAATCATATTTATCTTGGGCTTGAGCTCAGATTAATTTTGGGCTTGGATCAACTCGGGTTCGAGCTTTCTCAAGTTTTTATTTTCTCATAGTCGAATTTTCTCGAATTTGAATCATTATGGGCTCAAAGTGATATGGATGAGTTTTCGTGTAATGCCCTCAACCCGATCTGGATCTTGGGTGTTACCACACTATTACAGACTCATACTAAGACAAAATATGCAAACTTTTTGAAATATAGATATCATATTTAGTGATGCTACCTGATTAACTTATTTTTGGGTATACATTATGTATTTACAACTGTTGAACAAAATTTTTCTCTTGGTGAGGTCTTACAAGATCATATAAATCATACTTATTTACAATGCTCTATCTATTTTGCCTCTAACCAATTTTATTGGCACATTGTTACTGCTTACGATTTTGTTTGCTCTACAAGGTTCAAAAATGAATTTGTTAGCTTATTCACAATATTTTTGTCAAATTCGAACACTCCAATTTACTCGATCTGTATGCATAACAGCCCATCTCGCAATTCTTTGGCGTAACCTTGGCATCATCCCTCATAGCGTAGTCTCATTCAGCTTACCTATGACATAAAAAAAACAAATTTAAGCTTGATAGAACTTAGTAAGTAAACCCAGATCTAAACACCAGATCTGAACATCTGACATGTAATCAACAACACCCACTGCCCAAGAAACATAGAAACATCATTAAAACTCATTCACATACATTATTACTCTCATCAAAAGCATAGACAAACCCCATTTCCTTTAATCTTACTATTCAACCATAGTTAACAGACTTTCTCTTCCAAAATTCTACATGCATAATTGTAATACTTACCCAGGATATGAAATAATGTTCTTCTCAAGCTCAGATATTTAGTTCTAGCTTAACGATAGAAAACTTCAGTTAGCTTCTAAAGAAAACCACAACAACATTTTCAATAGAAGAAGAATGAAGGAAGAAGAAAATCCACTTTTCTTAAGTTCATAAATAAATATACAAGACTTATGTCCTCAAAGTAAAACCAGACATGTGTCACATTCTTACAGGATTACCTTTATTAATGGTCTACAGTTGTAATATTTTATTTACAGGGTTATTCATCCCGTTGATTCTTAACCAACTTACCTTATAACTTAACTTGCACAGTGCTCTAGACAAGTAAGGCGCACACCTTCGATGTGCACTCATTCCATACTTACCCCTTTCACATGCCTTACATCTTATTTCAAATAACATAGAAATTTGATATTGAACCACCACTAACTTCCACATGTAATGGAATGCACCCATCTTAAGTGCCAAACGAAATACTTGGGCAAATACTACCACGCCAAACTGAATATTTAGGCTTGTGCCCCAAAACCTTGGATTCTCCAAAATTGGGGTGTTACATTTTGACCTTAGGCCTATTTTGCTAGCTCTTAAATTTCTAAAAAGTATTATTTGCATATGAATTTATGTTAAACTTAACATCTGTATATTAATTGTAATACTAACAAAATTTTAAAAATGAACAATTATATTATATTATATTTAAATTCTTAATCATATTATTTATGAAGGTTAAATCTTTTTGGATATGTAATTGCCCATAAAAAAGGGTACTTTAAAAAAAATATGTTTTTTTAGTTTTAGTTTTAAGGTTGTTTTTTTATATTTCTTGGGATATGCTATTTTTTGGGAAAGATATGAAAACGCATCTTATAAGGCGCGTTCTGTAACAGCCCGGTTTAGACCCTAGTTAAAATAGTAGTTTTGGGACCACAAATCCGAGTCAAAAAAATGTTTTAATATTATTTTCAGTGCTTAAAGTATGTGAATTGACATGTGTAAAATTTTCGTGATTTAATTTAATCATTTGAGTGCCCGATTTGTTGAAAGGACTAGAGATAAAAGTGGCATTCTATATGTTTAATGTGTTGGATTGCTTTGGCTTTTGAATATGATGGCCTTAAATGGAAATTATGCCATAAAAAATATGAGTGGACATTAATGGCCTTTGTTGACATTTTTATATGTTTAATTTTAATGGACAAAATGGTAAATGGCAAATTAAATGATGAATTAATAAAACCAATGCATGAAAATAGTCATATTATGTTCATCTTTACCGAAATTACAAATAAAAAGAAAAGAAAAAGAGCCCTTAGGGTTCAACACTCATTTTGACTAATCAAGGTATGTATTTTGATCCGTTTTTGATGATTTTTATGTTTTTGTGATTGTTGCTTAGCATTCTATCAAGCCCATGCCTCAATTTCAAAATTTGATGATAATTTTGAGTTATGCCATTGATGATTTTATGAGTTTAATGATGTTAATTGATGAATTATGAAAGCTTGGTGTGAGATTAATATGTTTTGTATTTGGATTTTTGAAGAATTTGAGTATATTGGGCTAAATTGTGAAAATGAGAAATTGAGGGGCTAAAATGTGAAATAAATGAAATATGTGGGCTTATATGAGCTAAGGGAATATTATTCTAAGCCTTTGTGTAAGGAAATTATGTGTATTTTGTGATTTTGTGAAATGAGGACTAAAGTGTTAAAATGTGAAAATATGAGAGCTAATTTGTAAAATGCCCTAAATATGTGTAAATGGATTGAATTGAATGATTTGGTGAATAAAAGAGTTAAATTTGAATGTGTATAGATCAAGAACCAAAGAAAACAAAATTAGATCGGGGGAAATCGAAAGTAGTTGAATAGTCATTCGTTTTCGTTCTTTCCCATACGAGGTATGTAACATCCTTAAATCGGGGTCTCTGCATTTTGATTGTGTTTGCGTGTGATGTCGTGTCAGCTGTGTTGGTTTGGTAGGTTTTGGGGTCTAGGCATGACCTCGGGTTAGTCTTGGGTCATGGCCAAAATTTTTGTTTTAGCACTTGAGGGAAAGGAGCTAGGAGAATTAGGGGTTAAAAGAATTTATTGGAAGTTAGAGACACAAGAATTACCTTGGTTAAGTGGCAAAGGAAGCGCCACTAAGGTGCTTGGGTGATGACGCCACATGCAGGGAAGGAGAGCTGGTGTTCGAGCTATGAAGATTCCCCTTGCTGCTTATTATTTTTCACGCCACAAGCATGGAGAGGTGTGCTCAGGTGGGACTCTCATGGATGGATGAGGATTAAGTCAACAGGTTTGAAATGGATGGAGAGGAGAAAAATATGGAGATGACTCATTCAAACCGATTTGAATGAGTGGATGGGAGAGCTTGGGAGTGTTGGCCAAATTCTAAATTGGAGGAGGGGAGGTGCTATCGATTTTGGGTTCTTTTGGTGGTGGCTGAATGTGCCTTGGGTAGTAGCTATAATCGGCTAGCTAAGAGAGTGTTTTTGGAACCTTTCTTTTATTTCTTTCTTTGTGCAAATCTTGGTCGAACCCCTCTTCTCCTATTTTGTGTCAAACCGAAACACCATAGTACCTTTGGCGCATTTCATTCTTGCAAAAAGGCCAAACCGAATTCTCTCTATTCTCTTTTCCTATTTTGTTCAAAACCGAAACCAACACCCATTTTTGAGTCGACATCTTTTCTTCCTTCAAGTCTCTTGTGCCGAAAACCCTTCCTTCCTCCTTGCCGAATCCCTTTCTTCCCATTTCTTTTTCCTCCCCATCTTTACCATCCCCAAAAGACGAAATCTTGTTGGGTTTGCTTCTTCTTTTCTTCTTTCAGTGGTTGGCTGAATACTTTGCTCGCAAGCCCTCTCCCCTGGCGTTTTTCTTTTTGTCATTTGGGTTAGCCGAATCTCTTGGTAAGTGACATCTTTTTTCTCCCTTCTTGATCAATTCAGGTAATGACCGAAACCCTACCCCTTTTCTATTCTTTTTTTTTCCAGTATGGATCTTTGTATTGAACTTCATTCTTGTTTCATGTTGTTAGCCGAAACCCATAACATCAGTAGGGGTGCTGATCTTTGGGCGAGTAGGGGCCGAATCAGTCATTAAGGTAAGGGTGCGGTAATTCCTTTTGCCATGGCCGAATGGCTTTTAGTTTCTAATGTTGTGTTAAGGTTGATTTGTAGGGGGGAGTACAACCTGATTCAGTGAACTTTCGAGATTCGATTGCCGATCTAGGTAAGGGCTCTAGCATTGGATCTATTTCTCATTTGTTCAAAAGCCGAAGGCTAACCGTTTGGGTGTATCAGTGTATGGCCGATTGCAAGGGGGTTTCGTTGCGTAGTTTCGGGATTTGGTTGGAAACCAAATCGGTTCTAGGTAAGGAGTTATCTTCATACGTTATATTTTCGGGATTTTGTGGACAAGCTGAAGGGCTATTAGCTTAATAGTGTTGTGCTTGGCCGGAAGCAAGGGAGTGTTGTGATGCCATCTTGGGTGAACTTTCGGGGTTCATTAGCCGTGGGTTACGCTTAGAACCTCGGGGTTTCGTCGACTTAGGTAAGGGATCTATTCATTTGGGTTTATTTTCTATTTAATGTTAATCTCTGTGTTAATCCGATTTAGTGACCGAAGGCGTTATGGACCCTGTTGTCAGCCGAACGTTAGGGGGGGTTAGATCTGAGACCCCAGCTCCTAAGTTCAAGAAGAGGGCAGTGTCGGCTGTTCGCGATTGGCCACCTGGATGTGGGCCGGCATCGGAGCAAAGCAGTAGGCAGATAGCGGTAGTGTCGATTAACGACAGTACCGACGTAGAGAGCATAGTCTTGCGTGTAATCAGGTGTGTAAACGCTTACACACTTTATTAGTTTAATGATGCTTATTATGTTACTGTATAACCGTTGGTATTAGTGACTTTGCCTTGTGGGCATGAGCTTGGATTCCGGGTAAGTCCCCTGTTATGGGATTTATGATATATGTTATCATGATTTGATAAATGATATGCTATGCCTTGAATGCATGATACATGAGATTATGACCCGTATGATATGAGCATAATGATGGGATTGATGAGAGGAGGGGGATGATTATTTGGACTGTCACCAGTGGTTTTGACCATAAGATGGGTTGGCCCCATCATTTGATTTGTGACTACGGTCACCAGTGGTTTTGACCACACTATTATTATCTGTGACTAAGTCCCAGTGGTTTTGACCACACGATTGATATTTGTGACTACGGTCACCAGTGGTTTTGACCACATATGGATATTGTGACTCGTCCCAGTGGTTTGGTACCACAGTGGGTTGGCCCCACATGATTATTATGGGATTGTCATCAGTGGTTTTGACCACACGATGGGTTGGCCCCATCACCTGATTTGTGACTACGGTCACCAGTGGTTTTGACCACAACGATATATATTTGTGACTTCGGTCACCAGTGGTTTTGACCACCAGTGGTTTTGACCACACGGGGTAGTTAAAGGAGATTGGATGGCTAGGTTATGGGTTGCATAATCTGCATGTTTTACTGATGATCTGTGTAAGTGCTTGAATTATCGGGTTGGGGAGTTATACACTGAGTCTTGGTGACTCACCCCCTTCCCTTACATTTTGCAGATGAGGCATAGATCGCGGATATGGAGCCGAGGAGGACTCGAGGTGGCCATGCATCTTAGTTTGGTTTTGGACTTTAAACTGCTATTTCGTTTTTATTAGCTTTCTTTTTATTGGGTTTTGGGTTTGTAATAAGGCCGCTAGTATTATTTTGGGTTTTAATTACTTGCTTTTACTTTGATTATATTATTCATATATTGGATTTATGGACTTGTTAAATTAACCAGTAAAACAACGTTTTCAAAACTATAACTCTTTCGGGTTTTAAAAACGTTACCATCGGGTAACAAAGTTCACAAAATAATAAGATAACTTGGATGTTTTCATAACTCAAATTTTCAAATCACTTTAAAGGCAAATGGCTCTAAACTTGATTTTACTTATCGCGTTCAGTTTTAATAAGTATCCAATGTTTTCTAAAATCGGCAATCACAAATGGGTTTTAATCACGAGTTTTCCAAGTATTACGACAACTACTAGAACAAATTCAACATCAATTATTATTGAGTTTTCTAAACCCTAAAACAAAACAAGAGTCTTCTTTAAAGATTTTTCCGACAAACTTATGATTTTAAAATGTTTTCACTCCGTAACATACCAGGTTCGGTCGTGGTGTGTTGACCGGGTTTGGGGTGTTACAAGGTAAGTCTATATACAAATAAATGTGTTTGAATTGAATTATTATTGCTTATATGTTAATGAAATGTGATGAATGGCTATTGGAGCTGAATATGTGAAATTCAAGAAAATTTTGATAATGTGATGACGTCCGAAAAGCCCTGTACGAACTATAGGAATAGTTAGGATACATATGTCATGACATAGGATTCCGATATGAGTTATCGTGTAAGACTACGTCTGGGACGTTGGCATCGATTTGAGATTTACGTGTAAGACCATGTCTGGGACATCGGCATTGTATATGATTTCGTGTAAGACACTATCTGGGATAGAGGCATCGATATTTAATTACATGTAAGACCACGTTTGGGAAATTGGCATTGTACGAGCTTTACGAGCTATCCGAGTATCCTTACTAATTCCAAACGGTTCAACGGGCATTCCAAGATATGATTGAATATGTGAATATGTATCCGTTTCAGGTACGTACGAAATGTATATGAAATTTAGCAATGGAAGATAAGTATGAATATGATCATTTGATATGTGAACTACATGAATATGTGATGTGTTTATAAGTATGTGATTATGAACAATTGGACTATATGAGAAAATATGCCATATGTGCAAATGAATTGGGAATAGGTGAAATGAATTTATAACTATGAGGTTTGTGATAGTATTTGGCTATGGATTATATGTATTTTATGATGCATATTTGCCTTAAATGATAAGTTTATTTGTATAAGGCTTACTAAGCTTTTGAAAGCTTACTTCGTGTGTTTTTCAATTGTTTTATAGATTATCGAAGCTACTGGAAGCTCGGGGATCGTCGAGGATTATCACCACACTATCAAATTATATTTTGGTATCTTTTGTAATCATGAATATTGAAGTATGGCTTGTACAGGCTAGAGAACTTTGATTATGTTTCGAAATTTGTAAATATAGCCATGTGATATGGCTTGATAATGAATGTGATTATGGAGTGAATTTAGTGCATGCTATGTGATGCAAAATTTGGTATGTTTTGATGTGCTCATGAATGGCCAAAAGAAATGGTCAATTTTGGTAAGTTTCATGGTTGATTTGGGAAATTGTTATGATGAGAAATGCTATGAATTGAAATTAATTAATATGATGTATGAATCACATGATTTTGATGTGAAGTTGGTACTTTGAATTGGTATGTTTGAGTTGATTTGTATATGGAAATGAATGATGTTGTTACGGGTCAAATTGTGCATGATTTGGTATGTTTTTGGCTGCCTTTGAGACATGAATTGATGCTTGTTTGATGCTTGTAGGTATGACCCAATTTTGGGTGGCAAATTGGCCTTGCAAATGGCTTATATTTTCCCACACGGTTGAGCACACGAGCGTGTGTCTCGACCGTGTCTCTCAAGGTTGCAATTCGAAGCAAGTCAGGATGCCACACGGGCAAGAAGCATGGTGTGTGCTAGACCGTGTGATCTAAGCCAGTGTTGCACACGGGCTGAGACATGGTCCAAGGCACTGCCGTGTGAGGCACACGGCTTAGCCACATGGGCTTGTGCCTTGTTTTGAAAGAAAAATTTTCTACGTTCCGCAAAGTTTTCGTATGAGATTGGTTTAGTCCCGAACCTTCTCTAAAGCATGTTTAAGGTCTCTTAGACCTTCTAAAGGGACTATATGAGTATGAATTATTATGAAATGGTGTTGTATGATTGATGCTATGAAATGAGCGTAAAATGTTCCGATATGTTCAATAATGCCTCTTAACCCTAGTCCAGCGACGGATACGGGTTAGGGGTGTTACACGTTTTTAAGAGAGAGAAATGAAAACACGCCTCGTATGACGCATTTTTAGGGCAACAGTAACTTTTTCAACAGTTACAATTCCAACAACTACACCCCAACAACCATATTTTTTCCTTTATAAACTCCTCCAAACTTCATTCTTTTCAATTCAAACTCAATTATTAATTCTCAATTCTCTCGATAATTTCATTTCAAATCTTTCTTTGGATCCTATTCTCTTTGATTTTATTTTATTCCTTATAATTTGTAAAATGACAAATCAACTTATTCATTTAGATGACAAGCACATCTCTAGCGTTCAATTACAAATGGTAAGAAAATATAATTGAATTATTTAATTTTAATTAGTTAATTATTATGTTGTTAACATTATTAAATTTTTATGTTTATAAACTAGGGTCGAAGATTAGATTTTGGGGACATACATACACAATTTAAGTGTGAGTGCATCGGTTGCCATTCATGGACACTTGTGAGTTGTGAGATTCTTATACATGGCTCGCATGCTTGGGGGGACTAAATTGGATCCCCCACTTATTAGTGCTTTGGTTGAAAGATGGAGACTTGAGACACACAAATTTCATATTCCTTGCGGTAAGTGTACAATTACACTCGAGGACATTGATTTACAGCTTGGTCTACCAATTGATGGGAAAGCCGATACGGGGCTAGCGGCAACTGCCAACTGGAGTGCAATATGTGAGCAACTATTAGGAAAGGTGTGAAACAAGTTTAAGGTAGCTAGATTGAGATAGGGTGGTTGCAGGAAAGCTTCAAACGTATCGAAACCTCCACGAGTGATGTTGGAAAAGAACAATTCATGCGGGCGTTCATCTTGAGGTATCTGTTCTGGCTGGCCTGATTCGCATTTCACTAAGAAAATGCTATCGGCCTGATTCACATTTCATCTTTTCTGTACTGCACAACAACTCCTCCCCGTTGGAAACCTTGTTGCTGCCAACTCTGCCACAGGTTATAGCAACGAGCTCACTGCTTTTGGTAGAGACGGATAAAACAAATTACTTGATTATACTGGAAGACCCTTTTGTTTTTTGCTATGACTATGATCTTAGACTTCTATATGTGTTTTATAAAACATCTGATAAGCTATAAAAGTAACATATTTTAATCTTATTCTTAATGCGTTTTTTGATGATTAATTATGCAAATTAGTGAATTTGATGCTCCTGATCCTTTAAATTCATGTTTCTATACTTAGGAGAGCATTTGGGATCGAAAGGGGCAAAAAATGAGCCAAAATCAGACAAATAGAGATGTTTTCAAGATCCACACGGCCTAAGCATTTCCACAAAGGCTAAACACACGCCCATGTGAGCCACATGGGTTGGACACACGCTTATATGCCAACTCGTGTCAATTTCGCACCCTGATTCCCAAATACACAGAAAAACCCAATGTTTAGGCTTTTTGAGCATTCTAAAGTCTATAAATACTGATTAGAAGAAGACATAAGGGGGAAATTCATGGAGATCGAAGAAACCATTCGAAGAACACCATCGGAATCAACTCGGAAGCGAATCTCCTTTAAGATCGAAGATCTCCTTTTAATTTCTTTTAAGGTTTTATTGAGTTTTTTATGTCTTGTGGTTATTCTGACTTTGAGATGTTTCTATTCAAGATTATGAACTAAATTCCCTAGATACCTAGGGAGATGAAATCTATGATGAATCATTTTATTTAATTTCTATTTTTACGCGATAAATACTTGATTCTTGTTCTCAATTATATATGTTTATTTCTTGTTTTAATATTTTCAGGATATTAATTCATGTTTAATGTGCTTATTTCAGTAGAGGAAAAGTCCATGTTTAAGAGTAGATCTAGCATAATTGAGTGGAGTTGCATGCAATCCTAGAAATAGGATGACATAAATCTACTGAATTAGAGTCAAATCCAATAGGGGAATCCATAGATCGAGTTAATGCGATGATAGGGGTTTTAATTAGAAAGAGATTTCAATTAATCAACCTAGAGTCAATTTTTCTTACTCTCGAAAGAGATATTAACATAATTTAGGGATTTCTACGGATCAAGACACAAGTGAATAAATCGTTTAATTCAGAATAATAACAAAAGGTGAAGTCTAGGTGGATTCTTTCCTGGGTATTGTCTATCTCATTGGTTATCTTTGATTATTTCCTTGATTCATTCTCTGTTGTGTACTTAGTTAAATTAGTTCAGTATTTTTAGATTTAAAACACAATCACTCCAATTTGTCGGCTAAATAATAAGAAAACAGTATGTACTAGTAGTTTTAGTCCTTGTGGATACAATATTCTCTACACATCATAGCTATACTATTGTTCAATAGGTGCGCTTGCATTTGTCGTATTTATAGTTAGTTTAGTGACCATCAAGTTTTTGGCGCTGTTGTCAGAGACTAAAATATTAAGAACACTTTATTTTTATTAATTTAGCCATTTTTATTTTTATATATATTTTTGTTTTTTAGTCTAATTTTTACTTTCTTTTTTTTATTTTATTTGCTTCTGGCAGGTTCTTTTAGTTTATGACGAGAAGAAACTTGTTGGGACCATTGTTATTTGATAGTGAAACTGAAAGTACTGTTTGTAGAAACTATAGAGAAGCAAGGCAAAGTTGACAGAATATATTAGACGAACAAGAGGACATTATTATTACTGAGGGGATGGGTGATAATAAAAATAATCAGCTACCTTTTGCAGTTACTGCAAATCCAAATCTTGTTCCTCGTACTATGTACGATTATGCCAAACCCACTCTAACTGGGGCTGAATTGAGTATTCTGAGACCCACCTTTGTTGCAAATAATTTCGAGCTGAAGCTGAACACTATTCAAATGAGACAACAGTTTGTTCAATTTGATGGTTTACAAGACGAAGATCCAATTACTCATTTGGCTAATTTTTTGGAAATCCGCGACACTTTCAAGATTGATGGCGTCATTGACGACTCCATTCGCCTATGGTTATTCCCTTTCTCATTGAAAAACAAAGCTAAATAGTGGTTGAACACTTTACCACTAGGTTTCATCACTATATGAGCTCAAATGACCGAAATTTTTACTGAAGTACTTCCCACCGGCTAAGAGAGCTAAGTTGAAGAATGATATCTCTTCCTTCATTATCTATTTAGAGACCCTATATGATGCATGGGAGAGGTATAAGGACTTATTAAGATGTTGCCCTCACCATGGGTTACCTTTATTGTAACACCCCAAACCCGGACAAGACACCACGTTCGAATCTGGTATGCTACGGGGAAAATTGTTTCTAAGAGGTTCAGATTTTTCGTTTAAAAGTTGGATGAAAACATGGTGTACTTGAAACAAATTTGGGTAGTCTTATTTGAAAAACAGTTGATGTATTCGAAACCCGGAGATTTTGAAAACTTAGCCAGAATGTATAGGTAAAACGAGTTTAAACCATTTAAAACCTCAGTAGTTTCTTAGTGATACATAAAACACTTTTAAACTTAGGTGAATTACAAGTTAGAAGTGGAAACCAGTTGAATTTGTTTATCAAAAAGACTTAGTGTGATACCCGATGGTATAGTTTAAAAACACATTGCGTTATAGTTTGAAAACATTATCTTTCCAAATTTTAGCAAAATTTATTTCGAGTTATTTTGTTAAGGCATTTCAAAATCAACTTAAAACATAGACAGCATAAAACATAACTTAAAAGGCCTTTTACAATCCGAAATAAAACCCAATTTAAAGTAATAAGCTAAAGTACCAAAAGTTATAGAGTCTGAGTAAAAACTTTATTCGGCATGGCATGTGCTCCCCGAGTCCATCCCGGCTCCAAGTCCGCGTCTACGAGTCACCTGAAATGTCAAAGGAGAGGGTGAGTCGAGTGACTCAGTGTGTAAATCCCGCTCCCGAAGAAACAACATGCTAACACACATCATACATAGCAACATAATCAATGCATCCCGATCCTAACCATCCATATCACCTTTTCTACCCCGTGTGGTACCAAACCACTGGTGGTGCCAAACCACTGGTGACATATAGTCACAATGTGCTCCCAAAGCACTGGTGTCCCAAAGACACAATATCCGTCAATGTGCTACCAAAGCACTGGTGTCCCAAAGACACAATTGTGCTACCAAAGCACTGGTGACCGAAGTCACAAATCCAATGATGATGGGGCCAACCCATCGTGTGATACCAAATCACTAGCAGACAATCCCATATCTCAAGTGGGGCCAACCCACGGTGGTCAAACCACAGGGACAAGTCGCAATGAGGTGCCAAACCTTTGGTGTCCCAAAGACACAATGTGCTACCAAAGCACTGGTGACCGTAGTCACGAATCTGGTGATGGGGCCAACCCATCGTGTGTTACCAAAACACTGGCGTCAATCCCGTATAATCATCTGTGGGGCCAACCCACTGTGGTACTGAGCCACTGGGACGAGACGCGGAGGTACCAAACCTCTGGAGGTGCCAAACCTCTGGTGACCCAAAGTCACAAAGTGTGCTACCAAAGCACTGGTGCTCGTCAGCACAATATATCACTGCTCCCTCCTCTCGTATCACCCATACATATCATACTCATGGGATTATGCATCTCATACTAACTATGCATATCATGCCAACATACCAAGCATCACAACTCATAACATGCATAACATAAATCATGATATCATGCTTCATCATTAGTACTCATAATAGAACAGACTTACCCGAATCGTACCCATACCCCATTTGGGTATCCATTTGTCCATCATACTGTTTATAATTTTAACAGGCAAACAGGTTTATTAAGAACATTACTAAGTAGAGGGTGTGTTAGTTACACACCTGGTAAAACCGAGTCTAAAGATCCCTACGAATCACTCTGAGTCCCTTGATTATCAAGCCCCTAAAACAATCGGCCAACATAGAATTAGGCACTATGACATTCGGCCAACAACCACATAGACCAAAAGGGTTAATGCTTGAACCCTTACCTTGCAAATGTTTGGTTTCCTACCAAACCCGAACCAACTAATAGCCCCTTTGATAATCGGTCACCCCTAAAAAGAGAGCTGTTAAAACACTTGAATAATCTTAACCGAAGTCTAAGGATTGAACTCACAATAACATTCCAATTACTTACCCCTCACTTACCAATTGGTTAACAGAGAAATGACTTCTTCCGCTTGATTCCGCAATCCAAAGACCCTATAATGAAGAGATTAAACCAAACGGTTAACACCCTTCCAACCTGGCCATAATCGGCCCTTAACCAAAACATAACCAACAAAGATCGCAAGAGGGAGATATGGCCATTCGGCCTTGCACTTACCAACACCCAATATTCGACCAACCTAGGCCTTCTAGGAGAGGAGAGGTTCGGCCAACCTTTAGAACAAGATGAAGAATTATTCCAAAGAAGAAACACAAGAGAAAGGTGTACAGAAGAGGGTTGATATTCGGCCAACAATGGAAGGAAGATTCGGCTCAAAAGTGTTAAGATAGAAGGAAAACAAAAATGGTTAAAGGGAGAGTACTTACGGTTTTGAAAGAAAGAAGAAATGGAGAGAGAGCTTTGGAGAGTGGGTTTCGGCTACCAATAAGAGTCAAGGGGAAACAAAGAAATTTCGGCAAGGTGAAATTGCTTAAGCTTTCGGTTTTTTGAAAAGGAAGAAAATGAGAACTTACTTGGAGAAATTCGGCTACTAAGAGATTGAAAGAAAAACAAGCAAGTTCGGCACTAGATGTTTACACTTTCGGTTTCCACAAAGAAATGAAAGATAACCTCTTTAGAATTTCGGCTTTGGTTTCTCAAAAAGAAAGAATTTTGGTTTACTAAGTTGATGACCGAAATTACCTATGCAAAAATGCCAAAAATGTCAAATGCATTTCGGCACACTCCCTACTAGCCATCCAAAACCGAACACTCCCCCAAGAAGCATCCAAGTTTCGGCCAACACCCCACAACACTCCTCCATATTCGGCCACATCCCTCCACAAGCTCCCAACCACTCATTTCAAATGAGTTTACCAAGTCTTACTCCCCTTTTTGCTCTCCACCATCCAAGTCACCCTTTTGACCAAGTCCATGGTAGAATTCCACTTGCCTTCTGCCTCTTCTCCCTGCCGTCCCAAAATAGGCACCAATGGGAATCCTGCAGCTTGAACTCAGGACCTCCCCTCCCTTGTAAATGACGCCACCTAGCTCCCAAGTAGCACCTTGCTCAGCCACTCTGCCAACACTTTATTTGTGCAATAAAACCACGAAAATAATTCTTAAACCCCAGCTTCCTCAGCTCCCTTCACTTAACGCCCAAAAACCGAAATTTTCTAATTTACTCAGGCATACACCTAAGCTATAATTAAGCCCCTAAGACATAAAAATAGCAACACAACACACCACATACAGGCAATAACATGCAACATCGAAATAGCCCCTAACCCGGGATATTACAGTTCTACCCCCCTTAAAAATAATTTCGGCCTCGAAATTACCTGATCAAAAGAGTTGCGGGTATTGCTGTCTCATCGCATCCTCGGGTTCCCACGTCGCTTCTTCTACACCATGATTCCGCCAAAGTACCTTAACCAAAGGCACAGACTTCCTACGCAGAACCTTCACATCCCGATCAAGAATCTGTACAGGTTCTTCCTCCATAGTCAAGTCTGGATTTACCTCGATCTCTTCCACTGCTACCACATGCGACGGATCTGCACGATACCTCCAAGCATCGAAACATGAAAAACGTCGTGAATCTGACTAAGCTCTGCTGGCAACTCAAGCTGATACGCCACTGGTCCAACTCGCCTCAACACCTTATACGGCCCAATGAACCTCGGACTTAGCTTGCCTTTCTTTCCGAACCTCAACACCTTCTTCCAAGGTGAAACCTTCAGGAAAACTCGATCCCCAACAGCAAACTCTATATCTCTTCGCTTAAGATCAGCGTACGACTTTTGCCGGTCCGAAGCTTCCTTTAATCGAGACTGAATCAACTTAACCTTGTCCTCAGTCTCAGCTACCAACTCGGGTCCCAATAACTGACGTTCACCTAACTCCGTCCAACAAGTAGGTGAGCGACACTTCCTACCATACAACGCCTCATACGGAGCCATTCTGATGCTCGCTTGGTAACTGTTGTTGTAGGCAAACTCAGCTAAAGGTAGGAACTCCTCCCAACTACCTCTGAAATCCAGGACACAACCTCTCAGCATATCCTCTAAGATCTGAATAACCCTTTCTGATTGTCCGTCAGACTGCGGGTGAAAAGCCGTGCTGAAATCCAAACGAGTACCCAAAGCCTGATGCAATGCCTTCCAGAACCTTGAAGTAAACCTGGGATCCCTATCCGAGATTATCGAAACTGGCACACCGTGCAACCTCACTATCTCTGAAACATACAGCTTCGCTAGCTTCTGAAGCGAGTAGTCAACCCTCACCGGAATAAAGTGAGCTGATTTAGTCAGACGATCCACCACTACCCAAACTGAATCCTTCTTGCTTGGCGTAAGCGGTAACCCACTGACAAAATCCATGGTT
This sequence comes from Gossypium australe, assembly GCA_005393395.2. NCBI lineage: Eukaryota > Viridiplantae > Streptophyta > Magnoliopsida > Malvales > Malvaceae > Gossypium > Gossypium australe. The sequence goes on along the minus strand of CM016615.1, from coordinate 51,898,777 downwards.
ATCCTCTCCCACTTCCACTGCGGAATCTTCACAGGCTGAAGCAAACCCGACGGCAATTGGTGCTCCGCCTTGACCTGCTGACAAGTCCGACATTTCCCAACAAACTCTGTTACCTCTTTCTTCAACCCAGGCCACCAAAACTGCTCTCTCAGATCCTTATACATCTTGCTACCTCCAGGATGCATAGCATGAGGACTGCTATGTGCGTCCTGAAGAGTCTTCTGTCTTAGCTCAACATCCTTAGGCATACAAGCCTTACCCTGAAAACACAGAACCTCATCACCAGACAAGCTGTACCCCTCCAAACCACCATCCTGCACCTGCAACCTTCGTGCACTCAGAACCTCATCCAACAACTGTTTCTCTCTGATCTGCTCAACCCAAGTAGGCTTAACCTGCAGCTCTGCCAAAATACTCCCGTCGTCATACAAACTTAAATGGGCAAACAAAGCTCTTAAGTCTGAAACAACCTTACGGCTCAACGCGTCTGCCACCACGTTAGCCTTGCCCGGATGATACTCAATAGAACAGTCATAATCCTTCAGCAACTCAACCCATCTACGCTGCCTCAAATTCAAATCCTTCTGAGTCAGTAGATACTTCAGACTCTTGTGATCCGTGTAGACTATCGATCTCTCTCCATACAAGTAGTGCCTCCAAATCTTTAAGGCGAAAACTACAGCCGCTAGCTCCAAATCGTGTGTCGGATAGTTGACCTCATGTGGCCTCAGCTGCCTAGAAGCGTAAGCCACAACCTTACCTTCTTGCATCAGCACACAACCCAGACCCGTATGTGATGCATCGCAGTAGACCGTGTATTCCTTACCAGCCTCAGGTTGAATTAGAACCGGAGCCTCAGTTAAGATCTTCTTTAACTTATCGAAGCTTTCCTGTTGTTTCTCAGTCCATACAAACGGAACCTCTTTCCTTAACAACTTGGTCATCGGCGCTGCTATTAGCGAGAAACCCTCAACAAACCTTCGGTAATATCCGGCCAAACCCAGAAAACTCCGAATCTCAGCCACTGACCTAGGTGGCTTCCAGTCCAAAACTGCCTCAATCTTACGAGGATCTACTCGAATCCCCTCAGCCGACACTACATGACCCAAGAACGTCACTTCCCTAAGCCAGAACTCACACTTGCTGAACTTAGCATAAAGTTGCTTTTCCCTCAGAATCTATAGCACCACTCTCAAATGCTCATCATGCTCTTCCTCTGTCCTTGAGTATACTAAGATGTCGTCTATGAAAACCACGACGAACTGATCCAGATACTGCTGAAACACCCTATTCATCATATCCATAAACGCTGCCGGTGCGTTAGTCAACCCGAACGGCATTACCAGGAATTCGTAGTGCCCATACCGAGTCCGAAACGCTGTTTTATGGATATCAGCCTCCTTAACCTTCAACTGGTGATACCCAGATCTCAAGTCGATCTTCGAAAATACCGCAGCACCCTTCAGCTAATCAAACAAGTCATCTATCTGTGGCAACGGATACTTGTTTTTAATCGTCAGCTTGTTCAACTGGCGGTAGTCTATGCACATCCGCATTGTACCATCTTTCTTCTTAACGAATAATACCGGCGCACCCCACGGCGAGACACTTGGCCTGATAAAACCTCGATCCAATAACTCCTGGATCTGAGCCTTAAGCTCCACCAATTCCTTTGGTGCCATCCTATACGGAGCAATCGACACTGGCGCAGTCCCGGGTAACAGATCAATCCCGAACTCTACCTCACGATCTGGCGGCAAACCCGGAAGTTCCTCAGGAAACACATCAGCAAATTCCTTAACAGTACGAACCTTCTCAACAGCAGACTCTTTAGCCTCCAAGGCATACACATGAACCACATACGCTTCACAGCCCTTCCTGACCATCTTCTCCGCTTTCAGAGCAGATATCACATTTGATAAGTAATCTCTCCTATTACCTATCATAGCCACCTCAACACCATCAACCGTCTTAAGAACCATGCGCTTAGCCGCGCAATCCAACCTCGCCTGATACTTGACCAACCAATCCATCCCAAGAATCAGATCGAACTCCCCAAACGGCAGTTCCATCAGATCAGCAGCAAATACTACCCCTTGGAGTTCTAGGGGTACCTCTCTAAACAGTTTATCTACTACTACAGAGTGACCTAGAGGGCTAATCACAGTCATCTGCCTAGAAGATATCTCAGAGTCTAAGTCCATTGTCTCTACTATACTACTGGCAACATAAGAGTGCGTAGAACCCACATCAATTAAAGCAGTATAAGGAGTACCAAAAATCAAAAACGTACCGGTTATGACGTCCGGTGCGTCGCCCTCCTCTCGGCGCCTCGCAGCATACACCAGTCCAGGCTGCCTGGCCTCAGAACAACCCGCACCTCTGCCCGGTGCTCCACGGCCCCGACCAGAACCATTACCATTTCTGCCATTGCCACGGCCCCTCTGCGGTGGCGGTCCATTACCTCTGAACTGATTACGGCCCTGACTCTCAGACTGAATCCTGGCCATCCTGCACGGACAGTCCCTAATGCGATGCTCCAGAGAACCACACTCGAAGCAACCTTTACCTCCAGTCCAGCAACCACCCCAATGAGATTTCCCACACTGATTACACTGCGGCGGTCCCTGCCTAGCAGCAACAAACCTAGCAGACTGATTCTGCCCACTCGGTCTAGCCCTCTTCTGCGGATTACCCGACGAACCAGAAGACCCAAAGCTCCTCTTAAGCCTACTCCTGTCCATACTCTGTCTTACTGACTCCTTAACACCCTCAGCTACCTTAGCCTTCTCAACTAAGACAGTAAACTCGCGCTCCTGCTGTGGAGCAATCAGCAGCCTCAACTCGTCTCGCAGACCATCCTCGAAACGAACACACCTCTCATGCTCAGTGGCTACAATGCCCCTGGCATACCTACTCAGCTTCAGGAACTCAGCCTCGTACTCAGCAACAGATTTACTCCCCTGAACAAGCCTCAGAAATGCCTTTCTCTGGGAGTCAATGTAACTAGCCCCGATGTATTTCTTTTGATAAGCAGCCCTGAAATAGTCCCATGTCAAATCCTCTGCTGCCACACTGTCCCGTACCGTGAGCCACCACTGGTATGACTCATCCCGGAGAAGCGACACGATACCCTTCAGCTTCTCTTCAGCTGTCAGGTCCAGATCATCCATGATCCGTTCAGTTGCCTCCAGCCAATATTCAGCAGTGCTAGGAGCAACACCCGAAACACCTCGGAAGAATTCGGCCCCGTTAGCCCGGAGTCGCTCAGGAACAGATTTCCTAACTCCTGCACCACCACTTGCCCCAGCTACCCTTTCCAACACTCGCAGCATCGCCTGTGACACTGCGTCATCCCCGGTCTGATCTTGGAACTCACCACCTCCAGCTGGTGGCGGAACCGGTATCTCATTTTCTGAACCCTGCCCAGATCCTACGGGCTCAGAAACCGTCATCCTACCCCTACCTCTACCACGAGTATTACGACCACGTCCACCTCGAGTGCTCATGTCTAATCTTTCTACGTATCTGGTTAGAGAATTTTATGCATCAGTGTTTATTCCACTTGTTTAAAGGCAAGTCTTATGAACATTAAAGAAGATTTGTTTTCGCAAGTTCACAGAATCCTATCAGTTTCAATCTCTAAAGTAGCATACTATTGCTAGTCATCAATCATATCATATCCAATCCAATCACAAGTAACAGTACGGGGTACTTACCTGGGCGAATTGGTGCCGGAGACTCGGTGCCATGCCTTTCAAAACCATACTTTCAAACAAACATTTAAACAGACTTTTGAAAACCATTTTGGGCCTTAGGCCCACAGCCGAGCCTTTGAACTTGGCTCTGATACCACAAATTGTAACACCCCAAACCCGGACAAGACACCACGTCCGAATCTGGTATGCTACGGGGAAAATTGTTTCTAAGAGGTTCAGATTTTTCGTTTAAAAGTTGGATGAAAACATGGTGTACTTGAAACAAATTTGGGTAGTCTTATTTGAAAAACAGTTGATGTATTCGAAACCCGGAGATTTTGAAAACTTAGCCAGAATGTATAGGTAAAATGAGTTTAAACCATTTAAAACCTCAGTAGTTTCTTAGTGATACATAAAACACTTTTAAACTTAGGTGAATTACAAGTTAGAAGTGGAAACCAGTTGAATTTGTTTATCAAAAAGACTTAGTGTGATACCCGATGGTATAGTTTAAAAACACATTGCGTTATAGTTTGAAAACATTATCTATCCAAATTTTAGCAAAATTTATTCCGAGTTATTTTGTTAAGGCATTTCAAAATCAACTTAAAACATAGACAGCATAAAACATAACTTAAAAGGCCTTTTACAATCCGAAATAAAACCCAATTTAAAGTAATAAGCTAAAGTACCAAAAGTTATAGAGTCTGAGTAAAAACTTTATTCGGCATGGCATGTGCTCCCCGAGTCCATCCCGGCTCCAAGTCCGCGTCTACGAGTCACCTGAAATGTCAAAGGAGAGGGTGAGTCGAGTGACTCAGTGTGTAAATCCCGCTCCCGAAGAAACAACATGCTAACACACATCATACATAGCAACATAATCAATGCATCCCGATCCTAACCATCCATATCACCTTTTCTACCCCGTGTGGTACCAAACCACTGGTGGTGCCAAACCACTGGTGACATATAGTCACAATGTGCTCCCAAAGCACTGGTGTCCCAAAGACACAATATCCGTCAATGTGCTACCAAAGCACTGGTGTCCCAAAGACACAATTGTGCTACCAAAGCACTGGTGACCGAAGTCACAAATCCAATGATGATGGGGCCAACCCATCGTGTGATACCAAATCACTAGCAGACAATCCCATATCTCAAGTGGGGCCAACCCACGGTGGTCAAACCACAGGGACAAGTCGCAATGAGGTGCCAAACCTCTGGTGTCCCAAAGACACAATGTGCTACCAAAGCACTGGTGACCGTAGTCACGAATCTGGTGATGGGGCCAACCCATCGTGTGTTACCAAAACACTGGCGTCAATCCCGTATAATCATCTGTGGGGCCAACCCACTGTGGTACTGAGCCACTGGGACGAGACGCGGAGGTACCAAACCTCTGGAGGTGCCAAACCTCTGGTGACCCAAAGTCACAAAGTGTGCTACCAAAGCACTGGTGCTCGTCAGCACAATATATCACTGCTCCCTCCTCTCGTATCACCCATACATATCATACTCATGGGATTATGCATCTCATACTAACTATGCATATCATGCCAACATACCAAGCATCACAACTCATAACATGCATAACATAAATCATGATATCATGCTTCATCATTAGTACTCATAATAGAACAGACTTACCCGAATCGTACCCATACCCCATTTGGGTATCCATTTGTCCATCATACTGTTTATAATTTTAACAGGCAAACAGGTTTATTAAGAACATTACTAAGTAGAGGGTGTGTTAGTTACACACCTGGTAAAACCGAGTCTAAAGATCCCTACGAATCACTCTGAGTCCCTTGATTATCAAGCCCCTAAAACAATCGGCCAACATAGAATTAGGCACTATGACATTCGGCCAACAACCACATAGACCAAAAGGGTTAATGCTTGAACCCTTACCTTGCAAATGTTTGGTTTCCTACCAAACCCGAACCAACTAATAGCCCCTTTGATAATCGGTCACCCCTAAAAAGAGAACTGTTAAAACACTTGAATAATCTTAACCGAAGTCTAAGGATTGAACTCACAATAACATTCCAATTACTTACCCCTCACTTACCAATTGGTTAACAGAGAAATGACTTCTTCCGCTTGATTCCGCAATCCAAAGACCCTATAATGAAGAGATTAAACCAAACGGTTAACACCCTTCCAACCTAGCCATAATCGGCCCTTAACCAAAACATAACCAACAAAGATCGCAAGAGGGAGATATGGCCATTCGGCCTTGCACTTACCAACACCCAATATTCGACCAACCTAGGCCTTCTAGGAGAGGAGAGGTTCGGCCAACCTTTAGAACAAGATGAAGAATTATTCCAAAGAAGAAACACAAGAGAAAGGTGTACAGAAGAGGGTTGATATTCGGCCAACAATGGAAGGAAGATTCGGCTCAAAAGTGTTAAGATAGAAGGAAAACAAAAATGGTTAAAGGGAGAGTACTTACGGTTTTGAAAGAAAGAAGAAATGGAGAGAGAGCTTTGGAGAGTGGGTTTCGGCTACCAATAAGAGTCAAGGGGAAACAAAGAAATTTCGGCAAGGTGAAATTGCTTAAGCTTTCGGTTTTTTGAAAAGGAAGAAAATGAGAACTTACTTGGAGAAATTCGGCTACTAAGAGATTGAAAGAAAAACAAGCAAGTTCGGCACTAGATGTTTACACTTTCGGTTTCCACAAAGAAATGAAAGATAACCTCTTTAGAATTTCGGCTTTGGTTTCTCAAAAAGAAAGAATTTTGGTTTACTAAGTTGATGACCGAAATTACCTATGCAAAAATGCCAAAAATGTCAAATGCATTTCGGCACACTCCCTACTAGCCATCCAAAACCGAACACTCCCCCAAGAAGCATCCAAGTTTCGGCCAACACCCCACAACACTCCTCCATATTCGGCCACATCCCTCCACAAGCTCCCAACCACTCATTTCAAATGAGTTTACCAAGTCTTACTCCCCTTTTTGCTCTCCACCATCCAAGTCACCCTTTTGACCAAGTCCATGGTAGAATTCCACTTGCCTTCTGCCTCTTCTCCCTGCCGTCCCAAAATAGGCACCAAAAAATGGGAATCCTGCAGCTTGAACTCAGGACCTCCCCTCCCTTGTAAATGACGCCACCTAGCTCCCAAGTAGCACCTTGCTCAGCCACTCTGCCAACACTTTATTTGTGCAATAAAACCACGAAAATAATTCTTAAACCCCAGCTTCCTCAGCTCCCTTCACTTAACGCCCAAAAACCGAAATTTTCTAATTTACTCAGGCATACACCTAAGCTATAATTAAGCCCCTAAGACATAAAAATAGCAACACAACACACCACATACAGGCAATAACATGCAACATCGAAATAGCCCCTAACCCGGGATATTACATTTATGGCTACAAGTTCAAACCTTCCAACGAGGTAGTTAATTGATGCAGCAGCCAGTGGAACTCTAAATAATAAAACACCCGAAGTGACTTATGAATTTATTGAGGAGATGGCACTGGATCTTTATCACTGGCAAGTCATGAGGATGAAGCCGATGAAAGCAGCCGGTGTTTTCAACTTAGATGCAGTCACCATGTTATCAAATCAGGTAGAAAAATTAAATAAGAAAATTTATGGTTTATATGTTTCTACGCAGGTACATCCGGTGATGCAATGCAAATAAATGGAGGAGGAATGAATAATACAGAATGTCTACCCTTTGCTCCTAGCACAAAGAACGAACAAATCAATTACATTGGTAATAATTCTAGGACTCAAAATAACCCTTATAGTAACAACTATAATGCAAGTTGGAGGAACCATCCCAATTTCTCTTGGGGTGGTCAAGGAAATCAAAGATCACAACCCCCTCCAGGCTTCCAACAACAACCTTACCAGCAAGAGAAAAAGCCGAACCTCGAGGAGATATAGACAAAGTTTATCTCAGTGTCAAAAATCTTCTTTCAAAACACTGAAGCAACACTTAAAAATTAGCAAGCGTCAATTCAAGGACTCAACAATCAAATCAGTCAAGTTGCTAAACTAATTTTGGAAATACCACAAGGTAGTGTGCCTAGCAATACCGAGACTAACCCAAGGGATCAGATTCATGCAATTATTGTACGAGATGAAGAAGGGTTAGTTAAACCTGAACTTGAACCAAGGAAATAAATTATGGTAAAGAATGATAAGGTTGAGGTAAGCTAGAAAGAGCAAAAGTTCGTTGCCAAAAAATATAAACGTCGAGTGCCATATCCTAATGCGATGAAGAGAGACCACACGAATGAACAATTTGGTATATTTCTTAAACCTCTGAAAAAATTACATATTAACTTACTCTTTGTGGAATCACTTTCGCAGATGCCCAATTACGTCAAATTTTTAAAGGAGCTTTTGGCAAACAAAAGGAAGTTAGATGATTCGTCGACTGTGGAGCTAAATGGAGTTTGCTCGAACGTATTACAAAATAACTACCCAAAAAATTGAAAGATCTAAGGAGTTTTACTATTCCTTATTTAATTGGTATTTTAAATATTGATAATGCTTTGGCTGATTTAGGGGCTAGTATCAACGTCATGCCCTATAAAATGTTTAAGCAATTAGGTCTTGGGAAACCCAAACAAACTAGGATGAGTATTTAATTAGTAGATAGAACCATTAGATTTCCTAGGGGTATTATTGAAGATGTACTTGTAAAAATCGATAAATTCATATTCCCAGTTGATTTTGTTGTTTTAGACATGGATGATGATAGTGACGTACATTTGATTTTAGGGCGACCCTTTTTAGCAACTGTGAGGACTAGAGTTGATGTTGGTATGGGTGAATTAATACTTCGTGTAGGTGATGAAACGATTACTCTCCAAGCACGTGATTCTGTGAGAGACTCTAGTAATCGAGATGATTTTAATTGTTCTGTTAACGTGAGTAACCATGTGGCTAAATCTTCTTTGCAGGAAACCCCTCAAAAAAATGTAATGCAGCCATGTTCCAGTCAAGACGACAGAAAAAAGTGACTTATGAAGAACAAATGTTACAAATCAATGAACTAGATGAATGGCGAACACATGTTACGGAGAAACTGAGAGAGCACGATGAAGAGCCAAAGCAATGCCATGATGAGCACGTGATAAGAACAAACCAATTTACGGTTGGAGACAAAGTATTGTTGGAAAAAATGGATCCACGAATCTCCCCTCCGGAGCTCAAGTCAAACAGATCAACCCTATGTACGATACTGAATGTTTTCCCCTACAGTACATTTGAGGTAACTCGTTCTGAATTTGGCACATTTAAGGTAAACAGATCTCGACTTAAACCTTATTTTCGTAATGGAATTGATAGCGAGAAAGAGGAGCCTCGGCTCCGCGAACCACTATGACCATACAAATAAAAGGTAAGTCGAGCTTATACTCTAAACAAGCGCTTCTCAGGAGGCAACCCGAGTGTTAACACTCTACTAATTCTTTTATTTTTATTTCATGTTATTTTTTAAAAACTAATTAATTTTAAAAAGTTTTAAAAAAATTGACCCACATAGCTTGGACACACGGGCGTGTCCTAGGCCATCTGCACAATAAGGGGTTCGACAGTGAGTTACACGGCCTGGTGACATGGCCATGTATCCCGCACGGCCTGGACACACGGGCGTGTCCTTGTCCATGTGGATCCTGAGACTTAATTTGTAACACCCCAAACCCGGCCTAGAAGTTAGACCCGAATTCGGAATGTCACATTAAAGGCATAATTCAAAACGGTTTTGCTAATTAAAAATTTAAGGCCCAAAAGCCCAAAATCTTTGAGTCTTATTAATTAAAGATAAAAACCCATTTTATTGTTTTAAGTAATTCGGAAACCAAGTTTAAACATAAGAGCTTACTTAGGTTTAATAATTAAAATAAACAATTAATCTCAAAACCCAAAATAAATTTGAAGTCAAAACGGAGTACAACGCCTTATTACATCCACCGAAAATTAAGTAAATAAAAACATGTATTTTGAAACAAATAAATGAAAATTCAAGCCTCTTGTAGTGTGGCCATCTCCGAGTCCTCTCCCACGTCGAGTCGTCTATTCGGGATTACCTGGAACATTAAATTAAAGGGGTGTGAGTTTTGAAACTCAGTGTGCACAACCATTGGCAATCAAATCACTTACAAATATTCACATTGGGCCTAAGCCCTATCAAAATTGGTGGTCTTGGGCTTTAGCCCACAATGACCTCATATCATATCATATTGTATCATTTATAAACAAATAATGCAAAGCCCACCCCAAAAATCCATCCGCTACACACACCATTTCCCTTCCAAGCTTATGACTCCTGTGGGGAATTCTAGCTCGACCCACCCCTCCGCTACACACCAAGGGTAGCCCGATAACGGTACTACTGAATGTTGCAGCAAAGCTGCTTAATCACATATATCGGGCTTAAAGCCTCCGGTGGATCCATGCCATACGGCCATACGATCCTCAAATCTTCCTCCGTACCATAATTCCCACCCATATGCATCCTAAGCAGAATATCATATGAATGCATCAAACATACGAGTAACAACCATTAACTCATATTCGTCACATAGGGGTATTTTCGTTATTTCACTACCCAAGGGTATTTCGGTAATTTCGCAAATCGAGGGTATTTCAATAATTTCGCAAACCAGAGGTATTTCGGTAATTTTATAAATCAAGGGTATTTTGGTAATTTCATAAACTAGGGGTATTTCGGTAATTTCGCAAACCAGGGGTATTTTGGTACTTTACAAATCTAGGGGTATTTTAGTAAATTTTACAAATCTAAGGGTATTTTAGGAATTTTACAAATATAAGGGTATTTTAGGAATTTTACAAATATAAGGTTATTTTAGGAATTTTACAAATATAAGGGTATTTTAGGAATTTTACAAATATAAGGGTATTTTAGGAATTTTACAAATATAAGGGTATTTGGTCCCTTTCGGGTTTTAGCTATGAACTTTGGCCCATCAACAAGTCCTCGCGGCTAAAGTGAACAGACACTACGCACCAGGTAGGATTCTAGAAAAGAGGAGGTGGGCCACTAGGACCGCTTAAGTACCAAGCTCTCCTTAGATCCAATCCTAGACATGCGTATGCCCGTTGCCACACCCTGACCCAGCGACTTGTTCACAGACATGTTTAATTAGATTAAGTCTTATGGAATTTAAGAGTTGTTCAAACTAGGCCTAAGGTTCATAAACCCTAACATACATGTCTACGTCCCCATAAGCCCATAAAGCCCAAATCACACCCTTACGGCCCATTAGGCCCAAATCTCATCCTATGGCCTATTAGGCCCAAAACATATCCAATTCATGTATCATGCATGACTAATTCAATTCGTATAACCAACCAAACCATTTCATCAATTCTTAGCCTTAGGGCCCACCAGGCCCATTTAGCCACTTTAGGCTTTTTGACTTTTCGGCATTGCCAATATCGTGTGTGTAGTGTTTGTACACACCTGGTAACCACGCGCGCTGCAAATCCCTTAGTCACGACCCTACAATCGACATTACTAGCGATTAACCAAGATTTAATGCATATTTATCAAAAACCGAAACCTCACCGTACCCTTACAGTGTACCTCATGTTCTAGTAGCCCTTCCTTTGCTACTATTGGCGATTATCCTCTAGATCTGATAGGATTCGGAAGCTGCTAATCCACGCTCCGAGCACTCCTATGCCCAACGCCCACCAAGGTATGTTTTCTCTCTAATCATAGATAGCTCTCTATATATAGCCAACTTCTCACCTTTCCTCTTTGTATCTTTCTGATGTGCGATCCCTCCGTTAGCAGAGTTTAAATCCAACTCAAACTCTTGCCGTCCAGTTCGCAAAATAAATACTCCTTTGCTTGTCATGAGATTCGAACCCAGGCTCTCTTCAATAGCTCAATACGCCACTTGGCACAAAGCCACAAGCTCCCTTTGTGACTAAAATCATGCGCAACTTAATATAACCCTATGGCCAAAGTCTAAATTCACTTAAAAATAAAACAAAAGGAAATGCAAGTGCCAAGACTTGAACCTTGGACCTCCTTCCTTCCTTGTGGCGTCACCCCCTTGTCTCTTATGTTGCGTTACTTTGCCACTACACCACACACTCCAGTTGTGTCATTTTTCTCCACATTTTATTCTTAAAGCCTACCTACTAACTCCCAGGGTTTTATTCACCTAAAACCAAAATTTCCCTAAAGCCAAAGTTTGATCCCGGGACTTCATAAAAGCCCCTTAACCTTCCAAAATCACTCACCTAATAGGTCCAACTTGCATTAGAGCTGTTCTCTTGTTCCCAAAAATATTTAAAAAGTTCCTACGCTCGGGGCCCAAAAGGCCCAATTCTCCTAGGCCCAATTTCGGGATGTTACATAATTTTTCAAAAATTCGAAAGTTACACAGCCTAAAATAGTCCACATGGCCGTGTGAATCTTGGAGCTAATTTTTTTTATTTTAATCAAAGTTAGATAGTTACACGAGCAAGAGACACGACCGTGTGCGAGACACGATCAAGCCACATGGACGTGGGAAAAGGGAAAGAGCGCACACACAGCCTAGCATGCGACCGTGTCAAGATAGGGTTGAATTTATTAATTGTACACAGAAGTGTAACACGACCGTGTGGCCCAACACGGGCCCTTACAAGACTGTGTCACCTGTTTTATTCCTCAAACCCTAACTTGTTTCGTTGGTCTTCTTCTCACCCTAAAGTCCAACCTAGCCACCGTTTACCCACATACAGTCCTTTTTCCGGCCACCGACGCCCCACATATGTAACAGCCCATTTTTAGTCAAATCAGAATAGTGGTTTCGGGACCACAAATCTAAAGTCAAAATATTTATTTTATTATTATTTTAATGTTTACAGCATGATTTAGTGATTGTGTAAAAATTTCATTAATAAATTTTATCGATTGAATGGTCAATTTGATAAAAAGGACTAAATCGTGTAAAGCATAAAACTTGAGTTCTAATAGCTAAAGGTGTTTAATAGTTATAGAACCTTAAATTTAAGGTTCTTATGTTGTAATTAGACCATTTTAACTGTGAGTGGACAAAGATGGGCATGCAATATATGGTTTTAATGAATTATAACTAAGGTTAATTTAGTAATTTGGTTAATTAATAAGTTAAAAATATAAGAGCATAATATCATCATCTTCATTAAGGATCCCCACCGAAAATTAGGGCCAGAGGAAGCCATTTTTATTCGTTTCATTCGGCCAAGCTCAATTTTGCAATTGTAAGTCCGTTTTTGTCCCGTTTTTAATGATTTTTATGTTTTTGTGACCGTTGCATCTAGTACTAGCTAGCCAAGGGACTATTTTGCAAAACTGTTAAAGATTTTGAATGATGCAATTAATGAATACATGTGTGTTTTGATGTTTGATGATAGATTATGAATATTTGTTATGAATTATACAAGTTCTGTTAAGTGATTTTGAGTAAAAATACAAAATATGGATTTATTTGTGAAAATGTGTGGTTAAATGTGTGAAAAGTTGATAAATGTGGGCTACTAAGGGCATTATAGTAATTCGGCTAGCTTGAGTTCATCTTGAATTTCATTAATTTTTGATTTTATGAAATAAGGACTAAATTGTAAAAGTGGTGAAACATTAGGGGAAAAAGTGTAAATATGCTTAAATGTGTGTTCTAGATTAAATTGAATAGAGAGATTATTAAATAAGTTAATTTTGAATATATTTAGATCAAGAAAAGCAAAATTCGGATCTAGATCGGGGCAAAACTAAAGTTATCGACTAATCGACTCATTTCGTCGTTTTCACGTCCGAAGTAAGTTCGTATGTGATAAATTTCATTATAAATGTATTTTAAATGCTTCAATATTGTATAAGATGTGAATACGAGACTTCGAATAAATTCGACAATGACTAGATGATAATTCAGCGTTCGAAATACCGAGTGAAACTTAGGAATAGTTTAGGATACTAGTTGTAACACCCTTACCCGTATTCAATGCTGGAATAAGGTTACGAAGCATTACCAAACTTACAACACTTACATACATTTCATATACAATTTATCATGTCAAATACAATTCAATCACAACTAATGATAGTGTCCCTTAATCGAGCCTACGAGGCCTTAAACATACATTAGAAATGGTTCGGGACTAAATTGGTAGCTCGAGAAATTTTTCCATACTTAGAAAATTTTTTATTCAAACAGAGGACACACGCCCGTGTGGCCAGGCCGTGTGTCTCACATGGCTCCAGACACGCCCGTGTCTCAGGCCGTGTGGAAATAGGGCATACATACTTACTCGGGTCACACAGCCAACGACACTCCTGTGTGTCTAGCCCGTGTGCCCTTCGAAGTGGCCACACACGCCCGTGTGCCAGGCCATGTCAATAGGGTATTCAGACTTATGCAACACGGACAAGTCACATGCCCATGTGCAAGGCCATGTGCCAATTAGGGGGTATACTGACTTGTACCACACGACCGGTCACACGCCCATGTGTGAGACTGTGTGGAGCATACTGACTTCAATTCAATTTCAACACCAAGGGACACACGGCTGTGTAACATGACCGTGTGTCACACACGGCTGAAGTAACAGCCTGATTTAAACCATAGTCGGAACAGTGGTTTCTAGACCACAAATTTGAGGTCAAAAAATTATTTTAATATTATTTTTGGTATATGTGATTGAACATGTGTGAAAATTCTGTGTGAAAATTTTATCGATTGTGTGCTTAATTTGCAAAAAGGACTTAAACGCATAAAATGTAAAAGCTGTGTGCTGATTGTTAAAGTGCTTATTTGGCATGGCTTTTTAAATGAGGAGTATTATGTGGTAATTAGACCTTTGATAATGGAAGTTGACATATATAGCCATTAAATGAATGAAATAATAATGTTTTAACAAAGGGTAAAATGGTAAATGGCATAATAATATGTATTAAATAAAACAAATAAGAAAAAGAAAGTCATATTCATCTTTCTTCCATCGAAATTGAAAGAACAAGAAAGGAAATAAGCTGTTAGGTTTCGACTAGGACTTTGGCTAAATCAAGGTATGTTTTGAGCTCGATTTTTGATAATTTCTACATTTTTGTGATCATTTCTTAGCGTACTATCAAGCCCATGCTTTAATTTTAGAATTTGATGATGATTTTGAGATGTGCCATTGATGAATATGTGAGATTTGTGTTGACAGTTGGTGAAATATGGAAGCTTGATGTTGGATTAACATAGTTTGTATTTGAATTTTTTGATGAAATTGGGTATTATGGGCTAAATTGTAAAAATGAGAAATTGGAGGATTAAAATGTGAAATAAATGAAATATGTGGGCTTGTATGAGCTAGGGGAAATTTCAGCTAAGCATGTGTAAATAGAAATTTTGTGTATTTTGTGATTTTATGAAATAGGGACTAAAGTGTTGAAATGTGTAAATGTGAGGGTTATTTTGTAAAATGCCCTAAATATATGTTTTTGGACTAAATTGAATGATTTGGTGATTGAATGAGCTAAATTTGAATATGTATAGATCAAGAGAAGAAAGATTTGGATCGAGATCGAGGCAAAGATAAAATGCTCGATTAATTGACTTGTTTTGTGATTTTGACGTCAGAGATAAGTTCGTTTATAATACAAATTATTCAACTTATGCTCATGTACTATGTAATGAAAGATTATATGATTGATGAATTAGTAATGTTAGTTGTGGTTTTGAAAGATGCGGCACTAAGTGTGCGGATTAGAATTGATACAGTAAAGAACGGCACTGTGTGTGCAAAATAAAGAAAGTATCGACTATTTTGATTTGCACTGTGTGTGGGATAGCTAGTTAAATTCGGCTATGAAATTGGCACTAAGTGTGTGATTAAATTGAATGATTAATGAAGAGTGATCGAAATGTGGTATCGAGCATTGAATTGCAAGGATAATTGTTAACTAAGTGTTGGCAAAGGTATGTTCGGAACTATATGGTTGATGATATCATTTATGCATAAATGGATGGTTGTGTGAGCATATGGTTAATGATGATATTGTGAATAGTTACGAATCTATCTAAGTGATGGTTTATTTGGTATTTTGATATTGTATTATTGAGTTAAATGTATTATATGACGAACTTACTAAGCTCTTAAGCTTATTGCGTGAAGTGTTTCTCTATTTTACAGTGTTTTTAAAGCTAGCTCAGATTCGGGGATCGTCAGTGACTCAATCACACTATCGGCTATCTATTTTTGGTACTTTTGGAAGATGTATATATTTGGTATATGGCATGTATAGGCTGGTGATTAAGGCATGTTTTGAGTTGTATAGTCTTGCCATGTGATATGGCTTGAAAGTTGAATGATTTTGGTATATATATGTGTGGGCTATGTGAATGATGATAATGGTATGTTTCATGCTTAAATTGGTTAATAAGAATGATGGTTTAAGTGTGAAATTGTGGTATGAATTATATGATGCTTAACTTATATGATCTGGGATGTGAAAATGGTATTTTAGATTAACTTATTTGAGTAGAAATTGAGTATGGAAATAAATGGTGTGGTTGATGATTGATTGGTGCATATATTGGTATGTTTTGGTTACATTTGAGGCATGATTTGATACTGGTTTGGTGCTTGAAGGTGATTCCAAAGTGTGGATGGTAATATGGCATTGAAAATGGCCTATAATTGCCTACACGGTTGAGCACACGGGCGTGTGGCTCGACCGTGTCTTTCAAATTTGCAAAATTGAAACAAGTCAGGCTCGCACACGGGCTAGACACACGGGCGTGTGGCTGGCCGTGTGGTACAAGTCAGTGTCAACCACGGGTGAGGCACACGGGCGTGTCCCAGGCCGGGTGGACAAGTCAGTATGTATGCCCTGTTTTGCCACGGCTTGGACACAGGGCGTGTCCGCGGCCGTGTGAGGCACACGGCCTACCCACACGGGCGTGTGACCTTTGTAGCTTTGAAAATTGTTTGATTTTCAAAAAATTTTGTATGTGTACGGTTTAGTCCCGACCCTTTTCTAACATGTGTTTAAGGTCTCGTAGACCTCATTAAAGGACTATATGCATATATTTTGATATGTTTGGATGATGATATACTTAATGTTGTAAAATGATTGTGAATGATCCAAATTGATCAGTAATGCTCCTTAACCCTAGACCGAAACGGTTACGGGTTAGGGGTGTTACAGCTGAGACACACGCCTGTGTCTCTGCCCGTGTGGACAAAAAGAGGCCATTTGCAAGGCCAATTTGCCACCCCGACTTCAATGTGCCTACACAAGGCAAAATGGTACCATTTCATCATACAATTAGGCAGCCAAAAGTCATCAACCAATACACATTGATACTATATCCATTTCAACCATTTCAATACTCAATTCAACGCCATTTACCTATTCAAATACCTAGCAACTCATCTTGTTTTAATAGGCATAATTCACATATATGATTCATTTAATAAAACCATTCCAAATATGCATTATCAATTCAACCTCATCCATTCATTATAGGTCATTTACCTAACTCAAAACAAAGCCATTTACACATCTTTATACATTAAAAAAATCATCAACACAAGCCAACTTAAATGGCCCAAAATACATGTTCATCAAACATACCAAAATGACTCAAGCCTATACATGTCATATACCATATATACACAACTCAAAAGTACCGAAATAGATGTCCGATAGTGCGATGAAGTCTCTGACGATCCCCGGTTCTGAGCTAGCTTCGATATACTATAAAAGATAGAAGAAAATAACAAAGTAAGCTATAAATCTTAGTAAGTTCGTATGTATGTATGAAATAAACAACATCATTCATTAACAATTCCAAATAGATACATAATTTGCAATTAAAACCTCAATCAATGAGATAACATAAAGTTTAACTACAAAGCAACTCATAAGTTCTCATCTTCTTTTAATTCATCATTTGAACAGTTTTCTGTACCTACCTATACTGATACATATCTATTCTCACCAATTCGCTTCTCAAATCACTTCAAGTTTATAAATACTTACGATATAAGTAAGTTGATTTTTCGATGCCATAATCCAACTAAGGTCTTACACATACATTGCCAAGGCCCTGTCGTGGTCTTACATTCACATGCCATAACCCGGTTATGGTCTTATTATCCGATTGCCATAGCCAGGTATGGTCTTATATAGTATCTCGTCGACTTAAACCGTACATTTAAATCAAGTTCATCACATTTAGCAATTGAATAATTACACATTCAAGTTCAATTATACGAACTTACCTCGTGTACGGAAATGATGAAACGGACCGACTATTCAATTACTTTACTTTTTCCCCGATCAAAGTCTGAATTCCTCTTTTCTTGATCTGTAAGTACTCAAAATCAAATTATTTATTCTTCTATTTATTTAGTTCAATCCAAAACACACATTAGGGCTATTTTACAATTTGCCCCTAAATTTTCACAATTTTGCAATTTAGTCCTTATTGCATAAAATCAAAAATTCATGCAATTTAGTACTAACCCATGCTTAGCCGAATTACCATTATACCCCTAGGAGCCCATATTTTTCATTTATTCACACTTTTAACCACCACATTTCACATTTTCTCAATTTAATCCCTTTTTGACATTTTTGTCAAAAGTCACTTTACAAAAGCTATTAATCTAATAGTGAACTTTTCAAATCTATCATAAATAATCAAATTTCTCATGCATTGAACAATGGCAACATGATAAATCTTTAACAGTTTTGAAATTTAAGGTACGGGCTAGCTAGAATACGAAGCAACGATCTCAAAAACATAGAAATCATTAAAAACGGAACCAAAAATGGACTTACATGCTCAAGATACCATGGCTGAATACTCCAAGCTTTCAAATGGTGTTTTTCAAACCCTAATTTTGGTGGTGGTGTTTTATGAAGATGAAGACTTAATGTTTTTAATTATTATTAACTTAAGTTATAATATAATTACTATATTAACCTTAAATAATTAACCTTCAAAACTATTTATAACATGTCCATAAATGTCCAATCACCAATATAATGGTCTAATTACAACATAAGGACGTCAAATTTAAGATTCTATAGCTATTTGACACTTTTAGCTAATAGAACAGCATTTTTGCATTTTACACGATTTAGTCCTTTTTACCTAATTGAGCATTCAAATGCTAAAATTTATTAACAAAAATTTTACACCATCACATATTCATGCTGGAAATAATAAAATAATAATAAAATAAATATTTTGACTTCAAATTTGTGGGCCTGAAACCATTGTTTCGATTTGACCAAAAATGGGCTGTTACAGCTCTCCTCCCCTTAGGGATTTTCGTCCCCAAAAATCTTACCAGTGAATAGGTTAGGGTATTATTTTCTCATGGCTTCCTCGGGTTCCCATGTAGCCTCTTCAACTCTGTGACATTGCCACAATACTTTCACTAAGGCTATACATTTATTTTTCAATTCTTTGATCTCTCGAGCCAAAATTCTGATCGGTTCTTCATTGTATGTCATATCAGGTTGAATTTCAATCTCTGACGGAGAAATCACATGTGATGGATCAGATCTATACTGACTTAGCATCGATAAATGAAACATGTTATGGATCTTTTCTAACTCTGATGGTAGAGATAGTCAATATGCTACTGGCTCTATTCTTTCAATGATTTCACACGGCCCGATGAATCTCGGACTCAATTTGCCTTTACGACCAAATCAAAATATTTTCTTCCATAGGGACACTTTCAGAAACACTTTATCACTGATCTGAAACTCAATATCTTTCTGTTTCAAATTTGCATATGATTTCTGTCGATCCGAAGCTGTTTTCAAACTATCCTAAATTACTTTCACTTTTTCTTCAATCTCTCTGATCAGATCAACCCCATGAATCTTATTTTCGCTGAGCTCAGTCCAGTACAATGGTGTTCTACATTTACGACATTATAAAGCTTCGTATGGTGCCATCTTTATACTCGATTGGAAGCTATTATTGTAAGCAAATTCAATTAGCGGAAGATATTTCTCCCAGCTACCTTCAAACTCAAGAATGCAACAACGCAACATATCCTCAAGTATTTGAATTACTCGTTCGGATTGACCACCCGTTTGCGGTTGAAACGCAGTTCTAAAATGCAACTTTGAACCCCAAGCTTCTTGCAATTTCTTCCAAAATCGTGAAGTAAATCTTGGATCTCTATCCAAAATAATAGATAGGGGAACACCATGAAATCTCACAATTTCAGAAATGTATAACTCAGCTAATTTATCAAGCGAGAAATCTGTACGTACCGAAATGAAATGAGTTGATTTCGTCAATCTGTCAACAACAACCCAGATCACATCTTTCTTTTTTAGAGATAAGGGCAAACCCGATACGAAATCTATTGTTACTTTATCACATTTCCACTCGGGAATCATAATAGGCTGTAATAAACCTGACGACACTTGATGCTCAGCTTTGACTTGCTGACAAATCAAACATTTCAAAACAAATTCTGAAATATCTCATTTCATGTCGTACCACTAATAAAGTTGTTTCAAATTGTTATACATTTTCGTGCTTCCCAGATGTACTGATAAACAACTACTGTGTGCTTCATTTAGAATCTTCCAAATGAGCTTAGAATTTCTTGGTACACATTTTCTATCACAAAACATCAAACAATCATCAGGCTTTATTCGAAACTTTGAATCAGAAGTCGACTCACACTAAGCTCGTTTTGCTTGCAATTCATTATCAAATTTTTTAGCCTCACAAATCTGCTGTAGAAATAACGGTCTTGCTTTCAACTCGGCTACTATCAAACCGTCATCAGACAAAGCTAATTGTGTGTTCAAAGCACGTAAAGCAAATAAGGACTTTCAGCTCAAAGCATCAGCAACTACGTTCGCTTTCCTCGGATGATAATCAATAACTAATTCATAGTCTTTTAGCAATTCTAGCCATCTTTGCTGTCACAAATTTAAATCTTTCTGAGTCATCAAATATTTCAAGCTTTTATGGCCGGTATAAATATGGCATTTCTCACCTAAAAAGTAATGACGCCAAATTTTCAATGCGAACACTATCGCGGCTAACTCTAGATTGTGCGTCGGATAATTCTTTTCATGTGGCTTCAACTGTCTCGAGGCATAAGCTACAACTTTGTCTTCCTACATCAAAACACAACCTAGGCCATTTAACGATGCATCACTGAAAACTACGAATTCTTTACCTGACTCAGATTGAACTAACATTGGTGCCTCTGTAAATAATGCTTTCGATTGCTCAAAGCTCTGCTGATACTTTTCTGACCACTCAAATTTAACATCTTTTTGAAGCAATCGTGTCATCGGAGTCACAATTATCGAGAAGCCTTTCACAAATTGCCTATAATAGCCGGCTAGTCCCAGAAAACTACGGACTTCAATACATTTCTCGGAGGCTTCCAATCTATAATCGCAGAAATTTTTCTTGGGTCAACTCGGATACCCACGGCTAAAACTATATGTCCTAGAAAACCAACCTCTCGTAGCCAAAACTCACATTTGCTTAACTTTGCAAACAACTGTTTATCTCTCAAAGTTTGTAACACGATTCTCAAATGCTCAGCATGTCTAGATTCATTATGAGAGTAAATCAAAATGTCATCAATAAACACAACTATAAATCGGTCTAAGTACGGCCAGAAAATCTTGTTCATCAAGTCCATAAAAATAGCAGGTGCATTTGTTAGTCCGAAAAGCATAACAAGAAATTCGTAGTGCCCGTACCTTGTTCTAAATGCAGTCTTTGGCACATATGAGCCTTTAACTCGCAACTGGTAATAACCCGATCTCAAATCAATTTTTGAAAACACTGTTTCCCCTTTTAACTGATCAAACAAATCATCTATTCGTTTCAAAGGGTATTTATTCTTCATCATCACTTTGTTGAGCTGTCGATAGTAAATAGACATTCTCATCGTGCCATCTTTCTTTTTCACAAATAACACCGGTGCACCCTAGGGAAAGAAACTCTGTCTAGCAAAACCTTTATCTATCAACTCTTGCAATTGAGCTTTCAATTCTTTTAACTCTGTTGGGGCCATTCTATACAGAGCTATCGATATCAGCTCGGTACTAATTCAATACTAAACTCAACCTCTCTGATAGGTGGTAAACCCGGTAACTCTTCAGGAAATACATCTGGATACTTGTACACAACTGGTACTGATTTGATATTTGTTTTTGCCACTTTCATATTAAGTACATATGCAAAATAAGCTTCACACCCCTTTCTCACAAATGTCTGAGCTAACATAGACGAGATCACAACTGGAAAACTATTCAGATTATCAGATTCAATTCTAATAGTCTCATTATTCTGACATTTCAGTTCTATTGTCTTTCATCTACAATTCACTATAGCACCATGCATCGTTAGCCAATCCATACCCAAAATCACATTAAATTCATTGAACGGAAAGAACATTAGATTAGCCAAAAAACAGAAATCCCGATGCATTAAAGGACAATTCTTGCATACTTTGTCAACCAAAACACATTTTCCTAAAGGGATCGACACTTTTATAATAAATTAAGTAGAATCAATAAGTAAATTCTTACTAGACACTAAGTTCACACATATATATAAATGAGTTGATCTGGGATCTATCAGTGCAACTACATCAGTGTCATAAAGAGAGAATGTACTGATAATAACATCTGGAGATGTCGCTTCTTTGCGAGCTCGAATAGCATAAGTTCTGGCAGGTGCTCTAGACTCGGATCTCACAGCAGTATCTCGTGTCGCACCTCTACCACCACTCACATTTCCAACATTATGGAATGGTCTTCCTCTCGTAGTCGTGTTGCTTTGTCTTACACTCTGAGATTTATCTTTCTCATCTAACTCAGGACAATCTCAAAGGAAGTGTTCTTGCGAACCACATCCAAAACAAGCTTTATCATTCAGTCTACACTCTCCAAAATGTCGTTTTCCATATCGTCCACATTCAGGTTTATTCGACCTAACATTACCCACACTTGCCATTGACATAGCTGGAGTTTTTGAACCCGTAAATTGCTTCCCACGATCTCTATTAGAGTACTCCATTGTGGCATTTGATCGACTATACGAATCTCAGGATTTCTTTGATGAAGAGTGATAGGGTTTATTCATCAATCTCTTTCTCGAATCTCTAGCTTCAAAATCATCCTTTCTATTTTCTTTGCCCAATTCTTTAGCTTTGCAAGCACGCTTTGCAAGCACTCTCAACTAACACAACGACTTCTTTTAAATCCAATATCCTGACCAGAAGTTTAATATCTTCGTTCAACCCGTCAACAAACTGATTGCACATCATCTTTTCAGTCGAAACATACTCTCAAGCATATTTACTTAACAGTACAAATTCTCTTTTGTACTCAGTTACAATCATGTGGCCTTGTTTTAGTTCTAAAAACTCTTTATGATTTTGATCCAAAAATCGTTGACTTATGTACTTTTTCCAGAATTTAGTCTGAAAGAACTCCCAGGTGACTCTCTCTATTGGAACCACATATATTAATGTATTCCACCACTAGTATGCAGTGTCTCTCAAAAGAGATATAGCACACTTTAAACATTCAGCCAGTGTGCAGGAAAGTTCATCAAACACTTGGATCGTATTTTCAAGCCAAAACTCGGCTCTCTCAGGATCATCTTCAACATTAGCCCTAAACTCTTTAGCCCCATGCTTTCGAATTTTATCAACTGGCAACTTGTTCAATCATATTGGATCAATAACCTAAGGAACTACGGGGATTGGTTGAGGATTTGGTAGGGGTGGAGGTTGTTGAACAGCCATATTTGTCTGGACATATTGAGTGAACCACTCAATCATCATCTGGAAAAAAGCATCTTTACCCTCACCTCCGTGACTACTCAACACGGGTCTAGATTCAGAAGGTGCTGTCCCTTAAGCGGGTGCTGGCACATTACTTTCAACATCATCTGCTACAGCTCATTCGGGATCCATTACTACACGAAAATATAGTTAATAATGTCAAGATTCATCACACTATCATAGCTTATATATGGCATGTATAGCTAGGCTCTCACACACGCTACGTTAGTCCTAGAATCGACTAAATCGTAGCTCTGATACCAATAAATGTAACACCCCTCACCCGTATTCAACGTGGAATAGAGTTACAGAGCATTACCGGTCTTACAACACTTATAAACATACATTTCATATATAATTTATCATGTCAAATACAATTCAATCACAACCAATGATAGTGTCCCTTAATCGAGCCTATGAGGCCTTAAACATACATTAGAAATGGTTCGGGACTAAACCAATAGCTAGGGAAATTTTTCCATACTTAGAAAATTTTTGCTTCAAACAGACGACACACGCCCGTGTGGCTAGGCTGTGTGTCTCATACGGCTCCAGACATGTCCGTGTCTCAGGCCGTGTGGAAACAGGGCATACATACTCACTTGGGTCACACGGCCAACCACATGCCTGTATGTCTATCCCTTGTGCCCTTCAAAGTGGCCACACACGCCCATGTGCCAAGCCGTGTGGCAGGCCATGCCAAACCTGTATGGTATACTGACTTATGCAACACAGACAAGTCACATGCCCATGTGCTAGGTCGTGTGCGAATTAGGGGTATACAGACTTGTACCACACTGCCAATCACACGCTCGTGTGTGAGACTATGTGGAGCATACTGACTTCAATATAATTTCAACACTAAGGGACACATGACTGTGTAACATGACCGTGTGTCACACACGGCTCAGACACACACCCATGTTTCTGCCCGTGTGGACAAAAATAGGCCATTTGCAAGGCCAATTTGCCACCCTAACTTCAATGTACATACACAAAGCAAAACGGTACCATTTTATCATACAATTAGGCAGCAAGTCATCAACCAATACACAATGATACTATATCCATTTCAACCGTTTCAATACTCAATTCAATGCCATTTACCTATTCAAATACCTATCAAGTCATCTTGCTTTACCAGACATAATTCACATATATGATTCATTTAATAAAATCATTCCAAATATGCATTATCAATTCAACCTCATTCATTCATTATAGGTCATTTACCTAACTCAAAACAAAGCCATTTACACATCTTTATTCATTAACAAAATCATCAAGACAAGCCAACTTAAATGGCCCAAAATACATGTTCATCAAACATACCAAAATGACTCAAGCCTATACATGCCATATACCATATATACACAACTCAAAAGTACCAAAATACATGTCTGATAGTGCGATGAAGTCTCTGACTGTAACAGCCCGATTTTGACCCTAATTGGAACGACGGTTTCGGGACCACAAATCTGAGTCGAAAAAATATTTTAATATTATCTTCTATGCTCATTATGTGTGAATTGGTGTATGTGAAAATTTCGTATTAAAATTTGATTGTTTTGGTGCTTAATTGTGAAAAAGGGCTTAATCGCATAAAAAGAAAAATTTGGTGGTTAAATGTATATGTACTAAATTGATGATGTCTTTATAAATTAGAGGTTTAAAATAGCAAATTGACCATAAAATGGACATAGTGGCTGTCATGATTTGCATGTAATAGTGATTGGAAATTTTTTATTATATTTTATGTTATAATGTATTATTTTAATATACGTTATAATAATATAATTGATAAAAGATGAAAGTGCTCATCTTTTCTCATTATTCATGGCCAAAACTTAGAGAAAATAAAAGAGAGAAAGCTTTGTAATGTTTCGTCCTTTGCAAGCTCAATAGATAAGTGATTTGAGTTCGGTTTTTGATAATGTTTACGTTTTGGTGATAGTTGCTTTGAATACTAGCTAGCCCAAGCTTGAATTTCTGAATTTGATGAAGTATTCATGAAATGCCATTGTTAATAGTTTGACGAAATTTGTGTTTAATAATGGAAAATAAATATAGGATGTTAGATTGTTAAGTTTAATTAAGGCATTTTGTTGGAAATGTTTAAATAGGATTAAATTGTGAAATTTTTAAATTGAGGAGGTCAAAATGTGATAACAAATGAATTGTATGAGCTTGAATTAAGGCTAGGAATATTCGACCCTTAAGAAGTTTAGTCCAATTTTGAGTATTTTATGTTTTATGCAATAGGGACTAAATTGTAAAAATTGTAAATGTCAGGAGTAAAATAGTAATTTTCCCATGTATGTGTTTTTGGATTAAATTGAATGAAAATATGTTTGAATGAGCTAAATTTGAAATTTATTAGATCAAGAACAAAAAGGATCGGGATTGGATCGGGGAAAGGAGAAGTTAATTGAATAGTCGAAAAATGAAGTCCGTCGATACTCGAGGTAAGTGAAACACCCCAAACCCGACCCACGAGCCTCGACCGAATCTGGCATGTTCCTTGAGTACAACATTTCAAAAACTTGTTTGTCAATTTGGAAAGTTTGATCATTTTGAAGAGAAAACGATTGGAGTTGTGATTACAATGAAAACGATGTCATTTTAAAAGTCTAGATTTTGATAAAACTTTATTAAAATGTTTCGAACTTATAAGCTGAAAGAAATACCGAGTTTTCAGAGTTTATCATTAAATTAAAAATCATTTGGGTTTAGGTGTTAAACTTATAAAAATTTATTTTCAAAAAGTTATTAATTCTTGATTTGACAATAATCGTATCTTGATAAACCAAATAAAATGCATGCTTAAACAGTTAATAGTAATGGCCTTATTACATCAAAACAAAACCCGAAATAAATCCAAAATACTTAAATATAAAAGAAATTCAGAGTAAAATAAATGCTGTGCTGTGCATGGCCACCACTAAGCTCCTGCCGACCCGGTCCATTCACTGAGTGTCACCTGAAAAGATATCCCACAACGGGGTGAGTCAACAGACTCAATGTGTAACAACCAACACAACTCCCAACGATTTAGGCATGCAAATTATATATATATAACACATATAAACAATGATGCAAACCCGAACCCAAACCTAATAACCATCCTCTACACATCACCCGTACCAACCAATCACACCGTGGGGATTACTAAATCGACCCTCCATCCGCTACACACCATCGAAGGCAGTCGCTGCAGACGACTTGCACATTGCCCTTATAAATTGTGGCATAGCCACCAGATAATGTGACAGTGTCACCAGATAACAAAATGTGACATAAGTCACCACATTCAGATTATGTGACATGAGTCACCAGATATCGTGGTAAAAGCCACCAGATCACTTCCCCTTTTCATATTCACCCATATGCCCCATGCGTCATACAAACATGCATAAATCATGCCATATTCCTTATTTCATATTTGTACCAATTCTCATATATGTCACATTCAATGTTCATAATTCTATTAACAGAGCTTTGGAGAATAACGTACCTGAATATGTCGTACCTTTGAATGGTACTTTTAGCCAGATCTTTCATATTCTTATTAACACATGCATTAAATTAATACCGTAAATCTATTAAGAATTGGTGTAGGGCTACACACCTGGTTACTATCGTGTCCACTGAAATCCCGAAAATCCCGATCTAATGCTCTAGATCCCTAGCTCCTACATTCGGCCAACACTAAGCATTTTAACAAAAAGCCATTCGGCTACATAATCAAATCCCGAAGGATTATCGCAACCAAAATCCTTACCTTGCTGCCGATTTGGTTACTACTCAAATCTCAAAACTTCGTGATGTTTCCCCCTTGCAATCGGCCAAACACTAGATCACTTAACTGGTTAGTTTTTGGCTTTTGAACAAATAAGAAACATATCTGAGTCACTAGAACCCTTACCTTGCGGATCTAAATCCCAAAATTGTCACTTGTTTGTGGTAACTGTCGAAATCCCTATAGGTATATGTTAGATCCAATTCTAACATTTGAACACAATAAATGGCCTTTGGCCTATGATCATATTTGCTTACCTTAGATCTAGAAATCCCGAAGAACTCCTTCTTATAGTCGACAACAACCAAATCCCGAAACTTCCTTCATAGTTTCGGCCAAAGAACAGTAATGGGGTTATAGTCCAACTTTTGGCTAATCTAAAAGAAAAGATAGGAAAGCTAAATGCCACGAATCCCTTACCAACTCAATCGAATATCCTTGCTTGAAATAGAGAGATTCGGCTCCTGATTAAATAATCAAATCGGCTCGAAGGGGGTAGAGGAGCATTCGACTATGACCACAAATAGGGAATTCGGCTATAAAGGCTAGATATTGATCAATAGGTTTCGACTTATGGAGTTTAATGAGTAATCGGCTATGGCCAGGGACACTTGCTTTCGACTTTTGAAGAATTGTGAGAAGAAGAATGAAGGTTAAGATTAGATGCGATCCAACCTTTGTGTCAAGGGGAGGGTTCAGCCAACATAACCAGCAACAAAAAGAAAAGAAGAGAAGTGAAGAGGAGTTCAGAGAGTTGCGGCACTGATGAGGGTGAAGAAGTTTCGGCTATAGCAAAAATAAAAGAGAAAAGAATTCGGTAGAGGCACTAGAGAAAAGAAAAGAATGGAGAATGGCCTTACTTCCTCCCTTTGGCCGGCCAACTCTCCTTCCCCCTATCTAATCCCTTCTTTTTCTCCTAAAACTTCTCTTCTTTATTTCCTTAGCTTAGTCGAATTTTTAAAAGAGATTAATCACATCTAAAGCTCATCCCCTTGGTGTCCTATTGCCGTCCACCACTGCTCATCCTTGCTGCAAAATAAAACTCCCCTTTTGCTTCCCTTGCTGCTCGAACCTAGGCCCTTTTACCCTGCTTGTGGCGTCACTTACTAAGGCCCTAAGTGGCACCTTCCTGCCACTTTACCAAGCTGATTTTTATGTCCTATTTCCCCTACTAATTTTCTTAAGGCCTCCTTGCTTAGCTCCCCCTTTAAAACTTAAAATCAAATAATTTCTAAGGCATTCACCTACACTCTAAAGTTCTCAAAATTCATAAAACACACTCACAACACACATAGGCATGCTACTTCATACAATTAAGCCATAATGTACAAGCCCTAAATCCCGGATATTACAGTTCTACCCCCTTAAAATAATTTCGACCTCGAAATTACCTGACTAAAATAAGTGAGGGTATCGTTGTCGCATTGCCTCTTCCGGTTCCCACGAAGCTTCTTCCGATCCATGGTTACGCCATAACACTTTGACTAAAGGAACTGATTTCCTTCGCAACACCTTCACGTCTCGTTCCAAGATCTGAATCGGCTCTTCCTCGTAGGACAAATCTGGCCTTAGTTCCACCTCCTCAACTGGTACTACATGAGATGGATCTGATCGATAACGACGTAGCATAAAAACATGGAATACATCGTGCATCTGCTTCAACTCTGGAGGCAACTCTAACTGATATGCCACTGGTCCAACCCGCTTCAATACCCGATAAGGTCCTATAAACCTGGGGCTTAGCTTCCCTTTGCGACCAAATCTCATCACATTCTTCCAAGGTGAAACTTTCAGAAACACCTGATCTCCCACAGCAAACTCTATTTCCTTCCGTTTAAGATCTGCATACGACTTTTGCTTATCAGATGCTTCCTTCAACCTTGCCCGAATTACCTCCACCTTCTCTTCGGATTCTGCCACAATCTCTGGACCCAAAACTCGACGTTCCCCCAATTCTGTCCAACACGTAGGAGTGCGACACTTCCGTCTATATAGTGCTTCATATGGTGCCATCCGAATACTGGCTTGATAGCTGTTGTTATACGCAAATTCTGCTAAAGGCAAATGCTCCTCCCAACTTCCTCTGAAATCTATTACACAGCCCTTCAACATATCCTCTAACACTTGGATTACTCGTTCAGACTGACCGTCCAACTGTGGATGAAATGCCGTACTGAAGTCTAATCTGGTACCCAGCGCTTGATGTAGTGCTTTCCAAAACCGAGACGTAAACCTCGGATCCCTATCCGAGATAATCGACACCGGCACTCCATGCAACCTCACAATTTCCGCCACATACAACCCCGCCAACTTCTGCAAAGAATAGTCAACCCGCACTGGTATGAAATGTGCACACTTTGTCAACCGATCCACTATTACCCATACCGAGTCCTTCTTAGTAAGCGTAAGGGGAAGCCCACTAACGAAGTCCATGGTGATTCTCTCCCACTTCCACTACGGAATCTTTATCGGTTGAAGCAATCCTGACGGAACCTGGTGTTCAGCCTTGACTTGCTGACACGTTAAGCACTTCCCTACAAATTCTGTAACTTCCCGCTTAAGACCAGGCCACCAAAACTGTTCCCTTAGATCTCTATACAACTTACTACCTCCAGGATGCATAGCATAAGGGCTACTATGCGATTCCTGAAGAATTCTCTGCCTTAACTCATTATCCTTAGGCATACAGACCTTACCTTTGAAACACAAAACTCCATCGCTGCTAACACCATAATCCTCATTCTGCACTTGCCGCAACTTAGCACTTAGATCATCGTCTACCAACTGCCTTTCTCTCACCTCATTCAACCATGTCGACTTGACTTGCAGCTCCACTAACAAACTTCCATCGTCATACAAGCTAAGATGTGCGAACATCGCCCTCAAATCCGACACCACTTTCTGACTTAGGGCATCTACCACCACATTCGCCTTGCCCGGGTGATACTCTATGGAACAATTGTAGTCCTTCAATAATTCCACCCACCTTCGCTGTCTCAGGTTCAACTCCTTCTGAGTTAACAGATACTTAAGGCTCTTGTGGTCTGTGTAGATCACTGACTTTTCTCCATAAAGATAGTGCCTCCACACCTTAAGAGCAAAGACCACTACCGCCAATTCCAAGTCATGCATCGGATAATTAACCTCATGTGGCCTTAATTGTCGAGACGCATAAGCGACTACCTTCCCTTCCTGCATCAGAACACATCCTAACCCTGTGTGAGAAGCATCACAGTACACTACAAAATCCTTTCCTGCCTCAGGTTGAATCAAAACAGGAGCTTTAGTCAAAACTGTCTTAAGCCTCTCAAAGCTCTCCTGTTGCTTATCTGTCCATACAAAAGGTACTTCCTTCCTTAGCAACTTCGTCAAAGGTGCGGCTAACAACGATAACCCTTCTACGAACCTTCTATAGTAGCCTGCTAACCCCAAGAAACTACGAACCTCCGCCACAGACTTAGGTGGTTTCCAATCCAACACTGCTTCAATCTTCTGAGGGTCCACCCTTATTCCTTCCGCAGACACCACATGCCCTAAAAACGTCACCTCCTTTAGCCAAAATTCACACTTACTGAATTTGGCATAGAGCTTCTTTTCCCTTAACACTTGCAACACTATCCGAAGATGCTCATCATGTTCCTCCTCAGACTTGGAATACACTAGGATGTCGTCTATGAACACAACGACGAACCAATCCAGGTAAGGTTGAAAAACCCGATTCATCATATCCATGAACGCAGGTGGGGCGTTCGTCAATCTGAACGGCATTACTAAGAACTCATAATGCCCGTACCTTGTCCAGAAAGCTGTCTTACAGATATTCACCTCCTTCACCTTAAGCTGATGATATCCAGACCGTAAATCTATCTTTGAGAAAACCGCAGCCCCCTTAAGCTGATTGAACAAGTCGTCTATCCTTGGCAAAGGATACTTGTTCTTGATAGTCAGCTTATTCAATTGACGATAATCTATGCACATGCGCATAGTTCCGTCCTTCTTCTTCACAAACAAGACCGGTGCTCCCCATGGAGACACACTGGGTCGGATAAACCCACGATCCAGCAACTCTTGGATTTGAGCCTTGAGCTCCACCAACTCCTTTGGTGCCATTCTGTACGGAGCAATTGACACAGGAGCTGTACTCGGCAGCAAGTCAATTCCGAACTCCACTTCCCTA
The DNA here is from genome assembly GCA_005393395.2 of Gossypium australe. NCBI lineage: Eukaryota > Viridiplantae > Streptophyta > Magnoliopsida > Malvales > Malvaceae > Gossypium > Gossypium australe. The sequence continues at coordinate 51,867,276 of CM016615.1, read as the reverse complement.
TCCGGGGGTATCCCAGGTAGCTCCTCAGGAAAAAATCCACAAAATCCCTTACCGTTCTAACTCTACTAACTCCTTCTTCTTTCGCATCCAACGCACTAACAAAAGCCACAAATGCCTTGCACCCTTTCCGAACCATCTTATCATCTTTTAACGCGGAGACTACGTTAGACAAGTAGTTTCTCCTTTCTCCTATCATAATTATTTCCTCATCCTCTGGGATGCTTAACTCCATTCGCTTAGCTGCGTAATCCAACTTAGCCCGATGTTCCACTAGCCAATCCATGCCAAGAATGAGATCGAATTCTCCGAAAGGAAGTTCCATCAAGTCAGCAGGAAATACTGCTCCCTGAATCTCTAGAGGTACATTCCAAAATATCTTATTCACCACTACATTTTGACCTAACGGGCTTACTACAGTCATCTCCCTATTAGACAGTTCAGAGGCTACATCTAGAGTTTCAACTACTCTACATGCAACATAAGAGTGGGTAGAGCCAACATCAATTAAAGCAAAGTAAAGCTTATCAGCTATGAGGAACATACCGGTTATGACGTCCTGTGCGTCTCGATCCTCCCTCCGGCGAACCGCATACACCAGACCCGACTGTCTTACCTCGGTATTAACAACACCTCTGCCCGGTGTTCCCCGTCCTCTTCCAGCACCATTACCCCTTCCATTCGGACCACGACCCCGCGGTGGCTGCTGTCCACCTCTCCCAGCCTGATTCAAACCCTGACCTGCTGGTCGATTCCCATCTGGTTTCATAGGACAGTCCTTAATCATGTGATCCTTGGACCCACACTTAAAACAGCCCCCTGTCTTCTTCCAACACTCCCCTAGATGCATCTTTCCATACTGAGCACAAGTACGGTACTGCCCTCCTGTAACAACTTGCTGCCCTCGCGGCCCATCAACTCTAGGCCTCTTTTGCACATTCCCAGATGACCCTGATGATCCAAATCCTCTCTTCTGCCTATTCCTATCCGTATTCTGTCTCACGGATTCCTTAACTCCTTCGGCTACCTTAGCCTTCTCCACCAACACGGCAAACTCCCGCTCCTGTTGTGGAGCTATCAACAACCTCAGGTCATCCCTTAGACCGTCCTCAAATCGGACACATCGTTCATGCTCCGTAGCCACAATTCCTCGAGCATACCGGCTCAATCTTAAGAATTCCGCCTCATATTCCGCTACGGACTTACTTCCCTGAACCAGCCTCAGAAATGCCCTCCTCTGCGCATCAATATAGCTAGTCCCAACAAACTTATTCTGATACGCCGCCTTAAAATACTCCCAAGTGAGATCCTCAGCTATAGCACTATCCCGAACTGTGAACCACCATTGATATGACTCATCGTGAAGTAGTGACACCACTCCTTTCAGCTTTTCCTCAGCAGTCAGATCCAACTCATCCATGATTCGCTCCGTCGCCTCCAACCAATACTCAGCCGTATTGGGCGCCACGCCGGATACACCACGGAATACCTCAGCTCCATTAGCTCAGAGTCATTCGGGTACAGATTTTCGAGCTCCCATACCTCCACCTACTCCAGCCACCCTCTCAAGAACCCGCAGCATCGCCTGCGATACTGCATCATCTCTCGTCTGATCCTGAGTTCAACCTCAACAGCTGGTGGTGGTGGTACCTCATTTTCGGACCCTTGACCAGACCTAACAGGTTCCAACACAGTCATTCTGCCTCTACCACGCCCTCGCACATTAGGACCATGTCCCCTAGAACTCATGTCTACGATCGCGATCTGATTTAAAAGTTTTATGCATTAGTCTTTGTTCCACTGATTACCCACGAACAAGTTTTATGTAAAGAGTTTAGTAGTAGTTCTTTCGATCAACCAAAGTTTTAGTTCCAAGTCTTCTATCTTAATTCAGAGAAAACACATTCATTTTATAGTATCAACTACACACATTCACCACTCAAGCATTTTCGTTCATTCCAATCCCAGGGGTATTTTCGTAATTTTCCCTATAGGGGTATTTTGGTAATTTTCCAAATCGGGGTATCTTGATATTTTGCAAATTAGGGGTTTTGGTATTTTTGTAAAACGAAATTATCTTGGTAAAAATCAAGGGCAGTATGGTGATTTTATAAACCAAGGGTATTTTACAAACTAGGGGTATTTGAGTAATTTTGTAAACCGGGATTATTTTAATTTTTTCAAAAATAGTTTATTTACAAATCAAAGGGGTGATTTGGTGATTTTAAAAACTAAGGTTTTTATAAAACAGTGTAGCTAGTCCTTTTCGGGTTTTAATTATTGAATTTAGCCCGTGAACCAGTCCTCTTGGCTAGGGTGAACCGTCACTACGCACCAGGTAGGATTCGAGTGGAGAGGAGGTGAGTCACTAGGACTGCTTAAATACCAAGCTCCCACCGAAACCAATCCTAGACATGCGCACAATGGTTGCCACACCCTAGCTCGGCGACTCACTCACAGGTTTGTTTAATTAGGCTTTAAGTTTTATGTAATTCTGTGTTGGAGTAACTAATCCTAGGGTTCAATAGTTCCTAGGGTACTAATCTACGTTCCCTTTATACCCACATACAAATCATACAATAAATCACACAACAGTTAGGGGTACTTACCTGGTGGACTTCAGGTCGGAGACTTAGGTGCCATGCCAGAAAACCTGCTTAATTCCAAAAGTTTTCACAAAGACATATTTGGGCTCAATTTTGAAAACGTTGTGGGCTTTAAACCCAAGGTCGAGAGTTTAAAATTGGGCTCTGATACCAAATTGAAACACCCCAAACCCGACCCACGAGCCTCGACTGAATCTAGGATGTTCCTTGAGTAAAACATTTCAAAAACTTGTTTGTCAATTTGGAAAGTTTGATCATTTTGAAGAGAAAACGATTGGAGTTGTGATTACAATGAAAACGGTGTCATTTTAAAAGTCTAGATTTTGATAAAATTTTATTAAAATGTTTCAAACTTATAAGCTGAAAGAAATACCGAGTTTTCAGAGTTTATCATTAAATTAAAAATCATTTGGGTTTAGGTGTTAAACTTATAAAAATTTATTTTCAAAAAGTTATTAATTCTTGATTTGACAATAATCGTATCTTGATAAACCAAAAAAAATGCATGCTTAAACAGTTAATAGTAATGACCTTATTACATCAAAACAAAACCCGAAATAAATCCAAAATACTTAAATATAAAAGAAATTCAGAGTAAAATAAATGCTGTGCTGTGCATGGCCACCACTAAGCTCCTGTCGACCCGGTCCATTCACTGAGTGTCACCTGAAAAGATATCCCACAACGGGGTGAGTCAACAGACTCAATGTGTAACAACCAACTCAACTCCCAACGATTTAGGCATGCAAATTATATATATAAAACACATATAAACAATGATGCAATCCCGAACCCAAACCTAATAACCATCCTCTACACATCACCCGTACCAACCAATCACATCGTGGGGATTACTAAATCGACCCTCCATCTGCTACACACCATCGAAGGCAATCGCTGCAGACGACTTGCACATCGCCCTTATAAATTGTGGCATAGCCACCAGATAATGTGACAGTGTCACCAGATAACAAAATGTGACATAAGTCACCACATTCAGATTATGTGACATGAGTCACCAGATATCATGGTAAAAACCACCAGATCACTTCCCCTTTTCATATTCACCCATATGCCCCATGCGTCATACAAACATGCATAAATCATGCCATATTCCTTATTTCATATTTGTACCAATTCTCATATATGTCACATTCAATGTTCATAATTCTATTAACAGAGCTTTGGAGAATAACGTACCTGAATATGCCGTACCTTTGAACGGTTCTTTTAGCCAGATCTTTCATATTCTTATTAACACATGCATTAAATTAATACCGTAAATCTATTAAGAATTGGTGTAGGGCTACACACCTGGTTACTATCGTGTTCACTGAAATCCCAAAAATCCCGATCTAATGCTCTAGATCCCTAGCTCCTACATTCGGCCAACACTAAGCATTTTAACAAAAAGCCATTCGGCTACATAATCAAATCCCGAAGGATTATCGCAACCAAAATCCTTACCTTGCTGCTGATTTGGTTACTACTCAAATCCCGAAACTTCGTGATGTTTCCCCCTTGCAATCGGCCAAACACTAGATCACTTAACTGGTTAGTTTTCGGCTTTTGAACGAATTAAAAACATATCTGAGTCACTAGGACCCTTACCTTGCGGATCTAAATCCCGAAATTGTCACTTGTTTGTGGTAACTATCGAAATCCCTATAGGTATATGTTAGATCCAATTCTAACATTTGAACACAATAAATGGCCTTTGGCCTATGATCATATTTGCTTACCTTAGATCTAGAAATCCCGAAGAACTCCTCCTTATAGTTGACAACAACCAAATCCCGAAACTTCCTTCATAGTTTCGGCCAAAGAACAGTAATGGGGTTAGAGTCCAACTTTCGGCTAATCTAAAAGAAAAGATAGGAAAGTTAAATGCCACGAATCCCTTACCAACTCAATCGAATATCCTTACTTGAAATAGAGAGATTCGGCTCCTAATTAAATAATCAAATCGGCTCGAAGGGGGTAGAGGAGCATTCGGCTATGACCACAAATAGGGAATTCGGCTATAAAGGCTAGATATTGATCAATAGGTTTCGACTTATGGAGTTTAATGAGTAATCGGCTATGGCCAGGGACACTTGCTTTCGGCTTTTGAAGAATTGTGAGAAGAAGAATAAAGGTTAAGATTAGATGCGATCCAACCTTTGTGTCAAGGGGAGGGTTCGACCAACATAACCAGCAACAAAAAGAAAAGAAGAGAAGTGAAGAGGAGTTCAGAGAGTTGCGGCACTGATGAGGGTGAAGAAGTTTCGGCTATAGCAAAAATAAAAGAGAAAAGAATTCGGCAGAGGCACAAGAGAAAAGAAAAGAATGGAAAATGGCCTTACTTCCTCCCTTTGGCCAAAAATACTACACCTAGACCCCCTATTCGGCCAACTCTTCTTCTCCCTATCTAATCCCTTCTTTTTCTCCTAAAACTTCTCTTCTTTATCTTTTTAGCTTAGCCGAATTTTTAAAAGAGATTAATCACATCTAAAGCTCATCCCCTCGGTGCCCGATTGCCGCCCACCACTGTTCATCCTTGCTGCAAAATAAAACTCCCCTTTTGCTTCCCTTGCTGCTCGAACCTAAGCCCTTTTACCCTGCTTGTGGCGTCACTTACTAAGGCCCTAAGTGGCACCTTCTTGCCACTTTACCAAACTGATTTTTATGTCCTATTTCCCCTACTAATTTTCTTAAGGCCTCCTTGCTTAGCTCCCCTTTTAAAACTTAAAATCAAATAATTTCTAAGGCATTCACCTACACTCTAAAGTTCTCAAAATTCATAAAACACACTCACAACACACATAGGCATGCTACTTCATACAATTAAGCCATAATGCACAAGCCCTAAATCCCGGATATTACAGTAAGTTTTTAAGCAATTGGGTTGAATTGAATTTTTATCTATAATGATGTACATGAATTTAATAAAGGTAAATATGTACAATATACTAATGCTGAATGTAATATTGGTTGGAAGATGAATTTAGTTGAATGTGAAATATAAATATAAGTTAATAATATAGCTATATGTGACATTGATTTAAGAGATGAAATTGGCTGAATGTGATGTATATTTGTGTATCATTAATATAGCCAAATGTGAAGTTGATATATAGATGTATTAACCTAAATTATATATATATATATATATATAAGTGTTTATCGAAGTGAGTAACAGGTTCAAGTAAAGCACTAAGTGTGCTAACTTAAATACCGAGCACTGTGTGTGTAAAATCAGTCATTTGGCACTAAGTGTGTGAAATATTAATGTAATGGCACTAAGTGTGTGATACATTACAAGTATTTGGCACTATGTGTGCGATATATTAAGGTAACGACACTAAGTGTGCGATACGTTAAATGTTTTGGCACTGAGAGTGCGGGCTTGCAAATTTTCCAAGGATATCGGTTAGCGAAATGTATTAAACAAAATAAATGATCAGGTATGTAATTCATGATGGTTTGTAAATTTAGTACAAAATTCGGTAAGTGATATTTGCAAATTAAATTAAAGAAATGGGATGTATTTATTCGCTTATGAATTTGTTTTGAGATGAGAAAATGGTTTATAGTTTAAGGTGAAACCTAATATTGAATGTTTGAGTATTCGGTCTTAAGGCTATGAATTATGATTGTTTATGAATGGTGTTATGATCTTTACCTATGGTTATAAATTTTAGTGATGATTGAAATAATATTAACCTAATTAGTATATGTTAAATTGTATACTTTTACAATTGCTTATAACTTACTAAGCTGCTAAAGCTTACTTGTTTCTTGGTTGTTCTCGTGTTTTAGATTTCTTTTGAGTGATCGTCACGTGCTCGGGGATCGTCGTTGAAGCTCATCACACTATCGTCAATATTTTGGTATCTTTTTGATAATGAACTCAAAGTTAATGGCATGTATAGGCTATGTTCCTCTTTTGAATTTACTATGAACATAATGTGTTTAATGCCATGCGAAAATGGCTAAATCTTGATATTATGGATATTATGTGAAGTTGGTATGGTAATAGTTTATAATGGAAGTATATTATATGATGCATTTATATGCTTATGGTTGGTATTTTGGCGTGATAATGATGATATATATATGATGTATAATTGATCAAATATATTTGGTTCATTTTAGAGATGTGCCATATAGTATATTATGGATGTTGGATGTTTTTTTTTATTTAGTTTAAACTATTGAGGTAATTAATATATGATACTTCGATTGTGGCATGGCTTTATATGTTTTGTAATGAAAAATTCAATAGGCATTTGAGCAGTATAATAGGTATAATTATTATAGTAAATATGATAGCCGAATATGTGATGAGTGAGTTGATTGTTTTAGGTAATTTTTGGTATAATGTTTAAACATGTTATTTGACTTGAAAACCATAATGGCTATCATTTACCATTTGTGACCGAAAGTGATTATAGGTTTCATATTAAAATGTGTTTTCATTTAGTAAGTATAGAATCGTTTTGGTCTATTTGACAATGTTTGCTAATCTTTTATAAATAAAAGTCATAATATGGATAGTTGGTTTATGAATCGAAATAAGCTTACTTATAATCTAGATATTCGAATAACATGTATGTAATGCTTATTTGTGTCGAACATTAAGTCTATTATGAGTAAGTATTTTAGCTTTGATGTATGTAAATTGGTTTCAAAATTTACTTAAATAAATAATCAATATATGTTTGAATTTGAAAGCATGGATTGTTTATGTTTTATTGTAATAAGATGATTTTTATAAGTGTACTGAATTGTGGTTAGTTTGGTAATGCCTTGTAACCCTAATCCGACGACAGATGCGGGTTAGGGGTGTTACATTGACAATCCCCGGTTCTGAGCTGGCTTCGATATACTATAAAACATAGGAGAAAATAACAAAGTAAGCTATAAAGCTTAGTAAGTTCGTATGTATATATGAAATAATCAACATCATTAATTAACAATTCCAAATAGATACATAATTTGCAATTAAAACCTCAATCAATGAGATAACATACAGCTTAATTGTAACAGTCTAGTTTACACCCTAGTCGGAACAGTGGTTTCAGGACCACAAATTCGAGTCCGTATAATATTTTAATATTATTTTATGTGCCATTGATATGTGATTAAGCATGTGGTAAATTTCCATGAGCTAATTTGTCCGTCTGTGTGATTAATTTGACAAAAGGATAAAATTGCATTGAATGTGAAAGTTGCTTGCTATTTGTTAAAGTACCAATGTGTTGTGGCTTTGTCAAGGTGGAGTCCTTATGTTGTTATTATGCCAACTTATAGTTAGTGGATGAATGAAAGACAATCATGCCCTTATTACATGTTTGTTTTATTTGTTTAATGAAAGGCTAAATATGTAAATGGATTATTATGTATGTTATATTGGATAAAACATAACAAAATGGCCATTTTTAGTTCATCTTTTGACCAAATATTAGAGAAAGAAGTAAGGGTTTAGTTCTTTTGATTTTCGGCACTTACAAGCCAAAATTAAGGTATGATTTGGTTTCAATTTTTGATAATTTCTACGTTTTTATAATCGTTGCTTCTTCTACTATCAAGCCCATGTCTCAATTTTGTGAATTGATGATGTTTATGAGAAATGCCATTGATGTTATGTTGAGCTTTTTGATGATTTTTAGTGTTAAATGAAAGATATAAGCTAGATGGACATACTTTGTTCTTGAATTTTTGATGAATTTAGCTAAATAGGGCTAAATTGAGAAAATGGTAACTTGAGGGACTAAATAGCAAATTTGATGGAAAATATGGACTTGTATGAGATGTATATGCATTCGGGTAAGCATGTGTATGTGTGGATTTTGTGAATTTGGTGTTTTGAGAAAAATGGACTAAATTGATAAAGTGTGCAAATATGAGGGTTAATTTGCAAATAGCCCTAAATTTGTGTCCATGGATTGAATTGTATGAATTAGTGAATAAAAGGGTTAATTCTGAATATGTTTAGATCAAGAACCGAGGAAAACGGACTTAGATCGTGGGAAAGCGAAAGTGACCGAGTAGCCGTTTTCATTCTGATATATCGAATCCGAGGTAAGTCACTATGCAAATAAACGTACTTGTATGAAATTGTAATTGCTTATATGACTAATGTCAATAATGAATGCTTATGAGAGGTTATGCATATGAATTCCAAGATAAGTTCGATATAGTGACTAAGTCCGAGAAGTCCTGTACGAACCTAGGAATAGATAGGATTAGCTATGTCATGACATAGGTATCTATTATGTTTTATCATGTAAGACCACGTCTGGGACGTTGGCATTGATTTGAGATTTCGTGTAAAACCTCATCTGGGACGTAGGCATCGATATGAGCTTTACGCGTAAGACCACGTCTGGGACGTTGGCATCGATATGAGCTTTACGTGTAAGACCACATCTGGGACGTTGGCGTCGATATGAACTTTATGTGTAAGACCATGTCTAGGACATCGGCATCCTATTGATTCGTGTAAGACCCTATTTGGGACAGTGGCATCAATATCTGAGTGCATGTAAGACCTCATCTGGGATGTTGGCATTGTACGACTATTCCGAACTTTCTGAGTATCCTATTAGATTCCTATTGGTTCAACGGGCGAGTCTGTGTTACAAATTGCAAATCCGAGCTATGAACAATTATGTGATTGTGAATTCATTTCAGGTACGCTGATTATACACTAATTGTGTATACAAGGTAAGCATCTATGTGATCTTACTATGATGTTATGTATAAGGAATTGACGATATGATATGTAAAGTTTTGGCTAGATGAGCTATGTGCTTATATGATTCTTGAATTGTGAAAGTGGCAAATGTGGTCAATAGCATATGAATCAAAGCATATATGTGATAGTTTGCTAAGTGTTTGATATGTGCCAAAGTATTTATTTGCGACTATGCCTTCCATGCCAAGTTTGTTCGTATATTGACTTACCAAACTTTTGGAAAGCTTACTCTGTGTGTGTTTTCTCTGTTTTATAGGTTGTCAAAGCTACTGAAGGCTCGGGACCGTCAAGGATCGTTGTAACACCCCAAACCCGGTCAATACGCCATGACTGAATCTGGCATGCCACGAAGGAAAATGTTTTGAAGAAAAACGAGTTAACGATTAAATTTTTGTGAAAAACTCTTTGTTGAACTTTGTTTGTAGAAAACAAGTGTATAATAAATTGAAAGCTGATAATTTACTTTTGAAAACCTCAAAATAAGTCTTAAAAACTTAGTTGCAAATCCATAGATTAGAAAACCTTTTAATATTTTAAAGAAACCAAAGTGATTAGGTTGAAAACTGTATCTAAAAGAAATTTGGAAAGGTAGAGTTTTATAAAAATAGTATGAGTTATCGAAAATACTTAAGATGATAAAATTATCAAATGATTTATGTTACCCGATGGTAACGTTTTAAAAACCATCGCATTTTGTAATTTAGAAAACTTTATGCTCAAATTATTATATCAAACATATAAATTTGTAAGCCAAATTTAAGTCAAATCCAAAACATATAAATAATCCAAAACATAAATAAACAGGCCTTATTACAAATCCATAAAAATATGAAAACCAAATTTAAATAAAGTACCCAAATGGAAGTTCATGTAAAACCAAATTTTATTGCATGGCCTCCTCGAGTTCATCCGGCTCCTTATCCGCGATCTCACGAATCACCTGAAAAGATATCCCACTGAAGGGTGAGTCAACAGACTCAATGTGTAACAATACACTAAAAGTCCAATCGATCATAGCAATAAAGCCCATTTAAAATCACATTTAGCCATAAGCCCATAATATAGTAAATCAGATATTCATATGTACATGTAAAATGAAATGCAATCCCGAGCCCAACCTAGATATCCATCCGCTACACACCACCCGTACCAGCCAATCACACCGTGGGGATTACTAAATCGACCCTCCATCCGCTACACACCATCGAAGGCAGTTGCTGCAGTCAACATGCACATCGCCCTTATAATCGTGGCATAGCCACCAGATAATCGTGACAGAGTCACCGGATTCATAGTATCGTGACCGAAGTCACCGGATTCATAATATCGTGACCGAAGTCACCGGATTCATAATATCGTGACCGAAGTCACCGGATTCATAATATCGTGACCGAAGTCACCGGATTCATAATATCGTGACCGAAGTCACCGGATAATGTGGTAAAACCACCGGAACACTTCCCCTTTCAATATTTCCCATATGCCCATGCAATAACATATTATTTCAATATCATGCCATGTACCCTCAAAATCATATCAGAATCGTACATATTTCATATTTATGCTTAAAGCATTATTAACGATGCAGATATCATGTCTTGTACATTATCCCAAAATCATAATCAAATATCGAATATGTTTCATATTAAAAGTTTATACAAAAATGCTAAGAAATAACGTACCTAAATTCACTGTACCATTGAATGGTACCCGAAGCCATAATCATTTATATTTCTATATAAACACATTTTTATCATAAAAGCTATTAATCTATTAGAAGTTTAGTATAAGTTACACACCTGATAATAGTGATAACTAAACTTTCCCCTTCGTCGATACCCTCTGAATCTCGAACAACATCTATACGTGATTTCTCTCCGATTGATGGTTCATAACCCGATGATGAACCACGAACAAACAATGGCTCGGGGGTACGAATGACTTCAAATAAACGATTATCGCCGGCAGAGGGTCCACATCCTGGTGGAAAAGTCTCGAACTACCGATACAGCCCTTCGCTTGAAATTTGAGGGTATTGCGGAATCACCCCTCTTCCAAACACTATGAACTGCTCTTTTCGAACCCATACTTGATTCTCCAAAATCTAACGTTGACGGAAAGAAGATAATAAACGAACGATAGAGTCCCCTAAAACTTAATCGATTAGAAGACCATCTAAAACGATATAACAAGCATAAAGATCCTTACCTTAACACTTCGATTCAATTCCAATAATCGTCACTTACCTAAGGAGTTGTCAAAATCCTTGAACAATAATATCCTTTTCCACACGATCTTAGAATGGCTATAGTCGACTATTAATAAAGAAATAATCAACACTCCACTATACCACTACCAAAATAAAAAGATTTGTTTGAAAGAGAAGAGATAAAGAAAATTCGGTCAAAAAGATCCTCACAAGACAAAACTATTACGGCAAATTGATAGAGTGAGACACAAATAGGATTCGGCTAGAGCAAATAATGGAAGAAAAGAAAAGAGAAATGAGAGAAGGAAAATTCGGCCAAAGGAAATTAAAATAAGAATTGTGGATTATTGAACAATATGAAAAAGAATGAAAAAGAGAGATGAGAACTAGAGAGGTTGTTTTCGGTTACAAAGGAATAAGAGATGAGAGGAAGGTTTCAAAGAAGATTCGGCCAAAAGCCTAAGAGGGAAGAAAAATCAACAACACCTAATGGACATTCGGCTATGGCTCACTATGATGCACTAGAGAAAAGTTGGTAAAGTTCTAAAAGAATAGGTTTTTGGTTAAGACATAAAACAAAGAAAGAAAGCCAAAACTAAAACAAAATTGAACCTAAATGCCATGAACATATTCGGCTAAAGAGGAGAGCTTTGGGGAGGAAAAGAAAAATGCCAAAGATGCACAAAAATGCTAAAATGACCAACCAATTCCCCCCCAAACTACCTATCAAAATTCGGCCACCCCCCTAGCCTTACATGCCGTCCACATACATGATCTCCCAAGTCAAAACTTACCACTCAATTCTTACCATAGCAAGACACCCCACATCATGCCTTATTTTCTCCCATTAGCCTTAAAATCTTTGATTTCTTTCCCAAACATCAAACTTACCTTAAGCAAATATTCTACTTGCCAAAAGTTGAAAGTCCAACCCATCATAAATTTGAAATGACCGTCCATTAATGCTAGGATGCACAAAATATAAAATTCTCAAAATGCCTTCCATGTTACTCGAACCACTTCCCTCAAGCAACTTTCCAAGCTCCTTATCCACCTTGCCACTAATTCCTCTTGTGCTTTAATTTAACACTTAAATTAACTTAAGTGTCAAGCTCACCTAGTCCACTTCATTAAATAAACCATACTAGAATTATTCTAGCTTCCTAAACAAAATCAAACCTTCACAAGACTATGCTAACACACAAACAATACTACCCGAGCTAACACAAGTAATAAAAATAATACTCAAATTTTTCCTAAAGCCCAAGGTCCAATTAGCCCAATCCTACTAGGCCCAATTTCAGGATGTTACAGATCTACCCTCCTTAAAGAAATTTCGTCCTCGAAATTTCCAACTAGCTAACAGTCATACCTCCTATCTCGCCACACTATGCTCTTGCTGCGCACTCTGATCTTAATAAAACCACAATGTACTTTTTTTAACAAAATCTTGAATCCTTTTTCCCACAACCAGACATCTAATTCACAATAGCAAACCGTTATCTAACACTTACACTTATACCAAAAATTTTCCTACATTCAGCCATCACTTCCAACCAAAACATACCTGACTTGAGAGTGAGGAAACAATCCCGAGCCTTATGCTCCTTAGACCCACATCTCAAGCATACTCCTGGCTCCCTCCAACTTTCTCCCGGATGAGACCTTCCACAGTAATCGCAAGCCAAACAGTTCGATCATGCCTTGACAGTTTTACAGATCGAGATTGTGACCCAAGAGAACCGTGATCTCTAATCTTCTTACAGTCCACAGACCCAATCTCGAAGTGCTTCACCGATTCCTTTAACCTCCTCCAAAACTTCCTTAACTATCTGAGTCGACTCATCAATCCGAATTCGGTCATGAGACCCCGTCTCAACCAATAGCGATGCTAACGCCTCCATTTCAGAAATATGACTCGGTGCCGAAGATCTAGCCCTAGCACAATCGGCCTTTACCACGTCCATGACGACCACAATCTCGAGTGCTCATGTCTAACGTCTCGACTTTTCTTATTAAAAAGTTTTATGCATTAATCAATATTCCACTTTCTTTAAAGCACAGTTTTATGAAAAAGTTTCTATAAGTGGTTGTTTCGCATGTACATCCAACCTATAATTTTGGCTCTCTAAAGTAGTTCCTACTACTATATAGTCATATCAATATCATCATATCTCAAAATCAATAGTTTGAGGTACTTACCAGGGCGGATTGGTGTCGGAGACTCGGAGCCATGCCTTTTCAACCATAAAATTTTCAACAAAAACATCTTAAAGCCATACTTTAAAACATTTTGGGCCTCGGGCCCACAGTCGAGCTTTTGAACTTGGCTCTGATACCAATTTGTAACACCCCAAACCCTGTCAATACGCCATGACCGAATCTGGCATGCCACGAAGGAAAATGTTTTGAAGAAAAACGAGTTAACGATTAAATTTTTGTGAAAAACTCTTTGTTGAACTTTGTTTGTAGAAAACAAGTGTATAATAAATTGAAAGCTGATAATTTACTTTTGAAAACCTCAAAATAAGTCTTAAAAACTTAGTTGCAAATCCATAGATTAGAAAACCTTTTAATATTTTAAAGAAACCAAAGTGATTAGGTTGAAAACTGTATCTAAAAGAAATTTGGAAAGGTAGAGTTTTATAAAAATAGTATGAGTTATCGAAAATACTTAAGATGATAAAATTATCAAATGATTTATGTTACCCGATGGTAACGTTTTAAAAACCATCGCATTTTGTAATTTAGAAAACTTTATGCTCAAATTATTATATCAAACATATAAATTTGTAAGCCAAATTTAAGTCAAATCCAAAACATATAAATAATCCAAAACATAAATAAACAGGCCTTATTACAAATCCATAAAAATATGAAAACCAAATTTAAATAAAGTACCCAAATGGAAGTTCATGTAAAACCAAATTTTATTGCATGGCCTCCTCGAGTTCATCCGGCTCCTTATCCGCGATCTCATGAATCACCTGAAAAGATATCCCACTGAAGGGTGAGTCAACAGACTCAATGTGTAACAATACACTAAAAGTCCAATCGATCATAGCAATAAAGCCCATTTAAAATCACATTTAGCCATAAGCCCATAATATAGTAAATCAGATATTCATATGTACATGTAAAATGAAATGTAATCCCGAGCCCAACCTAGATATCCATCCGCTACACACCACCCGTACCAGCCAATCACACCGTGGGGATTACTAAATCGACCCTCCATCCGCTACACACCATCGAAGGCAGTTGCTGCAGTCAACATGCACATCGCCCTTATAATCGTGGCATAGCCACCAGATAATCGTGACAGAGTCACCGGATTCATAGTATCGTGACCGAAGTCACCGAATTCATAATATCGTGACCGAAGTCACCAGATACATAATATCGTGACCGAAGTCACCGGATTCATAATATCGTGACCGAAGTCACCGGATAATGTGGTAAAACCACCGGAACACTTCCCCTTTCAATATTTCCCATATGCCCATGCAATAACATATTATTTCAATATCATGCCATGTACCCTCAAAATCATTTTAGAATCGTACATATTTCATATTTATGCTTAAAGCATTATTAACGATGCAAATATCATGTCTTGTACATTATCCTAAAATCATAATCAAATATCGAATATGTTTCATATTAAAAGTTTATACAAAAATGCTAAGAAATAACGTACCTGAATTCACTGTACCATTGAATGGTGCCCGAAGCCATAATCATTTATATTTCTATATAAACACATTTTTATCATAAAAGCTATTAATCTATTAGAAGTTTAGTACAAGTTACACACCTGAGAATAGTGATAACTAAACTTTCCCATTCGTCGATACCCTCGGAATCTCGAACAACATCTATACGTGATTTCTCTCCGATTGATGGTTCATAACCCGATGATGAACCACGAACAAACAATGGCTCGGGGGTACGAACGACTTCAAATAAATGATTATCGCCGGCAGAGGGTCACATCCCGGTGGAAAGTCTCGAACTCCCGATACAGCCCTTCGCTTGAAATTTGAGGGTATTGCGGAACCACCCCTCTTCCAAACACTATGAACTGCTCTTTTCGAACCCATACTTGATTCTCCAAAATCTAACGTTCACGGAAAGAAGATAATAAATGAACGATAGAGTCCCCTAAAACTTAATCGATTAGAAGACCATCTAAAACGATATAACAAGCATAAAGATCCTTACCTTAACACTTCGATTCAATTCCGATAATCGTCACTTACCTAAGGAGTTGTCAAAATCCTTGAATAATAATATCCTTTTCCACACGATCTTAGAATGGCTATAGTCGACTATCAATAAAGAAATAATCAACACTCCACTATACCACTACCAAAATAAAAAGATTTGTTTGAAAGAGAAGAGATAAAGAAAATTCGGTCAAAAAGATCCTCACAAGACAAAACTATTACGGCAAAGTGATAGAGTGAGACACAAATAGGATTCGGCTAGAGCAAATAATGGAAGAAAAGAAAAGAGAAATGAGAGAAGGAAAATTCGGCCAAAGGAAATTAAAATAAGAATTGTGGATTATTGAACAATATGAAAAAGAATGAAAAAGAGAGATGAGAACTAGAGAGGTTGTTTTCGGTTACAAAGGAATAAGAGATGAGAGGGAGGTTTCAAAGAAGATTCGGCCAAAAGCCTAAGAGGGAAGAAAAATCAACAACACCTAATGGACATTCGGCTATGGCTCACTATGATGCACTAGAGAAAAGTTGGTAAAGTTCTAAAAGAATAGGTTTTTGGTTAAGACATAAAACAAAGAAAGAAAGCCAAAACTAAAACAAAATTGAACCTAAATGCCATGAACATATTCGGCTAAAGAGGAGAGCTTTGGGGAGGAAAAGAAAAATGCCAAAGATGCACAAAAATGCTAAAATGACCAACCAATTCCCCCCCAAACTACCTATCAAAATTCGGCCACCCCCCTAGCCTTACATGCCGTCCACATACATGATCTCCCAAGTCAAAACTTACCACTCAATTCTTACCATAGCAAGACACCCCACATCATGCCTTATTTTCTCCCATTAGCCTTAAAATCTTTGATTTCTTTCCCAAACATCAAACTTACCTTAAGCAAATATTCTACTTGCCAAAAGTTGAAAGTCCAACCCATCATAAATTTTAAATGACCGTCCATTAATGCTAGGATGCACAAAATATAAAATTCTCAAAATGCCTTCCATGTTACTCGAACCACTTCCCTCAAGCAACTTTCCAAGCTCCTTATCCACCTTGCCACTAATTCCTCTTGTGCTTTAATTTAACACTTAAATTAACTTAACTGTCAAGCTCACCTAATCCACTTCATTAAATAAACCATACTAGAATTATTCTAGCTTCCTAAACAAAATCAAACCTTCACAAGACTATGCTAACACACAAACAATACTACCCGAGCTAACACAAGTAATAAAAATAATACTCAAATTTTTCCTAAAGCCCAAGGTCCAATTAGCCCAATCCTACTAGGCCCAATTTCAGGATGTTACAATCATCATCACACTACTAAACTCTTTTTGGTACACTTTGAAAATGTATATAGCTAGATATGGCATGTATAGGCTAGTATTGGTATAAGTTGTTATATGAACTTAGCCATGTGATTTGGTTAGTTATAAGTTGAGAAATTATTTTGAATGAATGTGATATGTGATGCAAGTTTTGGCATGGTTAGTTGATACATGAAATGGTTAAGTTTTGAGTAAGCAAATGAATGAATTATGCTTGTGATGATATGAGTTTTAGTCTTTGAAATTGTCATGGTTGGAATTGGTATTGAATGCATGGTTTGAATGGTTACATTTGGTATGTCTTTGGTGGTCATATGTGTATGAAAAGTGATGGAAAATGTTGCTTGTAGGTAAGACCCAAGAGGGTGGCATTTTGGCCTTGTAAATGGCCTATAATGTCACATGGCCATGGTACACAGGCGTGCCTAGTGACCGTGGCGTAAGTCAGAATATAGTTTAAGAGCACACGGCCAAGGCGCACGGTCGTGCCTGGTAGCCGTGTGATATTTGGCAGAATCGACCACGGCCTGAGACATGGGCGTACGGCCAGAGTACACGAGCGTGCTTAGTGGCCGTGGAAGAGAAGTCAGTTTCGACCATGGGGAGGACACACGGGTGTGTCTAGCAGCCGTTGGAGGCACACGGTTTTCTCCCACGGGCGTGTATCCCCTGTATCTTAGAAAAGTTTTTAATTTTCCAAGAAATTTTTGTATGTGTCTCGATTTAGTCCCGTCCGGGGTTATAAACATGTTTAAGGTCTCGTTGACCTATTTAAGGGACATTGTGTGTATGATTGATGAATGAAATGTATAAAATGTCATGAATGTTTCCGATCTATCTGGTGACGCCTTTAACCCTAGTCCAGTGACGGTTACGGGTTAGGGGTGTTACATTAATTACAAAGCAACTCATAAGTTCTCATCTTCTTTTAATTCATCATTCGAACAGTTTTCTGTACATACCTGTACTGATACATATCTATTCTTACCAATTCTCTTCTCGAATCACTTCGAGTTTATAAATGCTTACGATATAAGTACGTTGATTTTTTGATGCCATAGTTCAACTATGGTCTTACACATACATTGCCAAGGCCCTTTCATGGTCTTACATTCACATGCCATAACCCGATTATGGTCTTATTATCCGATTGCCATAGCCCAGCTATGGTCTTATTCAGTATCTCATCGACTTAAACCGTACATTTAAATCAAGTTCATCACATTTAGTCATAGAACAAATAAAATCTCAATACTATCCACCAATTGAATAATTACACATTCAAGTTGAATTATACGAACTTACCTCGTGTAGGAAATGATGAAACGGACCCACTATTCAATTACTTTTCTTTTTTCCCGATCTAAGTCTCAATTCCTATTTTCTTGATCTATAACTAATCAAAATCAACTTATTTATTCTTCTATTTATTCAATTCAATCCAAAAACACACATTAGGGCTATTTTCCACATTTACTCCTAAATTTTCATATTTTTACAATTTAGTCCTTATTGCATAAAATAAAAAATTCATGCAATTTAGTACTAACCCATGCTTAGCCGAATTACCATTATACCCCTAGTAGCCCATATTTTTTCATTTATTCACACTTTTAACCACCACATTTCACATTTTCTCAATTTAATCCCTTTTGGACATTTTGTCAAAAGTCACTTTACAAAAGCTATTAAGTTAACATTAAACCTTCCAAATCTATCATAAATTTAGGGTACGAGCTAGCTAGAATACGAAGCAACGATCTCAAAAACATAGAAATCATTAAAAATGGAACCAAAAATGGACTTACAAGCTCAAGATACCATGGTCGAATACTCCAAGCTTTCAAATCATGTTTTCAAGCCCTAATTTCGGTGGTGTTGTTTTATGAAGATGAAGACTTAATGTTTTTACTTATTATTAACTTAAGTTACAATATAATTACTATATTAACCTTAAATAATTAACCTTTAAAACTATTTATAACATGTCCATAAATGTCCACTCACCAATATAATGGTCTAATTACAACATAATAACCTTAACTTTAAGGTTCTATAGCTATTTGACAGTTTTAGCTAATAAAACAGCACTTTTGCATTTTACACGATTTAGTCCTTTTTACCTAATAGAGCATTCAAATGCTAAAATTTCTTAACAAAAATTTCACATCATATATTCATGTTCTAAACAATAAAATAATAATAAAATAAATTTTTCAACTTCGGATTTCTGGTCCTGAAACCACTGTTCTAATTTGACCAAAAACGGGTTGTTACACTAGTGACATGTCATTAAGGGATACATTGAGTTGGCTTCAGGGCCATGATATTAGCACTTTGGGTGCGAGTTATACCGATTTGGCTTCGGGCCATGAATATCGACTGATTTGGCTTCGGGCCATGATATCAATATTTTAGATAAGCTACCTTGATTTGGCTTCGCGCCATGGTATAGGTACTTATTGTGCGAGACCTTGAGTATCCGACTTCTATTCCAAATGGTTCAACAGGTAAATGATAGATGTGGATGAGTATGAGATTAATGCTAGATTATACAGGTACGTACATGAATTATATAAGTTTCAAATTGAGGAAACTTGTGAAGGAAGTGTATACTCTTATAATTGAGTATTTGAAAGGTTTGTTAGTTAATGAAAGCTATATGTTGGTATATTCAAATTATTGAATTATATTTGTGAGATTGCATTAAGTTTATTTCATACGAGCTTACTAAGCTTTATAGCTTACTTTGTTTATTTTTCCCATGTTTTATAGTGTTATCAAAGCTAGCTCGGATTCGGGGGTCGTTGGAGATCGTTTCACACTATCTACCTATCTCTTGGTACCTATGAACTTTGGTATTTTAAGTATATGGCATGTATAGGGACTTTGAGTCATTTTGGTATATGTAGCATGATTTTGGACATTTGCATTAGCTTGTAAATATTAAGTGTTTGGTCTTGTGTTAGTCATGTAAGATGACTTATTTTGGCAATTGTGTGATTTGTGTATATATGTATTAATGCCTCTTAGTGATGTGGTTCTTGATTGTTTGAGAATCGATTGTTGAATGAAACCTTCAAGGTAATTGAGAATGGTTGTGCTTGTGGTTTTAGGCTAAGAGATGCTTAGTTGAAATGGTACATATGAATGCTTTGGAAATGTGGATTGGTATAATTTGAATAGGCAAGAATATGGTATTTTAAGCATGATAGATGTTGGCATTAAATATTTTATTCTTGTTTGTGGTTGTTTTGGTTGTTTATAAATGCTATGAATTGTGCATATGGTTTGATGTAGGTATGTGCAAATTTGGGGTGGCAAAATGGCTTGGTAAATAGCTTATTTTGTCCATGCGAGCAGAGACACGGGCATGTGTCTCAACCGTGTGTGACACACGGTCATGTTGCACAGCCGTGTGTCCCCTGGTGTTGAAATGGAAATCAAGTCAGTATGCTCCACACGGCCTCACATACGGGCGTGTGACTTGGCCGTGTGGCATAAGTAAGTACACCCTACAAGTTTGGCACGGCCTAACACACTGCCTGGCACACACGCGTATATGGCCATTTTTAGGGAATACGGGCGTGTGTGTTGCCCGTGTGACCTAAGTTAGAGAGTTACACGGGGTTGGACACGGGCTAGGAAACGGTCAAGTGCTCCTATTTTGAATGACCACATGGCCTGTAACACGGGAGTGTCTAGTGGCCATGTGAGACACACAGCCTGGCCACACAGGTGTGTGTCCCCTGTTTTATGCAAAAATTTTCTAAGTGTTGAAAAATTTCTTGAGTTATCGGTTTAGTCTCAAACCACTCCCAATGCATATTTAGGGCCTCGTAGGCTCATATTAGGGACAATGTGAGTGTAATTTTAATGAATTTTAATTGGTTAAGAATTTATTATTCAAATTGTATGATTATGTGTGTTGTAAGTCTGGTAATGCTCCGTAACCTTATTCCGGCATTGAATACGGGTGAGGGGTGTTACATTTATTGGTATTAGAGCTATAGTTTAGTCGACTCTAGGACTAACGTAGCGTATGTGAAAGTCTAGCTATACATGCCATATATAAACTGTGATAGTGTGATGACTCCTGACATTTTAAAATGTGTTTTCATATAGTAATGGATTCCAATTGAGCTATAGCTGATGAGGTTGAAAGTAATGCGCCAGCTACCACTCAAGGGACAGCGCGGCGTGGATCTAGACCCGTATCGGGTAGCCAGGGAGGAGAGGCTAAAGAAGCCTTCTTCTAAATGATGAATGAGTCGTTTACACAATATATCTGAACAAACTCGGCTACTCAACAACAACCACCTCCTCCTAATCCTCAACCGGTTCTCATAGCTCCTCAAGGTGTAGAACTTTTAAGATTGAATAAGCCTCCAGTTGATAAGATATGTAAACAGGTGGCTGAAGAGTTCAGAGCTAATGTTGACGATGATCCTGAGAGAGCTGAGTTTTGGCTTCAAAATACGATTCGAGTGTTTGATGGGCTTTCTTGTACACCGGCTGAGTGTTTAAAATGTGCTATATCTTTTCTGAGGGACACCGCATACCAGTGATGGAATACTCTAGTATCTGTTGTACCTAGAGAACGGGTCACTTGGGAATTCTTTCAGACCGAGTTCAGGAAGAAATATATAAGCCAACGTTTTTTGGATCAAAAGTACAAAGAGTTTTTAGAGTTGAAACAAGGCTGTATGATCGTAACCAAGTACGAGAGAGAATTTGTGCGGTTGAGCAAATATGCTTGAGAATATATCTCTACTGAAGAGATCATGTACTAGCGGTTTGTAAACGAGCTGAACGAAGATATTAAACTCCTGGTCAAAATTTTAGATTTGAAAGAATTCGTTATTCTGGTTGATCGAGCTTGCAAAGCTGAAGAACTTAGCCGAGAAAAGAGGAAAGCTGATTCAGAAGCTAGAGATTCGAGAAAAAGATCGATGAATAAACCTTATCATTCTTCATCAAAGAAATCCTGAGATTCGTATAGTTGATCGAATGCATCAGTGGGATATCAGAATAGAGATCGTGGAAATCAATATGTGATTCCTAAAGCTCAAGCAACTTCTGTCTCGAGCATTGGCAGTGTGAAAAACAACAAACCTGAGTGTCAACAATGTGGGAGAAGACATTTTGCAGAGTGTTGGAATAAGAATAATAAAGCTTGTTTCAAATGTGGCTCACCAGATCATTTTATTTGAGATTGCCTAGAGTTATCTGAGACAGATAAATTTCAGAATGCAAGACCGAGCAATACAACTATGAGAGGGAGACCTCCGAGAAATACGGGGAATGTGTCTAGTGGCAAAGGTGTGACTAAGGATTCTACTGTGAGATCCGAAGCTAGAGCACCAGCCAAAGCTTACGTTATTCGCGCTCGCGAAGAAGCATCATCACTAGATGTTATCACTGGTACATTCCCTCTTTATGACACTAATGTGATTACATTGATTGATCTTGTATCGACTCATTTGTATATCTGTATGAATTTAGTGTTTAGTAAGAGTTTTCCTATTGAGTCTACTGAGTTTTTGATTAAAGTATCGAAACTCTTAGACAAGTATGTTCTAGTTGATAAAGTATGCAAGAGCTGTCCTTTAATGAATCGAGGTTACTATTTTTTGGCTGATTTGATTCTTTTACCATTTGATGAGTTTGATGTGATTCTGGGTATGGATTGGTTGACTCTGCATGATGCCGTTCTGAACTGTAGATGAAAGATTATAGAATTGAAATGTCAGAATAATGAAATTCTTCGAATTGAACCTGATGAGTCGGGTGGATTGCCTATAGTGATTTCGTCAATGTTGGCTCAGAGATATGTGAGAAAAGGTTGCGATGCGTACCTAGCATATGTTTTAGATACCAAAGTATTTGAAAAGAAGATTGAATCGGTGCCTATAGTTTGCAAATATCTGGATGTATTTGTAAGAGTATGCCCAAAGATCAATCATGAGATGGTTGTAATAACATACTTGATTTACCATGTTTATTAATATAAGGCGTTGTCATTATTATTTCAGTTTTTTTCTGTGTGTACAAATAAACTATTTTATAATAATTTCCTGAGAATAATATGATTATTCTTAAAAAATCCTTAGTCAAGTATTATTGTTGACTAGGACAACAATAATGCATTAAAACTTACATGTAGTTGATTGATGATAAAGAGTTGTCATTGATATGGAGTGTCAAAATCAATGCATGAATATGTGTGTTAGAGAACAACATATTGGACTGACCCACTATGAGTATGTTTCTTGGATTATTATGTAATTGTCACAACATTACTCATATTGATTAATATGTATATGATCCTCAGACTTGAGATCATCATTATCCCAACATCATGGGTTGTATATTTTAATACAGTCAAACGTACACTGTAACTGGTTGTTCTATAAAGGCTGATGTTGGATATACAACAATCTATGTAGAGGGATATGGTTGATCAATATAAGATAAGTCCCTCCTACATAATGGAGTAATATCTTAGGCCACTTGATTGAGTGAGACTAGAATGCATGGCCATGCTCAAATAAGTTGATATGAGATGTCATACTTATTTGTATATCATAGTCTACTCAAGATATCAAGAAACATGGGATGGACTATGCAAGTGTGACTATTCCATGACTTGTGTTCATTCCAGAGATAAAGGACTTACGGATTAATGCATGAAAGGTTAATCACAAAAGGTTATGTCGAATCATGACTTCTTATAACTTAGGTAGAAATGATGCATTGCTAGACGTCACTCATTGTTTGTAACATTAGAATCATTCAAGTATTATTGCTAACGTTACAGGAACCTACAGGGTCACACCCTATGGTTGAAATGAACGGAATAAAACATAGTTGGTATTGTGTTTGGTTGCCACATGAATTAAATTAATTATAGAATTAATTTAATTAGGCAATCAAATATTGAACATATTATATGTACAAGGATGTTGTACACATAATGAGAACATAGTTCTATTAATATATGAATTTGGTTCGTATATAAATTTAAATAAATATAGTTTACCGAAATCCTTATTATAATTAATGTAATTATATTTTCAGTTAAAACATTATTATATTTATTTATTTTTTAATTATGATTCATTATATATATACCAATTATAAAAAGGTGAAAAAATGATATAGAGCTGAAGGAAACCCTAAAAATAAAGAAAAACCAAAACTTTGCTTGTGAGGTCTAGCAGCCGTCAAGCAAAGAAACCTCCAAAATAGTTTTGGAGATTTCTTCCGTTCATCGTCAATCTGGGTGGATTACATAGAGGTCAAAATCATAAAAGGTTGCAGATTGGTTCGATAATAGATCAGAATTCTTGTTGCCAAGGCGTCGCTGTCTACTCAGATTGAAGTTTCGATAATTTCGAAACCATTATTTCACCCCGATTCGTTCCTCACACATGGATTCATGGTTTGGATCGCTGGAATTTCTTTTTTGCTGTGCCATAGGGGTACCGGCAATCCAACAGTATTTCCAAAAGAATTGCCTGGGTTGCCACCAGTCAGAGAGGTTGAGTTTGCTATTGAGTTAGTACCGAGAACTTCACCAATATCTATAGCTCCGTATAGAATGGCTCCGATAGAGTTGAAAGAGTTGAAAGCTCAGTTGCAAGAGTTAACAGATAGAGGTTTTGCATGACCAAGTTTTTCACCATGGGGTGCGCTAGTATTGTTTGTTAAGAAAAAAGACGGGTCCATGAGAATGTGTATTGACTATCACAAGCTCAACAAGGTTACGATAAAGAATAAGTATTCATTAACGAGAATAGATGATTTGTTTGATCAGTTGAAAGGTGCAACAATGTTTTCAAATATTGATTTGGGATCTGGCTATTATCAGTTGCGAGTTAAAGACTCAGATGTGTCGAAAACTGCGTTCAGAACGAGGTACGGACATTATGAATTTCTTGTTAAGCCTTTTGGATTAACTAATCTCCTACTATTTTTAAGGATTTGATGAATCAGATATTTAGACCGTATTTAGACAAATTTGTTGTTATGTTCATTGACAACATTCTGATCCATTCTCGAAATGAGTCTGAGCATGCCGTGTAACACCCTTTACCCGTATCTGTTGCCGGAATAGGGTACGAGGCATTACCGGACTTAATCACATATAACCATTAGGTATTTAGGCCATAACCCACAACTCATCATGTATCATGCAAACACAGCTCACATTACAAGACATTGGCATATAAATAATATATATGGGCTAACAATCAATTAGACAATATAAGCCAATTAGCATGGCTACATACTACAATAACCTTTAACCATTACAAGCCAATACATTTGGCCAAAACAAAATAACACATACACAAAATGAATAAGTCCTTATACATGTCATAGACTTAAATTACTTGAAGGTATTGATACCAGTCAAAAGCTTGATAGATCTCCGACGATCTCCAACCTGAGCTAGCCTCTGTGACACTATAGGAAAAAGGAAAGGAAGGGGGGTAAGCATTATAGCTTAGTAAGTAGGTATGTAAATAATAAGTGATTTATTAACAGGCTTTTATAAATCTTCACAATATGTTCTCAAGATAATACAATCATAATTGCACATAGTTCCACTATTTATTCATGAAACTAGACTCAAATATCTTCTTACCATAAAATTTTCAAAATTTTTGGTTTAGCTAATAAGTACAGTTTATTCTTTAAAGTCACCCCTGTTTCGCTGTGCAATAGTTCTGCCCCTCTTCACTAAAACTTAATTATCTCATCGTAAAGAATTTGGATAATGTTTCCGTCTGTTTCTCTTGAAATTAGACTCACTAAAAAATTTAAGCATATAAATTATAAACCATAATTATTTTTATAAATTATTTAATGATTTTCCAAATTCGAAACAGGGGATTCTGACATCATTCTGTCTCTGTCTCACAAAAATTCGAATATCACAGAATATGAAATTATTTTTTCTACACCGTTTTTTTTATGTGAAAATAGACTCATTCAGCTTTAATTTCATATCTTATTAAATCTCTAATTCGATTTATACTGTTTTGGTGATTTTTCAAAGACACACAACTGCTGCTATCCAAAACTATTTTCTTGATAAATTTACTCTTTCATAATTTCACTTACTCCATTTCATCTTACCGAGGGTTCGGTCAACTATGGAGCACATTGTTCATAAATTCTCACACTTATACCTGCACTTATTCATCACATGGTCATATTCAATTACACTTAGTCGTTACATGATCACATGTATTTTCACTTAGTAAATTTCTCGTTGAACTCATCGGAATAATAATAGATACACGGTGGCCTGTACATAGTATCACCCTTGTAGCCGAAGCTATCTGGTGCACATAGTAGCCCGCACTTAGTACTACACATGTCACCAAAACCATCACTTATACATAGTGGCCTGCACTTAGTACCATACATGTGATCGAAGCTATCGGGTACGCATAGTAGACTGCACTTAGTACTACATATGCCACCTATCCGTCTGGTACACGTAGTAGCCTGCTGGAATGGTGGAAATGTGCAAGTGTACACAATCGTAACAAGTAATAAAGTGACAAGTAAATGTCGAGTTATCATACCCACAAGGACTGTACAAGAATTATTTATGAAAATGATTTTAAACACTTTGGTGAAAGAAAAATATTTGGATTTAAGAAATATTTAAAAACTAAAAAAAACAAAGTTCTAGTGCACGATTTCAAGAACTGATTTTAATCAAGATGATATAATTGTGTTGGATTAATTACATTTCTTACCTTAGAATTATTAAACTTATGCTTATACTCCTTACGAATAAATCACGGCAACTCGGTAATTTGCTAACTTATGAACATATTTACATGTTATTGCACATACATACTTATTAAATTAAACAATCTCTCGCATATTCCTATGTGATTCAACCGATTAATTCAACCTAATAAGCATATAAAAGATCATGTGAAGTAACAAAGTATCCTTACCTTGAAACAATTTAATCACAAAAATCTTGCAAGTTATGCAAGGCATATGTATTGCCAAATACAATGCTAATTTAATCTTCAGCTACCTTAGAAGAATTAAACATGCACAGATTAAGTATTGTGTCCATTAATTACAATTTCAATGCGTTTAAATAATTAATTCTTTAGTTATCTAAACAATTAAAATGCCAGAATAACTTAAGCATGATTTTACGTAATCAAACATTTTACCGAGGCCTATAACAGCATAAACACAATTTTAACAATTTAAGAGGACGAAATGCAATCAACCCAACACGAATTAAATTCAAGCTAATCTTATTAAAATAACCATTTCAATAGCATAGATATTCATAAACATGTTTGTCAAACCAACAACGAAATTTAAAGAGATAAGGAATAAGAAGCAAATCTGGTGTTTCTCTGTGGCTTGACTGATTGCTCCGTTCTTCGTTCTCCGTTGTCCTCGGCGATCAAGGTGGCTTATGAACACTCCACTTGCTGCTCCAAATGGCTGAGAAAACACCTCTTTTCCAAGAGGGGGTGTAACACCCCAAACCTGGCCGATGCGGTATGACCGGATCTGACATGTCACATGAGGAAAAACATATAAATAACAAATGATTCTTACTAAAGTAGGCGTTATTTGGTTATAGATAAGAAAACAAGTTTAGTTTATAAATATTCGATAAAATACTACTAATTTCGATAGAGTTGATTGATGAATAAAAAATTGAAATAGCAAACTATAAAACCGTGATTTTTGAAAATATCGTTGATAATTCGAAAGAGAATTTTCAAGTTAAATTTTTTTGTAAAAGTTTGTTATGAAATCCATTTGTTGTTTTATTTTGCAAACCTTTATTTATGATTTTAGAATATCCCCATTTAAAATAATTCCAGAAGAATATTAAGTATGTCTAAACATAAAGCAAAATAAAACATATTCCAGAGGCCTTATTACAACTTTAAAACCCAAATAGTAAAAGTAATAAAATAAACGGAGAAGAAATTTAAAGTTTAAAAACACCATTTCTGAAGTATGGCCTCCACCGAGTCATCCATGGCCCAAGTCCTCATCAATGAGCATTACCTGCAAGGATTAAGAAGAGGGGTGAGTTACAAGAACTCAGTGTGCAATCCCCTTACCGTCTTCCACTAGGCCTGAACCCATATAGAAATAACTTGGGCCTAAGCCCATTTACATAACAGTATATATATATATATATATATATATATATATGCAATGTATGCAACCCAACCCATCCATCCATCACACCCCCGACCAGCCAACCACACCTGTGGGGATCAAGTCAACCCACCCCGCCGCTCACTCCAAAATTTGCAGTCAAGCTGCTATCATATATTTTTATTGTGGCCATGCCACCGAAATCATAAGTAAGCATAATAATGAACATTTTGTGGCAATGCCACCAGGCTACACTGCTCTTCATACATTTTTCCCATCCCATGCAAAATATGAAAATGCAACATACCTAATAAAGTGTTCACATATAAATAACAACCATTAATATAGTAATTTATGTCGGATATTCGGCCCATTAAAGCAATACTAATTCAGCCCACTAAGGCATTCTAGCAAATCGGCCTATTAGGGGCATTTTCATAATTTGGCCCATAGGGGCATTTTCATAATTTAGCCCATAGGGTATTTTCGTAATTCAACATTTTTAAAGGTATTTAAGCAATTCGGCCTATTAAGGCATTTTGATAAAAACGGCCCATTGAGGGTATTTTTGTAATTCGGCCCATAAGGGTATTTTCGTAATTTTACAAATTAACTCCGATTTTGACAAATCTTAGTATTAACGATGTTTAAGAAAATCACTCGATTCATATCATTTTACCGATATTAAGTTCTTAAGCAACATCGAACGATTTTTTCTAACATGATGATAACTCACAGAATTACGGGATTTCGGTGTGAGATTACACACCTGATTACGGCAAGGACTAAACCTTCTTGATCTTCGGCACCTAAAACACCATTACACTCGAATAACCAACAAATGAGGTTTTTCTTAATCCAAATATCTAAATCTAACGATCTAATAAAATACATACCCTTAGTATCATGAACGACCACGATTTGTCTATTCTCACCGGATAATGGTGTAACATCCTAAATTTATGGGCCTATGCATTTAGTGTAGGGATAGGTTTAACATGTTAATTTAAGTGATAGGGGTCTAAATTTGGGCTTAGAATTAGGCAAAGGCCCAGATTAAATTATTTTAAGGTGGCATCATTAACAATTAAAAAGGAACAAGTTTTGGGTCGCAAGGAGCCCATGTTTTTGTGCCATTTTCGGCACTTTAAATGAAGCAAGGGTGACGCCACAACCAGGGATTTAAGGGCCCAAAATTTAAGTTTACTGAAGCCCAAATCCTTTTAATTTCAGTGAGTTAAATTTCGGCATTAAGACTTGATGAGGTGGACGGCTACAAGGCTTAAAAATAGGAAGATATATGTGGATTTTATAAGAGATAATATCATAGATAAAAAGGAGAAAAGTTAGGAGCTTATCTTCAAAGGAAGTGTTGGCCAAAAATCCACCACCTAGAGGAATGTAAAATTCAGCTACTGCATGGCAAAGAAGGTGCCGAATTTCTCCTCTTTTAGCTTGAATTTTAAGGGCGTTTTCAGTTTTAGCAGTAGGTGCCCAAATATTTATAAATAGGGGTGCTAGCTCCTTGATTCTGACACTGAAAACCCTAAATTCCTCTCCCATTGTGCCGAAATTCCCTAGCCTCTCCCTCTCCAATTTCTTTTCTCCAATTTCTTCAAAAGTCGAAACTCTTCTCCACTTTTTCCTTCTTGTGCCGATTTCTCTAAAAAGCCGAAGCATCCATAGTCTTTTCTTCTATTCATCCTATTTGAGAATTAGTTCTATAATTTCGGCATTTAAATCTTCCATTGGCATTGCTAAATCCTCTCTCTAGTGCTAGCTGAATCTCCTATGCTAAGGTAAGTGTCGATTTTTTATTAGTTCTCATGATCTATTCCCGGTTTTTTAAAGGCAAAAGGCCAAAAAGCTAATAGTTTAATGGTTCTATGTTGGGCGGCAATTCAGGATTTGAAGGAAGCTTGGTCAACTAGATCTAAAAGCCGAAAATAGCTAGTCTTCAATTTTGGGATTTTAAGGTAAGAAAGATTTTCCCTAGATTTTTACTAGATTCATTCATTATATGCAAGATCTAAACTTTAATATGAGGATTTACGATTAATTATTGTGATAGTAGTTCTGATAAGGATTTATGATGGAATTAAATATGGATCAGGCAAAGGAAAGAATCCCTAAGTTTAAGAAACGAGCAGTATCTGTCGTTCGGGATAGCAGTTGTGTCGACTAAGGATAGCGTCGACATAGAAAGCATCGTTTTATCGGTAATCAGGTGTGTAGATCTCTAACACACTACTAATGAACCTGTATGTATGTTTATTTATATATGTTATGGGGTAAAAAGCCGGAATGAGGCTGTTTAGACAGTCGAATGGAACCTTAAAAGGGTTAGGCAAAGATGCCAGGTACGTAGACATAGCAATCCCCATGTGTATCGAAAAGTATATATGTCTGTATGATGTTTTCCTTATGTATGTATGCATGGGGTGGGAATGATGATATTGAAGGGGAAGTGCATGATAGGTCACATTGTGATCGGTGGTAGAAAACCCACAAAAACAAATGATAGGTCACTTGGTGATCAGTGGCTATGCCACAGTTAATGATTCCTAATTAATAGGAATAGGCAGTACGGCTATCGTTTTGGTGTGTAGCGGATGGAGGGTTGATTGTAGAAATCCCCAAGGTGTGATGGTTGGTACGGGATGGTGTGTAGAGGATGGAAACCTAGGATGAGTTGGGTTTTTCATTATTTATTGTTTATCATGAGACTATGATTGATACCTTTATATATGGGCCAGGGCCCATGATGTGTTTGTGGGCTCAGGTCGTCGTGTGTTTTGAGATTTATACACAAAGTCTTGGTGACTCACGCTTTCCTTTTTCTACTCTCCAGATGAGTAGTAGATCGTGGACATGGGAGCCGAGAAGGACTCGAGGGGCCATCAAGTTCTATTTCTACAAAGTATATTTTCTTTAGGATTTCTTTAAGTTTTACTTCATTTTTACTTAGAATTATCAATGTATTAAAGCCCCACAGTTTTATCCAATTAAGTAGTTTTCAATGTTATGCAACTTAAGAATTTGTGACAAGGTTTATTTTATTTATACTGAATAAAAATAATACAAAGGATTTTATATTTTAAAATGTCACTTATTTATTCAAGGAATATCCAATTGACTTAAGATTTCCATAGTAAACAAAGCAGAAGTTTTCAAAGTACAAGCCGTGACATGCCAGATCCGGTCGAAATGCATGGGCCGGGTTTGGGGTGTTACAATTTGGAATCAGAGCCCAGTTCAAAACTCGGGCTGTGAAATGGGTCTAGAAGTGTTTTAGAAAAAAATTGAATTTAAAAAAAAAATTGGCTTGAAGACATGGCCTTCGAGTCTACTGGCACCCAATCCACCCAGGTAAGTATTCTGAACTCCTGATTGTGATATAAATGTGGGCTTAATGGGTTTTATGGGACATAGACTATCTAGATTAGAACTTGATGGACTCTAGGCTTAGACAAACAACTCTTCAATTCCATAAGACTTAATTTCACTAAACAAAACCTGTAAACGAGTCGCAAGACTAAGGTGTGGCAACAGGCATATGCATGTCTAGGACTAGATCCGGAAGAGCTTGGTATTTAAGCAGTCCAAGTGACTCACCTCCTCTTCGCTGGGATCTTACCTGGTGCATAGTGACTGTTCACTTTAGCCATGACAGGGTGTGGCAATAGGCATACGCATGTCTAGTAGTGGATTCAGGGAGAGCTTGGTATTTAAACAGTCCTAGTGACTCACCTCCTCTTCGCTGGAATCTTACCTGGTGCGTAGTGACTGTTCACTCTAGCTATAAGGACTTGTTCATGGGCTGAACCCATAATTAAAACCTGAAAGGGACCAACCACCCTATTTTGCAAACAAAAACCCCTAAGTTTTGTACATTTCCAAAAAGGATACACTTGATTTGAAAATGTTTACAGCTATGAAAAATTTACCCAAAAACCCTATGTTTATAAGAGCAACTAGATTTTCCAAAGTGCCTCTGGTTTAAAAAAAAACCCCCGGATTTTAAAATTACCGAAATGCCCCGAATTTCAAAATTACCAAAATACCCCTAGAGGTCAAAATTACCGAAATACCCCCGGATTTCAAAATTACCGAAATACTCCTGGATTGTAAAATTACCAGAATACCCTTATTTTACAAAATCACCACGGAACCTTATTTTGAAAAATTACGAAAATACCCCTGTAGGATAAAATTACGAAAATACCCCTGGGTAGTGAAAACAACAACAACAACACTTTTCTGTAATGAACATAAGTTCATGGATGTTGATGATTGAATGTATGTTTCTTAGAGGATATGCACTTGAGACTGTATTGTGAATGCGAATTCAAAAGAACTACTCTAAAACTACTATTCATAAGACTGCTCGTGGTTAATCAGTGGAAGAAAACTAATAATTCATAAAATTTCTAATCAGATAAAAGCGAAGCGGTAGAATGAGTACAAGGGATCGAGGACGTCTGCCACATGGTCATGGTAGGGGTAGGAGGATGGTGTCGGAACCAGTAGGGTCTGGTCATGGTTCTGGAAACGAGATGCCAGCTGTGGAGGAGGAATTTCAAGATCAGACTGCCGGAGATGATGCGGTATCTCAGGCAATGTTAAGGGTCTTAGAGAGGGTTGCTGGGGTTGGTATGGGCACAGGAGCCCAGAAATCTGTGCCGGAACGGATTAGGGCCAATAGGGCAGAAGTGTTTAGAAGAATTTCTGGGGTAGCCCCAAGTTCAGCTGAGTATTGGTTGGAGGCGGTAGAACATATAATGGATGATTTGGATTTTACGGAGAAGGAGAACTTGAAGGGAGTTGTATCCCTCTTGAGGGATGAAGCCTATCAATGGTGGCTTACGGTAAAGGATGGTACAGTGGCTGACCGTATCATTTGGGATTTCTTTAAGACGGCGTTTCAGAATAAGTACATTGGATCGAGTTATGTGGATGCGCAGCGCAGAGCATTTCTAAATCTGGTTCTAGGGAGTAGGTTAGTGGCTGCGTATGACGCTGAATTCTTACACCTTAGCTGTTATGCTCGTGGAATGGTAGCAACGGAGCACGAACGTTGTGTTAGGTTTGAAGATGGCCTGAGGGATGATTTGTATGTTTTGATGCCCCACAGCGGGAGAGAGAATTTTTTGTCCTGGTAGAAAAGGCTAAGATAGCCGAAGAGGTAAAGCGGACCGAAAAACTAAATTGAGATAGAGATAGGGGTGGAAATAAGAGGAATTTTGGATCGTCAACCGGGCGTACTCAGAAAAGGTCCAGGTCTGATGGACTGAAACAGGAAGAGAAACCTGCTGCTACTAACCAGACACCAAAGTGTGCTCGATGTGGTAAATTTCATGCCAGTGAATGTTGGGCAGGCAGTGGGAAGTGTTTTAGGTGTGGATCTACGGACCACCAAGTTAAAAACTATCCGCAGCAACGGGACGGTGAAGGGACCATGGGTCGAGGGAATGCTCAGCCTGGTAGAGGAGGTCAGCAGCCACAAAGAGGTCGTGGTGCAGCCAGAGGTGGTAATGGTGCTGGTCGGGGTCGTGGAGCACCAGGCCAAGAGGCAGGAAACACTAAGGCGAGACAGCCGGGGTTGGTCTATGCTGTCAGACGTCGAGAGGAGGCTGATGCACCGGATGTCATAACCAGTACGTTCTTAATCTTTGGTTTGCCTTACACTGCATTGATTGACATTGGGTCGATGCATTCGTACGTAGCTAGTAGCGTATCGGGAACTTTAAGGCTAGAATCTGAAATTACCCCTAGGGCAATGACTGTAGTTAGCCCGTTAGGACAATCAGTAGTAGTGGATAAACTCTATCGGGAAGTACCTCTAGAAGTTCAAGGGATGGTCTTCCGAACGGATCTAATGGAATTACCGTTCGGGAAGTTCGATTTAATTTTAGGCATGGATTGGCTTGTGAAGTATCAAGCTAATCTAGATTGTGCGGCCAAGCGTATGGTGTTAAAACCCCCGAGGGTGATGAAGTGTTGGTGATAGGAGAAAGCGGTAACTGTTTGTCGAATGTAGTAACTGCCCTAAGAGCAGAAAGGATGGTGAGGAAAGGATGTGAGGCAGTTCTATTGTTTGTTCGGGATCTAGAAGCTAAAGATCTAACTGTTGGGGACGTCAGGACGATAAAGAAATTTCCTGATGTTTCCCTGAAGAGCTTCCGAGATTACCCCCGGATCGTGAAGTGGAGTTTGGTATCGATCTTCTTCCGGGAACAGCGCCGATATCTATTGCTCCGTATAGGATGGCACCAAAGGAGTTGGTGGAGTTGAAAGTGCAGATTTAAGAGTTGCTGGATAGAGGGTTTATTCGACCAAGTGTGTCGCCTTGGGGAGTGCCAGTGTTATTTGTTAAGAAGAAGGATGGAACAATGCGTATGTGCATTGATTATCGTCAGTTGAATAAGCTAACAATCAAGAACAAGTACCCGTTGCCAAGGATCGATGACTTGTTCGATCAGTTGAAGGGGGCTCAATCCTTTCTAAGATAGATCTGAGGTCAGGGTACCATCAGCTTAGGGTCAAGGAAGCGGATATTCATAAGACAGCTTTTAGGACTCGCTACGGACACTATGAGTTTATGGTGATGCCGTTTGGATTGACCAATGCGCCAGCAGCATTCATGGACATGATGAATCGAGTGTTCCAACCCTACTTAGACCGGTGTGTCGTGGTGTTTATAGACGATATCTTGGTCTATTCGAAGTCGGAGGAGGAGCATGATGCTCATTTGCGAATAGTTTTGCAGATTCTGAGGGAGAAGCAGTTGTATGCCAAATTCAATAAGTGTGAATTTTGGCTAAGTGAAGTTACGTTTTTAGGGCATGTTGTGTCGGTAGAAGGGATTAGGGTTGACCCTCGAAAGATTGAAGCAGTGTTAGATTGGAAGCCACCCAAGTCTGTGGCTGAGATTAGGAGTTCTCTTGCTTTAGCTGGGTACTACCGAAGGTTTGTTGAAGGAATTTCTTCGGTAGCGGCACCGTTGACTAAGTTGCTACGGAAAGGAGTTCCTTTGTTTGGTCTGATAAGCAGCAGGAGAGTTTTGAAAAGTTAAAGAGATTTCTGACAGAGGCTCCGGTGTTGATTCAGCCGGAGGCAGGGAAGGAGTTCGTAATTTACTGTGATGTGTCACACGCAGGATTAGGATGTGTGTTGATGCAAGATGGAAAGGTGGTTGCATATGCATCTCGGCAGTTAAGACCGCATGAATTAAATTACCCCACCCATGATTTGGAATTGGCAGCAGTGGTGTTTGCCTTAAAAATATGGAGGCATTATCTGTACGGGGAGAAATCTGTCATTTACACAGATCATAAGAGCTTGAAGTATCTTTTGACTTAGAAGGAGTTGAATCTAAGGCAGAGAAGGTGGATCGAGTTGCTAAAGGACTACGATTGCTCGATCGAGTATCACCCAGGTAAGGCTAATGTAGTGGCGGATGCTTTAAGTCGTAAAGTAGTCTCCGACTTAAGAGCAATGTTTGCTCACCTTAGTTTGTATGAGGATGGAAGCTTATTAGCCGAACTTCAAGTGAAACCTTCTTGGATTAGTCAAGTGAAGGAGAAGCAACAGACCAATGAGTTGCTAAAGGGGAAATTGCAGCTAATCTCAAAGGATGGGCCAGCAGAATTCAGTATGAATGAGGAAGGTTGTTATGCTTTCAAGGGAAGGTTTGCATGCCAAAAGATCCGGAGTTAAGGCGAAGGATTTTAAATGAAGCGCATGGTAGTGCATACGCTATGCACCCTGGAGGAAGTAAGATGTTTTGGGATTTGAGAGATCAGTTCTGGTGGCCGGGTTTGAAGCAAGAAGTAACCGAATTGGTGGGTAAGTGTTTGACCTGTCAGCAGGTCAAGGCGAAACACCAGTTACCATCAGGATTGTTGCAGCCAGTGAAGATTCCCCAATGGAAGTGGGAAAGAATTACCATGGACTTTGTTAGTGGGCTTCCCCTCACACCCACTAAGAAAGATGCAATTTGGGTAGTTGTTGATCGCTTAACGAAGTCTGCATACTTCATACCTGTACGTGTTGATTATTCCTTGCAGAAGTTAGGTAAGTTATACATAGCAGAGGTGGTGAGGTTGCATGGAGTACCGGTTTCGATCATATCAGATAGGGACCCCAGGTTCACCTCACGATTTTGGAAGGCGTTACATCAAGCACTGGGTACGAAGTTGGATTTCAGTACAGCGTTTCATCCTCAGACCGATGGACATTCTGAGCGAGTGATTCAGATCTTAGAAGACATGTTGAGAGGATGCATCATTGATTTTAGAGGTAGTTGGGAAGAGTTCTTACCGTTAGCAGAATTTGCTTACAACAATAGTTACCAGTCAAGTATTCAAATGGCGCCCTACGAAGCTCTGTACGGGCGGCGGTGTCGTATTCCTACTTGTTGGACAGAATTAGGAGAACGTCAGATTTTGGGTCCGGAGTTGGTGACCGAGACAGAAGGGAAGGTTGAATTGATTAAGGTTCGACTGAAAGAGGCGTCGGACAGACAGAAGTCCTATGCTGATTTAAAGCGTAAGGACATAGAGTTCGCAGTGGGAGATAAGGTATTCCTAAAAGTGTCGCCATGGAAAAAGGTACTAAGGTTTGGTAGAAAGGGTAAATTGAGTCCCAAATTTATAGGACCATATCAGGTGGTGAAGCGAGTAGGACCAGTAGCCTATCAGCTGGAGTTACCTACGGAGTTAAGTCAAATTCATGATGTATTCCACGTCTCTATGCTAAGACGTTACCGTTCGGATCTGTCTCATATCGTACCTGTGGAGGAAATCGAGGTAAGACCTGATCTAACCTTCGAAGAGGAACCGGTGGAAATTCTGGATCTTGATGTTAAGGTGTTGCGAAGGAAAACGGTTCCATTGGTTAAGGTGTTATGGCGGAATCATGGTTCAGAGGAGGCTACGTGGGATCCCGAGGAAGCAATACCCTCATCTTTTCTGATCAGGTAATTTTGAGGATGAAATTTCTTTAAGAGGGGTAGAACTGTAACATCCTAAATTTATGGGCCTATGCATTTAGTGTAGGGATAGGTTTAATATGTTAATTTAAGTGATAGGGGTCTAAATTTGGGCTTAGAATTAGGCAAAGGCCCAGATTAAATTATTTTAAGGTGGTATCATTAACAATTAAAAAGGAACAAGTTTTGGGTCGCAAGGAGCCCATGTTTTTGGGCCATTTTTGGCACTTTAAATGAAGCAAGGGTGACGCCGCAACCAGGGATTTAAGGGCCCAAAATGTAAGCTTAATAAAGCCCAAATCCTTTTAATTTCAGTGAGTTAAATTTTGGCATTAAGACTTGATGAGGTGGACGGCTACAAGGCTTAAAAATAGGAAGATATATGTGGATTTTATAAGAGATAATATCATAGATAAAAAGGAGAAGGAGCTTATCTTCAAGGGAAGTATTGGCCGAAAATCCACCACCTAGAGGAATGTAAAATTTGGCTACTGCATGGCAAAGAAGGTGCCAAATTTCTCCGCTCTTTTAGCTTGAATTTGAAGGGTGTTTTCAGTTTTAGCAGTAGGTGCCGAAATATCTATAAATAGGGGGGCTAGCTCCTTGATTCTGACACTGAAAACCCTAAATTCCTCTCCCATTGTGCTGAAATTCCCTAGCCTCTCCCTCTCCAATTTCTTTTCTCCAATTTCTTCAAAAGTCGAAACTCTTCTCCACTTTTTCCTTCTTATGCCGATTTCTCTAAAAAGCCGAAGCATCCATAGTCTTTTCTTCTATTCATCCTATTTGAGAATTAGTTCAATAATTCCGGCATTTAAATCTTCCATTGGCATTGCTGAATCCTCTCTCTAGTGCTAGCTGAATCTCCTATGCTAAGGTAAGTGTCGATTTTTGATTAGTTCTCATGATCTATTCCCGGTTTTTGAAAGGCAAAAAGCCGAAAAGCTAATAGTTTAATGGTTCTATGTTGGGCGGCAATTCGGGATTTGAAGGAAGCTTGGTCAACTAGATCTAAAAGCCGAAAATAGCTAGTCTTCAATTTTGGGATTTTAAGGTAAGAAAGATTTCCCCTAGATTTTTACTAGATTCATTCATTATATGCAAGATCTAAACTTTAATATGAGGATTTACGATTAATTATTGTGATAGTAGTTCTGATAAGGATTTATGATGGAATTAAATATGGAATTAATATGAGCAGTATCTGCCGTTCGAGATAGCAGTTGTGTCGACTAAGGATAGCGTCGACATAGAAAGCATCATTTTATCGGTAATCAGGTGTGTAGATATATGTTATGGGCTAAAAAGCCGGAATGAGGCTGTCTAGACAGTCGAATGGAACCCTAAAAGGGATAGGCAAAGATGCCAAGTACGTAAACATAGCAATCCCTATGTGTATGAAAAGTATATATGTCTGTATGATGTTTTCCTTATGTATGTATGCATGGGGTGGGAATGATGATATTGAAGGGGAAGTGCATGATAGGTCATATTGTGATCGGTGGTAGAAAACCCACAAAAACAAATGATAGGTCACTTGGTGATCGGTGGCTATGCCACATTTAATGATTCCTAATTAATAGGAATAGGCAGTACGACTGTCGTTTTGGTGTGTAGCGGATGGAGGGTTGATTGTAGAAATCCCCAAGGTGTGATGGTTGGTACGGGATGGTGTGTAGAGGATGGAAACCTAGGATGGGTTGGGTTTTTCATTATTTATTGTTTATCATGAGACTATGATTGATACCTTTATGTATGGGTCAGGGCCCATGATGTGTTTGTGGGCTCAGGTCGTTGTGTGTTTTGAGATTTATACACTGAGTCTTGGTGACTCACGCTTTCCTTTTTCTACTCTCCAGATGAGCAGTAGATCGTGGACATGGGAGCCGAGACGGGCTCGAGGGGCCATCAAGTTCTATTTCTACAAAGTATATTTTCTTTAGGATTTCTTTAAATTTTACTTCATTTTTACTTAGAATTATCAATGTAATAAGGCCCCACAATTTTATCCAATTAAGTAGTTTTCAATGTTATGCAACTTAAGAATTTGTGACAAGGTTTATTTTATTTACACTGAATAATAATAATACAAAGGATTTTATATTTTAAAATGTCACTTATTTATTCAAGGAATATTCAATTGACTTACGATTTCCATAGTAAACAAAGCAGAAGTTTTCAAAGTACAAGCCGTGACTTGCCAGATCCGGTCGAAACGCATAGGTCGGGTTTGGGGTGTTATAGATGGTCCACAACCCGATGGAAAATCCCGAACTGCTGATACCTAAAAAAATAATCGATTAGTCAAAACTTCGATCCGATTTGCAACATAGTCGAGTAGAGATATAACGAAAAATCAAAGAAGAAACTCCTTACCTTAACGATGATAAATCTGATTTCCATCGATTGATTTATGGCTACAGATGAGACAAAGGTATGAGATTCGGTTTTCCACTATGATACTACAACAAGAAGATGATCAAGATATGAGGGATTAGGAGTGAATGGTATTTCGGTTTAGAATAAAGTGAAACATCCGAATGTTAATAGACACACATTCGGCTAGAGAAAAAGAAAATGAAAAGAGTAGATTAAGACCATTAACCTATTCGATCAAAGAAGTGAGTGCCAACACAAACGAGAAAGAAATAATGAAGAAAAGATGAAGGGTTAAGAAGTTCGGCTATGGAGAGAAATGAGCAAGAAGATTCGGCTATGTAGAGAAATGTTGTTTTAAGAGAAAAAGAGAAAGTTGAAGAAATGGAAAAAAGAAAAGAAGAGAGGGAGGAGAGTACTAGATGGTTTCGGCTAACACAAGGGAAAATGAGCAAAAATGAAATGAGAGTTTCGGCCAGAACAAGAGAAAATGAGGTGAACAATGGCTTTAGAATTTCGGCAAGCGAAAAGGAAAAGAGTTGGAAAAGAAAACACCAAAATGTTAAAAGAAAAATAAGCCTTACAAGCACCAAAATTTTCCAAATGACTATTGAAAAATTCGGCTACCAAGACCCCCTCCCAAAATCGTGTATGCCTTTTGCCAAAAGGAATGAGTGTTGACCAAAATTCTATCCCAAGCACCTTCCAAATATTCGGCCAACATATCCCGCTTCTTACTCCTTTCCTTTACTTCATTCCTTACTCTCCACCTTACCATATTTTCTTATTCTTCTTTCCATCAATAAAAAGTCTTCCTTACCTTATTTAGTACCATGGCCGACACTTGGAAGAGAAACACAAAAATAAATCCTAAATTTGCAAAAGATGGGATTTGAACCCCTTCCCTCCATGCTCTCCACTTGACACCACAACCTCCTTGCCATATGCTCATATATGCTAGCAAAATACACACTTATTTCCTTAAGCATTGATGCCAGTTACTATCTCTCCTTAAAGTGCTTCAACACAAAAATTATACTAAAGCCCAACTCAACCCCAAGCCATATTAGGAACCCTAAACATACACAATTAACATTCCTAACTAGCCTATCGCATGGTATAATGCAAAACATAAAATTCTGGATTTCAGGATGTTACAATAATCTTCCAAAATCACCCTCCTAGAAATCCAACTTGTATTAATGTCCTTCTCTTATTCTAAAAAAATTAAAATGCTCTTACTCCCAAGGCCCATTGGGCCCAATTCTACTAGGCCTAAATTCAGGTCATTACAGGGGGAATCAGCACAAGAAGGCTTGGTTTTGGTGGAGAAAAGGAGAGAAATGGAGAGAAGAGAGAATGAGAGAGTGAATGAGAAATGAAGGATTGAGGGATGATTGAGGGATCAGCAAGGGGTGGTATTTATAGCTGATTGTGGCTGCTAAAAATTTCAAATAGTAGCAGCCAAAGAGACCTCCCTTGGCAGGCCATCTATGTGGCAAAGTTGATGGTTTCAACTTTGCTAAATATGGCATGGGGCAAATCTACAAAGCCACTAAATTTGGAAGGGTTTGAATGCAACTTTGAAAAGTCTTCAAGGGCTTCTTTGTAGCTTAATTAATCAGCTAATAAGCTGATTTGGGCCAGCAATATGGATGGTTTGGGCTGCCCAACTCTTTGCTTGGTTCGGTTCAATCGGTTTGGTTCAACTGATGCGGTTCAACTGGGCCTTTTTCATAATTAATTAAGATTAATTTATTTAGCCCAAATTAAATTGCGAATAAATTAAAATTAATTATATTATGATTAAATATTCATAATTGGACCGTCTTGGACTGGAAATAAATTCGTCTTGATACTTCCAATTGCTTCTTGGGTTTATTCTTCGAGCAGTGTTTGCCGAGCCAATTTTTGCCCTTTGTGCGAATCTGTCAGAAATAGTCAAAATAAATCAAAATTAACTATAAATTTAATTAAAATTCATCATGTTTATATTTTTAGCACAATTTAATTATTTTATAATATTTAACTATTTTCTAACAAGAATTTAATCGAAACTGCATAAATTTGAGTTAAAAAGGGCATGAAAAAGTGTATAAATTTTCGTGTTTCCACACCCCCAAACTTAATTCATTGCTCGTCCCGAGTAATGCACAAATTTGAAAAGAATTTTCTCGGAAACACCTTTGAAAAACTCCTTCAGAACAACTTTCTTCTTAAAATTATGACTTTAATATACTTATGCTCAAAAATAAGAAATTTGATAATTATGCTACTTAAGTATACATATCGTTCAAATTACCTCCAATAATTATTACACTAGCAAAATAGACTAAATGTTTCTTAAATAAGACATGTTACTCACTACCAATTTGATTTTAATTCCTTATTCAAAATTAAACTGCAATCATCAAGCTTAACCGATGTCTTCATAAGTTGAATAGAGCAATTTCTCTCCACTAATGTAGGTAACATTGGAACTTTGAATCAATAGGTCTTTAATAAGGCTGTAACGTGGCTGGGCTTAGGGGTAGGTAAAAGATAGACAATTTTTTGTTAAAAAACCTAGACTCAGCTTAAAATCGAACCTTCGAAATTCTCACCCTTGATACACCAACTTTTTCTCTTTCGATCATTTATTTCGAGTACATGTTTTTCTTTTTTAAATTCAAGCTCAAATTCGAGCACTTGCTTCATGTACTATAATTTTCCGAGCAATTGATACCTCTTTTTAACTCCCCCAAACTTACTTTCAAACGATATTTTGCATAGTACTGAGTCTAGTGTTTGGGACAATTTTAAAAGTAATGAAGAGAAAATTGATGGCTACAAATTGCATAGGTCCAAATAAAATTAGGCCATATAGTCTCAAAATTGGGTTTCAAAGGATAATTTTATCAGGGTCGGCTTGAAACGCTCAAACAGTCCAAACAATAGTTGCCTAAATCATTTTCAATATTCCATGCTTCCTAGGATTTCGCCTCAAGAAATTACTAAGTCAATTCTAAAGACCTAAACTTTCATGAATGCCTAATTTTGTCGTAGGGAACTAAAAATTTTATGGTATGAATCTGCATGCTTTATTAAAAATACATTCATATCATTATTAAGCTAACATAATAA
This sequence comes from Gossypium australe, assembly GCA_005393395.2. Classification (NCBI taxonomy): domain Eukaryota; kingdom Viridiplantae; phylum Streptophyta; class Magnoliopsida; order Malvales; family Malvaceae; genus Gossypium; species Gossypium australe. The sequence continues at coordinate 51,824,501 of CM016615.1, read as the reverse complement.
CTTATTGAAAATAATAAAACTTTATTAATATTGAACTTCAGCATACTTAACAAAATTTCAAATTATTGAACAAAATATATCCTAATCATAATTAAAAGAAAATTTTATTCTGAGTGGAATTAATTCAAATTTTCGGTCCCCCTACTTAAAGTGAACAATGTCCTCATTGTTTAAAGTGAATAGATACTATACACCAGGTAGGATTTTTAGAAAAGAGGAGGTGAGTCAATTTGACTGCTTAAGTACCAGGCTCTCTCTAAAATCCAATCCTAGACATGTATATATCTATTGCCACACTTTAGCCTTTGTGACTTGTTCAGATTTTATTCATGATTCCTATCTCTTGTTTTATTGGGCAAAAATAAAAATTTCTAATTAACCTAATCCTAAAATAACTTAAAAATAAAAATAAACTAAAGTTGAAGTCCTCCCCTTTTTTATTCGTTTGCCTATCTTTCCGAATTCGACTCATCTTTTGCTCCATCAGTATTGCCTTTACACGAATCGTCTTGCTCCTTCTTTGATGATGACGTCCATGGTTCAAATATGAAATCTGGAAACTCAGGCACAAAAATAAATGGGTCATTATAAATTTTCTTGAGGGCACTCCTCATTGAGTCATCTCTTATTATTGAGTATCTCCAGTAGGCTTCTTGTTGCCATTGCATGTGTTGCATTAAGTCCATCAGCTTTAACAACTCATCACGAAGGTCTGGGCTAGGCGGTGGAGCTCCAAACATTGAGGTTTCGATATCAGGTTTAGCTTCTGGTTCCATTGATTCTGCCTCATTAGGGACTTCAGTTGATTGCTCTGGTGGGATTTCTGTGGGATCATCTTCTGCTTCTTCGGGATCCTTGCTCTCTTCAACTCGTTGCTGTAGAACAGAATCTCTGGCTACTCGATAGAGGTCCCAATCAGTGATTGTGCCTTGACTATACTCTGTCCCCTTCACTTCCGCCAGGAGTTTTGCTTTTAAGCATAAAATTGTTATTGTAAAAGGGAAATAGGCAGGGCCAGAACGTCTAACGGCACAATTTCGCCTTTCTCTAAGGCTAATTTTGCTCACATCAATGGTCTTTCCAGTTAGAATCGAGTATAATAAGACCATTCACTCTAATGAGATTGTAGTCCCATGCGAACTAGGCATAAGGCTGAAATGAATGAAATAGAACCATACCTTCCCAAGTGATGTCAAATACTCTCTTTGACACGTGTGGATTCCTTGCTTTGACACAGTCCACTTAGAACCTAGAACTGTAAGTTCCTCGAGAATCTCTTGCAAATTTTCAGGCTTAATGTCGCTCAACAGAGTAGAATATTCATCGTTGTTGAAATCAGGTAATTCAAAGAATTCAGTAATAGCATTCGAATTTATTGGTACCTTGATTCCGCGGACTGGAACTTCAGTCAATTCGCTTGAGGTTAAGTTCGCATAGAATTCTCGAACTAGTTCCTGATACGATCCGGCTCGGGATGAGTCGAAACGTATGCGGGTTGCCCAATCGTCTACGAGGAGGAATCAAGCCTTCGGAAAATAATCGAAAAATATGAATGAGTTTGCGGAAGCTTTAAGTGAATAAAAACAAGAAATGGTTCAGTTTGATGTAAAGAAATGAAAATGGATAAATAAAAAAAAATTAGATAAAGGATAATTTTTGATGGAGATGGATAAACGAACTTAAACAAGAAGCGATTCAACGCTATATAACAGTGTCACCCCGGATTCTATAATGTTTAAGGTGGAAAATGGTAATCGAAGATGGAAATGGAAATACGAACTTAACTTAAGAAAGATTCAACACTATATAACAGTGTCACCCCTGTAACACCCCAAACCCGGCCTAAACGTTACGACCGGATCTGGCATGCCACATAAAAGGGTTGTTTAAAAAAACTGCGCGTTTGTTAAAAATTTCGAGTTTAAATATTTATTCGCTTGTTATCCTTTTGTTAACATTTCGGAAAACGATTATTAAGGGTTTAGGATGGACATTTGACAATAATAGGTAGTAATCAAATTAAAAGCTAAACCAAATAAAATACCAAAATTAAAGTTATATTGGCCTTATTACATAACAAAATCCCAAAATTAAAAGTAAGTTTAAATAAAAGAAACGAGTTTACGAGAAAACATTGCAGGGCCACCACAAGTCTGCCTCGGCTCCCAAATCCACGATCTAACAATTACCTACAAAATTAAGTAGAGGGGTGAGTCACCGAGACTCAGTGTGCAACTGCTCCACAGGAACCATAACTGGGCCCGAGCCCATTCACATATCAACTAGGTCTTAGCCCCCTTTTCATAATCACATTGGGCGAAGCCCATACGAAATCAGATTGGGCCTTAGCCCCATAATACAGAATATCAAATAGCGTATGCAAAATGATGCAGAACCCATCCCAACCTAGATTTCCATCCGCTACACACCACCAATACCTGCCAATCACACCAATGGGGATTTCTACAATCAACCCTTACCGCTACACACCATCGATGGCAGTCATGCTGCAGTTAGCTGCTCATCATCAAAATCATGACATAGTCACCAGAACAGATATGGCAGAACCACTATAACAGATCGTGGCAAAGCCACTACAACAGAATGTGGCAGAGCCACCAGAACGCTTCCCCTTTCAATCATATCCCATTCCCATGCAATATGACATAATAATTCGTGTATACAGTATGTCATGTATGCAAAACATATATCAGATAACGTATGGAACAAATTACCATCATAATCAGAATAACATAATACAACATAATCAAGCTAGTCAACCTCCAAGGATATAACTGTAATTTTACCTTTCAGGGGTATTTTGGTACTTTACCCTTTCAAAGGTAAATCAGTAATTTTTCACCTGTAATGGCCTTTTCGAAAGGCCCAAATGTCGCTCTGGGCGGCTCGGTTACCATCTTCGGTCTTTACCGGACTATTGGGCCTAAAACTTGATTTTGGCCCATTCGAGCCCACACGCTCGTGTGGCCCACCTAACAAAAAACTAGCCACGTATACAAGTTCCACCTAGTCTAGTTCACTATATACTACATCATCATACAATTTATTCCATTAGGCCCACGGGCCCATTGGGCCCACTTCGGCCCATCGCGGCCCAAGCAGCCTTAACCCACAAGAATACTACTGATGGCCTAAACTATCGCGTCGAAGCCCCACACGTGCTCTCGCACGCTCGTGTGGCTACTATTGTCGTGACTGGCACTTCGGCATTAGCCGCTCTACAACTAGAGTAGAGAGAGTTACACACCTGATAGGAATTCTGAAGCTGCTAAACCGCGCTCCGAAAGCTCCTATGCCCAACGCCCGCCAAGGTATGTTAACTCTCCTCCTGGAATGCTCTTTATATAGCTAGCTCTTCACCTTCCTTCTTTGTATCTTTCCGATGTGGGATCCCTTTGTCAGTAGAGTTTAAATTCAACTGAAACTCTTGTCGTCCAATCCGCAAAATAAATATTCCCTTGCTTCTCATGAGATTCGAACCCAGGGTCCCCTATAGCATAATCCACGTCGTTAACCTCTTGGCCACAAGCTCTTCTTGTGTCTTAAACCATGCGCAACTAAATATAAATCTATAGCCAAATTCTAAGGTCCAAGTAAAAAGAAAACCAAAATGCAAGAGCCAAGACTTGAACCTTGGACCTCCTTCCTTCCTGGTGGCGTTACCCTCTTGTCTCTTATATGGCGTCACTTTGCCATTACACCACACACTACTTTTGTCATTTTTCCCGACATTTTATTCTTAAAGCCTACCTGCTACCTCTCAGGGTTTTTTTCACCTAAAACCAAAATTTCCCTAAAGCCAAAGTTTGATCCCGGGACTTCATAGAAGCCCACTAACCTTCCAAAATCACTCACCTAGTAGGTCCAACATGCACTAAAGTCGTTCTCTTGTTCTCCAAAAATTTTAAACGCTACTATTCCTAAGGCCCATTGGGCCCAAACCTACTAGGCCCAATTTCGGGATGTTACAAATCTACCCTCCTTAAAGAAATTTCGTCCTCGAAATTTCCAACTAACTAACAGTCACACTACGCTCTTGCTGCGCACTCTGATCTTAATAAAATAATATACTTTTAACTAGAATTTAGAACTCCTACACATACTTAAAAAACACCTAGCCGTTAAAGCGGACAAATATTTCATACGCAACCAACTCTATATCCGAACATCACATCCAAACCAAAAACACAGAATAGATACCAGAAATACAACATATAACAAAGTAAAGTATCAGGAAACTTACGGATTTGGTGCCGGAGACTCGGGTGCCATACTTCCAGTAAAGTATATATTTCTTAAACAACATTTCAAACTAATTTTTGGAAAACATTGACAAACCCATTCCACGGCCGAGTTTTGAAATTGGGCTCTGATACCATAATTGTAACACCCCAAACCCGGCCTAAACGTTACAACCAGATCTGGCATGCCACATAAAAGGGTTGTTTAAAAAAACTGCGCATTTGTTAAAAATTTTGAGTTTAAATATTTATTCGCTTGATATCATTTTGTTAACATTTTGGAAAACGATTATTAAGGGTTTAGGATAAACATTTGATAATAATAGGTAGTAATCAAATTAAAAGCTAAACCAAATAAAATACCAAAATTAAAGTTATATTGGCCTTATTACATAACAAAATCCCAAAATTAAAAGTAAGTTTAAATAAAAGAAACGAGTTTATGAGAAAACATTGCAGGGCCACCACAAGTCTGCCTCGGCTCCCAAATCCGCGATCTAATGATTACCTGCAAAATTAAGCAGAGGAGTGAGTCACCGAGACTCAGTGTGCAACTACTCCACAGGAACCATAACTGGGCCTGAGCCCATTCACATATCAACTAGGTCTTAGCCCCATTTTCATAATCACATTGGTCGAAGCCCATTTGAAATCAGATTGGGCCTTAGCCCCACAATATAAAATAGCAAATAGCGTATGTAAAATGATGCAGAACCCATCCCAACCTAGATTTCCATCCGCTACACACCATCCGTACCTGCCAATCACACCAATGGGGATTTCTACAATCAACCCTCACCGCTACACACCATCATGGCAGTCATGCTGCTGTTAGCTGCTCATCGTCAAAATCGTGACATAGTCACCAGAACAGATCATGGCAGAGCCACTACAATAGATCGTGGCAGAGCCACTACAACAGAACGTGGCAGAGCCACCAGAACGCTTCCCCTTTCAATCATATCCCATTCCCATGCAATATGACATAATAATTCGTGTATGCAGTATGTCATGTATGCAAAACATATATCAAATAATGTATGGAATGAATTACCATCATAATCGGAATAACATAATACAACATAATCAAGCTAGTCAACCTCTAAGGGTACAACTGTAATTTTACCTTTCAGGGGTATTTTGGTACTTTACCCTTCCAAGGGTAAATCAGTAATTTTTCACCTGCAATGGCCTTTCCCAAAGGCCCAAATGTCGCCCTGGGCGGCTCGGTTACCATCCCCAGTCTTTACCGGACTATTGGGCCTAAAACCCGATTTTGGCCCATTCGGGCCCACACGCTCGTGTGGCCCACCTAACACAAACCTAGCCACGTATACAAGTTCCACCTAGTTTAGTTCACTATATACTACATCATCAAACAATTTATTCCATTAGGCCCACGGGCCCATTAGGCCCACTTCGGCCCATTACGGCCCAAGCAGCCTTAACCCACAAGAATACTACGGATGGCCTCAACTATCACGTCGAAGCCCCACACATGCGCTCGTACGCTCGTGTGGCTACTATTGCCGTGATCGGCACTTCGGCATTAACCGCTCTACAACTAGAGTAGAGAGAGTTACACACCTGATAGGAATTCTGAAGCTGCTAAACCGCGCTCCGAAAGCTCCTATGCCCAATGCCTGCCAAGGCATGTTAACTCTCCTCTTGGAATGCTCTTTATATAGCTAGCTCTTCACCTTCCTTCTTTGTATCTTTCCAATGTGGGATTCCTTTGTCAGTACAGTTTAAATTCAACTGAAACTCTTGTCGTCCAATCCGCAAAATAAATATTCCTTGCTTCTCATGAGATTCGAACCTAGGCTCCCCTGTAGCATAATCCACGTCGCTAACCACTTGGCCACAAGCTCCTCTTGTGTCTTAAACCATGCGCAACTAAATATAAATCTATAGCCAAATTCTAAGGTCCAAGTAAAAAGAAAACCAAAATACAAGAGCCAAGACTTGAACCTTGGACCTCCTTCCTTCCTTGTGGCGTTACCCCCTTGTCTCTTATATGGCGTCACTTTGCCATTACACCACACACTACTTTTGTCATTTTTCCCCACATTTTTATTCTTAAAGCCTACCTACTAACCTTCCAAAATCACTCACCTAATAGGTCCAACATGCACTAAAGTCGTTCTCTTGTTCTCCAAAAATTTTAAACACTACTACTCCTAAGGCCCATTGGGCCCAAACCTACTAGGCCCAATTTCGGGATGTTACAAATCTACCCTCCTTAAGAAATTTCGTCCTCGAAATTTCCAACTAACTAACAATCACACTACGCTCTTGCTGCGCACTCTGATCTTAATAAAACTAATATACTTTTAACTAGAATTTAGAACTCCTACACATACTTAAAAAACACCTAGCCATTAAAGCGAATAAATATTTCATACGCAACCAACTCTATATCCGAACATCACATCCAAACCAAACACACAGAATAGATACCAGAAATACAACATATAACAAAGTAAAGTATCAGGAAACTTACGGATTTGGCGCCGGAGACTCGGGTGCCATACTTCCAGTAAAGCATATATTTCTTAAAAAACATTTCAAACCAATTTTTGGAAAACATTGACAAACCCATTCCACAGCCGAGTTTTGAAATTGGGCTCTGATACCATAATTGTAACACCCCAAACCCGGCGTAAATGTTACGACCGGATCTGGCATGCCACATAAAAGGGTTGTTTAAAAAAATTACGCGTTTGTTAAAAATTTTGAGTTTAAATATTTATTCGCTTGTTATCCTTTTGTTAACATTTTGGAAAACGATTATTAAGGGTTTAGGATGAACATTTGATAATAATAGGTAGTAATCAAATTAAAAGCTAAACCAAATAAAATACGAAAATTAAAGTTATATTGGCCTTATTACATAACAAAATCCCAAAATTAAAAGTAAGTTTAAATAAAAGAAACGAGTTTATGTGAAAACATTGCAGGGCCACCACAAGTCTGCCTCGGCTCCCAAATCCGCGATCTAATGATTACCTGCAAAATTAAGCAGAGGAGTGAGTCACCGAGACTCAGTGTGCAACTACTCCACAGGAACCATAACTGGGCCCGAGCCCATTCACATATCAACTAGGTCTTAGCCCCATTTTCATAATCACATTGGTCGAAGCCCATTCGGAATCAGATTGGGCCTTAGCCCCACAATATAAAATAGCAAACAGCGTATGTAAAATGATGCAGATCCCATCCCAACCTAGATTTCCATCCGCTACACACCACCCGTACCTGCCAATCACACCAATGGGGATTTCTACAATCAACCCTCACTGCTACACACTATCATGGCAGTCATTCTGCGGTTAGCTGCTCATCGTCAAAATCGTGACATAGTCACCAGAACAGATCATGGCAGAGCCACTACAATAGATCGTGGCAGAGCCACTACAACAGAACATGGCAGAGCCACCAGAACACTTCCCCTTTCAATCATATCCCATTCCCATGCAATATGACATAATAATTCGTGTATGCAGTATGTCATGTATGCAAAACATATATCAGATAACGTATGGAATGAATTACCATCATAATCAGAATAACATAATACAACATAATCAAGCTAGTCAACCTCCAAGGGTATAACCGTAATTTTACCTTTCAGGGGTATTTTGGTACTTTACCCTTCCAAGGGTAAATCACTAACTTTTAACCTGCAATGGCCTTTCCCAAAGGCCCAAATGTCACCCTGGGCGGCTCGGTTACATCCCCGATCTTTACCAGACTATTGGGCCTAAAACTCGATTTTGGCCCATTCGGGCCCACACGCTCGTGTGGCCCACCTAACACAAACCTAGCCACGTATACAAGTTCCACCTAGTTTAGTTCACTATATACTACATCATCAAACAATTTATTCCATTAGGCCCACGGGCCCATTAGGCCCACTTCGGCCCATTGCGGCCCAAGCAGCCTTAACCCACAAGAATACTACGGATGGCCTCAACTATCACGTCGAAGCCCCACACATGCGCTCGTACGCTCGTGTGGCTACTATTGCCGTGATTGGCACTTCGGCATTAACCGCTTTACAACTAGAGTAGAGAGAGTTACACACCTGATAGGAATTCTGAAGCTGCTAAACCGCGCTCCGAAAGCTCCTATGCCCAATGCCTGCCAAGGCATGTTAACTCTCCTCTTGGAATGCTCTTTATATAGCTAGCTCTTCACCTTCCTTCTTTGTATCTTTCCGATGTGGGATCCCTTTGTCAGTAGAGTTTAAATTCAACTGAAACTCTTGTCGTCCAATCCACAAAATAAATATTCCCTTGCTTCTCATGAGATTCGAACCCAGGCTCCCCTGTAGCATAATCCACGTCGCTAACCACTTGGCCACAAGCTCCTCTTGTGTCTTAAACCATGCGCAACTAAATATAAATCTATAGCCAAATTCTAAGGTCCAAGTAAAAAGAAAACCAAAATACAAGAGCCAAGACTTGAACCTTGGACCTCCTTCCTTCCTTGTGGCGTTACCCCTTTGTCTCTTATATGGCGTCACTTTGCCATTACACCACACACTACTTTTGTCATTTTTCCCCACATTTTTATTCTTAAAGCCTACCTACTAACCTTCCAAAATCACTCACCTAATAGGTCCAACATGCACTAAAGTCGTTCTCTTGTTCTCCAAAAATTTTAAACGCTACTACTCCTAAGGCCCATTGGGCCGAAACCTACTAGGCCCAATTTCGGGATGTTACAAATCTACACTCCTTAAGAAATTTCGTCCTCGAAATTTCCAACTAACTAACAATCACACTACGCTCTTGCTGCGCACTCTGATCTTAATAAAACTAATATACTTTTAACTAGAATTTAGAACTCCTACACATACTTAAAAAACACCTAGCCATTAAAGCGGACAAATATTTCATACGCAACCAACTCTATATCCGAACATCACATCCAAACCAAACACACAGAATAGATACCAGAAATACAGCATATAACAAAGCAAAGTATCAGGAAACTTACGGATTTGGCGCCGGAGACTCGGGTGCCATACTTCTAGTAAAGCATATATTTCTTAAAAAACATTTCAAACCAATTTTTGGAAAACATTGACAAACCCATTCCACAGCCGAGTTTTGAAATTGGGCTCTGATACCATAATTGTAACACCCCAAACCCGGCGTAAATGTTACGACCGGATCTGGCATGCCACATAAAAGGGTTGTTTAAAAAAATTGCGTGTTTGTTAAAAATTTTGAGTTTAAATATTTATTCGCTTGTTATCCTTTTGTTAACATTTTGGAAAATGATTATTAAGGATTTAGGATGAACATTTGATAATAATAGGTAGTAATTAAATTAAAAGCTAAACCAAATAAAACACCAAAATTAAAGTTATATTGGCCTTATTACATAACAAAATCCCAAAATTAAAAGTAAGTTTAAATAAAAGAAACGAGTTTACGAGAAAACATTGCAGGGCCACCACAAGTCTGCCTCGGCTCCCAAATCCGTGATCTAATGATTACCTGCAAAATTAAGCAAAGGGGTGAGTCACCGAGACTCAGTGTGCAACTACTCCACAGGAACCATAACTGGGCCCGAGCCCATTCACATATCAACTAGGTCTTAGCCCCATTTTCATAATCACATTGGGCGATGTCCATTCGAAATCAGATTGGGCCTTAGCCCCACAATACAGAATAGCAAATAACGTTTGCAAAATAATGCAGAACCTACCCCAACCTAGATTTCCATCCGCTACACACCACCCATACCTGCAAATCACACCAATGGGGATTTCTACAATTAACCCTCACCGCTACACACCATCGATGGCAATCATGCTGCAGTTAGCTGCTCATCATCAAAATCATGACATAGTCACCAGAACAGATCATGGCAGAGCCACTACAACAGAACGTGGCAGAGCCACCAGAACGCTTCCCCTTTCAATCATATCCCATTCCCATGCAATATGACATAATAATTCGTGTATGCAGTATGTCATGTATGCAAAACATATATCAGATAACGTATGGAACAAATTACCATCATAATAAGAATAACATAATACAACATAATCAAGCTAGTCAACCTCCAAGGGTTTAACCGTAATTTTACCTTTTAGGGGTATTTTGGTACTTTACCCTTCCAAGGGTAAATCAAGAATTTATTCCATTAGGCCCACGGGCCCATTGAGCCCACTTCGGCCCATTGCAGCCCAAGCAGCCTTAACCCACAAGAATACTACTGATGGCCTCAACTATCGCGTCGAAGCCCCACACGTGTGCTCGCACGCTCGTGTGGCTACTATTGCCGTGACCGGCACTTCGGCATTAGCCACTCTACAACTAGAGTGGAGAGAGTTACACACCTGATAGGAATTCTGAAGCTGCTAAACAGCGCTTCGAAAGCTCCTATGCCCAACGCCCGCCAAGGTATGTTAACTCTCCTCCTGGAATGCTCTTTATATAGCTAGCTCTTCACCTTCCTTCTTTGTATCTTTCCGATGTGGGATCCCTTCGTTAGTAGAGTTTAAATTCAACTGAAACTCTTGCCGTCCAATCTGCAAAATAAATATTCCCTTGCTTCTCATGAGATTCGAACCCAGGGTCCCCTGTAGCATAATCCATGTCGCTAACCACTTGGCCACAAGCTCCTCTGTGTCTTAAACCATGCGCAACTAAATATAAATCTATAGCCAAATTCTAAGGTCCAAGTAAAAAGAAAACCAAAATGCAAGAGCCAAGACTTGAACCTTGGACCTCCTTCCTTCCTTGTGGTGTTACCCCCTTGTCTCTTATATGGCGTCACTTTGCCATTACACAACACACTACTTTTGTCATTTTTCCCCATGTTTTATTCTTAAAGCCTACCTACTACCTCTCAGGGTTTTTTTCACCTAAAACCAAAATTTCCCTAAGGCCAAAGTTTGATCCCGGGACTTCATAGAAGCCCACTAACCTTCCAAAATCACTCACCTAACAGGTTCAACATGCACTAAAGTCGTTCTCTTGTTCTCCAAAAATTTTAAACGCTACTACTCCTAAGGCCCATTGGGCCTAAACCTACTAGGCCCAATTTCGAGATGTTACAACCTTGTTTCTTATTTCGTTAAGGTGGAAAGATGAAGATAGGTTGATTAACGCCACACCAAAGGGAATTTGGTGATAAGTTCAAACAAGTCGAAGATGCCACAAGCTAGCTTGATAAGTCTAACGAAACTTGTATGAAAACGAAGAGGAGATAAACTCACTCAAATGAACAAAGGTTCATTAATTTTCATTAAAGTCTCAATTGTGTCCACAACTGAAAAGAAACAAACTATTTATAGAACTTTTAAAATTTCATAAGAAAGGAAAGCATTGCTGTCCATGCTAACATAGGTTGTCATCAAGCTTCCACTAATCCCACCTTGTAATGCTGGCCGTCCCACCATTTCAACACATTTGCAAATTGCTTTATTTTACTCAAATCATAGCCGTCCATCACTTATGGTGCCATCAATTCATTTATTTATTCAATACAAGAACAAAACTCCCCTTGTCCATATTCACGCATGCTTCCATATATTCCTTCACCAAATCATTATTTAATTCACCCATAATTTCCATGTAATAAACAAATGAAGATTCCTTTAAGCCACCATGCTTTGTTCTTCAATAAGCTTTTGTGCTTATCATGCTATGCTATCCCATGCCGTCCAAGCATATATGCTCCACTAAATTTATCCAAGCATGCCTCCAATAATTTAATCAATTCCATTTAAAAATCAGCTCATGCTCCATTTTGCTTTGTTTGCCATATTCCTTACAATGCTTGCCGTCCACCATACTCTCTCACATGTTTTTTTTAATTTTTAATTTTTTTAATTCATCATGCTTCATGCTTCATGCTTCCACTTCACCCATAATGCCGTCCAAATATGTGTCCATGCTCCCAACTTGCTAAATTATTTTATCCAATTCAAAAATCAAAAGCTCTCAAGTGTTGCCGCATGCTTATTTGCCTTCCACCACACTTTCAATTTGCTTTAAATGTTCTTCATGTTTTAACATTAAAATTCCCATAATGCAAATGCCGATCATCATGCTTAATATCCCCTCCCATGGCCGTCCGTTCATGTTCTCATTTAAAATATTTGGACTTCACTCCCAAGCACCATACCATCCATGACCAAATGAAACCTTGCGTGATTTCCTATAAAACACATAACCAAACATTAATTTGAATAAAATTTAACTTGAACCAAAAATTAAAATACTTTATTTTAAACACTAGACATATTAAAAACTATACCAACTAAACAATTTAATTAATTATTTTGAGCAGAATTTAACTAACTAACTAAATAAATTTATTTAGCCAATTAAAATGCATGAAATAAAATAAATGCAAATCAAACTCAATATGTAACATCCTGAGAATGGGCCTATGCATTTTCGGTTTAATTGTACGAAATGACATGTCTTATGTGTTATGAATGTGTTTTGAACGTTTTTGGAAATCTGGAAATGTATGGAAATGTTAAGTTTAAAAGAGGAAAGTGAACATTTTTTGGAAACTAGGAAATGTAAGGAAATGATTTAGAAATGATTCAAAAGAGGAAAGTAAACATTTCGAGAAACTTGGAAATGTAAGGAAATGTTAAGTTCAAAGGAGGCAAACAAAAATTTTTGCAAACTTGGAAATGTAAAGAAATGTCAAGTTTTAAAGGTTAAAAAGAGGAAACTAAGGCAATGTGGCCTTAAGAAAATTAATAGGAGGAATTTGACACACCATCAGGCTTGGAAAAGTGGCCTGAAGATATCACTTAAGGCCCAGGTAGGTGACGCCACAAGCTTGTGTAGTTGGGCCAGGGTTCGAGTCACTTGGGGAGCAAATAAAGGAGTTTTATTTTTGCTACAAAGAGCAGGGAAGTGGACGGCACTAAGGAACCCAAGGGAAGAGTTTAAATTCTCTTAAAATTTCGGCTAATAGATGGATAAATGATGATTTATCTTAAATTATTTTCAAGGAGATAATAAGGGATTATTCTTTTAATAAAGTGATAGTTTAAAGAGATAAACTATCAAAATAGAAGAGTGGTGGCCAAGTAAAGGACTCTAGCTAGTAGTTTCGGCTATAAAAGGAAAAAAATAGGGCTACTCGTCAATTTTCCTTCCTCCTCTTCTCTTTGCCGAATTTCTTAGTGCTCTCCTCTCTTCTCTTCTCTTTTTGCCAAGCCAAAATACTCCATGTTTTAGCCGAAACTTCTTCCAAAATTTAGTTAGTATCGATTCTTTCTGAGCCTCAAGACCGAATCTTTAAGGACTCAAGCAAGGGAGCCGTCGATTACAAGGTCAAGGGTAAGGTAAGTGGTTATCGATTTTTATTCTTTTACTTTTAGGCTTGTCGAAATCAAGGTATTAATCCCATTAGTAAATTTTGGCTGAAACTTGAAGGGTTCTCCGGGATCTCTATCATTGTCGAAATCTCCATAGCCAAGAGATTATTTTCGGGATTTGAGAATTTCAAGGTAAGAGTACTCACATATTCAGCCAAGGCCCTATGTTAAGTATTTAGATCTATTTATTTTTAACCGAAAACTAACCGATTCAAGGGATCTAGTGATTAGCCGATTTCAAAGGGGGAGAATACAAGTTTCCGGGATTTGATTAATTATCAAATCGGCAACAAGGTAAGTTTTTGGTTGCAATAATCCTTCGGGATTTAGTCTTATGGCCAAATAGGCTTCTACTAAATAGTAAGTGCTTAATCAAATGTAGGAACTTGAGATCTAAGGCAGTAGATCAGATTTCGGAATTTTAGTGAAGTTGTTAAGCGAATCAGGTGTGTACCCCACGCTATTTCTCAATAAGTTTTATGGCATGTTTAATAAATATATATATGTGATATTAAGAATATGAAAGTGTAAGAAAGTGGCTAAGGTACCATGTTATGGTACAAAGTAGTCAGGTACGTTTCCTACTCCTACTAGGAATATGAAATATGTTACATTTAACATGTGAATAAAGATAAGAATGTGAAATTTGGCATGATTAATGCATACTATGTATAATATGGGGCATATGGGTTATTGAAAAGGGGAAGTGAATGTGGTGACCTAAGACCACGCTATCTGAATGCGGTGACCTAAGACCGCGATATCTGAATGTGGTGACCTAAGACCACGAAACCTGAATATGGTGACCTAAGACCACGAATTTTATAAGGGCGATGAGCACGTCGACTGCAGCGACTGCCTTCGATGGAGTGTAGCGGAAGGAGGGTCGACTTAGTAGTCCCCACGGTGTACAGGTTGGTACGGGGAATTGTAGCGGATGGCTAACTAGGTTTGGGTTTGGGTTGCATCATATTATTTAAATGATATATGTATGTGTATGACTTGAAATGCTTGAACTTGTTAAGACTTAGTGTTTGTGTACACATTGAGTCTGTTTGACTCACCCCGTTTGGGGAATATTTTTCTTCCAGGTGATGATCAGTAATGGACCGGGTCGGCTGGAGCTCAAAGGTGGCCATGCACAGCATGGAAAATTTTATTATTTGGACTTTTATTCTATTTAAGCATTTTAATTTATTTTTGGGAATTATTTTGATGTAATAAGGCCATAGGGAATTATTTTATTTCTGTTTTATTTACTATGTTACTAAATTTTAATTATTAAAGATTAATTCAATTTAATTTAAAATTAACTCTAAATATTGTGTCACCTAAAATAAATGGGTTTTCAATATAAAATAAACTCGTTTTCAACTCAAGCCCAACCCAAAACCATTTTACTTTCAAAACACACAAATTTTTCCTAAGTAACAAAAGAAATTTGAACCGGTTTACATCGAGAAACATACCAGATCCGGTCAAGGCTCGTGGGCTGGGTTTGGGGTGTTTCGATTTGGTATCAGAGCCCAGTTTCAAACCCTCGGCCTGGGGTTTAAGGCCCAAAATGTTTTCAAATCGAGCCCAAATGAGTTTTTGAAGATAAGCAGGTTTTTTGGCATGGCACCTAAGTCTCCGACCCGAAGTCCACCAGGTAAGTACCCCTAACCTTGGTGTGAATTATAGTATGAATTGTAGAAGGGTAGAACTGGAATGGCACGTAGAGTAGTATGATAAGTATTTGGAACCCTAGGACTAGTTTACCCCAACTATTATATAAGACTTAATGACTAATTAAATAAACCTATGGCTAAGTCGCCGAGTTAGGGTGTGGCAACCATTGTGCGCATGTCTAGGATTGGATCCGGAAGAGCCTGGTATTTAAGCAGTCCTAGTGACTCACCTCCTCTTCGCAGGAATCCTAGCTGGTGCGTAGCTTTAGTTCACCCTAACCAAGAGGACTTATTCATAGGCTAAACTCCTAACTAAAACCCGAAAGGGATTAGCCACATTTTTATGGAAACCCTAGTTTTAAAATGACTAAATTACTATTTTGATTTATACAAGCTATCCCATAAAATTTTTCTGAAATATTTCTTGATTTACAAAATTACTAAAATACCCCTAGTGGTAAAATTACAAAAATGCCCTTGGTTTATAAAATGTCCAACTACCCAACAGTCTTACCAAAATTTCATTATTTTCTAAAGGTTCAAAAACCCTAATTTGCAAAATATCAAAATACCTTGATTTTTGGAAAATTACAAAATTGCCCCTAACTTGCAAAATTACCAAAATGACCCTGATTTCCAAAATTTTTGCAACATTACCGTTTTGGAAAGTACAATTCTCAAAAAGAACTCTCAAAGTTTTGCAAAATTTGGAAATACCCCGGAAATATTAAACTTTACAAATTTACCCTGGTTTATTACCAAAATACCCCCGAGATCCAAAATTACCGAAATATCCCCGAATTTCAAAATTTTCCAAAATACCCCGGGAATCTAAAAATTCCAAAATACTTTTTGACAAAATCACCAAGGAACTTTTTCTTTTGAAAAATTACGAAAATACCCCTATAGGACAAATTACGAAAATACCCCTGGGTAGTAGGAAAACAACAACAACAATGAAAACTACAACGTTTCTCTGAATGAACGAAAGTTCATAATTGATTGATGGATGTATGAATGAAAAGACTGTGTGCATGTATGAATACGAAAGAACCACTCCTAAAATTCTTTTCATAAAACTTCTTCGCGGGTAATAAGTGAAACAAGAACTAATTCATAAAACTTTTTAATCAGATCGCGACGATAGAAATGAGTTCTAGAGGACGTGGCCGTCGTGGACGCGGTAGAGGAAGAATGACTGTGTCGGAACCCGTTAGATCGAGTCAAGGGTCTGATAATGAGATACCACCGCCACCACCACCCCCAGCTGTTGGTGTTGAGCAGCAGGCTCAGACGGGGGATGATGCTGTGTCGCAGGCTGTGCTGCGAGTCTTGGAAATGGTGGCTGGCGTAGGTGGAAATAAGGGAACTCGGAAATCTGTACCCGAGCGACTCTGAGCTAATGGAGCTGAAATGTTTCGTGGAGTATCTAGTGTGGCACCCAGTACAATTGAGTACTGGTTGGAGGCAACTGAGTGAATTATGGATGAGCTCGATCTGACCTCTGATGAGAAGTTGAAAGGAATGGTGGCACTACTACGGGACGAAGCATACCAATGGTGGTTAACTGTTCGGGATGGTGCCACAACTGAGGATCTGACCTGGGAGTATGTTAAGGAAGCGTATCAAAAGAAGTATGTTGGAACCAGGTATACTGATGAGCAAAGGAAAGCATTTCTGGGACTGGTTCAAGGGAACAAGTCCGTTGCAAAATATGAAGCTGAATTTCTGAGGTTGAGTCGGTATGCTCGAGGAGTAGTGGCAACTGAGCATGAGCGCTGTGTCCGTTTTGAGGACGGACTAAGGGATGATCTGAGGTTGTTAATAGCACCACATCAGGAACGGGAGTTTTCTGCTTTAGTAGAGAAAGCTAAAGTAGCTGAAGGGATTAAGGATTCTGCGAGGCAGAACACTGATCAGAATAGGCCAGAAAGAGGTTTTGGATCGTCTGGATCATCTGGGAATAAGAGGCCTAGAGATGATGGGCCGCGAGGTCAGCAAGCTGGTACTGGAGGGCAATATCGTAGTTGTGATCTGTGTGGAAAAAAGCACTTAGGAGAGTGTTGGAAAAAGACTGGAGGATGCTTTAGGTGTGGGTCCAAGGACCACATGATTAAGGATTGTCCTATGAGGCCAGATGGAAATCGACCAGTGGCTCAGAATGTTAATCAGGCTGGTAGAGGTGGTCAGTAGCCTCAACAAGGTCATGGTCCGAATGGCCGAGGGAATGGCGCTGGAAGAGGACGGGGAGCACCAAGCGGAGGTGCTGAAGGTTCAGATGCAAGGCAGCCAAGGTTGGTATATGCAGTTGGCCGTCGCGAGGAGGAGGATGTGCCAGATGTGACAACGGGTACGTTCCTTATTTCGGGAATACCTTAATTGCCTTGTTCGGTTAGCTTTTTCTTATATTGCTAAGTGAAGTGCCTGAAACCTTGGATGTAAACCTAGAGACTGTGCCTTGGAAGTATAATAGCATTATTAAAATTAGAGTGCGCAACGGAAGCGTAGTGTAGTAAGTAGGAGCGCATTTAGCCAAGTAATTTCGAGGACGAAATTATTTTTAAGGGGGGTAGAACTGTAACATCCTGAGAATGGGCCTATGCATTTTCGGTTTAATTGTACGAAATGACATGTCTTATGTGTTATGAATGTGTTTTGAACGTTTTTGGAAATCTGGAAATGTATGGAAATGTTAAGTTTAAAAGAGGAAAGTGAACATTTTTGGAAACTAGGAAATGTAAGGAAATGATTTAGAAATGATTCAAAAGAGGAAAGTAAACATTCCGAAAAACTTGGAAATGTAAGGAAATGTTAAGTTCAAAGGAGGCAAACAAAAATTTTTGCAAACTTGGAAATGTAAAGAAATGTCAAGTTTTAAAGGTTAAAAAGAGGAAACTAAGGCAAGGTGGCCTTAAGAAAATTAATAGGAGGAATTTGACACACCATCAGGCTTGGAAAAGTGGCCTGAAGATATCACTTAAGGCCCAGGTAGGTGACGCCACAAGCTTGTGTAGTTGGGCCAGGGTTCGAGTTACTTGGGGAGCAAATAAAGGAGTTTTATTTTTGCTACAAAGAGCAGGGAAGTGGACGGCACTAAGGAACCCAAGGGAAGAGTTTAAATTCTCTTAAAATTTCGGCTAATAGATGGATAAATGATGATTTATCTTAAATTATTTTCAAGGAGATAATAAGGGATTATTCTTTTAATAAAGTGATAATTTAAAGAGATAAACTATCAAAATAGAAGAGTGGTGGCCAAGTAAAGGACTCTAGCTAGTAGTTTCGGCTATAAAAGGAAAAAAATAGGGCTACTCGTCAATTTTCCTTCCTCCTCTTCTCTCTGCCGAATTTCTTAGTGCTCTCCTCTCTTCTCTTCTCTTTTTGCCAAGCCAAAATACTCCGTGTTTTAGCCGAAACTTCTTCCAAAATTTAGTTAGTATCGATTCTTTCTAAGCCTCAAGACCGAATCTTTAAGGACTCAAGCAAGGGAGCCGTCGATTACAAGGTCAAGGGTAAGGTAAGTGGTTATCGATTTTTATTCTTTTACTTTTAGGCTTGTCGAAATCAAGGTATTAATCCCATTAGTGAATTTTGGCCTCTGTCATTGTCGACATCTCCATAGCCAAGAGATTGTTTTCGGGATTTGAGAATTTCAAGGTAAGAGTACTCACATATTCGGCCAAGGCCCTATCTTAAGTATTTAGATCTATTTATTTTTAACCGAAAACTAACCGATTCAAGGGATCTAGTGATTAGCCGATTTCAAAGGAGGAGAATACAAGTTTCCGGGATTTGATTAATTATCAAATCGGCAACAAGGTAAGTTTTTGGTTGCAATAATCCTTCGGGATTTAGTCTTATGGCCAAATAGGCTTCTACTAAATAGTAAGTGCTTAATCAAATGTAGGAACTTAAGATCTAAGGCAGTAGATCAGATTTTGGAATTTTAGTGAAGTTGTTAAGCGAATCAGGTGTGTACCCCACACTATTTCTCAATAAGTTTTATGGCATGTTTAATAAATATATATATGTGATATTAAGAATATGAAAGTGTAAGAAAGTGGCTAAGGTACCATGTTATGGTACAAAGTAGTCAGGTAAATTTCCTACTCCTACTAGGAATATGAAATATGTTACATTTAACATGTGAATAAAGATAAGAATGTGAAATTTGGCATGATTAATGCATACTATGTATAATATGGGGCATATGGGTTATTGAAAAGGGGAAGTGAATGTGGTGACCTAAGACCACGCTATCTGAATGCGGTGACCTAAGACCGCGATATCTGAATGTGGTGACCTAAGACCACGAAATCTGAATGTGGTGACCTAAGACCACGATATCTGAATGTGGTGACCTAAGACCACGAAATCTGAAAGTGGTGACCTAAGACCACGAATTTTATAAGGGCGATGAGCACGTCGACTGCAGCGACTGCCTTCGATGGAGTGTAGCAAAAGGAGGGTCGACTTAGTAGTCCCCACGGTGTACAGGTTGGTACGGGGAATTGTAGCGGATGGCTAACTAGGTTTGGGTTTGGGTTGCATCATATAATTTAAATGATATATGTATGTGTATGACTTGAAATGCCTGAACTTGTTAAGACTTAGTGTTTGTGTACACATTGAGTCTGTTTGACTCACCCCGTTTGGGGAATATTTTTCTTCCAAGTGATGATCAGTAATGGACCGGGTCGGCAGGAGCTTAAAGGTGGCCATACACAGCAAGGAAAATTTTATTATTTGGACTTTTATTCTATTTAAGCATTTTAATTTATTTTTGGGAATTATTTTGATGTAATAAGGCCGTAGGGAATTATTTTATTTCTGTTTTATTTACTATGTTACGAAACTTTAATTATTAAAGATTAATTCAATTTAATTTAAAATTAACTCTAAATATTGTGTCACTTGAAATAAATGGGTTTTCAATATAAAATAAACTCGTTTTCAACTCAAGCCCAACCCAAAATCATTTTACTTTCAAAACACACAAATTTTTCCTAAGTAACAAAAGAAATTTGAACCGGTTTACATCGAGGAACATACCAGATCCGGTCAAGACTCGTGGGCCGGGTTTGGGGTGTTTCACAATAAGCTAAAACAAACTCAAATGAGTTGAAAATAAGCCCATTTTGGGACGTGCACCAAAAGGCACACTAGTTCCTTGGCTTTGGCCCGAGCTGTTAAGTTGTAAACGTTGACGCCCCGGGCGTGCTTGTATCAGTTCCTCATCCACACTTGGTCTCTTTTCACAAAATAATTCCCAATTGAGGGCTTCAGCAACTTGACGAATATGTGCCATAAAGTCTCTGTAGTTGCTTTCCTTCAATGTGAAGCCTTTCTCTGGATACATCTGTTGATTTTTGAAGATACTTTCGTATCTTACTTTGGCTTCTTCACAGTGAAATTTGTTTTGTGCTTCGTCGATTTGGGCGAAGGCACGAGTTCTCTTGCGAGGCATGATTTGTAACACCCGGGTTTTAGGGGTTATGCATTTAGTGCATAACTCAGGTGTTGGCATACTTCAGTGTGTGGTTGGGTGAGTTTTAGGGGTCTTGAGAACTCTAAATGGTAGTGGAATGCCTTAGGAAATTTTTGGGTTTTAGTGTTAAGAAGGGGAGCTTGGCTATGGGGGTCTTAAGAGGAATATTTGGGAGGTTAAGACACAAGAATTGCTTTGGAAGAGTGGCAAGGAGGCGCCACATAAGGCTTTGGAAGGTGACGCCTCAAGGTGCAAAGGGGGCCAGTGTTCGAGCTGCGAAGGCAGCATTTTGGTTTTGTTTTTGCGTCATGAGAGGGGGAGGTGTTGGACGGCTAGAAGGCTCTTAGTTAGATGAGGTAAGACTTGGTCTTTTATTTTTGAAATTCGGCTAGGAAGGTAGGAGGAAGGTTTGACTCATTCAAACTTTTTGAATGAGTGTCAAGGAGGGAATTTAGGAGCAGAAAGAGGGATTTGAGAAGAGAAGGGGTAGTGGCCGGCCAAGGGTCTCTCTTGGTGGCTATTTTCGGGTTTGGTGGAGTGTGCTTAGGTGGGTGCCGAAACCTAGTAGTATTTATAGGGGATGCTCACCTTTTGGCCACCCTTTTCTTCATTTATTTTCTCCTTGCCGTATGTTGTGCACCTATTTCTTTGTGCCGAATTACTTGTTCTTCCCTTAGTCTCTTGCCGAAAGTAAGTTAAAGGAAACCCACTCTTTTTCTTCTTAAGTTCTTTGAAGCTAAAACCGAAAGTACTCTTAGCCGAATCTCCCCTCCACCCTTGTCAGATCTCCTTTCGTTATCTTATTGGTGTTGGCCGAATCTCAAGCAATGGTGGTCTCTTCTCTTTTTCTCCAATCGGATTTTTAGAGGAAGGTTAGTGCTAGGCCGAATGCCTATTTCTTCCCCTCTCTGTTCTCTGTCGATTTTGATATAGGTAAGAGCCAATTTCGGCATTTGATTGCAAGTATGCTAATCACATGTTGGAACCGATTTTATGGTAGGGTCTCCGGGATTTTGAGGTACTCAATCCAAGTCTCTCATCTTTAGCAATCAGTTGGTAAGTGGTGGTAAGAAGCTATTCTGATAGTCTATTTCTTTTAGTATTTGTTAAGCCGAAGGCTTGGAGGATTAACCGTTGTTCTGATTAAGCGTTTTGATGGAGGCATCAACCAGTCAAGGAGGGCAAGGGAAAGTCCCTATCTCGAAGTTCAAGAAGAGAGCTGTCTCGGCGGTTTGGGATTGGCCACCGGGTTGTGGACCAGCGTCAGAGCAGCAGTTTAGACAGATCGCCGTAGTCTCGCTTAGCGATAGCGTTGGGATCGAGAGTCTAGAACTCCAAGTGATTAGGTGCGTAATCATCGCACTGTTTCTCCGGTTAATTGTTTATTAATGTGTATGCGTGTGTATGATGTGTGGTAGCCGATCAGAATGGCTTAAGTGGTGAGTACCCATGTTTGGTTAATCGGATGTCGGGTGAGTAGGTTGTGATATTAAGTTATTTATGATGTATATATATATGATATGGTAATTAACATGTGACGTATGCTTATTTGCTATGTTGAACTGACATGTTACACTTATACATATGCATGGGGGTTGGATTTGATCACAGAAGGACGGAAAGTACATATTGATGTACGTGGTCTAATGTTAGCCTCGTGCTACATTAGCGCTTGATGACTAGCTGTGTGCGTCATCAAGGGAGATGTTGGCTAGGTGCCCATCTCAACGGTTGATGGCTGTGTGCATCACCGTAGACGGATGGCCGTTGGGATCACTTATGTGATTGGTGGCTCAGCCACGGCCTTGTGCAGCAGGTCTGCCGAGGTAAGATATGTGGGATCACTCGATTGTGATCGGTGGATTAGCCACGGCCTTGAGCAGGGAGTCTGCTAAGGTTGGAGTAATAGACGGACCTAGGCTGGGCTGTGATGCATGATTGCATGAATGGTTCGTGGATTGTATGGATATGGGCCAAGCCCATACGTGTGGAACATGTGTTATGATTATGCACTGAGTCTGTGGACTCATCCAATTATTTTCTTAACCATTTCAGGTGATGCAAAAGGTTGGACCGGGTCTGGAGTGGATGCGAGGTGGCCCATGCCGAGGAAGAAGTTTAATTATTTTAAGCTTATTTATATTAAGTATTTGGTTTTAAGTATTGGTTGTAATAAGGGCCTTATTATTATTTTTGGGTATTATTTTATTCCTATTTAATTATGACTTGATTAATCAATTTACTATGGGAAGATGATTTTATTTTAGCAACTGTTTTATTCAAAACATATGAATGTAACGTTTTAAGTTGGACATATTATAACAAAGTTTACTTATAAACTTAAATGAACATGGTTTTCAAAAGTAATCAAATTCTCATGCTTTATTCTAAGGTCAAAAATAGATTTTTAACCGTTTTTCCGTAGTGACATAACCAGATCCGGTCCGGGCTTGTGGGCCGGGTTTGGGGGTGTTACATGATTAACCTGAACATAAGATGGAAAAAATTATTTTCTCAGAAATGTAATTAGTAAAAATTACTAATATTTCAATAAATTGAAAATTTAAATAATTGAATAAAAATTGAAACTTAAGGAAAATAAAATTGTTCTTACCACCTTTCTTGTAAAAATTAAGAACTCTTAAAATAAAATATACTAATGAACAAAAGATGGAAAATTAAAAAGAAAGGTTGAAGGCTTTTGGCTTAGGTTGGGTGTAACATCCTGAAAATGGGCCTATGCATTTTTTATTTAAGTATACGAAATGGCATGTCTTGTGTGTTATGAATGTATTATGAACATTTTTGGAAACTTGGAAATGATTTAGAAATGTTAAGTTTCAAAAGAGGAAAGTGAACATTTCTGGAAACTTGGAAATGTAAGAAATGTTAAGTTTAAAGGAGGCAAACGAACATTTTTGGAAACTTGGAAAAGTAAGGAAATGTAAGGAAATGTAAGGAAACGTTTTAGGAAAAGTTCAGTTCTGAGGTTAAGAGAGGGAAGTAAAGCAAGGTGGCCTTAAGAAAATTTATGGGTGAAATATGACACCCAAATGGGCATGGAAAAGTGGCTTGGAGATGCCCCTTAAAGCCCAGTAAGTGACGCCACAAGCAGGTGCAATTGGGCCTGGGTTCGAGTCACATGAGAAGCAAATAAAAGAATTTTATTTTGCTACAAGGAGCAGAGAGGTGGACGGCACCAAGGAACTCAAGGGAGGAGTTTAAATTCTCTTAAAATTTCGGCTAAGGGGTGGATAAATGATGATTTATTTTAGATTATTTTTAAGAGATAAATGGTGGATAAATAAGGGATAAATAATGGATTTTTTTTAAGAGATAAATGGGGATTTTTCTTTAATTTTAAAATAAGGAGATAAGGAGGAAAATAAGGAAGAGTGGTGGCCAAGTAGGGGACTCTGGCCTAGTAAATTCGGCTATAAAAGGAAAAGAGAGGCCAATCAACATTATTTTCTCTTCCTTGATAACCTCTGCCGAATTTTCTCTGCAACCCCTATTATTTTCTTCATTCTTCTCCTCTCAATATTCCAAAAGCCGAAAGCTGCTAAGATCAAGGCCATAGCCGAATAGTTTGAGACTTCAAGCAAAGGAACGTCGATATCTAAAGTAAGGGTAAGATCTCATTCGGTTTCATCCTTTTCTTTTAAGATTTGCCGAAATCTAGGACTAACCCCATTAATATCTTGTTGCCGAAACCTTGAAGAGATCTTTCGGATTTACTAAGTGTCGACTACAAGGAAGGAGAAGTTCTTTTCTCGAAGGTACACCATAAGCCGCGTGTTCCCTAGTTATTCGGTGAGTTCAGGATTTAAAATCCACAAGGTAAGTGTCTATAGCATTCGGCCAAGGCGTGTTTGGTAAATAGATGTGTTTCCTTAAATATTCAAAAGCCGAAACTAATCTATTCAAGTAATCTAGTGATTGCCGATTTCAAGAAAGAAGGATACAAAGTTTCCGGCATTTGATTAGATATCAATCGGCAACAAGGTAAGTTTTAGTGTACTAATCCTACTAGGATTTGGATTTATGGCTGAATGGCTCTTTACTAAGTATTAAATGATTGATTAAATGTAGAGATCTAAGATCTAAGGCATTAGATCAAGCTTTTCGGGATTTGGATTGGAAACCCTAAGCGAATCAAGTGTGTACCCCACACTATTTCTCAATAAGTTTTATGGCATGTTTAATAAATATATATATGTGATATTAAGAATATGAAAGTCTAAGAAAGTGGCTAAGATACCATGTTATGGTACAAGTACTCAGGTACGTTTCCTACTCCTACTAGGAATATGAAAATATGTTACATTAACATGTGAATAAAGATAAGAATGTGAAATTTGGCATGATTAATGCATACTATGTATAATATGGGCATATGGGTTATTGAAAAGGGGAAGTGAATGTGGTGACTAAGACCACGCTATCTGAATGCGGTGACCTAAGACCGCGATATATGAATGTGGTGACCTAAGACCACGAAATCTGAATGTGGTGACTAAGACCACGAAATCTGAATGTGGTGACCTAAGACCACAAAATTTTTATAAGGGCGATGAGCACATCGACTGCAGCGACTGCCTTCGATGGAGTGTAGCGGAAGGAGGGTCGACTTAGTAGTCCCCACGGTGTACAGGTTGGTACGGGGAAGTGTAGCGGATGGCTAACTAGGTTTGGGTTTGGGTTGCATCATATTATTTAAATGATTATGTATGTGTACGACTTGAAATGCTGAACTGAACTTTTTAAGACTTAGTGTTTTGTACACATTGAGTCTGTTTGACTCACCCCGTTTGGGGAATATTTTTCTTCCAGGTGATGATCAGTAATGGACCGGGTCGGCAGGAGCTTAAAGGTGGCCATGCACAGCAAGGAAAGTTTATTATTTGGACTTTTATTCTATTTAAGCATTTTAATTTATTTTTGGGAATTATTTTGATGTAATAAGGCCATAGGGAATTATTTATTTCTATTTTATTTACTATGTTACGAAACTTTAATTATTAAAGATTAATTCAATTTAATTTAAAATTAACTCTAAATATTGTGTCACCTGAAATAAATGGGTTTTCAATATAAAATAAACTCGTTTTCAACTCAAGCCCAACCCAAAACCATATTACTTTCAAAACACACAAATTTTTCCTAAGTAACAAAAGAAATTTGAACCGATTTACATCGAGGAACATACCAGATCCGGTCAAGGCTTGTGGGCCGGGTTTGGGGTGTTTCAATTTGGTATCAGAGCCCAATTTCAAACCCTCGGCCTGGGGTTCAAGGCCCAAAACGTTTTCAAATCGAGCCCAAATGAGTTTTTGAAGATAAGCAGGTTTTCTAGCATGGCACCTAAGTCTCCGACCCGAAGTCCACCAGATAAGTACCCCTAACCTTTGTGTGATATCTATTGTGAACTGTAGAAGGGTAGAAATGGAATGGAACGTAGACTAGCATGATAAGTATTTGAACCCTAGGACTAGTTTACCCCAACTATTACATAAGACTTAATGCTTAATTAAACAAACCTATGGCTAAGTCGCCGAGTTAGGGTGTGGCAACCATTGTGCGCATGTCTAGGATGGATCCGGAAGAGCCTGGTATTTAAGCAGTCCTAGTGACTCACCTCCTCTTCGCAGGAATCCTACCTGGTGCGTAGCTTCGGTTCACCCTACCAAGAGGACTCAGTCACGGCTAAACCCAATAACTAAAACCCGAAAGGGATTAGGCACATTTTTATGGAAACCCTAGTTTTAAAATGACTAAATTACCCTTTTGATTTATACACGCTATCCCATAAAATTTTTTTGAATATTTCTTGATTTACAAAATTACTAAAAATACCCCTAGTGGTAAAATTACAAAAATGCCCTTGGTTTATGAAATTTCCAAAATACCCACAGTTCTTATTCAAAAAAAAATTCATTACTTATAACAAGTCCAAAAACCCTAATTTGCAAAATATCAAAATACTTGATTTTGGAAAATTACGAAATTGCCCCTGACTTACAAAATTACCAAATGACCCTGAATTTCAAAAAATTTTTGCAACATCACCGATTTGGAAAACAAAATTCTCAAAAATAACGTGTGTACCCCACACTATTTCTCAATAAGTTTTATGGCATGTTTAATAAATATATATATGTGATATTAAGAATATGAAAGTGTAAGAAAGTGGCTAAGATACCATGTTATGGTACAAAGTACTCAGGTACGTTTCCTACTCCTACTAGGAATATGAAATATGTTACATTTAACATGTGAATAAAGACAAGAATGTGAAATTTGGCATGATTAATGCATACTATGTATAATATGGGGCATATGGGTTATTGAAAAGGGGAAGTGAATGTGGTGACCTAAGACCACGCTATCTGAATGCGGTGACCTAAGACCGCGATATCTGAATGTGGGGACCTAAGACCACGAAATCTGAATGTGGTGACCTAAGACCACGATATCTGAATGTGGTGACCTAAGACCACGAAATCTGAAAGTGGTGACCTAAGACCACGAATTTTATAAGGGCGATGAGCACGTCGACTACAGCGACTGCCTTCGATGGAGTGTAGCGGAAGGAGGGTCGACTTAGTAGTCCCCACGGTGTACAGGTTGGTACGGGGAAGTGTAGCGGATGGCTAACTAGGTTTGGGTTTGGGTTGCATCATATTATTTAAATGATATATGTATGTGTACGACTTGAAATGCCTGACTTTTTAAGACTTAGTGTTTGTGTACACATTGAGTCTGTTTGACTCACCCCGTTTGGGGAATATTTTTCTTCCAGGTGATGATCAGTAATGGACCGGGTCGGCAGGAGCTTAAAGGTGGCCATGCACAGCAAGGAAAGTTTTTTATTTGGACTTTTATTATTTAAGCATTTTAATTTATTTTTGGGAATTATTTTGATGTAATAAGGCCATAGGGAATATTATTTTATTTCTATTTTATTTACTATGTTACGAAACTTTAATTATTAAAGATTAATCAATTTAATTTAAAATTAACTCTAAATATTGTGTCACCTGAAATAAATGGGTTTTCAATATAAAATAAACTCGTTTTCAAACTCAAGCCCAACCCAAAACCATTTTACTTTTAAAACACACAAATTTTCCTAAGTAACAAAAAGAATTTGAACCGATTTACATCGAGGAACATACCAGATCCGGTCAAGGCTTGTGGGCCGGGTTTGGGGTGTTTCAATTTGGTATCAGAGCCCAATTTCAAACCCTCGGCCTGGGGTTCAAGGCCCAAAACGTTTTCAAATCGAGCCCAAATGAGTTTTTGAAGATAAGCAGGTTTTCTAGCATGGCACCTAAGTCTCCGACCCGAAGTCCACCAGATAAGTACCCCTAACCTTTGTGTGATATCTATTGTGAACTGTAGAAGGGTAGAAATGGAATGGAACGTAGACTAGCATGATAAGTATTTGAACCCTAGGACTAGTTTACCCCAACTATTACATAAGACTTAATGCTTAATTTAAACAAACCTATGGTTAAGTCGCCGAGTTAGGGTGTGGCAACCATTGTGCGCATGTCTAGGATTGGATCCGGAAGAGCCTGGTATTTAAGCAGTCCTAGTGACTCACCTCCTCTTCGCAGGAATCCTACCTGGTGCGTAGCTTCGGTTCACCCTACCAAGAGGACTCAGTCACAGGCTAAACCCAATAACTAAAACCCGAAAGGGATTAGGCACATTTTTATGGAAAACCCAGTTTTAAAATGATAAAATTACCCTTTTGATTTATACACGCTATCCCATAAAATTTTTTTGAAAATATTTCTTGATTACAAAATTACTAAAATACCCCTAGTGGTAAAATTACAAAAATGCCCTTGGTTTATGAAATTTCCAAAATACCCACAGTTCTTATTCAAAAAAAAATTCATTTACTTTATAACAAGTCCAAAAACCCTAATTTGCAAAATATCAAAATACTTGATTTTGGAAAATTACGAAATTGCCCCTGACTTACAAAATTACCAAAATGACCCTGAATTTCAAAAAATTTGAACATCACCGATTTGGAAAACAAAATTCTCAAAAATAACGTGTGTACCCCACACTATTCTCTCAAGTTTTATGGCATGTTTAATAAATATATATATGTGATATTAAGAATATGAAAGTGTAAGAAGTGGCTAAGATACCATGTTATGGTACAAAGTACTCAGGTACGTTTCCTACTCCTACTAGGAATATGAAATATGTTACATTAACATGTGAATAAAGATAAGAATGTGAAATTTGGCATGATTAATGCATACTATGTATAATATGGGGCATATGGGTTATTGAAAAGGGGAAGTGAATGTGGTGACCTAAGACCACGCTATCTGAATGCGGTGACCTAAGACCGCGATATCTGAATGTGGGACCTAAGACCACGAAATCTGAATGTGGTGACCTAAGACCACGATATCTGAATGTGGTGACCTAAGACCACGAAATCTGAAAGTGGTGACCTAAGACCACGAATTTTATAAGGGCGATGAGCACGTCGACTACAGCGACTGCCTTCGATGGAGTGTAGCGGAAGGAGGGTCGACTTAGTAGTCCCACGGTGTACAGGTTGGTACGGGGAAGTGTAGCGGATGGCTAACTAGGTTGGGTTTGGGTTGCATCATATTATTTAAATGATATATGTATGTGTACGACTTGAAATGCCTGAACTTTTTAAGACTTAGTGTTTGTGTACACATTGAGTCTGTTTGACTCACCCCGTTTGGGGAATATTTTTCTTCCAGGTGATGATCAGTAATGGACCGGGTCGGCAGGAGCTTAAAGGTGGCCATGCACAGCAAGGAAAGTTTTATTATTTGGACTTTTATTCTATTTAAGCATTTTAATTTATTTTTGGGAATTATTTTGATGTAATAAGGCCATAGGGAATTATTTTATTTCTATTTTATTTACTATGTTACGAAACTTTAATTATTAAAGATTAATTCAATTTAATTTAAAATTAACTCTAAATATTGTGTCACCTGAAATAAATGGGTTTTCAATATAAAATAAACTCGTTTTCAACTCAAGCCCAACCCAAAACCATTTTACTTTCAAAACACACAAATTTTTCCTAAGTAACAAAAGAAATTTGAACCGATTTACATCGAGGAACATACCAGATCCGGTCAAGGCTTGTGGGCCGGGTTTGGGGTGTTTCAATTTGGTATCAGAGCCCAATTTCAAACCCTCGGCCTGGGGTTCAAGGCCCAAAACGTTTTCAAATCGAGCCCAAATGAGTTTTTGAAGATAAGCAGGTTTTCTAGCATGGCACCTAAGTCTCCGACCCGAAGTCCACCAGATAAGTACCCCTAACCTTTGTGTGATATCTATTGTGAACTGTAGAAGGGTAGAAATGGAATGGAACGTAGACTAGCATGATAAGTATTTGAACCCTAGGACTAGTTTACCCCAACTATTACATAAGACTTAATGCTTAATTAAACAAACCTATGGCTAAGTCGCCGAGTTAGGGTGTGGCAACCATTGTGCGCATGTCTAGGATTGGATCCGGAAGAGCCTGGTATTTAAGCAGTCCTAGTGACTCACCTCCTCTTCGCAGGAATCCTACCTGGTGCGTAGCTTCGGTTCACCCTACCAAGAGGACTCAGTCACAGGCTAAACCCAATAACTAAAACCCGAAAGGGATTAGGCACATTTTATGGAAACCCTAGTTTTAAAATGACTAAATTACCCTTTTGATTTATACACGCTATCCCATAAAATTTTTTTGAAATATTTCTTGATTTACAAAATTACTAAAATACCCCTAGTGGTAAAATTACAAAAATGCCCTTGGTTTATGAAATTTCCAAAATACCCCAGTTCTTATTCAAAAAAAAAATTCATTACTTTATAACAAGTCCAAAAACCCTAATTTGCAAAATATCAAAATACTTTGATTTTGGAAAATTACGAAATTGCCCCTGACTTACAAAATTACCAAAATGACCCTGAATTTCAAAAATTTTGCAACATCACCGATTTAGAAAACAAAATTCTCAAAAATAACGTGTGTACCCCACACTATTTCTCAATAAGTTTTATGGCATGTTTAATAAATATATATATGTGATATTAAGAATATGAAAGTGTAAGAAAGTGGCTAAGATACCATGTTATGGTACAAAGTACTCAGGTACGTTTCCTACTCCTACTAGGAATATGAAATATGTTACATTTAACATGTGAATAAAGATAAGAATGTGAAATTTGGCATGATTAATGCATACTATGTATAATATGGGGCATATGGGTTATTGAAAAGGGGAAGTGAATGTGGTGACCTAAGACCACGCTATCTGAATGCGGTGACCTAAGACCGCGATATCTGAATGTGGTGACCTAAGACCACGAAATCTGAATGTGGTGACCTAAGACCACGATATCTGAATGTGGTGACCTAAGACCACGAAATCTGAAAGTGGTGACCTAAGACCACGAATTTTATAAGGGCGATGAGCACGTCGACTACAGCGACTGCCTTCAATGGAGTGTAGCGGAAGGAGGGTCGACTTAGTAGTCCCCACGGTGTACAGGTTGGTACGGGGAAGTGTAGCGGATGGCTAACTAGGTTTGGGTTTGGGTTGCATCATATTATTTAAATGATATATGTATGTGTACGACTTGAAATGCCTGAACTTTTTAAGACTTAGTGTTTGTGTACACATTGAGTCTGTTTGACTCACCCCGTTTGGGGAATATTTTTCTTCCAGGTGATGATCAGTAATGGACCGGGTCGGCAGGAGCTTAAAGGTGGCCATGCACAGCAAGGAAAGTTTTATTATTTGGACTTTTATTCTATTTAAGCATTTTAATTTATTTTTGGGAATTATTTTGATGTAATAAGGCCATAGGGAATTATTTTATTTCTATTTTATTACTATGTTACGAAACTTTAATTATTAAAGATTAATTCAATTTAATTTAAAATTAACTCTAAATATTGTGTCACCTGAAATAAATGGGTTTTCAATATAAAATAAACTCGTTTTCAACTCAAGCCCAACCCAAAACCATTTTACTTTTAAAACACACAAATTTTTCCTAAGTAACAAAAGAAATTTGAACCGATTTACATCGAGGAACATACCAGATCCGGTCAAGGCTTGTGGGCCGGGTTTGGGGTGTTTCAATTTGGTATCAGAGCCCAATTTCAAACCCTCGGCCTGGGGTTCAAGGCCCAAAACGTTTTCAAATCGAGCCCAAATGAGTTTTTGAAGATAAGCAGGTTTTCTAGCATGGCACCTAAGTCTCCGACCCGAAGTCCACCAGATAAGTACCCCTAACCTTTGTGTGATATCTATTGTGAACTGTAGAAGGGTAGAAATGGAATGGAACGTAGACTAGCATGATAAGTATTTGAACCCTAGGACTAGTTTACCCCAACTATTACATAAGACTTAATGCTTAATTAAACAAACCTATGGCTAAGTCGCCGAGTTAGGGTGTGGCAACCATTGTGCGCATGTCTAGGATTGGATCCGGAAGAGCCTGGTATTTAAGCAGTCCTAGTGACTCACCTCCTCTTCGCAGGAATCCTACCTGGTGCGTAGCTTCGGTTCACCCTACCAAGAGGACTCAGTCACAGGCTAAACCCAATAACTAAAACCCGAAAGGGATTAGGCACATTTTTATGGAAACCCTAGTTTTAAAATGACTAAATTACCCTTTTGATTTATACACGCTATCCCATAAAATTTTTTTGAAATATTTCTTGATTTACAAAATTACTAAAATACCCCTAGTGGTAAAATTACAAAAATGCCCTTGGTTTATGAAATTTCCAAAATACCCACAGTTCTTATTCAAAAAAAAATTCATTACTTTATAACAAGTCCAAAAACCCTAATTTGCAAAATATCAAAATACTTTGATTTTGGAAAATTACGAAATTGCCCCTGACTTACAAAATTACCAAAATGACCCTGAATTTCAAAAATTTTGCAACATCACCGATTTGGAAAACAAAATTCTCAAAAATAACGTGTGTACCCCACACTATTTCTCAATAAGTTTTATGGCATGTTTAATAAATATATATATGTGATATTAAGAATATGAAAGTGTAAGAAAGTGGCTAAGATACCATGTTATGGTACAAAGTACTCAGGTACGTTTCCTACTCCTACTAGGAATATGAAATATGTTACATTTAACATGTGAATAAAGATAAGAATGTGAAATTTGGCATGATTAATGCATACTATGTATAATATGGGGCATATGGGTTATTGAAAAGGGGAAGTGAATGTGGTGACCTAAGACCACGCTATATGAATGCGGTGACCTAAGACCGCGATATCTGAATGTGGTGACCTAAGACCATGAAATCTGAATGTGGTGACCTAAGACCACGATATCTGAATGTGGTGACCTAAGACCACGAAATCTGAAAGTGGTGACCTAAGACCACGAATTTTATAAGGGCGATGAGCACGTCGACTACAGCGACTGCCTTCGATGGAGTGTAGCGGAAGGGGGTCGACTTAGTAGTCCCCACGGTGTACAGGTTGGTACGGGGAAGTGTAGCGGATGGCTAACTAGGTTTGGGTTTGGGTTGCATCATATTATTTAAATGATATATGTATGTGTACGACTTGAAATGCCTGAACTTTTTAAGACTTAGTGTTTGTGTACACATTGAGTCTGTTTGACTCACCCCGTTTGGGGAATATTTTTCTTCCAGGTGATGATCAGTAATGGACCGGGTCGGCAGGAGCTTAAAGGTGGCCATGTACAGCAAGGAAAATTTTATTATTTGGACTTTTATTCTATTTAAGCATTTTAATTTATTTTTGGGAATTATTTTGATGTAATAAGGCCATAGGGAATTATTTTATTTCTATTTTATTTACTATGTTACGAAACTTTAATTATTAAAGATTAATTCAATTTAATTTGAAATTAACTCTAAATATTGTGTCACCTGAAATAAATGGGTTTTCAATATAAAATAAACTCGTTTTCAACTCAAGCCCAACCCAAAACCATTTTACTTTCAAAACACACAAATTTTTCCTAAGTAACAAAAGAAATTTGAATCGATTTACATCGAGGAACATACCAGATCCGGTCAAGGCTTGTGGGCCGGGTTTGGGGTGTTTCAATTTGGTATCAGAGCCCAATTTCAAACCCTCGGCCTGGGGTTTAAGGCCCAAAACGTTTTCAAATCGAGCCCAAATGAGTTTTTGAAGATAAGCAGGTTTTCTAGCATGGCACCTAAGTCTCCGACCCGAAGTCCACCAGGTAAGTACCCCTAACCTTTGTGTGATATCTATTGTGAACTGTAGAAGGGTAGAAATGGAATGGAACGTAGAATAGCATGATAAGTATTTGAACCCTAGGACTAGTTTACCCCAACTATTACATAAGACTTAATGCTTAATTAAACAAACCTATGGCTAAGTCGCCGAGTTAGGGTGTGGCAACCATTGTGCGCATGTCTAGGATTGGATCTGGAAGAGCCTGGTATTTAAGCAGTCCTAGTGACTCACCTCCTCTTCGCAGGAATCCTACCTGGTGCGTAGCTTCGGTTCACCCTAACCAAGAGGACTCAGTCACAGGCTAAACCCAATAACTAAAACCCGAAAGAGATTAGGCACATTTTTATGGAAACCCTAGTTTTAAAATTAATGACTAAATTACCCTTTTGATTTATACACGCTATCCCATAAATTTTTTTTGAAATATTTCTTGATTTACAAAATTACTAAAATACCCCTAGTGGTAAAATTACAAAAATGCCCTTGGTTTATGAAATTTCCAAAATACCCACAGTTCTTATTCAAAAAAAAAATTCATTACTTTATAACAAGTCCAAAAACCCTAATTTGCAAAATATCAAAATACTTTAATTTTGGAAAATTACGAAATTGCCCCTGACTTACAAAATTACCAAAATGACCCTGAATTTCAAAAATTTTGCAACATCACCGATTTGGAAAGCAAAATTCTCAAAAATAACCGTCAAGTTTTATAAATTTTGAAATACCCCTAAATTATTAAACTTTACAAATTTACCCTGATTTGTAAAAATTTACTGAAATACCCCTGGAATTTCAAAATTTCCAAAAATACCCCGGGAATGCAAAATTACCAAAATACCCTTATTGAAAAAATCCACAAGGAACCCTATTTTTGAAAAAAAAATTTACGAAAATACCCCTGTAGGGCAAATTACGAAAATACCCCTGGGTAGTGGAAAAACAGCAACAATGAAAACTACAACATTTCTCTGAATGAACGAAAGTTCATAATTGATTGATGAATGTATGAATGTAAAGACTGTATGCATGTATGAATACGAAAGAACCACTTCTAAAATTCTTTTCATAAAACTTCTTCGCGGGTAATCAGTGGAATAAAGGCTAATTCATAAAATTTCTTAATTAGATTAAAGCACTATCGTAGAAATGAGCTCTAGGGGACGTGGTTCTGGAATACCTTAATTGCCTTGTTCGTTGTAAAGTCAGTTCGTTCTTATGTGGCTAGTAAGGTGTATGGAACCTTGATTGTAAACTAAGAGAATGTGCCTAGAAAGTATGATAGTTTCTTAAGATCAAAGTGCTCAGCAGTAGCGTAGTGTGGTGAGCTAGGAAGTACGACTGTTCGTTAGTAAGTAATTTCGAGGACGAAATTATTTTAAGGGGGGTAGAACTGTAACATCCTGAAAATGGGCCTATGCATTTTTTATTTAAGTATACGAAATGGCATGTCTTGTTTGTTATGAATGTATTATGAACATTTTTGGAAACTTGGAAATGATTTAGAAATGTTAAGTTTCAAAAGAGGAAAGTGAACATTTCTGGAAACTTGGAAATGTAAGAAATGTTAAGTTCAAAAGAGGAAAGTGAACATTTCTGGAAACTTGGAAATGTAAGAAATGTTAAGTTTAAAGGAGGCAAACGAACATTTTTGGAAACTTGGAAATGTAAGGAAATGTAAGGAATAAGGAAACGTTTTAGGAAAAGTTAAGTTCTGAGGTTAAGAGAGGGAAGTAAAGCAAGGTGGCCTTAAGAAAATTTATGGGTGAAATATGACACACAAATGGGCATGGAAAAGTGGCTTGGAGATGCCCCTTAAAGCCCAGTAAGTGACGTCACAAGCAGGTGCAATTGGGCCTGGGTTCGAGTCACATGAGAAGCAAATAAAAGAATTTTATTTTGCTATAAGGAGCAGAAAGGTGGACGGCACCAAGGAACTCAAGGGAGGAGTTTAAATTCTCTTAAAATTTCGGCTAAGGTGTGGATAAATGATGATTTATTTTAGATTATTTTTAAGAGATAAATGGTGGATAAATAAGGGATAAATAATGGATTTATTTTTAAGAGATAAATGAGGATTTTTCTTTAATTTTAAAATAAGGAGATAAGGAGGAAAATAAGGAAGAGTGGTGGCCAAGTAGGGGACTCTGGCCTAGTAAATTCGGCTATAAAAGGAAAAGAGAGGCCAATCAACATTATTTTCTCTTCCTTGATAACCTCTGCCGAATTTTCTCTGCAACCCCTATTCTTTTCTTCTTCATCCTTCTCCTCTCAATATTCCAAAAGCCGAAAGCTTGCTAAGATCAAGGCCACAGCCGAATAGTTTGAGACTTCAAGCAAAGGAACTGTCGATATCTAAAGTAAGGGTAAGATCTCATTCGGTTTCATCCTTTTTCTTTTAAGATTTGCCGAAATCTAGGACTAACCCCATTAATATCTTGTTGCCGAAACCTTGAAGAGATCTTACAGGATTTACTAAGTGTCGACTACAAGGAAGGAGAAGTTCTTTTCCTGAAGGTACACCATAAGCTACGTGTTCCCTAGTTATTCGGTGAGTTTCGGGATTTAAAATCCACAAGGTAAGTGTCTATAGCATTCGGCCAAGGCCATGTTTGGTAAATAGATGTGTTTCTTTAAATTATTCAAAAGCCGAAACTAATCTATTCAAGTAATCTAGTGATTGCCGATTTCAAGAAAGAAGGATACAAAGTTTCCGGTATTTGATTAGACATCAATCGGCAACAAGGTAAGTTTTAGTGTACTAATCTTACTAGGATATAGATTTATGGCCGAATGGCTCTTTACTGAGTATTAAATGATTGATTAAATGTAGAGATCTAAGATCTAAGGCATTAGATCAAGCTTTTCGGGATTTGGATTGGAAACCCTAAGCGAATCAGGTGTGTACCCCACACTATTTCTCAATAAGTTTTATGGCATGTTTAATAAATATATATATGTGATATTAAGAATATTAAAGTGTAAGAAAGTGGCTAAGGTACCATGTTATGGTACAAAGTACTCAGGTACGTTTCCTACTCCTACTAGGAATATGAAATATGTTACATTTAACATGTGAATAAAGATAAGAATGTGAAATTTGGCATGATTAATGCATACTATGTATAATATGGGGCATATGGGTTATTGAAAAGGGGAAGTGAATGTGGTGACCTAAGACCACGCTATCTGAATACGGTGACCTAAGACCGCGATATCTGAATGTGGTGACCTAAGACCACGAAATCTGAATGTGGTGACCTAAGACCACGATATCTGAATATGGTGACCTAAGACCACGAAATCTGAAAGTGGTGACCTAAGACCACGAATTTTATAAGGGCGATGAGCGCATCGACTGCAGCGGCTGCCTTCGAGGGAGTGTAGCGGACGGAGGGTCGACTTAGTAGTCCCCACGGTGTACAGGTTGGTACGGGGAAGTGTAGCGGATGGCTAACTAGGTTTGGGTTTGGGTTGCATCATATTATTTAAATGATATATGTATGTGTATGACTTGAAATGCCTGAACTTTTTAAGACTTAGTGTTTGTGTACACATTGAGTCTGTTTGGCTCACCCCGTTTGGGGAATATTTTTCTTCCAGGTGATGATCAGTAATGGACCGGGTCGGCAGGAGCTTAAAGGTGGCCATGCACAGCAAGGAAAATTTTATTATTTGGAATTTTATTCTATTTAAGCATTTTAATTTATTTTTGGGAATTATTTTGATGTAATAAGGCCATAGGGAATAATTTTATTTCTGTTTTATTTACTATGTTACGAAACTTTAATTATTAAAGATTAATTCAATTTAATTTAAAATTAACTCTAAATATTGTGTCACCTGAAATAAATGGGTTTTCAATATAAAATAAACTCGTTTTCAACTCAAGCCCAACCCAAAACCATTTTACTTTCAAAACACACAAATTTTTCCTAAGTAACAAAAGAAATTTGAACCGGTTTACATCGAGGAACATACCAGATCCGGTCAAGGCTCGTGGGCCGGGTTTGGGGTGTTTCATTGGGTGAAGGAAGAGTGCCGCCTAAACACACAAGACAGCAAGGCGCACGGCTGATGGAGCTGGAGCGAGTAGCAACGCGCGAGGGGGCTGCAAGGAGGTGGCGCGCAAGGGCTTGCGACAGGTAGGCCACGGGCTGGTCGGGTGTGCAAGGAGATGGTGCGCACAAGCAACGTGAGCTGGAGGCAGCAGGCGTGAGGCCAAAACCTTGGCAGCTGCTAGAGCTGGGGTGTGTGGCGTGTGCTTGAGCTGCTGGCCGAATGCTTGTTGTGGCTAGGGGCTTGTGGCACTTTGAGGGGTTGGTGTTTGGGGTTTTGGGTGATGAATGAATGGGGAGAACAAGGGTGCAATTTATAGAGGGAGAAGTAGGAATTAGAGTAGAACTCTTAGAACAATTAAAGAATTAAAAATAAGAGTCCAATTCTAATTTTGCTCAAGATTAACAACAATTAATAATTAAATATACACATATGAAATTATCAATTGCTATTGAATTGTTAAGATAAACATAAAATAAAATTAATCCTAAGCTAAGTTGAATTGATAAAAATTAATATATAAATTATAATGAATATAATTATATATTAAAGTTTATCAATGATTTATAAATATAGTATTAAGTAAAAATACTTATTCTAGATGCCTTTTAAAAATATTTACAAAGAGAGGCACCTAATTTTTATTATTTACGAAAATGGCAACCAAATTTTAAAAATAATTTAATTTAGTCCTAGACTTAATGAAAATTTGAAATTGAGTTGCAATTTAAGACTTGGGTCAAAATTGACCTTTTTATTTGAAAAAATCGAAAATTTATTTTGTCATTTAAGGGCTAATTTCTTGGAAAATTATGTAAAAATCAATTCCCAGGAAAGATTGGAGGGGTCACAAGCGGTCCCGCTTAAGCTCCAATCTCCTAGACAAAATTTATTTAAACATAATAAACCTGAAAATATACCCTAAATAATTTATTGAAAATAAGAAAATCTAAAGATCAGATAAACTGAACAAGATTTGATCCCGTTCAGGTCTTTCTCTGTAGTAATGTTTCAAACGCTGAGCATTAACTTGAAAATTACCTCCCTTACCTTGGAGTTCAACAACTCCGTATGGATAGACGCGATGAATCGTAAATGGACCGGACCAACGTGATTTTAACTTACCTGGGAAGAACTTCAATCTGGAATTAAATAACTAAACTTGCTGACCGACTTCAAATTCTCGAACTCGAATATGCTTGTCATGCCATTTCTTGAGTCTTTCTTTAAGTAATTTGGTATTTTCGTATGAGAACATTTGAAATTCCTCTAGCTCGTTGAGTTGGAGCATTCGTTTCTCTTTAGCCAGCTTGAGATCCAAATTGAGTTGTCGAAGAGCCCAGTAAGCTCTGTGCTCTAACTCCAGAGGTAGATGACAGGCTTTCCCAAAGACCAACCTATAGGGTGACATTCCTAAGGGTGTCTTGTATGCTGTTATGCAAGCCCAATAAGCATCATCTAGTCTTTTTGACCAATCTTGTCGGTTTGGGCAAACTACCTTCTCAAGTATGCCTTTGATCTCCTTATTTGCTAGCTCAACTTGCCCATTTGTCTGCGAATGGTAAGCTGTAGCAACCTTATGTTTCACTCCATGTTTATCTAGCAACCATTTTAACCACTTTTTCACAAAATTGGTCTCTTCATCGTTGATAATAGCTCTTGGGGTTCTGAACCTTGTGAACACATGTTTCTGCAAGAACTTCATCACAACTTTGGCATCGTTCGTCGGATAAGCTTCAACCTCGACCCACTTGGATACATAATCTACTGCTACCAATATGTACTTGTGACCAAAAGACGGAGGGAAAGGACCAAGAAAGTCAATACCCCAAACATCGAACAGTTCTACCTCAATGATATTTGTTCGAGGCATCTCATTTCTGTTGGTGACGTTTCCAACCCTCTGGCATCGATAACAACTCTTTACATAAGCATATGCATCCTTGAATAGTGTTCGCCAAAAGAATCAGACTTGAAATACTTTGGCCGCTGTACGAGTACCTCTGAAGTGTCCCCCACTCGGAGCTGAATGACAGTGGTATAAAATCTTCGGTATTTCATCTTCTGTCACACATCTCCTAATCATCTGATCTGCACACTTTTTAAACAAATATGGCTCTTCCCAAAAATAGTACTTCACATCGTGAAGAAACTTTTTTCTTTGTTGATACGTTTTATCAATCGGCATCAAACCACAAGCTAAATAGTTAGCAAAATCAGCAAACCAAGGAATATTATGGACATGATTTACCTTCAGTATATGTTCATCTGGAAAGGTCTCCTGGATTGGTACAAGTGTAGAATTTCCCTCTTGCTGCTCCAATTTGGATAAGTGATCTGCTACTTGGTTTTCTACCCCCATTCGATCTTGAATTTCTAGATCGAACTCTTGAAGTAGAAGCACCCACCGGATCAATCTCAGCTTAGCTTCTTTCTTGGCTAATAAGTACTTAATTCCGGAGTGGTCCGTATAGACAATCACTTTGGTACCTACAAGATAATATCGAAACTTGTCAAAAGCAAACACAATAGCAAGTAGCTATTTTTCTGTTACCATATAGTTTAGTTGAGGTCTGGTTAGAGTTCTACTTGCGTAGTAGATGGGATGAAAAACTTTGTTCCTTCGCTGGCCCAAGACAGCTCCAATGGCAAAGTCACTTGCGTCACACATCAACATGAATGGCGAATCCCAGCCTGTTATGACAATTATGGGTGCCGTGACTAATCGATTCTTCAAATCGTCGAAAGCTTTTAAGCATTCCTTATCAAACTTGAATACTAAGTCTTTCTCCAATAGCTTGCATAAGGGTTTAGCCACTTTGGAGAAGTCCTTGATAAATCTTCGATAAAAACCGGCGTGGCCCAAAAAGCTCCTAACACCTTTTATAGATGTTGGAGGTGGGAGATTTTCAATAACGTCTACTTTTGCTTTGTCTACCTCGATCCCATGTCTTGTTATCCGATGCCCTAGAATAGTTCCTTCTCGTACCATAAAATGGCATTTTTCCTAGTTGAGTACGAGATTCGTTTCTTCGCATCGCCTCAGTACCTTAACTAAATTGGCTAAGCAATCCTCGTAAGTATCTCCGAATACTGAGAAATCGTCCATGAAAACTTCCAAGTACTTCTCAACCATGTCAGTGAAAATAGAAATCATACATCTTTGAAATGTAGCTGGTGCATTACATAAACCAAATGGCATGCGTCTGAATGCAAATGTACCTATGGACAGGTGAATTTCATTTTGTGTTGATCTTCCGGTGCTACTGTAATCTGATTATACCCTGAGTATCCATCGAGAAAATAGTAGTAATCTCGTCCTACGAGTCTATCCAGCATCTGGTCCAAAAATGGCAGAGGAAAGTGATCTTTCCTAATCGCCTTGTTCAGCTTCCGGTAATCGATGCAGATTCTCCATCCCGTAACTGTTCTCGTTGGTATCAACTCGTTGTTCTCGTTCTCCACAACTGTGATACCTCCTTTCTTCGACACACATTGGACTGGACTCACCCATGAACTGTCTGAGATGGGGTAAATTATACCCGCATCCAACCACTTGATAATTTCCTTTTTCGCTACATCTTTCATGATGGGGTTCAGTCTCCGTTGTCCATCAATCGTTCCTCTCTCGCCATCTTCTAATATGATCTTGTGCATGCATACAGATGGGCTAATACCGCGAATATCAGCTATGGTCCATCCGATAGCCTTCTTGAATTGTTTCAAAACTATGATAAGTTTCTCTTATTGTTCAGTAGCTAATTCTGCTGAAACAATCACAAGCAAAGTAGAGGCATTACCTAAATAAACATATTTTAAGTGTGAAGGTAATACCTTGAGTTCTAACTTAGGTGGCTCTTCAATTGATGCTTTTGGCTGGCTGTAATCTCTTTTCTCTAATTCCAAAGATTCAAAATGGGATAGCGGATTAAATCCCTTTTGATTAGCTTCTAGCAAAGCTAAGTATTCATCCTCCTCTTTATCATTTTGAGGATCCGATGTCAAAATTCTTTCCAGTGGGTCCTTAACACAGTTAAGTTCATTCTCTACTATTAATTCCTCTAAATCGACTACTGCAGAACAATCATCCATTGTGTCAGGAAATCGCATTGACTTAAAAACATTAAACGTTACCTGATCTTCCTGAACACGCATAGTCAGCTCGCCCTTTTGCACATCAATCAGGGTCCTTCCGGTTGCTAAGAATGGTCTTCCTAGGATAATTGGCACTTCTTTGTCTGCTTCAAAGTCTAGAATTACAAAGTCAGCAGGAAAGATAAATTTATCTACACGTACCAATACGTCCTCGATTTTTCCTTCTGGATGCACTAAGGATCGATCTGCTAGTTGAAGTGTAACCGTAGTTGGTCTAACCACTCCTATCCCCAACTTCCTAAATATTGACATAGGCATCAAGTTGATACTTGCACCTAAGTCATATAATGCCTTACCACAATATGTTGCTCCGATGTTGCACGATATGGTAAAACATCCGGGGTCCTTCATTTTTGGGGGTGGTTTGTCCTAAAGATATGCACTACATTCCTTCGTCAGAGCTACCGTCTCAAATTCTCCAAGTCTTCATTTCTTTGACAAGATATCTTTCATGAACTTGACGTAGTTTGGCATTTGCTCAAGTGCTTCGACCAACGAGATGTTGATGTGAAGTTGCTTGAGTACGTCAAGGAACTTCTTGAATTGAATCTCCTGCTTTGGTTTCTGAAGTCTTTGAGGGTAGGGTGGTGATGGTTTCATTACTGGAACTGATTCTGGTTGATTCGCCTTTGGCGGTAATTCTGCTTCTAACGAAGTTGTTGGTTGATCAGAATTGACTGGTCCTGAGGTTACTTTGTCGGGTTTTGCATATTTCGGTTCAGGTGAAACTGGGGTTTCAACACTTGGTTGAACTTCTTCTGCATCTTTAGCATCAGCTTGCTCCTTTTCAACTTCGACAGTGTTGGGCTCTACGATCTTTCTGCTCCTCAATGTCAACGCTTTACAATGTTCCTTCCCTGGATTTCTCAAGTTTTCCGTATCACTGGGTAAAGCACCTTGTGGTCGGTTCCTGAGTTTAGTAGCAAGCTGGCTCACTTGGTTCTCCAAATTCTTCAATGTAGCTGCTTGGCTCTGGATTAAGGCATCATTCTTTGCCATGTGTGTCTTTAGCAAATACTCTAAGCTATTGGACGCTACAGCTTGAACTGGTTCCTGAACTTGTTGCGGAAAATTAGGCAGCTGGGTTGGTCTGGGTTGGGTGTAAATGGTACTGGTTCTAGCCCTTTGGTTACTCCAGGAGAAATTCGAGTGTTTCTCCATGATGAGTTATAAAAGTTCGATTGCAGCCCTTGCCTTCCTCAGTTTTGGTTCTGATTACCCATGTAGTATACAGATTTTGGGTTCGACAGACATTCTTCGAACAAATACCCTTCCCCACAATAAACACAGGTTATATTTTCGAATTGATTAGGCGGCTGTGCTACA
Organism: Gossypium australe; assembly: GCA_005393395.2. Lineage (NCBI taxonomy): Eukaryota > Viridiplantae > Streptophyta > Magnoliopsida > Malvales > Malvaceae > Gossypium > Gossypium australe. The sequence continues at coordinate 51,780,879 of CM016615.1, read as the reverse complement.
AAACTATTAGACCCATTAGTAGTAAGGTTTTTAAGCATTGAGGATATTGATAATACCTGAGATGCGAGTGAAGTAAGAGCGTCTACTTCATGAATTCCAGCGACTCGTCTTCCTGACGCTGCATGACTGGTTGGCCATTGATAATTGTTGCTGGCAATCCTCTCAATAATTTTATAAGCCTCGTTATAAGACTTAGAAAGGAGAGCACCATTAGCAGAGGCGTCCACTACCATCCTTGTGTGAGCGTTGAGACCATTATAGAATGTCTCAAGTTGAATACAATGTGGGATTCCATGATGAGGCCATTTTCGTAATAGTTCTTTAAATCTTTCCCATGCCTCATACAAGGATTCGTCATCCATTTGCTAGAAAGCAGTGATCTCGTTCCTTAGCTTAGCATTCTTGCTTGGCAAAAAATACTTCATGAGGAATCTCTCGGCTAATTCTTGCCATGTAGAAATGGAGTTCGACGGCAATGAATTCAACCAGGCACGAGCTCTGTCCCTTAATGAATATGGGAACAACTTCAATCGTAAGGCATCTTCGAAAACTCCTACTAACTTGAAAGAATCGCTCACTTCCATAAATAGTTTTAAGTGAAGATAAGGATCTTCAGTAGGCATTCCACTGAATTGGCCCCCTGTCTAAAGCATCTGGAACATGACTGACTTCAGCTTGAATTGTTGTGCCTCGATTTTGGGTTTCCTAATACCCGGATTAAGATCGTTAAATACAGGCACGGCATATTGTCTTAAGGCTCTATCCCTATCATCAGCAATAAGGATAGGATTCTGAGCAGGGTTTGCTCCGTTTCCTTGGTTCATATTCTCGAAATTCATTTCTTTGGTCCTTCTCTGGTTTGCTTGTCTTCTTCGTTGTCGAAAGGTTCATTCTATTTCAGGGTCCACAGGGAGTAAGTCAATAATCTGGTCAATACTCATAAACACCTGAAATAATCACAGAAAAATTAATTAAGTAAAAATTTCAATACGAAAAATAAATAAACCAAAATGTAAAACAGATTCACAAATAATGGCTTTGAAAAAACAGTCCCCGGCAACGGTGCCAAAAACTTGGAACGGTGGAAATGTGCAAGTGTACACAATCGTAACAAGTAATAAAGTGACAAGTAAATGTCGAGTTATCGTACCCACAGGGACTGTAAAAGAATTATTTATGAAAATGATTTTAAACACTTTGGTGAAATAAAAATATTTGGATTTAAGAAATATTTAAAAACTAAACAAAACAAAGTAAAATAAAATAAAACAAAGTTCTAGTGCACTATTTCAAAAACTGATTTTAATCAAGATGATATAATTGTGTTGGATTAATTACATTTCTTACCTTAGAATTATTAAACTTATGCTTATACTCGTTACGAATAAATCACGGCAACTCGGTAATTTGCTAACTTATGAACATATTTACATGTTATTGCACATATATACTTATTAAATTAAACAATCTCTCGCATATTCCTATGTGATTCAACCGATTAATTCAACCTAATAAGCATATAAAAGATCATGTGAAGTAACAAAGTATCCTTACCTTGAAACAATTTAATCACAAAAATCTTGCAAGTTATGCAAGGCATATGTATTGCCAAATACAATGCCAATTTAATCTTCAGCTACCTCAGAAGAATTAAACATGCACAGATTAAGTATTGTGTCCATTAATTACAATTTCAATGCATTTAAATAATTAATTCTTTAGTTATCTAAACAATTAAAATGCCAGAATAACTTAAGCATGATTTTACTTAATCAAACATTTTACCGAGGCCTATAACAACATAAACACAATTTTAATAATTTAAGAGGACGAAATGCAATCAACCCAACACGAATTAAATTCAAGCTAAGCTGATTAAAATAACCATTTCAATATCATAAATATTCATAAACATGTTTGTCAAAACAACAACGAAATTTAAAGAGATAAGGAATAAGAAGCAAATCTGGTGTTTCTCCGTGGCTTAACTGATTGCTCCGTTCTTCATTCTCTTTTGTCCTCAGCAATCAAGGTGGCTTATGAACACTCCACTTGCTGCTCCAAATGGCTGAGAAAACACCTCTTTTCCAAGAGGGGGAATCGGCACAAAAAGGCTTGGTTTTGGTGGAGAAAATGAGAGAAATGGAGAGAAGAGAGAATGGGAGAGTGAATGAGAAATGAAGGATTGAGGGATCAGCAAGGGGTGGTATTTATAGCTGATTGTGGCTGCTAAAAATAGAAAATAGTAGTAGCCAAAGAGACCTCCCTTGGCCGGCCATCTATGTGGCAAAGTTGATGGTTTCAACTTTGCTAAATATGGCATGGGGCAAATCTACAAAGCCACTAAATTTGGAGGGGTTTGAATGCAACTTTGAAAAGTCTTCAAGGGCTTCTTTGCAGCTTAATCAATCAGCTAATAAGCTGATTTGGATATGGACGGTTTGGGCTGCCCAACTCTTTTCTTGGTTCGGTTCAACCGGTTTGGTTCAACTGATGCGGTTCAACTGGGCCTTTTTCATAATTAATTAAGATTAATTTATTTAGCCCAAATTAAATTGGGAATAAATTAAAAGTAATTATATTATGATTAAATATTCATAATTGGACCGTCTTGGGCTGGAAATGAATTCACCTTGATATTTCCAATTGCTTCTCGGGTTTATTCTTCGAGCAGTGTCTGCCGAGCCAATTTTCGCCCTTTGTGCGAATCTGTCAAAAATAGTCAAAATAAATCAAAATTAACTATAAAGTTAATTAAAATTCATCATGTTTATATTTTTAGCACAATTTAATTATTTTATAATATTTAACTATTTTCAGACAAGAATTTATTCGAAACTGCATAAATTTGAGTTAAAGGGGGCATTAAAAAGTGTATAAATTTCCGTGTTTCCACCTGCACTTAGTACTACACACATGACCTAAAACCATCTCATAGCTCTCTTTTACACATAGTGGCCTACACTTAGTACTACCCATGTGACCTAGCTACCTCATTCTTATCTTTTCTATTCTGAAGGTTCAACCGGGAATTCTCACTTTTCATCATTTTACCAATTCATCCAAAATCAATCACAATTCATAATTTACATCAAATAATTACTCCATATTCAACCATATCTCATATAATATAAAGAAATATTAAAACATAAATAAAAAACAATGTATTATCGACATACAAACTTACCTCGAAAGCAAAATCGGTGAAAAGGACTTATTCGTCAATTACTCGTTTTTCCCTCGTTCTAGTTCCAAACCTTGTTTTTCTTGATCTATAACAACACATTTAATTTATTTATTCATCCTGCTACTCAAAGTAGCCTAAATTCACATTTTGGCAAAATTTACATTTTTACCCCTAAACTTTGTCATATTTATGCTTTTGCCCCTAGGCTCGTAAAATGATTTTTATTCAATTTCCTTGTATTTTAAGCCTAGCCGAACCATTTTCATCAGCCCAAAATTTCCACTAATTCACACTTTTATGACAAGTTCCATAACTTTTATAAATTAGTCCTTTTAGGCATTTTTACCGAAAATCACTTAGTAAAAGTCGTTTCTCTAACCATAAACATGCATTTTCTACCATTAAACACAAAAATACACACATATTAATCATGGGTCAAAACCCTAGACTTTAACCATATCTCAAATTAACGGTAGAAATAGATAGATCTTGTTACGAGGATTTCAAAAACGTAAAAATCATTAAAAACGGGGCAAGAACGGACTTACAATCGAGCTTGGAAGCTTGAAAAACCCTATCCATGGTTTTTCCTTGTGAAATTCGGCCATGGGTTGAAGATGGACAAAAATTGGCTTTTAATTTTGTTTTTAATTCATTTTAATTAATAAATAACCAAAATGCCCCTAACTTAAAAATATTCTATTTCACCTATTTCAGGTCTATTTTTGTCCAACAAATTAACCAATGGTCTAATTACCATTTAATGACCTCCAATTTAAATTTTCATAGCAATTTGACACCTCTAGCTTCTAGAACTCAAGTTTTGCACTTTTTAAAATTTAGTCCTTTTGACTAAATTGAGTGCCCAAACATCGAAATTTTTGAACGAAATTTTCGTGAAATCGTTCTGTGAAATTGTAGACCATAACAATATAATAAGAATAAATTTTATTACGTCAAATTAGTGGTCTTGAAACCACTGTTCTGACTAGGCCCAAAATCAGGCTGTTACAACTCTCCCCCCTTAGGGATTTTCGTCCCCGAAAATCTTACCAGAAGAAGTTGCTTTCAACTTTTTATCATAATCACAATTTAATTTAGTTTCGTGGTCAGAGTTTCCTGTAGCTTTTTCCATAATTGGGATATAACCATCGGATCTAAATCTGAAATAATGGAGACTGATACTTCGCATAATCGAATAATCCCAGAACATCTTACTCGATTGGTTTGTTAAACAAGAAATATGTACATGAATGATGAATCACAATCCGATAACATCTTTCTTTTCAGAGATCAAGATAATTCAGATATGAAATCTATAGTGTTTCCATCTCATTTTCTTTATAGAATCATCACTGACTGTAATAATCCTGAATACTCTTGAAATTTGGCTTTTATTTGTTGACAAATCAACATTTGAACACAAGCTCAAAAATAGCATGTAACATACGCAATTATCAGAACATCAACTTCAAATGACTGCACATTTTATTACTCTTTGGATGAACAGACAAGGCACTATTGTAAACTTCGTATAAAAATTTCTATATAAGCCCCGGATTCTTCGGTACATAAATTCCATTTCGGAATAATAATAAAATGAATCAGGTCCAACCATCATCAAATAAGATCAATAGAGTAACCAACTCGCACAAAATAAATGGGGATTTTCCATACAAGCATCTGTAACTACACTTGCCTCTCCACGGGTCAATCAATAATTACTCACAATCTTTCAATAGCTCAAGTCATCAACATTGTCTTAAACTCAGATCTTTCTGTGCCATTAGATACATTAAACTCTTGAGATTATGCAAGATATGGCAATCTTCGTTGAACAAACAATGTCATCAAATTCTCATTACAGACATAATAGTGACCATTTCTAAATCACTAGTCGAACAGTTCTTTTTTATGTGACATTAACCGTCTGAAAACATGAACCATGACTTTATATTCTAGCAATAAAACTCATTCTAATTTGTTCACTAGTGCATAACTGAAAATCATAAATTCATTACTTAATTCCAACTGAACTCAAAACCAGAGCTTCGGTTAATGATACCTTCAATTGCTTTAACTTTATTAGCATGCCTAGACCATTCAAAATTTCAAAATTGGGATAACTTTATTAACAAAACAGCTTTAATTCAGAATAATGTCACCCATTTAAAACAAATCTAATAGGTATTTTTCTATATCATACTTTCAAGAATATCAATTCTCCATTCATACTGCGCGTCTATACACTCGTGAATGCACAAAATTCATTCTCTTAGTTGAGGACATACTTAAATACATATAACTCAAATCACATCCCAACAAATCAGCTCATTCTAATAAAAACGGCTGAGTCGATCTCAACTATAGAATAACACATCTCAAAATACTTCTTTCTCCGTGCTATTAAAACATCTTAAGCACACGATCTTTCGAAATTCTCTTATCATGCTAATCAAAGGCCTTTACAATCGCATTAGCTCAAAGAAACAAAGGCATCATGATTGAATGCATTGACTTTAATCAACTTACCTGAGAAAGAAATCCATCGTACAATTTGAGTTTGTGCTTCCATCATTTATACCGTTGCCAAAGTCAATTCCTTACATGAAAATTAGAGAAATCCAGATACCTAGGTCACCGTGTTCATATGATTAAACTAGAAATACAACCATAATAGATATAGTTATCACAAGTCGAAGAGCACTATTTCAAGATGAGCCATGGTCGATAATTCACAAAATAAGAATGATAAGAAAATCGAGATAAAGAAATCCAAGATACGATACCATACTGGAAGTTTGAGAACATAACTCATAAGAAAATAACAGAGATCTTGATGATTCCTGATCGTCGAATTCAGAGTTTTAAATTTATAATGAGAATGATCGAACCTAGAAACTAACTCTGACAATAATTTTGAGGCAAGCGCACCTACCGAACAGTAGTATAGTTAAGGCAAGACTGGAATGTCGAACCCAAATGAACTAAAAGTACTAATACTAACTTTCTTTTTATTATCTAGCCTAAAATAATTGAAGTTGTTGTTTAATCTAAATTTAACTAACTACTAAGCTAAAGACGCAAAGACAAAAAAAAGAATGAATTGGGGAAATACTGTTGGGAAAACTCAGTTGATTAAGATGATACCCTTAGGAAGAATCCACCTAGACTTCACTTGTTATCTAACACTGAACCAGACGATGTATTCACTTGGCTTGATCCGTAAGATTCCCTAAGTTATATTAAACCTTCTCTCGAGGCGAATAACATCTAATCCTAGGTTGATTAATTGAAATCTCTTTCTAATTAAAACCCCTAGAATCGCATTAACTCGATATATGGACTCCCATATTAGGTTTCACCCTAATCGGGCAAAATTTCGTCACCCTATCTCTAGGCATGCGATCAACTTCGCTTAATTATGCGAGATCTACTCTTAGGCAGGGACTTTTGCTCCTCCACCTAAGCACATTCAACTTTAATCAATATCCCGGAAATATTAACGCAAAAATTAAGCACACATAATTAAGAACAAATCAAGTATTTATCATATAGTTCAGAAAACGATAACAAGATCCGTCTTAGGTTTCATCCCCTTCAGGTATCTTAAGGGTTTTGTTCATAACAATAAAAGAAAACATCTCACAAGAAAAGATAAAACAAAACATAAGAAATCCCTAAAACCCCCTGAAGGAATTGAAGGAGAGATCCGCCGTCTTGAGTAGAATTCCGGCTTCTTGAGATGGATCAACTAGCTATCTTCGAGTGTTTCCCACAAATCTGACCTTTCTGGCTTGGCTCCTTGGCCTAGCTAACCGCCCCATTTCAGGTAATACTTAGGGGGTTTATATAGGCTTTCGAAATAGGTTTCTTTGCCCTAAGTATCCTTTTCCGAGTGAAACTCTTCTTTCCAGCGACAGGGACACGGCCATGGCACACGCCCGTGTAAGTCGTGGCCAGGCCATGTTCGAGCCTGTTGGATGAGGCACGGCCGTGTGGATTTGGGCTAGGCCGTGTGGATTTCGTGATATGGCCCATTTACTCCGTTTTGGGCCCGTTTTCTGTTCTTTCTGTCCTTGGGTGCTCTCCTGATTATAAAACATGAAAAAAAAAGGATTAAGAGCACCTTTTTACATAAATCAAGGGATAAATTATCCAAAAGTATGCTAAATGTTGGATTAAATTATGTTACTTTTACGGTTTATCACATAACCCCACACTTAAGCTTTTGTTTGTCCTCAAGCAAAATTCTCAACTTACAACTAAAACGAACTTTCCATAATTCATAATTCCTATCAACAATGTCTCATCATAATTCATAGATAATTTATACATGGATAATTTAACTCAAAGAGTCCTAAAGATTCAAAAATATAAGTCATACATTTGTATCACGAAAACGTAGGTGTCTCCCCTTATCTAAATAATTACCTTTAATTCAAAACTGACAAGGATTGGCATCCTCACAAAAGATTCACTCAAATCACTCAAAGTGTTTAAGGTTCAAAATTAAGCACTCAAAAGTCGAAGCTGAAAAGTTAATCCCATAGGCTTGCCTGAAAATGAAATCTCCACCACTATAAAATGAGATGATAAACAGATCAAAAGGTCTTTAACAGGGTTGTAACGGGCTAGGGTTAAAGGTGTGGATAAAGGCTGAATTAGAAGGCTAGAATTGAGATCGAATTGACAAGTTACCTGTAACACCCCAAACCCGGCCTAAACACTACGACCGGATCTGGTATGTCACATGGAAAGGTTGTTGTAAAAAGAAACTTTGAGATTTCAAAAACTTCGCGTTGTGTTAACATTTTGAAAATCAAATTCAATTTCAAGGTTTCTTAAAAGCTTTTATTTTTTTTTATTTTAACAGTCGAAAACAGATTCTGTGATACGAAAAACTGAAACTATGGAATTTCATAAACGCGGCATTTAAAAAAAACAGCTTGTGTAGTTCTAAGAAAGTTCCAAATTGAATTATTTATTTGCTTATTATCCGTGTGTTATTTTAAAAAAAATATTTGTTTACAATTTGTTTAGAAAACTCCCAATTTCACGTTTCATAAAATATAATAACCGCAATAAGTCAAAAACCAAATTATAAAATCCCTGAGGCCTTATTACATAACAAATTCCCAAATTAAAAGTAAGTTTAAATAAAGAAAACGAAGTTTACAAAAGAAGTAATGCATGGCCACCGCTGAGTCCAGCTCGGCTCCAAATCCTCAAACTAGGGGTTACCTGCAAAATTAAACAGAGGGGTGAGTCACGAGGACTCCGTGTGTAATTCCCCTTACGAACGAAACCTGGGCCTAAGCCCACAGCACATTGGGCCTTAGCCCTAACAACATGACATATCAGAAAGTGTATGCAATGCAACCCAGCCCCACCTACTGTTCCATCCTCTACACCACCTGTACCAGCCAAAACACCTGTGGCACCAAGCCACTGAATGTGGTACCAAACCACTGTGGTACCAAACCACTGAAATAATGTGACAGAGTCACCAATATATGTGGTATCAAACCACTGAAATAATGTAACAGAGTCACTGATATATGTGGTACCAAACCACTGAAATACACTTCCCCTTTTTATCAATATCATATCCCAATCCCATGCAACATAATATCATAATGTAATGAATGCACATATGTCAACATAAATCAAATCATCAGAGCATATAGATATTCATGATAAAGAATTTACAAGACACCACCAAAGGTAACTAACCTGGTATCGCCAATTTTACCCCCCAAGGGTAACTCAACAGCCATTACCAATGTTTCGGCTTTTAAACAATTCACATACTATTTAATAATCACACAAAAGATGGTGTGAATATTACACACAATCACGCTAAAACTACCTTTAAGGGTATAACGGTAATTTCAATCATCTAACGGCCTCTCCGAAGGCCTACTGTCGATTTGAGGGACACGGTTACCCTTTTTGATCGAAACGGTGCAATTGGGCCAAAACCCAATTTTCGGCCCAAGTGGGCCCACACGCTCGTGTGGCCCATTCAGCCCAAATCTAGCCACAGATATGAGATTCACCTATACCAATCCAATATCTCCTACACAATCATACAATCTATTCATATGGGCCAACGGGCCCATTGGACCCACTTTGGCCCATCGTGGCCCAAGCAGCCTCAACCCACAAGAATACTACTGATGGCCTCAACTATCGCGTCGAAGCCCCCACACGTGCGCTCGCACACTCGTGTGGCTACCATCGCCATGTAACCGGCATTTTGGCAATTTGCCGCTCTACAACTAGAGTAGAGAAGTACACACTTGATTCCTAGGAATCTGGTGCTAACCCGCGCTCCGCCCACTCCTGTGCCCAAACGCTCTCCAAGGTATGCTTCCTCCCATTATAGATAGTTCTATATATAGCCAGCTTCTCACCTTCCCTCTTTGTATCTTTTCGATGTGGGATCCCTCTGTTAGCAGAGTTTAAATCCAACTCAAACTCTGGCCGTCCAATCCGCAAAATAAATACTCCCTTGCTTGTCATGAGATTCGAACCCTTGCTCCCTTCAATAGCTTAACATGCCACTTGCCACCAAGCCACAAGCTCCTCTTGTGTCTAAAATCATGCGCAACTAAATATAACCCTATGGGCCAAAGTCTAAATTCCCTTAAAAAATAAAACAAAAAGAAATGCAAGTGCCAAGACTTGAACCTTGGACCTCCTTCCTTTCTTGTGGCGTCACCCCCCTTGTCTCTTATGTGGCGTCACTTTGCCACTACACCACACACTCCACTTCTGTCATTTTTCTCGACATTTTATTCTTAAAGCCTACCTACTAACTCCCAGGGTTTTATTCACCTAGAACCAAAATTTTTCCTAGGCCCAAGTTTGATCCCGGGACTTCATAGAAGCCCCCTAACCTTACAAAATCACTCACCTAATAGGTCCAACTTACATTAGAGCCGTTCTCTTGTTCCCAAAAATATTTAAAAAGTTCCTACAGTCGGGGCCCAAAAAGGCCCAATTCTCCTAGGCCCAATTTCGGGATGTTACAAATCTACCCCCTTAAAAAAATTTCATCCTCGAAATTTCCAACTATAGGAATAGTCACACATCCTAACCTACCACACTACGCTCACGCTGCGCACTCTGATCTTAATAACACTAATATACTTTTAACTAAATTTCGAAACTTCTTTCTCACATCTAGATATGTAACCGTAGAAGCACATAGAGGTTTATCACACTTGCACATAATTCCAATATTCAAACAACTCATCCAAATAGAACACATATAGAATAAATACCAAAATACAGTCATTACAGCATATAACAGAGCATAAGGTAAGAGAACTTACGGATTTGGTACCGGAGACTCGGGTGCCATACATCCAATAAAGATATATTTTTCTAAACCAAATTTCAATCAAATTTTAAAAAATATTTTCGAACCCATTCTACAGCCGAGTTTTGCAACCAGGCTCTGATACCACTAAATATAACACCCCAAACCCAGCCCAAAAAGGCCCAATTTCGGGATGTTACATTACCTCTCTAGAAATACTGAGACGATAATTACATCAACTGAAAAGTAATAACCCTAATAATACGAGCTTTTCTTTTGATAAATAGACTTTAATTGTATTTGCTCACTTTTCATAACACTAATACTGAATATACTTTGATTTTTTTAAAGAACAAATTAAATCATAAAGGATAATTTTAGCTACTGAAATAATATAATTAGGAAACTAATCAAATCAAATCTGATATAAGGGTAGTCAAAAGAAAATGGTGATAACAAATACAAAGGGTTTTGGGGTAATATTAATGGGTGAGTTAATAAAAAGGGTTGTTAGGATCAACGGGGTTCACTAGGGGTTAATTATGGAGGTAGGTTTTTAGTGGAGTGAGTGAGTTAAATCCTAAGTGCCTTTATCATCTCTGTATATCAAACCAATGGTGTGGTCTTGACATGTATAATTGAAGCAAGTTCAAGAATAACAGTTCAATGTTGACACACTCATAAAAAGTGAGCACGAAAGAATATATGCTCTAAAAGGGTCAAAATCTCACAGAAAATTATGGGTGTTTTTGATATCAACCTCGTAAGTTTTAAACTTCAAAGTAACATTCAGATTCAGGTAGACAACCTAAATTTTTTTTTAATTTTTTTGAAAAATAGACTTATCATGCTTGATTCTCTAGTATCCTTCAAATTTAATCATCAAAGCATAATTAACTATGGCTTGCTTCAAAACATATCAATAAAAATCAATAAATCATCAGAAATTTCATTCTAATTAGTAATATAAGGAAATTACTTAAGAACAAGATATAATTCAGGGATTTGAGAAAATGAAAAAAGTTAGGCACTTTTACCCCCCACACTTAAGATGTACATTGCCTTAATGTACAAGGATAGATAATAGCAATTAGGAGATAATCAAAAGAGAGAGGAAAAAGTGACACTTCCTGAATTCTAGATGTATTCCTTGAATCGGAGGTGAAAAGATGATGACTTATGTAGTATTGAATTACTCCTTAGTGATTTGTTCGTTATTTTGAGTGTGCACTTGAAACTGCGAAGTCATCAGTTAGATATCTCGGTGGCATGATTAAACAAGTGTTTGTTAGCAATACTCGAAGGTTAGATAGCCAATGATATCATGAATGAAATAAAAGTTTGAAATATAAAAGGCAATAAGTTTAAATAAAAACTGAAGCTATGAACTAAAATAAAGAAAAGTAAACCAAAAATAATGATAATAAAAGGACTCAAAGGTCCTCATCGTCTGCTGGGTCCTGCGATGGTTTCAGTGAAGATATGTGGAAGTGATGACAAATCTACTGAAGGGTGGCCTCGATCCCGTCAAAACGTCGAGTGGTGTCATTGAACTGTTGGGTACAGTACTGCTCGAACTGGGTGAGGCGTGCAGAGATGTCCAAAAGTGAAGCTGGTGCATGGGAGGGCCACTGGCTCAGGAATGGTTCCTCCTATGGTGGTGGGACATCATCAGGAACGTCCTCATGCTCCTCCTCGTCAGTGGAGGGGCTAGTCGGTATTGAGGAGGGTCAGTCCCACGTCGATATTTGATCATCCTCATGTGCAGTATCGTCGGTATACCCTGGAGTACCATCTGCCCTATCAGTGTGAGTGAGGAGGTTTGTGCGTCTGTGTCGAGGAGCCCGAAGTACCAAGCCAAGCGTGTGATGTAGGGACCCATAGATATGATCCCTCGCCGATGCTGCTCCGTCTGATGTTGAATAGCTCGGGATATAAAATATGCTAGGTCGACAACATGTCCGTCCGACATACACCATAGATAGTAGGCGTCATGAGTATTGACGATGCCGGTGCTCTCTCGTCGACCTGTCAAAGTATGAGCCAAAATAGTGTGTGCGTACCTTAAAGACAGAGCCAGGGCCGTCGCTTTTGAGCGACTAGGGTCATAATCGAAGGAGTGGGTAACTATCTTGTGCCAACATTGGGTGGGGCTGAAATGTATATGGCGGTGCAACTCCGAAAGGTCATTCTCTGCTACAAAGTCGTCTGTATAAAGTCCTAAAGCAGCTCCAAACTGTGGCATGTTCAGTTGTCGTATAGTGCCACCGAGACGAAATTGTATCGTGCCCGGATCATCGTACTTGCTCATCACTGTTTGAAGTTGAAATGTTGAGCAGAGCTGCAAAGCGGGCTCTAGGTGTGTGGGCTCGTTAATATTGAAGAATTACTCCCACGGATCAGTAGTTAGGAGAGCCCGGATGTCACTGTCAAGATGGACCTGCTCTAAAGCGGCCCAGTCGATACATCTGCCCGTACCGAGGGGTCGCGTGCGTAGTAATTTATAACGATCCTCTTGAACTACTGGAGGAAATTGAAGGAACAGATGGCGCACTTCGGTGAATGCTCTTGCGGATGATGATCCAGGTAGCTTTCACTTTTTCGAGCTCGGAGCTGCTGTTCTCTTTCCTCGAGATGACGACATTGTATCTGAAAACAGTTGGTACTCAAGTGATAACAAAGCATTTATTTTGATCGATACCCAAAATATTCAAAGTCTAAATAAGAGCATTTTAGCCATGAGAAATTATATTGACAAAATTATCTAATTTAAGCAAAAAAATAGCAATCAAATTAGTTCTGAATATCAAGAAATTATACTTAAAACTAAATAAAACTAAATAATACTGTAAGTAAAAAGAAACTAAATAACATGAAATTTTAATCAAATAACAAATAAAATAGATGAAAATGAAATAGTGAAGAGTGACCAGCAGTGTTTTGAGGTGTGTGGCGACGTGAACGGTGGAGCAAGGGTGTGTACGGTGGTGCACGGTCGTGCGCTGTAAAATTCTGGGTACCACGGCTGTGGCGAGGGCGTGGGCTCTATTAATACGGGCGTGGCGGTGTTTTGTGTGGGTTTTTTTTAAAAAGGAAAGGTGTTATGGGGGTCAAAATGGGGGTGATTTTAGGATGGTGGCCGGATTAAGGAAGGAGGGGTTGAGAGAATCGGTTAGGGTTGTGATTTGGGGAAGATGAGAATTTAAGTTCCTTAAATAGGGGTGAGAGCATGGCCAAGGGCCACGCCCATGTTCGATTTTAATCAGTCCGTGTTTTTCGTGATTTTGAATTTTGGGCGCGTTCAAGGTATTTGGCCACGGCCGTGGTCAAGGTGCCACGCCCTTGTTCTTCTTCCTGCGGTTGTTTAGAACGGGTGTGTTTAGCCCGTGCTCGGCAAGTCAGTATCTTCACATGGTTGTAAGGCACGACCGTGTCTTGCTCGTGTTTGGTAAGTCAGTATAGTCCACGGAAAGTCGGCACGGGCGTGGATTTTTATCGCAACCCGTGTTGGGGAACAATTTTCTTCTTTGTCGTGCATGACTACTAGCGCCTGTGGTTCGTCCCCTGGCTTCCACACGGCCATGGGCACGCCCGTGTGGTCTAAAACCTGCGCTTTATCGGATTAATTAGTATGGAATTAAATGCTAAAAATTAAGAATCTAATGTTAGTGAGGTTAGTGCTCGGGTTGCCTCCCGAGAAGCGCTCGTTTAAAGTCTTAAGCTAGACTTATCCTATTTTCATTTTTAAAAAGAAGGTTCACGGAGTTGAAGCTCCTCTCTCGTATCCCTAAAATCTTCACTATTATAGATTTTGAGTCGGTGACCATTTACCTTGAAAGTACCTTGAGGATGAGTTACCTCGATTGTGCCATAGGGAAAAATTGTTTTAATCATGAATGGACCTGACCATCTTGGTTTCAGTTTCCCAGGAAACAATTTAAGCCTTGAGTTGTATAGCAGGACCAAGTCCCCTACTTCGAATTGTTTCGATTTCTTTAGACGAGCATCATGGCGTCACTTTGTTGCCTCATTGTATAGCTTCAAGTTCTCGTAGGCATCAACTCTCCATTCGTCTAGCTCGTTCATCTGCATCATTCTTTTCTTTCCTACAGCTTTAAGATCATAATTTAAAAATTTTATAGCCCAAAAAGTTTTGTGTTCTAACTCGAATGGTAGATGACAGCTTTTCTCGTAGACAAGTTTGTATGGGGATGTTCCTAGGGGGTTTTAAACGCTGTTCTATAGGCCCATAGGGCATCATCTACTTTTAATGCCCACTCTTTTCTGTTTGATTCAACCATTTTTTCTAGGATGCGTTTAAGTTCTCGGTTTGCTACTTCAACTTGCCCACTGGTTTGAGGGTGATATGGGGTAGCTATCCTGTGGTGTACTCCATATTTTTTAAGACTTTGTCAAATTGGGTATTACAAAAATGAGTGCCCCTATCACTAATGATCACTCTAGGTGTTCCAAATCGAGAGAACAGTTACTTGAGAAACTTAACTACTACTCTAGCATCATTGGTAGGTAAAGCTTAGACTTCCACCCATTTTGACATGTAATCAACTGCCACTAGGATGTATTTATTTTCAAATGAACTAGAGAATGGACCCATAAAATCAATACCCCATACATCAAATATTTCACATGATAGCATATATGTTTGAGGCATCTCATCACGTTTAGAAACATTACCTATTCTTTGGCATTTATCACACGAAGCGACATACCTGTTGGCATCTTTGAATAGAGTGGGCCAATAAAAACCTGATTCGAGTATTTTATGTGTTGTCTTAATGCCACTGTAGTGTCCTCCTGAAGGTCCTGAATGGCAATGTTCTAGGGTTTTACTTGCTTCCGCCTTTGTAACGCATCTTCGAATTACCTAATCTGCACATATGCGGAAAAGAAAGGGATCTTCCCAAAAATAGTTTTTCGCATCAGCAAAGAATCGCTTCTTTTGGTGATATGTTAGTCTTTTTGGCAAGATGTTAGAAGCTAAATAATTCGCAATATTTGCAAACCATGGTACCTCAGAGTGGGTTATAGAAAAGAGTTGTTCTTCGAGAAACGAGTCGTTTATCTCACTTTCATCGAGCTCTTCGATATGTGGGTTCTCAAGCCTAGAGAGGTGATCTACTGCAAGATTCTCAGCTCCTTTCTTATCTTGTATTTCCAAATCAAATTCCTGTAAGAGTAAAATCCATTGTATGAGTCGAGGTTTTGCATCAGATTTAGTTAAAAGATAATGAATAGCTAAATGGTCAGTGTAAACAACAACTTTAGATAGTATTAAATACTGCCTAAATTTGTCAAAAGCAAAAACTACAGCTAGTAATTCTTTCTCTGTGGTGGTGTAGTTTTCTTGTGCGGGTGCCAATGTTCTGCTAGCATAATAAATTGGCTGAAAATGCTTGTCCCTTCGTTGTCCCAGACTGCACCTACTGCAAAATCACTCGCTTCAACATTTGTTCAAAGGGTAAATTCCAATCAGGTGCAATTATAATCGGAGCATTTATTAGTTTATCCTTAAGGATATTGAATGCATCTAAACATTTCAGATCGAAATTGAAAGGAACATCTTTTTCTAGTAATTTTGTTAAAGGCTTAGCTATTTTAGAAAAATCTTTAGTGAATCTTCTATAGAATCCTGCATGTCCTAAAAAACTTCTAATAGCCTTAACTGAACTAGGGGGAGGTAATTTTTCTATGGTTTCAATCTTTGCTTTATCTACCTCGATCCCTTTACTAGAAATCTAATGTCCTAACACAATCCTTTCTCTAACCATAAAGTGGCATTTTTCCCAATTTAAAACAAGGTTTGTTTCCTCACATCTCATTAGAACTCGTTTTAAATTTTTAAGGCAAAGATGGAAAGAATTACCGAATACTGAGAAATCATCCATAAATACCTCCATAATGTCTTCCACGAGTTCGTCGAAGATTGCCAACATGCAACGCTGAAAAGTAGCAGGAGCATTACATAATCCAAAAGGCATTCTACAATAAGCAAACGTACCGTAAGGGCATGTGAATGTTGCCTTCTCTTGATCTTCAGGTGCTATTGGGATTTGGAAATAGCCAGAGAGTCCATCTAGGAAGCAATAGTACATATGCCCAGATAACCTTTCTAACATTTGGTCAATGAAGGGCAAAGGAAAGTGATCTTTTCTAGTAGCGTCGTTCAGTTTTCTATAGTCTATACAGACTCTCCAACCTGTAACTGTTCTTGTAGGAATCAACTCATTCCTTTCGTTGGGCACCACAGTCATACCTCCTTTCTTTAGAACTACCTGCACAGGACTTACCCAAGTACTGTCAGAAATAGGATAGATTATTCCTACATCTAGAAGTTTAATTACCTTAGCTTTGACCACTTCTTTCATATTAGGGTTTAACCATCTCTGAGGTTGCACACACGGCTTGTATTCCTCTTCCATTAAAATTTTGTGGGTGCAAAATGATGGGCTTATTCCCTTAATGTCAGAGATTTTCCAAGCTATGGCTCTTTTATGTTCTCTTAGTACCTGTATCAACTCCTCTTTTTCCTTGAGTTCTAGCTCTGAAGAGATAATTACCGGTAGCGTCAAATTTTCCCCAAGGAATGCATATTCTAAGTGTTTCGGCAATTGTTTCAATTCCAATTTGGGCGGCTCATCAATGGAGGGTTTTTGTTTTAGTTCGTCATCGACTTTAATGCTTTCTTCTTTCGTATATCTAGATGAAGATGTATTCAAATTTAGCTCATTGACTTCATCTTCTTCCCCCTCTTCTTGAGTCAGGCACAGTTCCATCGTGTCATCATGTATAATTTCCTGTAATGAGTTTTAAATGATATGATCAGTGGTATCAACAAAATAACAGGAATCATCTTGTTCTCTAGAATATCGGATGGCATCATAAATTTGAAAAAATAATTTCCTCATCGCCTATCTTTAATGCAAGTTTACTGTCACCTACATCAATAACAGCTCTGGCAGTAGCTAAAAAAGGGCGCCTAAAATTAAGGGAACCTCAATGTCCTCATCCATGTCAAGCACAACAAAATCAACAGGGAAAATAAATTTATCAATTTTTACAAAGACATATTCGATTACTCCTCTAGGATATTTAATAGATGTATCAGCTAACTAAATACTCATCCTAGTGGGTTTTGGTTCCCCAAGATCTAGTTGTTTAAACATTTTATAAGGCATTAAATTAATACTGGCACCTAGATTAGCTAATGCTTTCTTAATATTTAAACTACCAATTAAACAGGGAATAGTAAAACTTCTTGGGTCTTTCAATTTGGTTGGTAACTTGTTCTGGAAGATGGTCGAACATTCTTCATTAAGCTCCACTGTTGATATTTCTGCAAGCTTCCTTTTATTCGTCAGGAGTTCTTTTAAGAATTTTGCGTGCGTTGGCATCTGCGAAATGGCTTCAACAAAGGGTAAGTTAATATGTATTTGTTTGAAAAGTTCAAGAAATTTACCGTATTGGGCATCTAATCGGTCTTTCTTCAACTTTGCCGATATGGGATTTGTGGTTTATTTTCGTTGCGTGTTGGAGTTACATCCTCAACTCCCTCATCCTTTGCTTTGTTATCTTCGTGTGGTATTTTTTTCTTTGGTTCGACTAACTCCTTTCCACTTCTCAGTGTAACTGCCTTTACCTGTTCGGTTCCTTTAGAAAAAATCTCTGATCGAATTTCAGAAACTATCTTAGTAAGTTGTCCAACTGACTTAGTAAGTTCCCCAACTTGGCTTTCGATCCCTTTGATTGATGCCTGTTGACTATTGAGTGTCGTCTCAGTTTGTTGGAAACGGGTATCTGTGGCTGCCATGAACTTTGTCAGCATCTCTTCAAGGTTTGGCCTCTTTTCCTGTGGATAGGGCTGATTTTGGAAATTTTAAGGAGGTTGTTGTCTTTGATTTCCTTGATTTCCTTGACCTCCCCATGAAAAATTTGGGTGATTCCTCCAACCTGGATTATAAGTATTACTATAAAGTTTATTATTAGATCTGAAATTATTACCTATATAGTTCATCTGTTCACTTTCTATGCTCGGTTGGTAGGGTGGGTACTCAGGATTCGCCACAGTTCCACTTGCGTCGCACTGCATTACTGGATGTACCTGCGAAGAACACAAACTATCAAGCTTTTTATTCACCATCTCTACCTGTGTTGATAGCATGGTTACTGCGTCGAGGTTGAAAATTCCGGCTGATTTTGTTGGTTTTGTCCTTGTAACCTACCACTGATAGTTATTCAGTGACATCTCTTCAATAAACTCGTAGGCTGCTTCAAGAGTTCTGTTGTTCAGGGTTCCACCGGTGGCTGAATCAATTAGTTGCCTCATAGAGGGGTTCATACCGTTATAGAAAGTTTGGACTTGGAGCCACAAGGGTAGACCATGGTGCGAACACATTCTCAAGAGATCTTTGTATCTCTCCCATGCATCGTGTAATGTCTCTAAATCCATCTGCACAAAAGAAGAGATATCATTCCGTAATTTGGCCGTTTTGGCCGGTGGGAAATATTTTAATAGAAATTTTTTGGTCATTTGATCCAATGTAGTGATTGACCCTCGTGGTAACGAGTTTAACCACTGTTTGGCTTTATTCCTTAATGAAAAGGGAAATAATCGAAGACGTATGGCATCATCAGAAACGCCATTTATTTTGAAGGTATCACTGAACTCTAAAAAATTAGCTATATGAGTATGTGGGTCTTCGTCCTGTAAACCATCAAAAATAAATTGTTGAATCATTTGTATAGTGTTAGGCGTTAATTCAAAATTATTAGCAGCTATAGCAGGCCTAGCAATACTCGATTCTGCTCCTGTTAAATAAGGTTTAGCATAATCATACATAGTACGCGGAGCATTATTTTCTGCCACGTCTTGTGGTGGTGAATTATTCTCGTCCATCCCTTCAGTAGGATTGGATCTGCCTTCTCGCTCTTCTTCTGTGTAATTTAGGGCTCGCCTAATTTCTCTGTGATTCCTGCGAGCGGTAGCTTCAATATCACTGTCATATACTAATGGTCCTCTCGGATTCCTTCTAGCCATAAACTAGAGGTACCTGCTAGGGAAAAGGAAGAAAGAAAATTAGCAAAATCAAAATTTAACCTAAAATAAAAGTAAATTGCGGAAAATAAAAATAATGGCTAAAGTAATAAAAATAGAGCTTTCTTAATATTTTAGTTCCTTGGCAACGACGCCAAAAACATGATCGTTGAATTCAGAGTCTTAAATTTATAATGAGAATGATCGAACCTAGAAACTAACTCTGACAACGATTTTGAGGCAAGCGCACCTATCGAACAGTAGTACAGTTAAGGCAAGACCGGGATGTCGAACCCAAAGTAACTAAAAGTGTAACACCCCTATCCTGTGTCCGTTGCTAGATTAGGGTTAGGAGCGTTAGCAGACAGATCAGAAACATTCACAGGCAAAATCATACATTCAATCATCATTCTCAGACATAATGTCCCTTAAACGGGTCCTCGAGACCTCAGTCATACTTAGAAGTCGAGTCGGGACTAAACTGAAACACATATGAAATTTCACGAAAATTTAAAACTTTAATAAACTACAGGGGAGACACGCCCGTGGGAGGAGACCGTGTGTCATCCACGGCTTCTAGATGCCCCCGTGTATCCAACAGTGTCTATATACTAACTATACCAACACGGTCATTAGGCACGCCCGTGTGCCATGGCCGTGTACTTTAAGGTCATATACTGACTTCCCCACAACGGCCACCAAGCACGCCCGTGTGTTTGGCCGTGTACTTTTATATTAGCTACTGACTTGCACACCACGGCCAGAAGACACGCCCGTGTCGAGGCCGTGTGATACTAAACTGCATCCTATAACTCATCCACGGTTGTTAGGCACGCCCGTGTGCCACAACCGTGTGACATTATAGGCCATTTACAAGGCCAAAATGCCACCCATAAGGGTCAAACCTACAAGCCATATTTAACAAGATATATCATGCACATTTTACCATCAAAACATACAAAATAATCAACCAATTCATGCATCTTTGCCAACTAAGGTAATCACACTACAAACCATTCAAACCAATTCCAAACATACCAATTTGCATGACTAAATCTAAATTATACCAAGCTCCTTTCATCAATATATATACTTACCATCTCATAACCATTTCATATATCAACTAATCATGCCAAAACGACTTCACATATCACATTCATTAAGGCATATTACCAAAACATAATTAGCCAAATCACATGGCTAAGTTCATTATACAACTTATACCAAAACTAGCCTATACATGCCATATTGAGCTATATACATTTTCAAAGGGTACCAAAATAAGTTTTAGTAGTGTGATGACGATCCGTGATGGTCCCGAGCCTTCAGTAGCTTTGACAACCTATAAAACAGATTAAACACACACACAGAGTAAGCTTTCCAAAAGCTTAGTAAGTCATATACAAATAAACTTGGTATATAAAAAAAATGCATATGTGCAAACAAATACATTAGCACATCTCAATCACTTAGCCATTTTCACCATTTCTGAATCATATCACAAATTCCATATACATATCCTCATAGTAGGATCAATTAAATGCTTACCTTGAATACACCATTAGTGTATAATCACGTACCTGAATCGAACATTCATTTACTCAATCTAGTAAAGCTCGGATTTGCCAATTGCATTTCAGACTCATTTGTGGAACCATAAAGAAATCCAGTAATATATTCAGAAACTCAGAAAGATCGTACAATGCCATCGTCCCAGATGAGGTCTTACGTGTACTCAGATATTGATGCCACTATCCCGGACAGGGTCTTACACGAATCAGTACGATGCCGATGTCCCAGACATGGTCTTACACGTAAGGATTATAACAATGCCAACGTCCCAGATGTGGTCTTATACATAAAGCTCATATTGATGCCAATGTCCCAGACGTGGTCTTACACATAACCAGATATCGAAGCCACTGTCCTAGACAGGGTCTTACATGAATTTCAAATCAACGTTGACGTCCCAGACGCGATCTTACATGAATCTCAACAGAACAGATATCTATGTCGTGACTTAGTCAATTCCATCTATTCATATGCTCATGCGAGGCTTCCTGAACTTAATCACTATATCGAACTTATCTCGGCATTCAAATGCAAGACCTCTCATAAACATTCACTATCATCAGAATCATATGAACAATTACAATTGCATACATATACATTTATTTGCATAATGACTTACCTCGGATTCGGTTTATCGAAATAAAAACGGCTAATCGTTTATTTTCGCTTTCCCGTGATCTAAATCCGTTTTCCTCGGTTCTTGATCTAAACATATTCAGAATTAACCTTTTTATTCACTAGTTCATTCAATTCAATCCAAAGACATATATTTAGGGCTATTTGCAATTTAGCCCTCACATTTGCACATTTTATCAATCTAGTCCATTTTTTCACAAAACACCAAATTCACAAAATCCACCAAAGCTCATGCTTAGCCGAATATCCCTAGGGACTATATAAGTCTAAATATTTCATAAAATTCACAAATTAGTCCCCCAAAACAATATTTTCTCAATTTAGCCCTATTTAGCTAAATTCAACAAAACTTCAAGAACAAAACATGTTCATCAAGCTTAGATATTTCATTTAACACCATAAAACATCACAAAACTCAACATATCAACAATAGCATAACTCAAAAACATCATCAATTCACAAAATTGAGACATGGGTTTGATAGTAGAAGAAGCAACGATTGCAAAAACGTAAAAATCATCGAAAACTGACTCAAAATCATACCTTAATTTGAGCTTGAAAATGCCGAATGCCTAGCTCAAGGTTTTCTTCTTTTTATTTCTTTGATTTTCGGCTAACAAGGATGATAATGTGGCCATTTTTATGTTTTTTTCTTAAACATATAATCATTTATTACAAAAGACATTTTTAACCTTTAAAACAAATATATCAAAACATATAATTCAAGGTCATTTATGACCTTAGCCATCCACTAACCACTTATTGGCTTATTCGCCTATTAAGGCCACAACATTCAAAACCCATATCACATTGATACTTTAACAATAGCAAGCAACTTTCACATTCAAAGCAATTTCATCCTTTTGTCAAATTAAACACACAGACAATCAAATTAACTTACGAAAATTTAACACATGCTAAACCACATATCAACGACACAGACTATAATATTAAAATATTGTACGAACTCGAATTTGTGGTCCTGAAACCACTATTCTGACTAGGGTATAAACCGGACTGTTACAATTCTCCCCCTTAGGGATTTTCGTCCCCGAAAATCTTACCATTTAACAGATTTGGATATTGTTGTTTCACTGAGTCTTCAGGCTCCCAGGTAGCCTCTTCAAACCCATGTCGATTCCATAGTACTTTCACTAACGGAATCTTCTTATTTCTCAACTCTTTCACTTCACGAGCTAAGAAACGGATCGATTCTTCTTCATATGTCAAATCAGATCGGATTTCAATTTCAGATGGGGCAACCACATGTGACAGATCGGATCGATACCTACGGAGCATCGAAATATGAAATACGTTGTGTATCTTTTCTAGCTCAGACAATAACTTTAATCTATATGCAACAGGTCCGGCACGTTCAATGATCTCATACGGTCCGATGAACCTCAGACTTAATTTGCCTTTTTGTCCGAATCGAAGCACTTTCTTCCACGGAGACACTTTCAGAAATAATTTGTCGTCGATCTCAAATTCTATATCTTTTCATTTCAAATCCGCATACGACTTCTGACGATCAGATGCTGCTTTCAGACAATCCCAGATCAACTTCACTTTCTGTACTGAATCTTTTATCAAATCAACACCGTGAAGCTTATTCTCACTGAGTTCGGTCCAATACAGAGGTGTACGACATTTACGTCCATACAAAGCTTCATAAGGTGCTATTTTGATGCTCGTCTGAAAACTGTTATTGTATGCAAATTCGATCAACTGCAGATACAGTTCCCACGAACCATTAAATTCAAGTATACAGCATCTCAACATATCTTCAAGAATCTAAATAATTCGTTCAGACTGACCATCTATTTGTGGATGAAAAGTTGTACTGAAATGCAATTTCGTGCCCAAAGCTTCTTGCAGTTTCTTCCAAAATCTCGACGTAAACCTCGGATCTCTATCAGACACAATGGATAGTGGCACCCCGTGCAATCTTACAATCTCAGCAATATAAAGTTCGGCAAATCTCTCAAGTGAGAAATTAGATCTTACAGGAATAAAATGGGTAGATTTCGTTAATCGGTCAACTACGACCCATATTGCATCTTTCTTTCTCGGGGTCAGAGGCAAACCAGAAACAAAGTCCATCGTCACTCTATCCCATTTCCACTCAGGAATCAAAATCGGTTGTAACAACCCAGACGGAACTTGATGTTCAGCTTTCACTTGCTGACAAATTAAACATTTCAAAACAAAGTCAGAAATGTCCCTTTTCATACCAGACCACCAGTAGTGTCGTTTCAAATCATGATACATCTTAGTACTCCCCGGATGAACGGATAGACGACCATTATGTGCTTCATTCAAAATCAACTGAATCAACTCTGGATTTCTCAGAACACAGATACGATCTCGGAATATCAAACAATTATCAACAATTTGAAATTCATATTCAGAGTTCATTTCACACTGAGCTCATTTTGCTAGCAATTCATTATCAGACTTCTGAGCATCATATATCTGTTGTAAAAACAACAGTTTCGCTTTTAATTCAGCTATCACAGAACTATCATCAGACAAGTCTAACTGAGCATTCAAAGCGTGTAATGCATACAATGATTTTCTACTCAGAGCATCCGCAACAACGTTTGCTTTACCTGGATGATAAGCTATCACAAACTCATAATCTTTCAACAGCTCAAGCCATCTTCTCTGACGTAGGTTCAAATCTTTTTGAGTCATCAAATATTTCAAACTTTTGTGATCTAAAAATATGTGACATTTCTCACTGCATAGATAATGACGCCAAATCTTAAGTGAAAACACAATCGCAGCTAACTCAAGATCATGTGTCGGATAGTTCTTCTCATGAGGCTTTAACTGTCTCGAGGCATAAGCTATCACTTTGCCTTCCTGCATCAAAACACATCCCAAACCATTAAACGAAGCATCACTGTATACAACAAATTCTTTACTCGATTCTGGCTGTACTAATACTGGAGCTTCGGTTAACAGAGTTTTCAACTTATTAAAACTTTTCTGACATTTATCCAACCATTCAAATCTGACATCTTTCTGAAGTAATCTAGTCAATGGAGTAGCTATCACTGAAAACCCTTTTACAAATCTGCAGTAATAACCAGCAAGTCCCAGAAAACTATGGACTTCAGACACGTTTCTCGAAGGTTTCCAATCCAGAATAGCAGAAATCTTACTCGGATCCACTCGGATTCCAAAAGCTGACACAATATGTCCTAGAAAGCTAACCTCATGCAACTAGAATTCACATTTGCTGAATTTCACGTATAATTGCTTTTCTCTCAGAGTTTGTAACACAATCTTCAAGTGTTCAGTATGTTCATTTTCATTCCGTGAACAAATCAATATGTCATCTATGAATACTAAAACAAATTGATCTAAATACGGTTTGAAAATTCTATTCATCAAATCCATAAAAACAGCAGGAGCATTGGTTAGTCCAAATGGCATAACTAAAAATTCATAATGCCTGTACCTCGTTCTGAAAGCAGTCTTCAGAATATCTAAATCTTTCACTCTCAACTGATAGTATCCAGATCTCAGATCAATCTTAAAAAACACAGTAGCTCCTTTTAACTGATCAAACAAATCGTCTATTCGGGGCAACGGATATTTATTCTTTATTGTCACTTTATTCAGCTGACGATAATCAATACACATTCTCATCGTGCCATCTTTCTTTTTCACAAACAAAACTCGAGCACCCCAAAGGCGAGAAACTCGGTCTAGCAAACCCTCTTTCGGTCAATTCTTGGAACTGTGACTTTTAACTCTTTCAACTCTGTTGGTGACATTCTATACGGAGCTATCGAAATAGGTGTAGTACCAGGCAACAAATCAATACCAAATTCAACTTCACGAATCAGAGGCAAACCCGGTAACTCTTCAAGAAACACGTTAGAAAACTCACAAACAATAGGCACTGATTCAACCTTCTTCTCAGATACTCTTAAATCAATCACATAAGCAAAATATGCTTCGTAACCCTTTTTCACATAATTTTGAGCTTTCAAAATAGATATCACCGCAGGCAACCCATTCAAATCATCAGACTCAATTCGTACAATCTCATCATTCGAACCTTTCAAATCTCTAGTCTTTCTTTTACAGTTCACAACGGCATCATGCATAAACAACCAATCCATACCCAGAATAATATCAAATTCATCAAATGGAAAAAGCATCAGATCAGCAGGGAAACAGATATCGCGAAACAGTAACAGACAGTTCTTGCATACTTTGTCAACAAGGACAATTTTACCTAAGGGGTTCGATACTTTCATAGCAAACTCAGTAGACTCTACAGGCAAAGTCTTACTGAATACTAAATTCATGCATATATATGAATGCGTAGAACCAGGGTCTATCAAAGCAATCACAGAAGTATCATAAATAGTAAAAGTACCAGTTAATACATCAGGTGATGAAGCTTCCTCACGAGCTCGAATAGCATACGCTCTGGCAGGCGCTCTAGCTTCAGATCGGACAATATTGTCTCTCATAGTCCTCTGACTACCATTGACGTTTCTTACATTCTTCGTCGATCTACCTCTTGCAGATGCATTATCAGACCTCAAATTCTGAACAGTTTCTAGCTCGACAGACTCAGGGCAATCATGGAGAAAATGATCAAGCAATCCACATCTGAAGCAAGCTCTGTCATTCAATCTACAACTTCCCGAATGCCTTTTTCCGCAATGTTTACATTCAGGTCTCTCAGATCGAGCAATTCCCACGCTAGCCACTGAAGTTGCTGAGGTTTTAGAACTCATTTGCAGTCTAAATTGATTTCTATTCAAATGTCCCACATTATCTCTGGAACGACCTTGATCATCTCTGAATCTTTTTGGAGCAGACTGAAATGTTTTACACTGAAATTTCTTTCTCATATCTCGAACTTCAGACTCAGCTTTTCTTTTATCTTTCCCGAGTGCTTCAGCTTTACAAGCTCTGTCAACAAGTACCACAAACTCTTTTATTTCTAAAATCTCGACTAACAAACGGATGTCTTCATTAAGGCCATCTTCGAATCTTTTGCACATTATAGCTTCAGAAGATACACATTCCCGGGCATATTGACTTAGTCTCACGAATTCTCGCTCATACTCAGAAACAATCATTCGGCCTTGTTTAAGTTCCAGAAATTCCTTTCGTTTCTGATCAATGAACCTCTCACTGATATATTTCTTCCAGAACTCGATCTGAAAGAAGTCCCATGTTACTCGTTCTCTCGGAACAACAGAAGTTAAGGTTTTCCACCATTGATAGGTTGCATCTCGAAGTAACGATACCACACACTTTATGCATTCTTCCGGAGTTAGAGACATTTCATCAAATACCCGGATCGTATTTTCAATCCAGAATTCAGCTTTTTCAGCATCATCATCTTTAGTAGCCCGGAATTCCTTGGCCCCATACTTACGGATCTTGTCAACAGGAGGCTTATTCAACAGATTCAGATTTACAGCCGGAGGTATATCGGATGTCTGAAGGGGATTAATCGGGGGCGGGGGTTGTGAAACAGTCGGGTTATTTCTTACGAACTGAGTGAACCACTCACTCATCATCTGGAAGAAAGCTTGTTTAGCTTCTCCATCATGACCGCTCATAGCCGGTCTCGAATCAGAGGACGCTGTCCCTTGCGCGGGAGCAGGTGCATTACATTCTACGTCGTCAGCTACGGCTCTTTCGGGATCCATTTCTATACGAAAAACACATTTTATACGTCAGGATTTATCACACTATCACAATTCAAATATATAGCATATATAGCTAGACTCTGACATGCTACGTTAGTCTGAGAATCGGCTAAACTGTAGCTCTGATACCAACCAAATGTAACACCCCTATCCCGTGTCTGTTGCCAGATTAGGGTTAGGAGTGTTACCAGACAGATCGGAAACATTCACAGGAAAAATCATACATTCAATCATCATTCTCAGACATAATGTCCCTTAAACGGGTCCTCAAGACCTTAATCATACTTAGAAGTCGAGTCGGGACTAAACTGAAACACATACGAAATTTCACGAAAATTTAAAACTTTAATAAACTACAGGGGAGACACGCCCGTGGGAGGAGATCGTGCGGCTTCTAGACGCCCCTGTGTATCCAACCGTGTCTACATACTAACTATACCAACACGGTCATTAGGCACGCCCGTGTGCCATGGCCGTGTACTTTAAGGTCATATACTGACTTCCCCACCACGGCCACCAAGCACGCCCGTGTGTTTGGCCGTGTACTTTTATATTAGCTACTAACTTGCACACCACGGCCAGAAGACACGCCCGTGTCGAGGCCGTGTGATACTAAACTGCATCCTATAACTCATCCACGGTTGTTAGGCACGCCCGTGTGCCACAACAGTGTGACATTATAGGCCATTTACAAGGCCAAAATGCCACCCATAAGGGTCAAACCTACAAGCCATATTTAACAAGATATCTCATGCACATTTTACCATTAAAACATACCAAAATAATCAACATATTCATGCATCTTTGCAAACTAAGGTAATCACGCTACAAACTATTCAAACTAATTCCAAACATACCAATTTGCATGACTAAATCTAAATTATACCAAGCTCCTTTCATCAATATATATACTCACCATCTCGTAACCATTTCGTATATCAACTAATCATGCCAAAACGATTTCACATATCATATTCATTAAGGCATATTACCAAAACATAATTAGCCAAATCACATGGCTAAGTTCATTATACAACTTATACCAAAACTAGCCTATACATGCCATATTGAGCTATATACATTTTCAAAGGGTACCAAAATAAGTTTTAGTAGTGTGATGACGATCCGTGACGGTCCCGAGCCTTCAGTAGCTTTCACGATCTATAAAATAGATTAAACACACACACAGAGTAAGCTTTCCAAAAGCTTAGTAAGTCATATACAAATAAACTTGGTATATAAAAAAATGCACATGTGCAAACAAATACATTAGCGCATCTCAATCACTTAGCCATTTTCACCATTTCTGAATCATATCACAAATTCCATATACATATCCTCATTGTAGGATCAATTAAATGCTTACCTTGAATACACCATTAGTGTATAATCACGTACCTGAATCGAACATTCATTTACTCAATCTATTCAAGCTCGGATTTGCCAATTGCATTTCAGACTCATTTGTGGAACCATAAAGAAATCCAGTAATATATTCAGAAACTCGGAAAGATCGTACAATGCCATCGTCCCAGACGAGGTCTTACGTGTACTCAGATATTGATGCCACTGTCCTGAACAGGGTCTTACACGAATCAGTACAATGCCGATGTCCCAGACATGGTCTTACACGTAAGGATTATAACAATGCTAACGTCCCAGACGTGGTCTTATACATAAAGCTCATATTGATGCCAACGTCCTAGACGT
The DNA here is from genome assembly GCA_005393395.2 of Gossypium australe. Lineage (NCBI taxonomy): Eukaryota > Viridiplantae > Streptophyta > Magnoliopsida > Malvales > Malvaceae > Gossypium > Gossypium australe. The sequence goes on along the minus strand of CM016615.1, from coordinate 51,751,699 downwards.
GGTCTTCACATAACCAGATACCGAAGCCACTGTCCCAGACAGGGTCTTACACGAATTTCAAATCAACGCCGACGTACCAGACGCGGTCTTACATGAATCTCAACAGAACAGATGTCTATGTCGTGACTTAGTCAATTCCATCTATTCATATGCTCATACGAGGCTTCTTGAACTTAATCACTATATCGAACTTATCTCGGCATTCAAATGCAAGACCTCTCATAAACATTCACTACCATCATAATCATATGAACAATTACAATTGCATACATATACATTTATTTGCATAATGACTTACCTCGGATTCGGTTTATCGGAATAAAAATGGCTACTCGTTTATTTTCGCTTTTCCGCGATCTAAATCTGTTTTCCTCGGTTCTTGATCTAAACATATTCAGAATTAACCCTTTTATTCACTAGTTCATTCAATTCAATCCAAAGACATATATTTAGGGCTATTTGCAATTTAGCCCTCACATTTGCACATTTTATCAATCTAGTCCATTTTTTCACAAAACACCAAATTCACAAAATCCACCAAAGCTCATGCTTAGCCAAATATCCCTAGGGACTATACAAGTCCAAATATTTCATCAAATTCACAAATTAGTTCCCCAAAACAATATTTTCTCAATTTAGCCCTATTTAGCTAAATTCAACAAAACTTCAAGAACAAAACATGTTCATCAAGCTTAGATATTTCATTTAACACCATAAAACATCACAAAAACTTAACATATCAATAATAGCATAACTCACAAACATCATCAATTCACAAAATTGAGACATGGGTTTGATAGTAGAAGAAGCAACAATTGCAAAAACGTAAAAATCATCGAAAACCGACTCAAAATCATACCTTAATTTGAGCTTGAAAATGCCGAATGCCTAGCTCAAGGTTTTCTTCTTTTTCTTTCTTTGATTTTCGGCTAACAAGGATGATAATGTGGCCATTTTTATGTTTTTTTCTTAAACATATAATCATTTATTACAAAAGACATTTTTAACCTTTAAAACAAATATATCAAAACATATAATTCAAGGTCATTTATGGCCTTAGCCATCCACTAACCACTAATTGGCTTATTCGCCTATTAAGGCCACAACATTCAAAACCCATATCACATTTATACTTTAACAATAGCAAGCAACAATTAACTTACGGAAATTTAACACATGCTAAACCACATATCAACGACACAGAATATAATATTAAAATATTATACGGACTCGGATTTGTGGTCTTGAAACCACTGTTCCGACTAGGGTATAAACCGGACTGTTACAAAAAGTACTAATACTAACTTTCTTTTTATTATCTAGCCTAAAATAATTGAAGTTGTTGTTTAATCTAAATTTAACTAACTACTAAGCTAAAGACGCAAAGACAAAAAAAAGAATGAATTGGGGAAATACTGTTGGGAAAACTCAGTTGATTAAGATGATACCCTTAGGAAGAATCCACCTAGAATTCACTTGTTATCTAACACTAAACCAGACGATGTATTCAATTGACTTGATCCGTAAGATTCCCTAAGTTATATTAAATCCTCTCTCGAGGCGAATAACGTCTAATCCTAGGTTGATTAATTGAAATCTCTTTCTAATTAAAACCCCTAGAATCGCATTAACTCGATCTATGGACTCCCATATTAGGTTTCACCCTAATCCGGCAAAATCTCGTCACCTATCTCTAGGTGTGCGATCAACTCTGCTTAATTATGCTAGATCTACTCTTAGGCAGGGACTTTTGCTCCTCCACCTAAGCACATTCAACTTGAATCAATATCCCAGAAATATTAACGCAAGAATTAAGCACACATAATTAAGAACAAATCAAGTATTTATCATATAGTTCAGAAAACGATAACAAGATTCGTCTTAGGTTTCATCCCCTTTAGGTATCTGAAGGGTTTAGTTCATAAGAATAAAAGAAAACATCTTAAAAGAAAAGATAAAACAAAACATAAGAAATCCCTAAAACCCCCTGAAGGAATTGAAGGAGAGATCCGCCGTCTTGAGTAGAATTTCGGCTTCTTGAGATGGATCAACTGGCTATCTTCGAGTGTTTCCCACAAATCTGACCTTTCTAGCTTGGCTCCTTAGCGTAGCTAACCGCCCTCTTTCAGGTAATACTTAGAGGGTTTATATAGGCTTTAGAAATAGGTTTCTTTGCCCCTAAGTATCCTTTTCCGAGTGAAACTCTTCTTTCTAGCGACATGGACACGGCCATGGCATACGCCCGTGTAAGTCGTGGCCAGGCCGTGTTCGAGCCTATTGAATGAGGTACGACCGTGTGGATTTGGGCCAGGCCGTGTGGATTTTGTGATATGGCCCATTTACTTCATTTTGGGCCCCTTTTTCGTTCTTTCCGTCCTTGGGTGCTCTCCTAAGTATAAAACATGAAATGTAAGGATTAAGAGCACCTTTTTACATAAATAAGGGATAAATCATCCAAAAGTATGCTAAATGTGGGATTAAATTATGTTACTTTTACGGTTTATCAATTCCTCAGAGAAACCCAACAAAAAAATAATGCTTACTAGCTCTGGACTTCAATTATAACAGAGATAATATATTTTCTGTATATATAAAACAAAACCATAATAAGTAGCAACATAAGAATAGTCTTACATAAATTTTTACCATCGACTTCATTCCAACATATTTGAATAGAATTCTGAAGAGATAAAGAAATACCGATCATAAATCGACCAGACCAACAGGGCTTTCATCTAACATCATAGTTAGCTTCTCACAACATAAGAACTCCATCAGAAACTAAACAATCACACACATATCTCTGAGGATAAAAGAATATATAGAATACCTAGAAAAGATCATCATATTCATTTCAACTGTAACTGTCACACACAGAGACATCTTTACTACTCAACTATCATTTCTTTGACTAATTCTGTCATCATGAACCCCGTATTATTCCACTCACTAACGAAAATCAATTCGGGAAAAATTTCAACAAACACATACTTTAGACATCATATCTGAATAAGTCGATTAGTCAAGACTAACTTCTCCTTTATCCGTGACATTGCATAATCTTTATAATCTTTAAAACATTCTGATATCCTTCCAAAATTGTTTCCACTTTCCAAACTATTCTTATCTCTGTATGCATTACTAATTATTTCACCATTAAACTTTTTAGTTTCACATTTATAGACTTATTCCACATGGTTCTCGTGAATTTCCGTTATAAAGCAACACTTGTAAGGGGTGAGGTCGTAAAGCCTCTAATTTGACTCTCATAAGTACACACATATGACTTAGCATTCATAACCAACATCATATCACCACAATTACATAATTCACTTCAAGCTAATTAACATACATAGTCAAATTACACGAACTTTTTTTATTGTCTTATTCAAACAAGTGTACATAAATACACATTCCGTCAATTTGAGTAAATTTACTTATCGTATTCACTTAATCAAATATGTTGGGCACAGAACATCATATGCATGCCAAACAAACATGGATGGGCTTATCACCATATAAATTTTCATTTCATTCCACTTTTCACATTTCTCATGTAACACCCCAAACCTGGTCTAGACGTTATGACCAGATCTGGTATGTCACAGGGTAAAGTAAAAATGATTTTTTGTTGAGTTTACGAAAATATCGTAAGTTTGAAAACTTTTCGATTACGGTGATGTTTTGAAAACAGTGATATGTCGTTTAAGAAAAATTCCAAATTTGTGATAATTGATTATTCGTTATATTTGGTGATACTTGAAAGAAAACGATTGTTTCACGTTACTCGTATTTTGAAAATCCCATCTCTACTTTCATGGTTAAGACATAATAGTGACAAATCTTTTAACTAATAATAAATAGTAAAAACCAAATATTAACTTAGAAAGGCCTTATTACATAACAAAAATCCCCAGTTAAAATAGTTTGTAGAAAGGAACGAGTTTACGAAAAGAAACATTTTTATGGCCTCCACGAGTCTGCCTCGGCTCCCAGGTCTACAATCTACTGATTACCTGCAAGGTTAAGAAAAGGGTGAGTCACCAAGGCTCAGTGTGTAAATCCCCTATATCACATAAACGGCTCATGGCCCACAGTCGCATATTGGGCCTTAGCCCACTCGAGATGGCATACAAAAGAAATGAATGCAATATGTCCCAATCCAACCTAGTTTTTCCATCCTCTACACGCCACCCGTACCAGCTCATCACACCGTGGGGATTTCTACAATCAACCCTTTATCCGCTACACGCCTCATAGTGGTACCAAACCACTCGTGGTTCCAGACCACCGTGATACTAGATCACCGTGACAGAGTCACTATTAACATACTTGGGGCCAACCCACCGTGGTATCAAACCACCATGACAATCCCTGATGAATATATATGTAGGGCCAACCCACTGTGGTACAAACCACTGGGACGAGTCACTAAATCGTATATACATGGTACAAAACCACCGTGGCACCAAGCCACTGAGACATGGTCACTGAATCAGATATATGTGGGGCCAACCCACTTGTGGTACCAAACCACCGTGACAGTCTCAAATTCTTCCCCTTTCACATCATAATCCAAGCCCATGCATAACATACATATCATAATGAATGCAACATGTTATCAAGCAAAGTAATAGATTACCACATACATCCATACTCATAAAGGGAACGTTAAAGTCACGTACCTGGCATCCCTAGCCTTACCCACAAGGGCATTACGACTGTCTACACAGTCTTTCCGGCTTTTCAGCCCATACAGTTAATAACACAAACTAATAACAGAGTGTGGAATTTACACACCTGATAACACGCAATATTATGCTTTCTATGTCGACACTATCGTAAGCAGGAACGACTGCTATTTGCCTACTATTCTGTTCTGAAGCCGGTCCACAACTCGGTGGCCAATCTCGAACCGCAAACACCGCTCGCTTTTTGAACTTAGGGGCTGGGACTACGGGTCCAACCCCTTCCTTTACTTGGCTGGTATTTGAGTCCATGAAAAAAATCTTGGTCAATAGACTGGATTAAGGCATCGAAGCAGAGAAAAATAAGGATATATGCTCAATATGTAGAGATTCCTTACCTAGATCGACAAAACTCGGAGACTATAAGGCTTGGATTAAGGCACCGATTAAATACCTAAATAAATACCATGTAAGATTCGGTTTAAAAGAAATAACAAGGTTAATGTCTTCGGCAACCAAAAAGAGAGAAGAGAGAATTGAAAGGGAAAAAGAATACTTACCGCACTAAGGAGAATCCAATTGAGAAGGTTAGGGAACAAGGTGACGGTAATCTTCTGTGATAAGAATGAATGAATGAGATGAATACACAAGGAGATTTGGCCAAAAGAAAAATGAGAATCAACGCAAAGAGAAGAAAAAGAGAATAGGTTTCGGCTTGAGAAGATGGGAGAACAAAAGGTGAATTATCAGGGTAAGAAATGAAGATTCGGCTAAGGAGAACAAATGAGATGAAAATAATGAGATGGTGTAGGTGGTAAGAGGTTTCGGTTTCAGATGATTAAGAGATGTGCCACGAATATGAACAAAGAAAGAAAGAAAATAACAGAGAACAAGAAAGAGAGTTGAGGTTCGGCTCTTGAAGAAACAATTGAGTAAAAGAGGTATCATGAAAAAGAAATGGTAGAAGGGTTCAGCTTTTGGGTGATGAAGCAATGCATACACGACCAAAAATGCTAAAGAGGGGGAGAAGGTTTCGGTTTTGCCTAAATAAAGAATGAACAAAGACCTTAGGGGGTTTCGGCTATTCAAAGAAAAGAGTTGTAAGTTGCCAATATGAAGAACACCAAATGCCGAAAGGAAAATGTAATATCCCGAAATAGGGGTTGCGAGTTTGGAAAATAACTCGAGTGTTAGTGGGCCTCAGAGTGATTTTAATGTGTTATTAGAGTTCCTAAAGCCCGAGGATAAAATGGGAGCATTTTGGAAATTTTGAAAATTAGGGGGTTAAAAATGGAAAATTGGTTAAGGGAGGCCTTAAGTAAAATTTTTGTAAAATTGTGGCATATAAAATGCCCTGGTAAGGTGGTCTTCGCATGCCACTTAAGGTTTAGTTTAGCGCTAAGCAGGTCAGGGGATCGAGCAATGCTGGGCGCATGTTTTTATTTTTGTGCTATATGGTGTTATGGACTAAGGAGGCCTTAAAAGAATTTTCAACGCGTCTGTTAGCATAAAATGAACACTGGCTGAGTGGTTAGGACGCTTGCAGCCAGGGTACATTCGCAAGAACTTGCGTTCGAGACGCGCTAGAAGCGCGGGGTGAGTTTGTATTTTTTTTTAAGGGAAGTTAACGGGAAAAAGGGTCTAAAACAAATTTACGATGCATTTACGTCATAAAATTCAAAGTGGCCGAGTGGCCAAGGACATTTCGTGAGAGCTAAGGCTCGGAGGACTCGCGTTCGAGTCTTGAGGATCGCGTATAAGGCGCTTTATTTTTCTTTTAGCGCTAGAACATAAGGCGCCAGCGAAGTAAGGTTTAAAAGAATTTCCATGCGGTTATTGGCATGAAACGCGCATTGGTCGAGTGGCAGAATGTGAGGGGAAGCTCCCTCAGGTCTCGGGTTCGAGACCTGGGACAGCGCCGGATGTTTCTTTTTGTTTTGTTTTTTTTTAGGTGTGAAATAAATATTTTGCATGGCACATGCAAGCATGCACGCATGCAGCTGCTGTTGCCTTATTTATTTTGTCAGCATGGGTTTAAACCATTGTTCTAGTATTATTTTTATTTGTTTGCTTAGAATAGTGGGAATATATATATATATAATATTATTATTATTCTCAACTTCTAGGAGAATATGGGAAAGGTAATAAAATAAAGAAATAAACAATTTTGAGCTTAGAAAAAGAGAGAACATGTGCGGCTTGGAAAAGAGGCAAGCATGCCCAAGATTCTTGATTATTTTTTTAGATGAGTAAGGTGATGAAATTATTAAACAAAGAACTATCCTATTTTCTATGATGGTCGGCCTTGGTTTTGGAGAAAAGAATGGCATGGTCAGCTTGAATGTGGCACAAGCATGGCAAACTTCTTGATTTTTGGTTTGTCCTTTCTTAGCAAATGGGAAGCATGGCCGAATGGAACCTTTTGGAACCTTGTTAGTCGGCCTTGGGTGTACCATAGGAAGCTTGGCCGAATCTTTTCTTTTGATTCATTTTCTTGACATTTTGTCTTGGCCAAGAAAGAAAGGGAGAGCTAGGGTGAATTTCAGTTTTGAAGAAGCTAAGGAGCACACTTTTTCGGCTAGCTCTTGTTCTTTCATCTTCTTCCCTTATTGTTTCAAACCGAAACACTCCTCCTCCTAGGCTACCTTCGATTTTACCTTGAAGCATGCCATTGTTGTTATGCTAAAACTTCCTTACTATTTCTTCCTTTTTGGCTTTTACTTTGATCGAATGCTCCTTGCTATTTAGAGCTTAGGCCGAAACCCCCCAAAAAGGAAGGTGCCTTCGACTACTTCCTTTTTAGTCTCTCTAAACAAAAGTTGGTAAGTATTTCTATCAAGTAGTTGGTTTCTTCTCCTTTTTCTTTTGCATGCCGAAACCAAGACTAGATTTTGATTCTAAGAATAGCCAAACATGCTAAAGGCTATATTGATGTATTTCTATTGTGCTAGTGTTAAGGAACTTTTAAAAGAGATTTCTGGTTTCGGCTATTCAAGGGATTTGGTAACTACCAAAGGCATGCAAATCTTTTGAGACTTGGAAAAAGCTAGGTAAGTGTTATATATACATTTCGGTTCAGGGCCATGTTCTTAGAATTATGCTTAAGCCGATTCTAATGGTTAGATTATAGGTGTTTCGAAAGGATCAGGTGACTAATTCGGGATTTCGAACCATATTGACAAGAATAAAGGAAGCTCTCGGGTTTTTGAGCATCAAAGGTAGTGGATGTTGACTTTCGGCCTAAGGCCCTATTATTAGTACTTAATGTGACCGATTTCGGTTATGTGTTTTAGGGGCTAATCGATTAATAACAGAAGCTTCGGGACTTTAGTTGATATTAGAATCGATAAATCGAATATCGCTTTAAACAGGTGCGTAGTTATCGCACTGTTCTTTTGCTTGATATATGTATTGTAAGTATCATTTTATGTAAATGTATGAGTTGTGCATGTTAGCCGAAATAAAGGCAAAAAGTATAGATGCTAAGGTAAGTGATCGAATAATCAGGTTATGATATTAACTCGTCAGTGATTTGCGATAATAATTGATTATTGATGAATGTATAAAATGTGATGACGTGTGATGTATAATTGCTTTGAGAAATATGTGGCCATGTTACATATACTTATGCATGTGAAATGTGAAGTACACTATGTGAATGATCTAATGCTAGCCTCGTGCTACATTCGCGATTGATGATTAGTGAACCGATTGATATGTGGATCACTATGTGATCGGTGGCTCAGCCACGACTTTAAGAAATAATGTACAAAAGAAAGATATGTGGATCACCTTGTGGATTGGACTTCGTAATTGTATTTTCGTAATCATATTTATAATATTGTGTATTCATAATTGCATATTTATAATTGTATATTATACATATATATGGATTGTGTGGATATGGGCCAAGCCCATACGTGAGAACATGTGTATTAACTATGCACTGAGTCTTGGTGACTCACCCGTTTTTATTAAACCCTTTCAGGTGGCGCATACTGTTTGGACCGGGTTCGGAGAGGATACAAAGGTGGCCATGCAAAAGTGGATTTTCATGCAAAGGAATCTCTTGGTTAATAAATTAAATATTTATATTTTCCGTAATTTGATTAAGTGTGTATTGTAATAAGGCCCACTAAAGTATTTCAGTTCATTTGTTAAGTATCGTTATTATTATACCCTATTATGGAAGGATGATTTAAAGGTTGATTGCAAATGGTTTTATTTCCTCGAGTAAAGCTCGAATTCGATATTTTTACAGTAAACTTAAATTTTCACTTAGAATATTACAAGCCACGAAAATGTTTTATCAAAGGAAACAAATTTTCAACGGTTTATTTCTTAAGTAAGAATGTTTTTCGAAAGTGTTCCGCGGTGACATTCCAAATTCGGTCGGATTAAATGGGCCGGGTTTGGGGTGTTACAGAAAAGAACTCTCAATATTTAGCTACTAATCACCTCAAAATTTCGGCACCCACACTCTCCAAAACCGCATGCACCTCAGAGAACCGAAATGCCTTATGACCCTAATTGATTTTCGGCACACTTACTACAAGCCAAACCGATTTCTGCCCCCCTTCCTCAAGCATCCAAAATTTAGTCACTACCTTTAACAACCCTCAATCCCATATTTTCCTCCTAAATTCACTCTTGTTCACTCACTCAAAATAGTTTGAATAATTCAAACTCCCTCTTCCTCTCATGGCCACACATTTGAATTGTTTGACCCATTCAACACTCCCTCCTGGAGTGTCCTAGCCGAACTTCACCTCCTTCCTTCCAGATGCCAAAAGAATTTCCCAAAAAGCAAATTGTGCGACTCGAACCTGCTCCTTCACTGCTTCCCTTGTGGCGTCACTTACCTGCACCTTAAGTGGCGTCTCCTTGCCATTTTACTATTACATTTCTTGTGTCATCAAACCCAAACTATACCACTTAAACCCTGCCTCAACTAGCTCTCCCCTAAAGTGCCCAAAATTAAAATTTTGGCCAAAGCTTCGGCTTAACCCCGAGCCTTCCCTGGACCCCCAAAACACACCAAATTAACACACCGAGCATAGCTTTCACACAGGAACATATTAAATGCAAAGCCCCTAATTCAGGATGTTACAGTTCTACCCCCTTAAAAAAATTTCGGCCTCGAAATTACCTGGTCAAATGAGATGAGGGTATTGCTGTCACATCGTATCCTCTGGCTCCCACGTAGCTTCCTCTGTACCGTGATTCCGCCACAACACTTTAACCAACGGAACCGTCTTTCTCTGCAATAACTTAACGTCACGATCCAAGATTTAAACTGGTTCCTCTTTAAAGGATAGATCAGGCCTTTCTTCGATTTCTTCCACTGGCACAACATGAGATGGATCCAAACGGTGGTGTCTCAGCATTGAAACATGAAACACATCATGAACCTGACTTAACTCTGAAGGTAGCTCGAGCTAATAAGCTACCGGTCCCACACTTTTCAATACACGATAAGGCCCGATGAATCTGGGGCTTAGCTTACCCTTCCGTCCAAACCTTAGAATTTTCTTCCACGGTGAAACCTTTAAGAAAACCCGGTCACCCACTGCAAATTCTATGTCCTTACGCTTCAGATCAGCATAAGACTTCTGTTTGTCAGAAGCTTCCTTTAACTGGGCCCGAATTAACTTAACCTTGTCCTCCGTTTCAGAAACCAATTCTAGACCCAACAACTGTCGCTTGCCCAACTCTGTCCAGCAACTAGGAGTGCGACACTTCCGACCATACAACGCCTCATAAGGTGCCATCTGAATACTAGATTGGTAGCTGTTGTTGTATGCGAATTTCGCCAACGGTAGAAATTCTTCCCAACTACCTCTAAAATCTATGACACAGCCCCTCAACATATCTTCCAAGATCTGAATTACCCTTTCAGACTGTCCATTAGACTGTGGATGAAACGCTGTACTGAAATCCAATCTTGTACCTAATGCTTGATGTAACGCCTTCCAGAACCTCGATGTAAACTTGGGGTCTCTATCAGATATGATAGACATGGGTACCCCATGCAACCTCACAATTTCTGCTACATACAGCTTAGCTAATTTCTGTAGAGAGTAGTCAACACGAACTGGTATGAAATGAGCGGACTTCGTCAACCGGTTGACAATCACCCATACCGAATCTTTCCTAGTAGGCGTGAGAGGTAGCCCACTAACAAAGTCAATCGTGATCCTTTCCCACTTCCATTGGGGAATCTTCACCGGCTGCAACAACCCCGAAGGCAACTGATGTTCTGCTTTTACCTGCTGACACGTCAAGCATTTGCTCACAAAATCGGTTATCTCCCGCTTCAGTCCTGGCCACCAAAACTGTTCTTGCAGATCCCGATACATCTTACTTCTACAAGGATGAATAGCGTATGGGCTGCTATGCGCTTCCTGTAAAATCTTACATCTCAACTCAGGATCCTTTGGCATGCAAGTTTTTCCTCGAAAACATAACACCCCATCACTATTCATACTGAAACCCGTTATTCCCCCACCTGCCATCAACTGAAACTTCGACTTTAACAACTCATCAACCAACTGGTTCTCTTTAATCTGACTAACCCAAGAAGGCTTCACTTGAAGCTTAACTAATAGACTTCCATCATCGTATAAGCTAAGATGAGCAAACACTGCTCTCAAATCAGAGATCACCTTACGACTTAATGCATCCGCCACCACGTTAGCTTTACCCGGATGGTATTCGAACCAGCAATCATAATCCTTTAACAACTCAATCCACCTCCTCTGCCTTAAATTCAACTCCTTCTGGGTAAGGAGATATTTTAGGCTTTGTGATCTGTATAAATGACGGACTTCTCCCCATACAGATAATGTCTCCAGATCTTCAAGGCAAATACTACTGTTGCCAATTCCAAATCATGTGTGGGATAATTCATCTCATGTGCTCTTAACTGCCGAGACGCATATGCTACCACCTTCCCTTCCTCAATCAACACACATCCCAATCCTGTGTGTGACGCATCGCAGTAAACAACAAACTCCTTCCCAGCCTCAGGCTGTATCAACACTGGAGCCTCAGTTAAGATTCTTTTTAGCTTCTCAAAACTTTCCTGCTGCTTCTCAGACCAGACAAACAGTACTCCTTTTCGCAACAACTTAGTTAATGGTGCCGTAATTAACGAGAATCCCTCAACAAACCTTCTGTAATACCCAACCAACCCAAGAAAACTCCAAACTTCCACCACTGACTTAGGTGACTTCCAGTCCAACACAGCTTCAATTTTTCGGGGATCAACTCTAATCCCCTCTGCCGACACAACATGGCCCAGAAAAGTAACTTCACTTAGCCAAAATTCGCACTTACTGAATTTGACGTACAACTGTTTCTCCCTCAGGATTTGCAAAACCACCCGAAGATGCGAATCATGCTCTTCTTCTGATCTTGAATAGACCAAGATATCGTCTATAAATACCACAACAAACCGGTCCAGGTAGGGTTGGAATACCTGGTTCATCATGTCCATAAACGCTGCTGGTGCATTGGTCAACCCAAATGGCATCACTAGAAACTCATAGTGACCGTAGCGAGAACGAAGCGCCGTCTTGTGAATATCCGCTTCCTTGACCTTAAGCCGATGATACCCTGACCTCAAATCTATCTTTAAGAAGACTGAAGTCCCCCTCAATTGATCGAATAGATCGTCAATTCTCGGCAACGGGTATTTATTCTTGATCGTCAACTTGTTCAACTGCCTATAGTCGATGCACATCCGCATTGACCCATTTTTCTTCTTAACAAATAGCACCGGCGCTCCCCAAGGTGACACACTCGGTCGGATAAAACCCTGATCCAATAGTTCTTGAATCTGCGCTTTCGGTTCCACTAACTCCTTCGGTGCCATTCTATATGGGGCAATAGACATTGGTGTTGTTCCCGGAAGAAGATCAATACCGAATTCCACCTCACGATCTGGAGGTAATCCTGAAGGCTCTTCTGGGAAAACATCAGAGAACTTCTTCACAGTTCTAACATCTCTTACGGTTAGCTCCTTGGCTTCCAGAGCCCGAACAAAAGTTAAGAATGCCTCACATCCTTTCCTCATCATTCTTTCTACCCTTAAAGCAGACACTACATTGGACAAATAGTTTCTCCTTTCTCTTATCACTAAAACTTCATCATCCTCCGAAGTCCTTAACACCATGCGCTTAGCAGCTTAATCCAAGTTTGCTCGATGTTTTACCAACCAATCTATACCTAAGATTAAATCGAACTCCCAGAATGGCAGTTCCATCAGATCAGCCGGGAAAACCATCCCCTGAACTTCTAGAGGTACATCCCTAAAGAGTTTGTTCACCACTACAGATTGTCCTAAAGGGCTAAGTACAGTCATCTCCCTAGAAGCAATCTCAGAGTCTATGTTTAAAGTTCCAGATACCACACTAGCAACATAGAAATGTGTCGACCCAATATCAATCAATGTAGAAAAAGGCAATCCAAAAATTAAGAACCTATCGATTATGACATCCGGTGCATCGCCCTCCTCTCGGTGTCTAGCTGCATAGACCAACCCCGACTGTCTCGCATCAGTGCTCCCCGCACCTCTATGTTCCGCGGCCCCAACCGAAACCATTACCTCCCCTGGCTGGACTACGACCTCTCTGCGGTTGCTGACCACCTCTACCCGGCTGAGCATAACCCTGACCTACTAGCCGCACTCTGCCCAGCTCCTATGGACAGTCTCTCACCCAATAATCAGTAGACCCACACCTGAAACATCCTCTATTACTCGTCCAACACTCGCCCAAATGAAATTTACCACATCGAGTACACCTCTGAGGCTGACTATCAACAACAGGTCTCGCAACCGGACTCGGCCCATCCAACCTAGGTCTTTTCTGAAAATGCCCAGCTGATCCCGACGATCCAAAATTCCTTTTATTTCTACCTCTATCCCTATCCTGATTATGTTTTTCGGACCGCTTCACTTCCTCGGCTATCATAGCCTTTTCCACTAAAATAGCAAATTCTCTTTCTCGTTGTGGAGCTATCAGCACTCATAAATCATCCCTCAGACCATCCTCAAACCGAACATAACGCTCATGGTCTGTAGCAACAATACCTCGGGCATAACGACTTAGACGTAAGAATTCCGCCTCATACTCAACCACCGATTTATTTCCCTGAACCAAATTCAGAAAGGCCCTACGCTGCGCATCCACATAAGTTGATCCGATGTACTTACCCTGGATGCTATCTTGAAGAAATCCCAGGTAATACAGTCAGCCACTGCACCATCCCTGACCATCAGCCACCATTGATACGCCTCATCCCGCAGAAGAGACACAACTCCTTTCAACTTCTCTTCCACCGTAAAATCAAGATCATCCATAATGTGCTCTACTGTTTTAGCCAATACTCGGCTACACTAGGAGCTGCACCAGTCACACCCCTAAACATTTCTGCTCCATTGGCTCGAAGTCGTTCAGACACAGATTTCCGAGCCACTGATCCTGTGCTCACTCCAGCAACCCTCTCCAAAACACGCAACATCGCCTAAGACACCACATCGTCTCCGCTCGTTTGATCCTGAAAACCTGCTTCCGCAGCTGGTGGTACTGGCATCTCATTTCCTGGCCCATGTCCTGATTCTCATGGTTCAGACCCAACACCTCGGCCTCTACCACGACCGCGCATAGCACGTCCACGACCCTATTACTCATGGCTACCAATACGACTTAATCTGATTAAAAGTTTTATGAGTTAGTATTTCTTTCATTGTTTATTACCGAACAGTCTTATGAGGAGTAGCTTTAGAGAGTAATTCTCGCAAAACCTATCTCGACCTAGAGGTTTCAGTCTCTAAAATTTAGATCTCCTAGTGCTAGCACACATATTCATTCATGCAAATAATCATTTCATGCATACATCACCAAAATGTTTAGATCACGTTACTCGTATTTTGAAAATCCCATCTCTACTTTCATGGTTAAGACATAATAGTGACAAATCTTTTAATTAATAATAAATAGTAAAAACCAAATATTAACTTAGAAAGGCCTTATTACATAACAAAAATCCCCAATTAAAATAGTTTGTAGAAAGGAACGAGTTTACAAAAAGAAACATTTTTATGGCCTCCACGAGTCTGCCTCGGCTCCCAGGTCCACAATCTACTGATTACCTGTAAGGTTAAGAAAAGGGGTGAGTCACCAAGACTCAGTGTGTAAATCCCCTATATCACATAAACAGCTCATGGACCACAGTCGCATATTGGGCCTTAGCCCACTCGAGATGGCATACGAAAGAAATGAATGCAATATGTCCCAGCCCAACCTAGTTTTTCCATCCTCTACACGCCACCCGTACCAGTCCATCACACCGTGGGGATTTCTACAATCAACCCTTCATCCGCTACACGCCTCATACGTGGTACCAAACCACTCGTGGTTCTAGACCACCGTGATACTAGATCACCCTGACAGAGTCACTATTAACATACGTGGGGCCAACCCACCGTGGTATCAAACCACCGTGACAATCCCTAATGAATATATATATGGGGCCAACCCACTATGGTACCAAACCACTGGGACGAGTCACTAAATCGTATATATGTGGTATTAAACCATCGTGGCACCAAGCCACTGAGACATGGTCACTAAATCAGATATATGTGGGGCCAACCCACTTGTGGTACCAAACCACCGCGACAGTCTCAAATTCTTCCCCTTTCACATCATAATCCAAGCCCATGCATAACATACATATCATAATGAATGCAACATGTTATCAAGCAAAATAATAGATTACCACATACATCCATACTCATAAAGGGAACATTAAAGTCACGTACCTAGCATCCCTAGCCTTACCCACAAGGGTATTACGACTGTCTACACAGTCTTTCTGACTTTTTAGCCCATACAGTTAATAACATAAACTAATAACAGAGTGTGGAATTTACACACCTGATAACACGCAATATTATGCTTTCTATGTCGACACTATCGTAAGCAGGAATGACTATTATTTGCCTACTATTCTGTTCTGAAGCCGGTCCACAACTCGATGGCCAATCTCGAACTGCAGACACCTCTCGCTTTTTGAACTTAAGGGCTGGGACTACGGGTCCAACCCCTTCCTTTGCTTGACTTGTATTTGAGTCCATGAAAGAGATCTTGGTCAATAGACCGGATTAAGGCATCGAAGCAAAGAAAAATAAGGATATACGCTCAATATGTAGAGATTCCTTACCTAGATCGACAAAACCCGGAGACTATAAGGCTTGGATTAAGGCACTGATTAAGTACCTAAATAAATACCATGTAAGATTCAGTTTAAAAGAAATAACAAGGGTTAATGTCTTCGGCAACCAAAAAGAGAGAAGAGAGAATTGAAAGGCAAAAAGAATACTTACCACACTAAGGAGAATCCGATTGAGAAGGTTAGGGAATAAAGTGAAAGCAATCTTCTAAGATAAGAACGAATGAATGAGATGAATACACAAGGAGATTCGGCCAAAAGAAAAATGAGAATCAACGCAAAGAGAAGAAAAAGAGAATAGGTTTCGGCTTGAGAAGATGAGAGAACAAAAAGTGAATTATCAGGGTAAGAAATGAAGATTCAGCTAAAGAGAACAAATGAGATGAAAATAATGAGATGGTGTAGGTGGTAAGAGGTTTCGGTTTCAGATGATTAAGAGATGTGCCACGAATATGAACAAAAGAAAGAAAGAAAATAACAGAGAACAAGAAAGAGAGTTGAGGTTCGTCTCTTGAAGAAACAATTGAGTAAAAGAAGTATCATGAAAAAGAAATGGTAGGAGGGTTCGGCTTTTAGGTGATGAAGCAATGCACACACGACCAAAAATGCTAAAGAGGGGGAGAAGGTTTCGGT
This sequence comes from Gossypium australe, assembly GCA_005393395.2. Taxonomy (NCBI): domain Eukaryota; kingdom Viridiplantae; phylum Streptophyta; class Magnoliopsida; order Malvales; family Malvaceae; genus Gossypium; species Gossypium australe. The sequence continues at coordinate 51,735,140 of CM016615.1, read as the reverse complement.
TTTGCCTAAATAAAGAATGAACAAAGACCTTAGGGAGTTTTGGCTATTCAAAGAAAAGAATTGTAAGTTGCCAATATGAAGAACACCAAATGCCGAAAGGAAACGAACTCTCAATATTTAGCTACTAATCACCTCAAAATTTCGGCACCCACACTCTCCAAAACCGCATGCACCTCAGAGAACCGAAATGACTTATGACCCTAACTGATTTTCGGCACACTTACTACAAGCCAAACCGATTTCTTCCCCCTTTCCTCAAGCATCCAAAATTCGGCCACTACCTTCAACAACCCTCAATCCCATATTTTCCTCCTAAATTCACTCTTGTTCACTCACTCAAAATAGTTTGAATAATTCAAACTCCCTCTTCCTCCCATGGCCATACATTTGAATTGTTTGACCTATTCAACACTCCCTCTTGAAGTGTCCTAGCCGAACTTCACCTCCTTCCTTCCAGACGCCAGAAGAATTTCCCAAAAAGCAAATTGTGCGACTCGAACCTGCTCCCTCACTGCTTCTCTTGTGGCGTCACTTACCTGCACCTTAAGTGGCGTCTCCTTGCCACTTTACTATTACATTTCTTGTGTCATCAAACCCAAACTATACCACTTAAACCCTGCCTCAACTAGCTCTCCCCTAAAGTGCCCAAAATTAAAATTTTGGCCAAAGCTTCGGCTTAACCCCGAGCCTTCCCTGGACCCCCAAAACACACCAAATTAACACACCGAGCATAGCATACACACAGGAACATATTAAATGCAAAGCCCCTAATTCAGGATGTTACATCTCAACTTGTGGTTATCTCATTTCGTACATTAACACATACACATCGTGAACTTCTATTCATACCTTTCCAAATTTCGACACATCATAAGCATGTTTCAATCATTTCAATATCATTATCAGCATTACAAAAAAATAGCTCGATTTGAAGTCATCTCTGTCTTAACAAAACAATTTCGTTAGAGAAGGGAGATATCACACTATCACGAGTAGTAATATGGCATGTATATCCAGACTCACATACGCTAAGTTAGTCCAAGAACTGACTAAACCATAGCTCTGATACCACTAAATGTAACACCCTTTACCCGTATCTATCGCCGAAATAGGGTACGAGGCATTACCAGACTTAATCACATATAACAATTAGGTATTTAGGCCATAACCTACAACTCATCATGTATCATGCAAACACAGCTCACATCACAAGACATTGGCATATAAATAATATATATAGGCTTACAATTAATTAGCCAGTATAAGCCAATTGGCATGGCTACATACTACAATAACCTTTAACCATTACAAGCCAATACATTTGGCCAAAACATAATAACACATACACAAAATGACTAAGTCCCTATTCATGCCATAGACTTAAATTACTTGAAGGCATTGATACCAATCAAAACCTTGATAGTGTGATAAAATCACCGAAAATCTCCAACCCGGGCTAGCCTCTGTGACACTATAGGAAAAAGGAAAGGAAGGGCTAAGCATTATAACTTAGTAAGTAGGTATGTAAATAATAATTGATTTATTAACAAGCTTTTATAAGTCTTAACAATATGTTCTCAAGATAATACAATCATAATTGCACATAGTTCCACTTTTTATTCATGTTCATCTCAAGTTGTCTACTCAAGTCATAGTCATTAAATTATTTATATCTTGAGCTACGGAACTCTAAATTAAGATCTGCTAATTTTCCCTAAAACTAGACTCACATATCTTCTTACCATAAAATTTTTAGAATTTTTGGTTTAGCCAATAAGTATATTTTATTCTTTAAATTCCCCCTGTTCTGTTGTATGACAGTTCCGACCCCTCTTCACTAAACATTAATTATCTCATCGTATAGAATTTGAATAATGTTCTCGTTTGTTTCTCTTAAAAGTAGACTCATTAAGAAATTTAAGCATCTAAATTATAAACCATAATTATTTTTATACAATTTGTAATGATTTTCCAAAGTCAGAACAGGGGATTCCGACATCATTCTGACCCTATCTCACAAAAATTCAAATATCACAGAATATGAAATTCTTTTGTTTACACCATTTCTTTTATGTGAAAATAGACTCATTCAGCTTTAATTTCATATCTTATTTATCCTCTAATTCAATTTTCACACGTGACCTAAAAATATCTCGTAGCTCTCTTTTACACATAGTGGCCTACACTTAGTACCACACATGTGACGTAGCTACCTCATTCGTATCTTTTCTATTCTGAAGGTTCAACCTGGAATTCTCACTTTTCAACATTTTACCAGTTCATTCATAATCAATCAAAATTCATAATTTACATCAAATAATTACTCCATATTCAACCATATCTCATATAATATAACAAAATATTAAAACATAAATAAAAAACGATGTATTATTTACATACAAACTTACCTCGAAAGCAAAATCGGTGAAAAGGACTTATTCGTTAATTACTCGTTTTTCCCTCGTTCTAGTTCCAAACCTTATTTTCCTTGATCTATAACAACACATTTAATTTATTTATTCATCCTGCTACTCAAATTAGCCTAAACTCACATTTTGGCAAAATTTACATTTTTGCCCCTAAACTTTATCATATTTACACTTTTACCTCTAAGCTTGTAAAATATTTTTATTCAATTTCCTTGTATTTTAAGCCTAGCCGAACCATTTTCATAACCACAGCCCACAATTTCCATTAATTCACACTTTTATGACAAATTTCATAACTTTTACAAATTAGTCATTTTAGGCATTTTTACCGAAAATTACTTAGTAAAAGTTGTGTCTCTAAACATAAACATGCATTTTCTACCATTAAACACAAAAATACACACATATTCATCATGGCCCATACATTGACCGACAGGAGAGAGAGCACTGGAGTCATCGGTACCACCGATGAATATTTTCTATAGAGCATGGCCACAGGGCATATTTTCGATTTAGCCTACTTTATCGCTCTCGTCTTTCGCCATCAGACAGAGCGCAACAAGAAGGGTCCTATCTATTTAGGCTCTTATGTGACTCGACTCGCTTGACACTTCAGTCTCCTCAATACACCAGAGCAGTCCTCCTTGCCTACACTAGTTGGCCAGATGTCCCCGCAGGGATTATTAAACATGACCATATAAGGATGATTGAGCGACTTTGTGGAGTGGATCCTCCTCAATACCGACTATATCATTCTGACCCTCAGAATAAACCTGAGGACTTATTGAAGATGTCCCTTTCCATCACAAGGATCCACCTCATCCTCCACCTTCGAGTCACCCTCCTGCTTCTTCTGCTGCTACTTTAGAGGACCTCTCCGAATGGTTCACTCGCTTCGAGTAGCATTACTTTTAGAGGTTCAACAGTATTGAAGCAACTTTGTAGGAGATCTGTCAGTATCTCCTTATCTCCTCTTCATCACCGATGACTCATGACACTGACGTCTCTGATGATGAGGACCATTAAGTTTATTTATTTTCTTTTTAGTTATAGTTTTATTTTATGTTTATGTTTATTTTTATTTTTAGTTCTTTTTATTTTGATAGACTTCTTTTGTTTCTTATCTTTTGAACTATATATTTTACATTTATGGTTGTTTCTAATCGAGTTACTAACATTTTATTCTTCTTCACTATTTGTGTTTATTTTCTTATTAGTTTACTCGAAATCATGCACTACATTAGATTTGCCTACAATTCCACTTTTCACCACTCTGGCAATTTCATCCAATATTTAGGGTAGTTTCAGTTTTCTCCCTCTCTTATGATATTATGCTTATATTGTGGTTTTAATACCCCTAACCCGTATCCGTCTCCAGATTAGGGTTAAGAGGCATTACCGAACATATCTAAACATTTTACACTCATTTCACAATATCAATCATTCAACATCATTACATAATAAATCATATTCATATAGTCCCTTTAGAAAGTCTACTAGACCTTAAACATGCTTTAGAGAAGGTTCGAGACTAAACCGATCTTATACGGAAACTTTACGAAATTTAGAAAATTTTTCTTTTAAAACAGGGCATACGCCCATGTGGCTAGGCCGTGTGCCTCACACGGCCGTGCCTTGGACCATGTCTCAGCCTGTGTGCAAAACTGACTTGAATCACACGACCTATTACATGCCCGTGTGTCTGGCCCATGTGCAAGTCTGACTTACTTTGAATTGGAACATTGAAGGAAACGGTCGGGACACACGCCCGTGTGTTCAACCGTGTGGGAAATTATAGGCCATTTGCAAGGCCAAATTGCCACCCATTTTTGGTCATACCTATAAGCATCAAACAAGCATCATTTCATGTCCCAAAGGTAGCCAAAAACATACCAAATCAAGCACAATTTGACCCGTAACAACATCATTCATTTCCATATACAAATCCAACTCAAACATACCAATTCTAAGTACCAACTTCACATCAAGAACATATGATTCATACATCATATTAATCCATTTCAATTCATAGAATTTCTCATCATATCAATTTCCCAAATCAACCATGAAACTTACCAAAATTGACCATTTCTTTTGGCCATTCATGTGTATATCAAACATACCAAATTTTGCATCACATAGCATGCACTAAATTCACTCTATAATCACATTCATTATCAAGCCATATCACATGGTTATATTTACACATTTCAAAACATAATCAAAGTTCTCTAGCCTGTACATGCCATACTTCATTATGTACATTTTCAAAAGGTGCCAAAATATAGTTCAATAATGTGGTGATGATCCTCGATGATCCCCGAGCTCCTAGTAGCTTCGATAATCTATAAAACAATGCAAACACACATAAAGTAAGCTTATAAAATCTTAGTAAGCCATATACAAATAAAATTATCACTTAAACAATTACTAACTCTTTCATTCATATGAACTATGGCATAACACAATAGCAAATTCATATTTCTCATCTACTCAATTGATCATAACCACTTGCTAAATTTCATATACATACATATGTACCGAAATTCAGATGCACATTTGTATACTCATTCATTTCTTGGAATCCCCGTTGAACCATTCGAAATCAATAATGATACTCGGATAGCTCGAAAAGCTGGTACAATGCCAACATCCCAGACGTGGTCTTACATGTACTTAAATATTGATGCCTCTGTTCCAGACAGGGTCTTACATGAAATCATATACGATGCCGATGTCCCAGACATGGTCTTACACGTAAATCTCAAATCAATGCCAACGTCCTAGACGTGGTCTTACACGATAACACATATCAGAACCCTATGTCATGACATACGTATCCTAACTACTTCCTATGGTTCTTACGGGACTTTACGGACGTCGTTACATTATTGGAACTTTTCTAGATTTCACATATTCAGCTCAAATAGCCATATATCACAATTCATTCACATAAAAGTATTAATAATTCAATTTAAGCACATTTATTTGTATATCGACTTATCTCACACGGATTCGGATGGAAATAAATGATTACTCGGCCACTTTAGATTTCCCTCGATCTAATTCCGTTTTCTTTGGTTCTTGATCTATACACATTCAAATTTAGCTTATTCATTCATCAAATCATTCAATCCAATCCATATACACATATTTAGGGCATTTTACAAATTAGCCCTCACATTTTTACATTTTTGCAATTTAGTCTCTATTTTATAAATACACAAAATTCAATTTGACCCATGCTCAGCCAAATTCTCTATAGGTCCCTAGCAACCCATATCTTTCATTTATTTCACAATTTAACCTCTCAATTTACACTTTTCTCAATTTAATCCCTAATTGACATTTTTATCAAAAAAACCACTTTACAAAACATGTATATCAAACACCAAGCTTGCATAATTCATAATCAAACATCATAAATCATCATCAATTTCATGAATTAAGGAATGGGCTTAAGAGAACACGAAACAACAATCACAAAAACGTAAAAATTATCAAAAACCGAACAAATTACATACCTCAATCAAGCTATACCAAGGCCGAATGTACAAAAGCTTTAAAACCCCCTTTTTCTTTTCTTATTCGGTGAAAAGATGATGATAATGGCCAGCAAATTGTTTTTATTATAATTATATTAACATTAATTATCAAATATCAATTTTAACCTTGGTTTAAAACATTTATAAACATATAATGGATGGCCATAATTGTCCACTTTCAATTTAATGGTATAATAACAACATAAGGACCCATTAATTATAAAGACACATCAATTCAGCACTTAATTAAATAAAAGGCTACTTTTGCATTTTCTGCAATTTAGTCTTTTTTGCAAATTGAGCACACAAACAATCAAATTAAATTACAGAAATTTCACACATACCAATTCACATGCTGTAGACTTAGAAAATAATATTAAAATATTTTTTGACTTGGATTTGTAGTCCTGAAACCACTATTCCAACTACGGTATAAACCGGGCTGTTACAGTGCTTATATCTGTTTGTACATTGAGGACAATGTACATCTTAAGTGTGGGGAGGTTATTTATATGACTATTAGAAAATCCCTGAATTATTCTTGTGTTTAAGTAATTTTCTCATTAGAATGATTTTTTATCAATTTGGAATTTTTGTTGAAGTGTTTTGGATTAATTTGTAGATATTTGTGCATTGGTTAATTTAAACTTCAAGACATTAGAGAATCAAGCATGATAAGTTTGTTTTTGGAATAAAAAATTTTAGGTTGTCTCCCTGAATTGATGTATTATCTTGAAGTTTTAAATTTGCAACTTTGACATCAAAAACCATGATTTTTTGTGAGGTTTTAAGCTTTTAGAGCATACATTTTTCTTGTTCATTTTATTATTGGTTATGAGTAAGTCAATTTGATTTGTTATTCTAGAACTTGCTTCAATTATACATGTCAAGACCACACCTTTGATTTGATATACTGAGATGATTAAGGCACTTAGGTTTTAACCCACTTATCCCATAAAAAGCCTACCTTTTTAATTAACCTTTAGTGAACCACATTGAGCCTAACACACCGTTTCTTTATTTACCCATTAATGTTAACCCATAACTTATTTTTTTCATTGAGACTTTTTCCGTTTTGTTAACTCCATTTTTGTTGAGATTTGGTTTGGTTAATTCCCTAGCTATGTTCTTCTGGTTGATCTACTGAATTATTTCTTATCGTTCTTGTAAAAAAAAAAGAAAAAGAAAATAAATATATATATATAAATATTGATTATTATTTAGTTTTATGTTGATTGAGCTTGAATAGTTAAATTCATGTTTTGAGAAGAAGCTCGTTTTTACTCTTGAATAGTTCTTGATTTATGCACTTGTTTTTAATTTAGCATTTGTTTTTTTTCTAGTTTGGTAATTTATCAATTTAATCTCGACTATAACCAACTTTTTTGGCCTTTATCCACACCCTTAACCTAAGCCCCATTATAACCTCTTAAAGACCTTTTGATTTGTGTATCATCTCATTTTATAGTTGTGGAGATTTGATTTTCATGCAAGCATATGGTAATGACCTTTCTTGTTTAACTATTGAGTGCTTATTTGTGAACCTTAAACACTTTGAGTGAATCTTTAGTGAGGATGTCGATTCTTGTCGATTTTGAATTAAAGGTAATTACTTAATAAGGGGAGACACCTATGTTTTCGTGTTTAAAAATGATAGCTTGGATTGTTTGAGACTTTAGTGCTCTTTTAATTGAATTGCCAATGCATGATTATTTGTGAATTATTTTGAGACATTATTGATGGGAATTACAAGTTGAGAAATATTAATTTTAATGTGAGTTGAGGATTTTTCTTAAGGATAAGCAAACGCTTAAGTGATATACAAGTAACATATTTTAATCACATTCTTAATGCATTTTTGGATGACTAATTATGAAAATTAGTGAATTTGATGCTCCTTATCCTTTAAATTCATGTTTCTATACTTAGGAGAGAATTTGGGAGCGAAAGGAGCAAAAAAGAGCCAAAATTGGAGAAATAGAGATATTTTCAGGATCCACACGACTTGAGCATTTCTACATGGGTTGGACACAAGCCTGTAACAGCTCGGTTTTAGTTAAATCAGAATAGTGGTTTTGAAACCACAAATATGATGTCGAAAAATTATTTTAATATTATTTTATGTGTTTACAACATGTTATTATATATGTGTGAAAATTTCGTGAGCTAATTTTATCGTTTAATAGCTCAATTTGATAAAAAGGACTTACTCGCGTAAAATACAAAAGTTGCATTATACTTGTTAAAGGTGTTTATTTGCTATGGTTTATTAATGTTAAGGTCCTAATGTTATAAATAGACCATTTTGTAACACCCCAAACTCGGCCTAGACGTTATGGCCGAATCTGGCGTGTCACATTGAAGTGTTTTTCGAAAACCATGTTTTCATTGAAAACGCTTCTTGAAATTTAAAACTTCTTGCCATTTAAAACTTGTACAAAACCTCATTTTACTTTTGTTTATTTTCAATCGTGGTTTATTAAAAAGTTATTCCCTTTTAAAACGTTGTTACCTTTAAAACCTTATTTGTTGCGGAAGCTTAATTTAAAACAAATGATTTACGAAAACGTGGTATTTAAAAATTGAGTTGCGGAAATGTAGCGTTTGAAAATAGTTTTATTTTGGAAAACCATGTTCTACTTCTAGCAGATATAAATCACAATCAATAAAATCCCAAGTTTAAAATCTAGAAATTATAGAGGCCTTCTTACAACCCGAATCAAAATCAAAATGCTTAAGTAAATGAGCAAAACAGAATAAAACATGTGCAGTTGTGTGGCCCTCTCCGAGTCCCTCGCAGCTCCTAACCGTCTAACGCTGGGGATTACCTGAAAGGTTACAAACGGGGTGAGTTTACAAAAAACTCAGTGTGCAATCCCCTTATTAAAGAAACAGTCTGTATACAGAAATAGAATCAGTCTGGGCCTAAGCCCTTTAATAGTAACAGTACAGTTCAGTTTAGAGTATATGTGGGCTAAAGCCCAAAACAATGTCATTCGGGTCTCAACCCATAACAGAATCAATTGGGCCTAGCCCATCACAGTAACAGTCTCAGTATGAATGATGCATGATGCATGCAAACCCATCCAACCCTGCACTTGCCTCAGTCCAACCCTGCACTACCTGTGGGGAATAAATCACCCACGCCAACCCTACACTTACAGTGTTAGCATCGGTTGCAGCACTAACTGAAATCGCAGGAAAGCTGCTAGTATATATGCGGCTTTAAGCCTTCAATAACGGTCTCATAATTGGCACATAGCCATCGGTAACTGTAATAAGATCGGCACATAGCCATTAGCTACGGTAATATAACCGGCACACAGCCATGGGTAAGTATGATTGACACAAAGTCATCAATAATTACAATTGGCACACAACCATGGATAAATATAATCGACACAAAGTCATAATCAAGACGGCACAGAGCCATAATTGGGTTGGCACAGAGCCATAATCAGATTAACTGGCTTAAAGCCATTAGTAGATCCACAATCGTCTCCTGCAACCCGTGCTACCCGTGCGACCTTAACAGATCATTACTGGGTCCACAGTTGTCTCATGCGACCCATGCGACCCTATCAGAACAGTACTTCCTCCATAACCAATATCCCAACCCCATGCAGTATGTCATGTATACAGAATGTCAGGCCCACAAATCATCATATCATTCACAGTTAAGTCAATCAAATCATAGTCATACAATCACAGTCAAATTAGTCAAATCATAGCACAAGTCAGTGATTTACCCTCGAGGGGCAAAATACTCATTTACCCTACAGGGGCATTACGGTCATTTTACCCTATAGGCATTACTGTCATTTTACCCTACAAAGGCATTGCAGTCATTTTACCCTACAGGGGCATTACGGTCATTTTACCCTACAAGGGCATTACGATCATTTTACCCTAAAGGGGCATTACGGTCATTTTACCCTATAGGGGTATTATGGTCATTTTACCCTACAGGGGCATTACGGTCATTTTATCTTATAGGGGCATTACGGTCATTTTACCCTACAGGGGCATTACGGTCATTTTACCCTACAGGGGTATTACGGTCATTTTACCCTACAGAGGCATTACGGTCATTTTTCCCTACAGAGGCATTACGGTCATTTTACCCTACAGGGGCATTACGGTCATTTTATCCTACAAGGGTATTACAGTCATTTTACCCTACAGGGGTATTACGGTCATTACGGTGTAAATGGGCCCAAGGCCCAATATTCTACCCAAGTAGGCCCACACGCTCGTGTGGCCCATTAAGCCCAAATTCAGTCACGGCTATGCGAACTATATAGCCCAGTCCAATATTTGCCACTTAACGTGGATTTTATCCGTGTGGGGCCCACGAGCCCATTGGGCCCACACGACCCATTTTAACCAAACGAGGCCCAAGATCACAAGAACGCCTCTATAATCAATCGCCCATAATTTGTGGGCTCGGTTTACCACACGAGTAATCGCATGCTCGTGAGGCCTCGAATGCCGAAGTTTCAGCTTTTCGGCTTTTGCCGATTCACAGCAGAGATAGTGTGATTACACACTTTACCGGCTTTTACTCTTATTATCATTTGCAAGGTACAATTACACACCTGTTTAAGCAACCATTCCAAGTTTCTTAAGCTCCCAACCTACATTCATTCCACATATAGTCAGTCTTTCATATATTATTGTTCAAAGCACTTAATCCCCAAACAATAATCACTACCAACCTTGATTGAGTACCACGCAATCTACTCCTTTTAGATCGGTGACTAAGAACAATCGTATGTCCCTTACCGATTTACTGCCTAACAACAGATCTTATTAGAAAGGATTGATTGTAAATGTGGCTTAAATCCACGAATACTATCCTCTCAAAAACAAATTAATATTCGGCCTACCCAAAAACAAGGTATCGGAATTACCTTAATCATATAACAAAAGAACGGACCTCGACAGCTTGGTAACCCCTGCACCCCTTCACTTCTTGGGAACACCCAACCCATCGATCACCATATCGCAATGTAACATCCCCAAACCCGGCCCACACATCCTGACCGGATCTGGTTATGTCACTGCGGAAACCGTTGCAAAATCCTTAACTTTAGAATAAAACTTGAAAATTTTGTTAACTTTGAATAATATAAGTTTGTTTAAAATTTATGGAATAAAATATTATTATAAGTGTAATATGAATCTTTTAAGAAAATATTTCTGAATATAATGTAAACTTCAACAAAATTAAATAAAGTACTTTAAATAAAAAGGGCCCTTATTACATCAAATAAAATTCCAAAATACTGGTAATATAAAATACTTAAATAAAGTAAAACATCTTCTGCATGAAAATCCCCTTCTGCATGGGCCACCTAGTATCCACTCCAACCCGGCCCGATCATCCTTTCACCTGCGATGTTGGATAAGAGATTGGGTGAGTCACAATGACTCAGTGTGTAACCAAACCATCGAAATCCACCCACATGCTAACCACATAACATCCCAATTATCAAATGCAACATGCAAGTATAATTATTTAGACATTACCACAATCTGGGCTGGGCCCACCTTCAAATTATAACAAATACTGGGCTAGGCCCTTTCCTCAATAAACCACATATCAACTGGGCTTGGCCCATTTTCATATTATTTCATAAACGAAATAATGCAATCATGAAACCCAACCCAAGCCTAGGGTCCATCCGCTACACACCCCCTGATCCAGCCTACCACACACCAGGGGACTATCGAGTCACCCTCTCCTTTTCCCTCCAAAAAGGCAACCAATGCCATCCACGATGTAGCATATAGCTAACATCAAACCACGATGGAGCACATAGCAATCCATCAAGCCACGATATGGCATAAGCCGATATCAATCAAGGTAACCACGCGAACTAAATCGCAAAGATCCACAACGCGACCTCAGTCAGCGCCAATCCACGATGTAGCACAAAGCTGACATCAACCACGTACTCGAAGTACACCCGTACCTTCTTTTCATAACCCGCCCATGCACATGTAACATAAAATGATGATAAGGTGGTGCATGTACATATTAAACACAATCATAGGCATACTCACATAATAAAATCAGTGATCACGTATTTACAAACTTTGCTACTAACCTGATCATCTTCATACCCCTTAAGGGTACCATTTTCACATTTAACTGCACCTATTAGCATCATACAACATAAACAGATATACTCAAACCCCGGAAACAATGGTTTAACTACACACCTTATAACCTGGAGCTCTAAACCCTCGATCCCGACGCTATCGACTAGCGAGACTACCGCTATCTGCCTATAGCTATCTCCTGCCGCTGGCCCACACCCCGGTGGCCAATCCCGAACTGCTAAAACCGCTCTTTTCTTGAACTTCGGGATAGGGACCTTCTCTTGCCCACTCTGACTGGTTGTGGCCTCCATCAAAAAGCTTAATCAGGTAAACAGGTTAACCCCCAAAACACCACTTAAGCATTTAACTTAACTAAATATCTCTTACCAACTCAACTTGAATCCCGAACGCTACTCTATGCCACTGCAACTGCTGACTAAACGACCTTGCTAACCACTCCCTATTGCTCCAGCTAGAAACGACCACCACCAAGGAAGTAAGGTTCGGCTCAGGGACTTGTAACCAAAGTGAAGAGAAATGTGAGAATGGGTGATTCGGCAAGGCTCTTAAATAGTGTTTGGGATATTCAGCAATGGTAGTTTTCTATGGATGGTTACGGGTTAAGCAAGATTTAAAAAAAAATGAGAAGGGAGAGGGATATAGGTTCGTAAAAGGTTAAGCCCTCTGCTACTTTCGGCTACAAGGAAATAGGATGGAAAAGGGGTTTGCTTGGACTAACTTTCGGCAATGGAGAAGGGAAGAATAAATAAAAATAAAGGGAAGAACTTTTTGCTAAGGGAGAAAGCAAATGGTGAATGAAAAAAATGAGCACCACCCCCTCCCTTTATATAGCACTCGGCCAAGCCCCAAGCTCCCAAAAAAAATCCTAAAATCACTCCTAAACCACCTCCCTTCCATCCATTTTAAAAGTTTGAAAAAGTCAAACCTATCTAGCCAAATTCAAAAAAAATTGACCAAGTCTTTGTCCATCTTTTAAGCCTCCCAAAACCGTCCAACACTCTACCTAGATGACGCAAAAACAAAGCCCCCTGCTACCCTTGCGAATCGAACACTGGCCCCCTTCCCTTGCACCTGAGACGTCACCTCCCCAAGCTCTTAGTGGCGTCTCCCTTGCCACTCCACCAGCCCATCTTTTGTGACATAAACTCCCAAATAATTCTCTTAAGACACCCCTCGCCAAGCTCCCCTTCTTAACCCCTAAAACTAAAAATTTTCTAAGGCAACCTACCACCCCCCTAGGGTTCTCAGGACCCCTAAAACTTACCCAACCACACACTGAAGTGTGCCAACACTTGAGCTAAGCACCAAAAAAATCTAGCCCCTAAAACCAGGGTGTTACAATTCTACCCTCCTTAAAATAATTTCGTCCTCGAAATTACTTGTCTAAACTAACAGTCCAATTCCTCCCGCTACGCTATGGCTGCGCACTCTGATCTTAAAGAGTTAACATACTTCCCAATCATAGTCTCTAAGTTCGCACTCAAAATTCAAAGCAACTCAGAAAAGAGCTATTCCCACGAGCAAGCAAAGCAATTAAAGCATGCACCAAAGCAGAGGAGCTTACCCGATATCACCTCCTTGGTTGATTCTGACTGGAACCATTCCCTCCATGGCTTGAACCATGACCCCTCGTTGATCGAGGACAGTTCTTAACCAGATGTGCCTTAGATCCGCACCGGAAGCATGTTTTACTATTCCCCCAACACTTTCCTGTGTGAGGTCTTCCACATCGAGCACAAAGACAATTCCGATTCTCAGCAACTGGCACGGGTGTATGTACCGTATTCCCAACTCTTGGTCTTTTCTGAGCATCTCCAAACGATGCTGACCATCCAACACTTCTCTTATTCTCGTTCCTATTCTTTCCTCGGTTTTCCCTTACCGTCCTCTTAACTTCTTCGGCTATACGAGCTTTCTCCACTAGCACCGCGAAATCTCTTTCCCTCTGCGGAGCGATCAGCACTCGAAGTTCATCTCGCAATCCGTCTTCAAACCGGACGCACCTCTCATAGTCAGTGGCCACAATTCCCTTAGCATACTAACTTAGCCGTACAAATTCTGCTTCGTATTCCGCTATCGACTTATTTCCTTGCACCAGATTTAGAAACGCCTTCCTTTGCGCATCTAAGTAGCTTGCTCCAACGTATTTTCCTTCAAACTTTTCCTTGAAGTAATCCCAATCCAATCGATCTGTTGGTACACCTTGTTTGACAGTGAGCCACCATCGATAAGCCTCGTCCCGAAGTAGCGAAACAGCACCTTTCAATTTTTCCTCTGGGGCACAATCCAAGTCGTCCATAATTCTCTCGACTCCTTCTAGCCAATACTCCACTACGTTCGGAGCCGTTCCCGACACTCCTCTAAAAACTTTAGCCCCGTTCGACCTAAGTCTCTCGGACACTGACTTCCGAGCTCCATTTCCCCTACTAGCTCTTGCCACTTGCTGAAGCACGCGTAACATAGCCTGCGACACTGCGTCCTCTTCACTTATCGGATCTTGTTCCTCTACATCCACTGCTGGCGGCACTTCGCTTTCTGACCCATAGCCAGACCCTACTGGTTCCGAAGCTGTCATTCTACCTCTACCGCGTCCCCTAGAACTCATCCCTAGCGCTTCGATTTAATCTGTTTAGAAAGTTTTATGGATTAGAAATTATTGTTTCACTGTTTTATCCACGAGCAATTTTATGCAATGAAGGTTCCGAGAGTAGTTCTTTCGAGCAATCAAGTTTCCTTTTCCTACCCAGGGGTAATTTCGTCATTTTCCTAAAGAGATATTTCGGCAATAACTCAGGGTCAATTTTGAAAATAGTTTTTCCAACTTAGAGATTTTTCAAAATTTGCAAATCTCAAGAGTCATCTTGAAAATTTTGTTTCTCAAACAAAGTGTGTTGCAAAAATTTCAGAAAGTAGGGTCATTTTCGTAATTTTGGAAATCATGGGCATTTTCGTAAATTCTCAAAATCGAGATATCACAACATTTTACAAAATAGAATTTTCTGATATTTAGTAAAGTAAGAATATTTCAGTAGAAGTTGAGAGAAATTTGAAAATTTAGAAACCAAGGGCATTTCGGTAATTTTGTCAACCAGGGGTATTTTCGTAAATTCCCACAAATCAGAGTATCCTAATATTTTGAAAACTTGGATTTTAGTATTTTGCAAGGTAAAGAACATTTTATCAAAATTTGAGTGTAGTACAGTAATTTTGCAATACAGGGGCGTTTTGGTAATTTTGCCACTAAGGGCATTTTGGTAATTTTGTAAATCAAAAGAAAAACGTCCTTCAAAATCAGATTTAAGGTTTCTCAAACCAGAGGGGTAAATTTGAAAATTTAAAAACAGGGAATTTTAGAAAACAGCAAGGCTAATTCCCTTTCGGGTTTTAATAACCGGTTTAGCCTATGAACAAGTCCTCTTGGTTAAGGTGAACCGTAGCTACGCACCAGGTAGGATTCGAGTAAAGAGGAGGTGAGTCGCTAGGACTGCTTAAATACCAAGCTCTTACTGAATGCCACTCCTAGACATGCGTACAGTGGTTACCACACCTTAACTCAGCGACTTACTTCACAGGTTTGTTTAAGAGCTTTAAGTCTTATGCCATTGTTTGAGTAGTCTAATCCTAGGGTCCACAGATCCTATTATTCTATTCTACGAGCCCAAACTAAGCCCAAATTAATTCATACAAATAAAACAAAACAATTTAAAAGTCCAAAGCACTTACCTGGTGGACTTCGGGTCGGAGGTACAGGTGCCATGCCAGAATAACCTGAAAACCCTTTTTTATAAAAGCCCATATTCCAAAAACCCATTTTGAAAACTGTTTCGGGCCCAAAACCCTCAAAGCCGAGTTTTGAACTGGGCTCTGATACCAAACTGTAACATCCCCAAACCCGGCCCACACGTCCTGACCGGATCTGGTTATGTCACTGCGGAAACCGTTGCAAAATCCTTAACTTTAGAATAAAACTTGAAAATTTTGTTAACTTTGAATAATATAAGTTTGTTTAAAATTTATGGAATAAAATATTATTATAAGTATAATATGAATCTTTTAAGAAAATATTTCTGAATATAATGTAAACTTCAACAAAATTAAATAAAGTACTTTAAATAAAAAGGGCCCTTATTACATCAAATAAAATTCCAAAATACTGGTAATATAAAATACTTAAATAAAGTAAAACATCTTCTGCATGAAAATCCCCTTCTGCATGGGCCACCTAGTATCCACTCCAACCCGGCCCGATCATCCTTTCACCTGCGATGTTGGATAAGAGATTGGGTGAGTCACAATGACTCAGTGTGTAACCAAACCATCGAAATCCACCCACATGCTAACCACATAACATCCCAATTATCAAATGCAACATGCAAGTATAATTATTTAGACATTACCACAATCTGGGCTGGGCCCACCTTCAAATTATAACAAATACTGGGCTAGGCCCTTTCCTCAATAAACCACATATCAACTGGGCTTGGCCCATTTTCATATTATTTCATAAACGAAATAATGCAATCATGAAACCCAACCCAAGCCTAGGGTCCATCCGCTACACACCCCCTGATCCAGCCTACCACACACCAGGGGACTATCGAGTCACCCTCTCCTTTTCCCTCCAAAAAGGCAACCAATGCCATCCACGATGTAGCATATAGCTAACATCAAACCACGATGGAGCACATAGCAATCCATCAAGCCACGATATGGCATAAGCCGATATCAATCAAGGTAACCACGCGAACTAAATCGCAAAGATCCACAACGCGACCTCAGTCAGCGCCAATCCACGATGTAGCACAAAGCTGACATCAACCACATACTCGAAGTACACCCGTACCTTCTTTTCATAACCCGCCCATGCACATGTAACATAAAATGATGATAAGGTGGTGCATGTACATATTAAACACAATCATAGGCATACTCACATAATAAAATCAGTGATCACGTATTTACAAACTTTGCTACTAACCTGATCATCTTCATACCCCTTAAGGGTACCATTTTCACATTTAACTGCACCTATTAGCATCATACAACATAAACAGATATACTCAAACCCCGGAAACAATGGTTTAACTACACACCTTATAACCTGGAGCTCTAAACCCTCGATCCCGACGCTATCGACTAGCGAGACTACCGCTATCTGCCTATAGCTATCTCCTGCCGCTGGCCCACACCCCGGTGGCCAATCCCGAACTGCTGAAACCGCTCTTTTCTTGAACTTCGGGATAGGGACCTTCTCTTGCCCACTCTGACTGGTTGTGGCCTCCATCAAAAAGCTTAATCAGGTAAACAGGTTAACCCCCAAAACACCACTTAAGCATTTAACTTAACTAAATATCTCTTACCAACTCAACTTGAATCCCGAACGCTACTCTATGCCACTGCAACTGCTGACTAAACGACCTTGCTAACCACTCCCTATTGCTCCAGCTAGAAACGACCACCACCAAGGAAGTAAGGTTCGGCTCAGGGACTTGTAACCAAAGTGAAGAGAAATGTGAGAATGGGTGATTCGGCAAGGCTCTTAAATAGTGTTTGGGATATTCAGCAATGGTAGTTTTCTATGGATGGTTACGGGTTAAGCAAGATTTAAAAAAAAATGAGAAGGGAGAGGGATATAGGTTCGTAAAAGGTTAAGCCCTCTGCTACTTTCGGCTACAAGGAAATAGGATGGAAAAGGGGTTTGCTTGGACTAACTTTCGGCAATGGAGAAGGGAAGAATAAATAAAAATAAAGGGAAGAACTTTTTGCTAAGGGAGAAAGCAAATGGTGAATGAAAAAAAATGAGCACCACCCCCTCCCTTTATATAGCACTCGGCCAAGCCCCAAGCTCCCAAAAAAAATCCTAAAATCACTCCTAAACCACCTCCCTTCCATCCATTTTAAAAGTTTGAAAAAGTCAAACCTATCTAGCCAAATTCAAAAAAAATTGACCAAGTCTTTGTCCATCTTTTAAGCCTCCCAAAACCGTCCAACACTCTACCTAGATGACGCAAAAACAAAGCCCCCTGCTACCCTTGCGAATCGAACACTGGCCCCCTTCCCTTGCACCTGAGACGTCACCTCCCCAAGCTCTTAGTGGCGTCTCCCTTGCCACTCCACCAGCCCATCTTTTGTGACATAAACTCCCAAATAATTCTCTTAAGACACCCCTCGCCAAGCTCCCCTTCTTAACCCCTAAAACTAAAAATTTTCTAAGGCAACCTACCACCCCCTAGGGTTCTCAGGACCCCTAAAACTTACCCAACCACACACTGAAGTGTGCCAACACTTGAGCTAAGCACCAAAAAAATCTAGCCCCTAAAACCAGGGTGTTACACGCAAAGAAGGAACAAGAACCGCAGTCAGAGAACATATGGAGAAGAACATTCGGCTTTTTAGAAAATGATTATAGAGAACAGATTTGAATGAAAGGAGGAAATATGGACACTTACTGATTTGCCAGGAACACTTGCGGAACTAAAACAGAGAGGGACAGTGCTGAGATTCAGCCAAAGTATGAAACACCCAGTGAAAAGGGAAAAAAACCGATTCGAAGAGGGAAGGGTAGACCTTCGGTCACAACCTACTAGAATGCCGAGAAAGAAAAAGAACAAGAAAGAGGAAAAGAGGATGAATTCGGCCCAGAAAACAATAATCAATGGAGCAAAAACAATAGGCAGGATATTCGGCCAAAGCTTAGGAACCGAGAGGAGACAAGAGCAGAATTGGTGATTTCGGCACAGGTTGAAATAGAAGAAAGAAAACAGAATGGCTTAGAAAAAGGTAGCACGGAAAATTTGGCAGAACTACAGGAACCGAAACAAAAAAAATGCACAAAAGATCAAATGCAAAATTCGGCATTACAGGGAGAAGAAAGGAAACAAATTGGTGGCAAAACAAAAACTGACCAAAAGTGAAAATTCCCTACCAAAACTTATTAATAGGGAGTTCAGAGTCCTAATTCTGCACACCTATTCCCTCACTCCCCCATCCTCCTTGATTTGCTCCATAATCCTTTCCTTGATATACTCCACCATCATCTTTTGACCAATTCAAATTCCACCTTGCAGAGTTTCAGTCGACTTCTACTTCTCACATGGCAAGAGAGCAAAATAAATACTCTTTTTACCTTGCCATGACTTGAACCTTAGACCTCGAGAGAACTCTACACGCCACCTTGCCACTAAACCACAGGCTCTTTTTGTATCATAATTTAACCACAAATATTTAAGAACCTTCTATCTAGATCCTAATGATTTTATTCACTAAAAATAAAATTTTTGCTAAAGCGTAGGTTTGAACCCAGGACTTTTCAGACACTCCCAAACACTGCTAAATCACTTAACCATTGAAGTAGACAATCAATTGTGTTATTTCCTTGCACACATAAACTTTTATGTGTTCCTACGCTCAAGGCCTATTTCTTCTAAGCCCAAATTCGGGGCGTTACAATTTTTATATTGGGTGGACAATTATGGGCATAATATGAATATTTTAATGGTTTATGAATAAAGTTAAAGATGTAAATTAGTACATAAGGTTAATAAATTAAAACAAAACCAAAATTAAGTTGGATTATCATCTTTCTTTGGCCGAATATTAAGGAGTAAGAAAACACTTTGTTCATTTTAGGGTTCGGTTAATTGGGAGCTTAATTGGTAAGTGTTTGAGCTCGATTTTTGATGATTTCTATGTTTTTGTGATCGTTGCTTCATGTTCTAGCTAGCCCATACCTTTAATTTCAAAATTGTTGAAGATTTTGAGAGTTTTCATTGATGAGTTTATGTGTTCTTTGATGTTTGAGGCTGAAATATGAAATTTAGATGATAGATTTTCATATTTTATAAAGTGATTTTTGAGAAATATGCAAATTGTGAGGTTGAAATGTGAAATAAATGAAAGTTTTGGGCTGCTAGGGGCTTATGTATAAATCGACTAAACATAGGTTGAGTTGAATTTTGTGTATTTGTGAAATAGAGACTAAATTGAATAAATGTGAAAGTTTCGGGGCTAATGTGTAAAAATGTCCAAATATGTGTTTAAGGATTAAATTGAATGAATGAATGAATGAATGATTAAATGAGTTAATTTTGAATACATATAGATCAAGAAAAGAGGAATCCGTAATTAGATCGGGGGAAAGGCAAGATTATCGAGTAATTGACTCATTTCATCGTTTTCATGACCGAGGTAAGTTCGTATGTGGTAATTTCATTACAAATGTATGTTAAATTCTTTGATATTGCATAAATTGTGATTATGAGATTATGAATAATGTTTCAATTGTGAAAACAACTTTACGGATGTGTTCGACGATGAAATCGACAAGTGAAACTTCCTGGTTGAACCATAGGAATAGTTTAGGATGCTAGTGACAAGTCATTAGGTTACTGTGTTGGCTACGGGCCATGATATCGACACTTTGGGTGGGAGTGATACCTTGATTTGGCTACGGGCCAAGGTATAGGTATTCCGGGATAAGTTACCTTGCTTTGGCTTTGGGCCATGGTATAGGTACTTATCAATTAAGATCCTTGAGTATCCGACTTCTATTGCGAATGGTTCAACGGGTAAAAGAATGATGTGATTGAGAAAGAGGTTAGTACGAGACAATACAGGTATGTACGGGACCTATTCGAGTATGAAATAGAGAAAGTTCGTTAAGTTTATATTTGGTCATGTTTTGAGACATGAAAAAGGTTTGTAGTAATGTGTTTATGATTTTGTTATATGTAATTGGTAGAATTACATTTATGTGATGTATTGAATTACTCAATTACGAGCTTACTAAGCTATGAAGCTTACTTCGTGTTATTTTCCTACGTTTTATAGAGAGTCAAAGCTAGCTCGGATCTGAGAGTCGTTGGGAACATCACCGCACTATCAAACGTCTAATTGTTGCTTTTGAGTTGTGTATATATAGTATATGGCATGTATAGGCTAGTTGTGGTACTTTGGTTGTGAATGTAGCCATAAGGTTTGACTTGTAAATGTATATGTTTTGTTTTGTATATATAGCCATGAATGATGGCATAATTTAGTATTTTTTTGTATAAATGTGGTTATGGTTTCATAATTGCTCAAATGGTTATATTTTGAGTTTGGTAAATGATTTACATAGTGTGATTGAAATTAATAATTTGAGAAGTTATGTGCTTGTGAATTGATGCTTAATGATATAAGTGTTGAATAGGTAATTGGCATTGATTTGGTATTGAATTTGGTTGAAATGTATATGGTATGAATTGTGCATTTGGTTGATGATTTTGGATGCTTACTGTATGATGAAATGGCACCATTTTGGTTGTTTAGGTGAGCATGAGAAAGGGTGGCAAATTGGCCTTGCAAATGGCCTATTTGTGTCCACATGGGCAAAGACACGGGTGTATGTCTCAGCCGTGTGCGACACACGGTCATGCTACACGGCTATGTGTCTCCTGGTGTTGATATTAAAATGAAGTCAGTATGCTGCACACGGCTTCATACACGGGCGTGTGACCGACAGTGTAGCACAAGTCAATATACCTTCTTAAATGGCACACGGTCTAGCACACGGGCATGTGACTTGGTTGTGTTGCATAAGTCAGTATACCCTACAGGATTGGCACGGCCTAGCACACGGCCTGGCACACGAGCGTGTGTGGTGATTTTGAAGGGCACATGGGCTAGACACGCGGGCGTGTGGTCAGCTGTGTGACCCAAGTCAGTATGTATACCCTATTTTCACAAGGCCCGAGACACGGGTTTGTCTAGAGCCGTGTGAGGCACATGGCCTATTCACACGGGCGTGTGACCCTTGTATATTTGAAAAATTTTTAAGTTTTCCAAAATTTTCTTATGTTATCAGTTTAGTCCTGAACCACTTCTAAAGCATGTTTAAGGCCTCGTAGGCCATTATATGGGACAATGTGATTATGATTGAATGGTGTTTGAGAATAGATGCATAAATGCATGAGTTATGTATGTTAAATGATATGTATCGGTCGGTAATACCTCGTAACCCTATTCTAACCATGAATACGGGTGAGGGGTGTTACAAAGCCCATGTGCCAGCCCGTGTCAATTTCGCACCCTGTTTCCCAAATACATAGAAAAACTAATTTTTAGGCTTTTTGAGTATTCTAAAGTCTATAAATACCAATTAGAAGAAGAAATAAGGGGGAAATTGATAAAGATTGAAGAAAACACTCGAAGAACACCATCAGAATCAACTCGGAAGCGAATCTCCTTCAAGATCGAATATCTCCTTTTAATTTCTTTTAAAGTTTTATTGAGTTTTGTTATGTCTTGTGGTTATTCTGACTTTGAGATGTTTCTATTCAAGATTATGAACTAAATTCCCTAGATACCTAGGGAAATCATTTTATTTAATTTATGTTTTTATGCGATAAATACTTGATTCTTGTTCTCAATTATGTATGCTTATTTCTTGTTTTAATATTTCCGATGTAACACCCCTTACCCATATACTACGCCGGAACCGGGTACGAGGCATTACCAGAATTAACAATACATTCTACCAAATCCCGAGCCACAAAATTTCACTTATAATTTAAACTTTAACAAACACATGCATACACAAGCATTATAACTCCATGACCAATATGAGCCACAACTCGTGGCTAAATACAAAATAATCCTTATTACCGTTAAAAAGCAATACGTTTAATCAAATTAATTAACACATATACAAAATAAGTTAGTCAAGCCCCTATACATGACATAACTTAAATCATTTATAAATAAAGATACCCATAGATAGCTTGATAGTGTGAAGTGATCTCCGATGGCCTTCAGCCCGAGCTTGTTTAATAGGACTCTGAAACATGGGAAAGAAAAGGGGGTAAGCTTATAAAGCTTAGTAAGTTCACATGTAAAAATAATAAGCATTAGCAATGAATTTAGCTTACTACTAAGCTGTCATAACTTGCATAAATAATGCTAAGTTCTTACTTTCTCAACTTACTCATTTGTAGCCTTACCAAAGCCTCAACGAGACAAATCCTCACAACAAGTTCTCTAATTGATACAATCATTAAATCACATGCTTATACCTTATTACTCATGTTCACATTAATCTGTCTACTTGAATTGCTGTCACTAAATTATTTATTTCTTGAGCTATAGAGCTCCAAATTACAAACCGCTAATTTTTCCTGAAACTATACTCACATATCTTCATACCATAAAATTTCTAGAATTTTTGGTCTTGCCAATTAGTACAGTTTATTCATTAAAATTTCTCCTATTTCACTATTTGACTATTCTGACCTCTCTTCACGATGAATCAATTATCTCCTCGTACAGAATTCAGATGATCTTATTGTTTAGTTTATTTGAAACTAGACTCATTCAGAATTTCAGGAATATAAATTATATCACATAATTATTTTTGTACAATTTTTAATAATTTTTCCAAGACAGAATAGGGGATCACGTAGTCATTCTGAACCAGTCTCACAAAAATTTAAATATCTCAAATTATGCAAATCCTTTGTTTGCTATGTTTCTTTTATATGAAAATAGACTCAATAAGCTTTAAATCAATATCTCATCCAACTTATAATTCAATTTCTACTATTTTTCTGATTTTTCAAAATCACCTAACTGCTGCTGTCCAAAACAGTTTTATTTGTAAACTTTTGCTCTCACTCACTTTAGTTGTATTCATCACTTACCTATAACAATCTTTCCAATTTTCGATTACATATCAAGCATATTGCTCATACGTTACACATGCATATACCTACACTTATCACTATAGGCCACACATAATTTCACTTAATCGATTTTCCCGGTGAACTTATTTGTAACCTTACCAAAGGCTCAGAATACAAAGGGCACCTTACTTAATAGCTTGCTTACATACCTGCAACATTCTTACTTAACACATGAGTACTCTTTCATAATATAGGCATATTGCCAATAATGTCATAAAGTGTCACAAGCATAACTGAAAACTCATCACTTACTTAATACTTGATAATCTCAATTACTTACAATCTCAATATTAAATAAGCATTAAATGCATACCTGTACTCATACCTGTACTCTTTCTTCATGTTCTCACCTTGTCATTTCTTTGACTTACTCTTTGGACTACTTGGGAACCTTTTCCTTTTTGAACTTACCATTGCCATGTCTTGACATGGTCTTACGTGGTATCCTTGCCTTATGAACTCACCAATGCCATGTCTTGGCATGGTCTTACATGGGACATTTGCCTTATAGTAACTCATCAATGCCATGTCTTGACATGGTCTTACATGATTTCCTTGCCTTATAGAACTTATCAATGCCATGCCTTGGCATGGTCTTACATGATATCCTTATCTTACCAAATGTCATGTTCCGAACATGGTCTTACATGGTATCCTTGTCTTACCAAATGCCATGTTCCAAACATGGTCTTACATGGTATCCTTGTCTTAGTGCCAATGCTACATCTTGATGTGGTCTTACATGGAGTCCTTAATCAATGCCGATGCCATGTCTTGACATGGTCTTACACGGGATCCTTGCCTTACCAATGCCATGTCTTGACATAGTCTTACATGGTATCCTTAACCGTCAATTCCTCATTAAATGCCATATTATGAACATGAACTTTTCCGTCAATTCTTCCTTAATTTCCATGGTATAGCCATGGACTTTGAGATATCAATGCCTTGTCAAGTCATAGCTGAAACATACTTGCTCAAATTCTCAAGGTTAGTCGCATAACTCAATAATAACATTACTAATAACAATAATTGCATAATAATAAAATGCTACTCAACTTACATACTTACATTCTAAATCTCATCATATCATCAACTTAACTTATTCTCATCAAACTATGCTAGTCAATACTTTCTTGTTATCATACAAAGCCATAATACAAAATATGGTCTAATATATAAATTATACAAGTTCTCTTTCCAATATCGAATTATTATCGAACATTAATCATTATATATAAAACTCAATACTATAGTATTTATGGCCAAAATATCAATTCATCATTCAAATATGCATAATTAAATGCTTATTAAACATATGAACTTACCTCGATACCAAAACGGTCATTTTACCAACTTTCCCGATTTTTGATTTTCCTCCCGTTCTAGGTCCAAATCTCATTTTTCGGGGTCATGAAGCTTGGAAAGCTTGAAAACCCTATCCATGGCTTCCCACATGTTAAATTCGGCCTAAACTTGAAGATGGACAAATTTGGCATTTAAATTTTGTTTTTAATTCATTTAATTCACTAAATTACCAAAATGCCCCTTAAAAAATCTTTTGAAACATACCCATCCATGTCCATTTTTGTCCACCAACTTAACCAATGGCCTAATTATCATTTAAGGACCTCCAATTTAAAATTTCATAACAATTGGACACCTCTAACATGTAGAACTCAACTTTTGCACTTTTTACAATTTAGTCCTTTTAACTAAATTGAGTGCCTAAACGTCAAAATTTTCGAATGAGATTTTCACGAAATCATTCGGTGAAATTTTAGATTATAAAAAATATAAATAAAATAAATTTCTCAACATCGGATTTGTGGTCCCAAAACCACTGTTCTGATTAAGCCCAAAATCGGGCTGTTACATCCGAGATATTAATTCATGTTTAATGTGCTTATTTCAGTGGAGGAAAAGTCCCTCTTTAAGAGTAGATCTAGAATAATTGAGTGGAGTTGCATGCAATCCTAGAAATAGGACGACATAAATCTACTGAATTAGAGTCAAATTTAATAGGGGAACCCATAGATCGAATTAATGCGACGATAGGGGTTTTAATTAGAAAGAGATTTCAATTAATCAACCTAGAGTCAGTTGTTCTTACTCTCAAAAGAG
This sequence comes from Gossypium australe, assembly GCA_005393395.2. Lineage (NCBI taxonomy): Eukaryota > Viridiplantae > Streptophyta > Magnoliopsida > Malvales > Malvaceae > Gossypium > Gossypium australe. The sequence goes on along the minus strand of CM016615.1, from coordinate 51,709,196 downwards.
ATATTAACGTAATTTAGGGATTTCTACGGATCAAGACACAAGTGAATAAATCGTTTAATTTAGATTAATAATAAAAGGTGAAGTCTAGGTGGATTCTTTCCTGGGTATTGTCTATCTCATTGGTTATCTTCGATTATTTCCTTGATTCATTCTCTGCTGTGTATTTAGTTAAATTAGTTTAGTAATTTTAGATTTAAAACACAATCTCTCCAATTTGTCTGCTAAATAATAAGAAAATGACAATTACTAGTACTTTTAGTCCTCGTGGATACGATATTCTCTACTCAACATAGCCATAATATTGTTCGATAGCTGCGCTTGCCTTTGTCGTATTTATAGTTAGTTTAGTGACCATCAACATCCTTCTTTGATGAGGTGAAACTCTTTGCTATGCCCGCATAACCACTGCCAATTGAGGCCCCTAGTTATAATCCATCCTTTGACAGCATAACTTTTGTAAACTTAAAGCCCTAGATACATTTCAATCCGTGACCGTTTAATTAGCGTCAACTGAGACCTTGAGTTGCAATGCAATCACGACTTCTCAGGTGATGGCTCCATCCTTAGATGACAGATGAAATTTTTAGGTCACCGAGCTCCACGGTATCACCGTGAATTCAAATGTACCTTAAAACTATAACAATGTCTATCTCAAATATAGATAAAAATAAATCTATAAACTTCTAAATTTTAACCGCAAAAAAAAAAAAAAAGAATTTTTTAACAAAGTGAAAACCGACCTACAGGGCGAATTTTCATTTCTATCTCCTAACAACGCATCCTATAAAGCGAGCTTTCTTTCTCTCTCCGAAAGGAACATATCTGAAAAAATAGAAAATTTGGTTAATTTACCCCATCAAAAACTATTATTTTTAATTCTTAGTCAATATTGTCTCTCTTTCATTATCATTAGCTTTGGTGATTAAAAAACTATTAACGAGAAACAAAATAATAACCAAAGAGAAAGCAGCCACGGGTAAGGAAAACGCAGTTTTTCTACCAAGTCATATGTTCAGACAATCACATATTTCCCTTCAATATCTTAATTTCTTCCTTTTCTTCTTCAGTGACCCTTTATTGCTCTTCTTCTTACTTTTTCCTTTTCATGTATTTATATTATTTTCTGTGTTCCTTTTATTTTCAGCAGTAAAGGGGAAAAAAACAACAGAAAAGAAAAGAAAGTATCTTTACTTTACCTTGTGAAGAGCATATTTTCTATTGCAACTTTCAAAGAAAAAAGATTTTATTTTTATTTTTTCTTTGCATGTCTAACTCAGAAATCAATATCACAACCAAACCCAGTTCAACTTTGACTTTAATTGCTCTTATCCTTATTCTAATAAACTGTTCTAATAAACTGTTTTCTTTCAAAAGTTTCTAGCTTTCTTTTTTTTAATCTTAAAAAAAAATTTCGTTTGTGATACCTTTGTCTAAAATCCCTTTTCCAGCTTTGAATAGGACTGCATTTTTCCGACATTGCATATCTATGCTCCTAAATTTAGGTCTCATCTATGCCTTAAAAGTTTCTCTTTTTTTTTTTTAATCCACCTGCTCATCAAAACCACATGTTTTGAAATCTCTTTACAGTTCATTCATGCATTAATAAATAACTTAGGATTAAGTCATATTCTTTTCCATTATCCTGATATTCATTCAATCACTCCTCAAATCTTGTTGTTTTAGTCAAATTATTAATGCTCATTCGTTGGTAAGGGCCCTGGAGGGTAGCCTCGGGTTCTTCCCTTTTTCTTCTTGGGTTATGGTCAAGGTGGTATTTTATGCCGGCTACTTGAATTTGTGGGCTCCTGACTTTACCTTTCAGGTACCAAACTAGGAAAATGCTTGCTTCCATTTCTTCATTATTATTAACCTTACGTTTTCTTTCTTTGATTTTTGTTGTCAATCCTTTGAATTGTTCAATTTTTAGCCGGTTTTTACCTAATCATCATTGAAATGTGGTTTCCATCACGTTGATTAAACTTAAATAGGTCACTAATTTTGAAGGTTTCAGTTATAGTTTTCTATGAGCTGCATTATGCTTGGTCTTGAAAATGATGTACTTTGCCTATTTTCCTCCTTTCTTAGCCTAATTATATGCTAAATGAGGTTAAATGACTAGATTTATAGTGCTCTTTTTTTGTGTGTTATTGTACTGATTTTCTTGTGTTGACTCTTTAAAGCATATGCAATATGCTTGAACAGGATAGACTTCTCCATGGTTTTGCTCTCCTTTTATGTATCTGTCTTGGGTCATTGCTATCTGGGATTGCAGTTTCAGAAATTCCATTGGGGTCAAAACTTTCTGTAGGAGAAAGTAATTCCTGGGTTTCTTCTAATGGTGATTTTGCAATTGGATTTTATAACTTCCCTGATCAGCCAAAACAGTTTAGTGTTGGCATTCGTTTCAATTCGAAGTCTGTTCCTGTCGACAAACAGACAGTGATTTGGGTTGCCGGAGGTGATGTTACTGTGGGTAACGATTCATATTTCCAGCTTCAAGAGAATGGGGAATTGGTTCTTTTTGATGCCTTGCAGGGTGAAGAAGTGTGGACCAGCAAAACAAGCCAGTTATCTGTGGCATTAGCGGTTCTTCGTGATGATGGCAATCTCGTCTTACTGAATGAGAATAGAGATGTAATTTGGCAAAGCTTCGATAGTCCAACAGATACACTTCTTCCTGGCCAGAGACTTTCTACTTTTAGAACATTGAGAGCTGCCAGTCAAAATTATGTTTCGAGTTTATATAGCCTCTACATGAATGTGTCTGGTCAGTTACAACTAAGGTGGGAAAGCAGCATCATCTATTGGAGTGCCGGAAGGCCTTCCCATTCAAATCTCAGTGCTGTTCTCACTTCAGATGGAAGCCTGCAACTTGTGGCCCCAAATTTGGAGCGGTTTTGGTCCGTGTTTGGAGAAGATCATAATGACACTGTGAGATTCAGGTTCCTCCGGCTGGATGTGGATGGTAATTTGCGGTTATATTCATGGATGGAGGTTTCACAAACGTGGAGATCAGTTTGGCAAGCTGTTGAGAATCAGTGTAATGTCTTTGCAACTTGTGATCAACAAGGCATCTGCGCATTTAATGCTTCTGGTTCCCATGTTTGCACTTGCCCATTTCACCATGCAGTACAATCAAATTCAAAATGTTTGGTTTCATCTCAGCATGACTGCAAACCAGGATCCATTATGGTTGAGCATGCCAACATGTTTCTTTACGGAATTTACCCAGTTCACGATTTTATCTCCCTAACTAGTCTAGACAAATGCAAAAGCATGTGCCTAAGTGACCCAAGTTGCACTGCAGTAACCTTCACAAATGATGGAACTGCAAAATGCAGGATGATGAAAACTCAGTATGTCAGTGGTTATTCGGATCCATCACTTAGTGCAACCTCTTTTGTTAAGAGGTGTTCGGACCCCTTAGCTGCTGATCCCATCTTCCCATTGAAGTCTCCACCGCAAGCACACAAGGAGCCTTATAATATTTGCATTCCTTGTCTAGTTGGAGCAGCCTCGGGCACAATTTTTGTTTTTATTGTGATTCAGTTGGGAATGGGATTTTACCTTTACAAAAGAAAAAACAACTACAAGAGATTGGCTTCTTTAGCTCATTCCCGTCCTGGTTCAAAATGTTTAATCATGTTATCCTTCACTGAGATCAAGGAGCTTACTGGGAATTTCAATGATCAAATTGGGCCAAAAATGTTCAAAGGTGCCTTACCTGATAAACAGCCAGTCGCAGTCAAAGAGCTGGAAGGAACTATTGAAGCAAGAAAATTTCGAGCTGCTGTGTCAAAGGTGGGAAGCATTTATCACAAAGGTCTTGCCAAGCTGGAAGGCTATTGTTGTGAGTTCGATCACAGGTATTTAGTCTATGAATGTGCTGAGAATGGCTCTCTGGAGAAATACATAGAAAATCCAACACTTGCTGAGAGACTGACATGGAGAAAGAGAATGGATATTAGCTTAAGTGTTGGTAGAGCCATATTTTATTTGCACACTGAGTGTAGAGAATTTCTATGCCATGGAAATTTGAAATGTGAAAACGTAGTCCTTGATGAAAATTTTGAGGCCAAAGTGAAGGAATTCGGGTTGGGGATGCTTTATGGTGAAGCATCCTCCCGTAGGGCTTCAGCACAGAAAGATGTGGAAGATTTTGGCAAGATGGTTTTGACATTAGTTAGTGGGTTTAAAGAAGTGAAGGATGTTCTCAATTGGGCTTACAAAGAATGGATGGAAGGTAATCCGGAGAACGTAGTAGATAAAAGACTCAAGAACGAAGTGGATGCTGAGGAACTGGAATGTGCATTGAGAATCGCATTTTGGTGTCTTCAAGCAGATGAACGGGTGAAACCATCAATGGGGGAGGTAATAAAGGTGTTGGAGGGCACACTTCCCGCTGATCCTCCTCCGCCACCTTTCAGTTGTCTGATATCAGCGAGGGAGGTTGAAGACACCTCTGAATCTGGCTCAGAGGTATAGAATTGTAATCCTTTTCATTGATTTTCGCTTTTCAATTGTGTAGTTGAATTAGAGCTAACATTCTCACCTATAACAATGAGGTTTTGTTCCATAGGGCATATTCTCTTTTTCCCTACTGATGTTAGTGGTCTTTTGTCAAATTGTTTGCTTTTACACTGACTTGGCTTGGACTTAAAATGCTTGATTTTTACTGTACTTGGCTTAGAGTTTGCAGTACAGTATGTGGCGGGCATTCTCTGGTTAAGTGATTCTCATTTTTCCATGAAATTTGAAGGTATTTCCTTGTATAATTTCAATACAATGTTTGAAATCTCTCTCCGTTCTTACTTGAATTTGTGTCGACACCAATAAAGGGCAAAAAAAAAAAAAAAAAAAACACTTGATTTGTATGTTTTAATTACACTATAATGATTTTAACAACTTTTTTTTTTATAATAATGATTTTATCAACTAATGTGTTCTATTTCTTGATTTGAAAAAAAAATACAATATTTAAAGTCAGTTATTTCTTTATCTTATTAAAATTAAAGAATCCTGTCTGCTTTTGCATGAATTTGAAATTTGCTTTCACATTTTGGACCAATCCCATTTCTCAGTAGTATTATTTTTCAATTAAATTTTTATTGTCAAATGAGTTCTGGTTTGGATAAAAAAAAATTTCTTTTCAAAATCGATCTTAAAAAAAAAAAAAAAAGCACTTAAGCGAAAAATGCTGAAGGGATCATTCCATTTCTAGTGAAAATTGATGCCTTCAACAGTTAGTTTTTCGAATTTAAAAACATTTTATCCCATGCTCTAATGGCTGATAGCTTCAAATGCCTAGTTTTTAGCCCTTTTCTTTTTCCTTTCATTCTCAGCTCAATGCCAACGGTCCAAAGCTTTGATTCAAGCTTTATAAATTGTGTATGGCGTACTTTTCTGACATTTTTATTAATCAACAGTGACAAATCTTGATATTAATTTAATTTTGAAGGTCAAATTAAAAGCATATAAACTGCACAAATAATCACCCAATTATAAGTGCTTTTATTTTGATCATTCAATTACAAAAATTTTCCGTTTGCTCACTAACATTTTTAAAATTTGATTTTTGGGTCATTGTCATTAAGTCACTAATGAAGTTGATATGCCATAATTTAATATGGCAAATTAAGTTGTTTTCAATACTTGGAGCTTTTAATCAAACATTTTTATTCTATTTTAGTAGCTTTACAAATTAAATGTTAGTTATCTTTATTGAATAAAATGAGCCTTTTTATTATGTTTCTTAATCAATTAGGCAAATTCGAGCCTAATGAATTCTAACGAGTTGAGATAGTGTGCAGGAAACGACTTGAACCATGTAAAGCCAAGGAGTTTGTGGACTGGACCGAATGTCTCAACATTAAGACACTAAAGTCGCCACATTGAAGCTGTAACACCCCTAACCCGTATCCGTCGCCGGATTGGGGTTGAGAGGCATTACTACCCTAAACTCAATTACGAAATAAACTTCAATTGGATTCAAGCACAAGCAATGCAATCATTTCCATATTATAATGCACTACAACCGATTAAAAATTTTTAAAAAAAAATAAATGTATAATGAGTTTTATTACCCGTACTCAAACACACAATGTCTGAATCACATAACTTAAATATTCCTGACATATATATATATATATATATATATATATATATATATGTATATATAAATCATATCTCAACTTACGCCAAATTATAGCTTATATCGAGTATCAACCAACATTCATGTAACATAAACGAAGTTTTCATTTATAATACTATACTACAAATGCATATTAAAACAATTGAACCATTTCACCATTTAATAATCAATTACACATACAACAACATATTAGTATACCCCTTGGCCGAATATACTATTGCACCTTTCATTTTAATTCGTAATTAAACCAACCAAGAAACATGTTCATTTCTTATCCATAATAATGACATTTGAATATCTATAACTATAAATCAACTATTCTTATAATTATATATATGTATATATATATATATATATATACTAGACTAGACAAAACATTTCACAAAATTTAATAGCCAATATCACTTACGGTATTGAAAGTGGTTAATATGAACAAATGACTTATTAACATAAATAAAGAATAAACTTACTTCTTTACCATTTATATGATGGAACACCGGTACCCCATGGCGCAGCAGAATAAAATTAGATCCGGCGATCCAAATCATGGATCCATGTGTGAGGAACGAATCGGGGTGAAATAAAGGTTTCGAAATTACCAAAACTTCAATCTGAGTAGACAGCGACGCCTTGGCAACAAGAGTTTTGATCTACTGTCGAATCAAGCCTCAACCTTTTCCGATGTCGGCCTCTACGTAATCCACCCGGTTTGACTATGAACGGAAGAAATCTCCAAAACTGTTTTGGAGGCTTATTTGCTTGACGGCTGCTAGACCTAACAAGCAATCACTTAGGGTTTTCATATTTTATTTTGTCTCCTTTTAATACCTTTTATATTGGGTGCCTTTCTCATTGGGCCTTTTATAATAGGTATCCTCTTAATTGGGCCTTTTATAATTGGTATGTCTTGAATGTATTACAAGATTAAATAAATACAATAAAGTTTTTAACCGAAAATTATAATTACATTAATTATATCTGAAAATTATAATTACATTAATTATAATAAGGATTCCGGTAAACTATATTTATTTAAATTTATATATGAATCAAATTCATATATTAATAAAATTATGTTATCATTATGTGTACAACATCCTTGTACATATAATATGTTCAATATTTGATTGCCCAATTAAATTAATTCTTTAATTAATTTAATTTATGTGACAACCAAGCACAATACCAACTATATTTTATTCCGTTCATTTCAACCATAGGGTGTGACCCTGTAGGTTCTTGTAACATTAGCAGTAATACTAGAACGATTCTATTGTCACAGACAATGAGTGGCATCTAGCAATGCATCATTGCTACCTAAGTTACAAGAAGTCATGATTCGACATAACCTTTCGTGATTAACCTTTCATGCATTAATCCTTAAGTCCTTTATCTCTGGAACGGATACAAGTCATGGGATAGTCACACTTGCATAATCCATCCCATGTTTCTTGATATCTTGAGTAGACTATGATATACAAATTAGTATGACATCTTATATCAACTTATTTGAGCATGGCCATGCATTTCTAGTCTCACTCAATCAAGTGGCCTAAGATATTACTCCTATTATGTAGGAGGGACTTATCCTTTATTGATCAACCATATCCCTCTACATAGATTGTGGTATATCCAACATCAGCCTTTATAAAACAACCTGTTACGGTGTACGTTTGACTGTATCAAAATATACAACTCACGATGCTGGGATAATAATGATTTCAAGTCTGAGGATCATATACATATTAATCACTATGAGTAATGTTGTGACAATTACATAATAATCCAAGAAACATACTCATAGCGAGTCAATCCAATATGTTGTTCTCTAACACACATATTCATGCATTGATTTTGACACTCCATATCAATGACAACTCTTTATCATCAATCAACTACATGTTAGTCTTAATGCATTATTATTGTCCTAGTCAACAATAATACTCGACTAAGGATCTTTTAAGAATAATCATATTATTCTCAGGACATTATTATAAAACAGTTTATCTATACACACAGAAAGAAAAACTGAAATAATAATGAAAACGCTTTATATTAATAAACATGGTAAATTAAGTATGTTATTACAACCATCTCATGATTGATCTTTGGGCATACTCTTACAATCTCCCACTAGCACTAAGACCAATCACTCATATATCTAATACCAAGTGACTTAGTGTGACGATCATGCTTCTGCTGTGTCAGAGGCTTGGTCAGGGGATCAGCGATGTTATCATCTGAAGGTACTCTGCATATCTCTACATCCCCTCGATCGATAATCTCTCGAATAAGATGGTAGCGTCTAAGTATATGTTTGGATCGCTGGCGAGATCTGGGTTCTTTAGCTTGTGCAATAGCTCCATTGTTATCACATCGGAGTTCTATAGCATCTGATATGCTAGGCACAACCCCTAGTCCAGTAATGAACTTCTTGATCCAAACTGCTTCTTTTGCTGCCTCACTGGCTGCAATATACTCGGCCTCTGTTGTAGAATCGGCTACTGTACTTTGCTTTGAACTCTTCCAGCTCACAGCACCACCATTAAGGCAAAACACAAAACCTGATTACGATCGAGAATCATTCTTGTCGGTTTGGAAGCTGGCATCAGTGTAACCTTTTACACTTAACTCTTCTTCACCTCCATATAATAGGAACGTATCCTTAGTTCTTCTTAAGTACTCAAGGATACTCTTGACTGTGGTCCAGTGACCTTCACCGGGATCTACTTGATACCTGCTCGTCATACTTAAGGCATATGAGACATCTGGACGGGTACATAACATAGCATACATGATAGATCCAATAGCGGAAGCATATGGAATTTTACTCATACGTTCTCTCTCTTGTGGAGTTGAAGGACACATTTCCTTCGAGAGTGAAATACCATGTCTCATAGGTAGGAATCCTCTTTTAGATTCTTCCATACTGAACCTTTTCAGTACTTTATCTATGTATGTACTTTGGCTTAGACCTAGTAGTCGTCTTGATCTATCTCTATAGATATTGACTCCTAAGATATAAGTGGCTTCGCCCAAGTCCTTCATAGAAAAACAACTTCTTAACCAAGTCTTAATAGACTGCAAGGTAGGTATGTCATTTCCCATGATAAGTATGTCATCCACATATAGTACCAAGAATGTGATAGTGCTCCCACTAACTTTCTTGTAAACACATGGTTCATCTTCATTTTTGATAAAACCAAACTCTTTGATTGCATCGTTAAAACGAATATTCCAACTTCGAGAAGCTTGCTTTAATCCATAAATGGATCTTTGTAGCTTACATATCTTTCTAGCATCCTTTGGATTTACAAAACCTTCAGGTTGTGTCATATACACATCCTCTTCAAGTTTCCTGTTAAGGAAAGCTGTTTTGACGTCCATCTGCCAGATTTCATAATCATGAAATGTAGCTATGGCGAGCAAGATCCTTGTAATATCCCGAAATAGGGGTTACGAGTTTGGTAAATAACTCGAGTGTTAGTAGGCCTTAAGAGTGATTTTTATGTGTTTTTAGAGTCCCTAAAGCCCGAGGATAAAAAGGGACTATTTTGGAAAATTTTGAAGATTTTGGGCTAAAAGTGAAATTTGGCTGAGGAGGCCTTAATAATAAATTTTGTAAAGTTTTGGACATGAAAGTCCAGGTAGCAAAGTGGCTTCCGTGTGCCACTTAAGGTTTGGCGCCTAGCATGGTCGAGGGTTCGAGTCTTAGGCTCAGCAAAAGACATTTTTATTTTGTAAAAGGGCGCTGCATAAGGAGGCCTTAAAAAGAAATCGAGGTGATTTGAATCACAAAAAGGCGCCTGGCCGAGTGGCTAAGACGCTTGCAGCATGGGGGCCTCTCGAGGTCGGGCGTTCGAGTCCCATTAGGGGCGCAGATGTTTTTTATTTTTAGCTCCTAGCGTTAAAATGAGGAAGCCACCGGAGTAAGGCTTAAAAGAAAATGCGATGCTTTCGTGTCATGAAATTCTAAGTGGCCGAGTGGCCAAGGACCTTGCTGGAGAACCACGACTTGAAAGACTCATGTTCGAGTCCTGGAAATCGCGCATAAGGCGCTTTATTTTTATTTTAGCGCTAAAGTGAAGGGAACTGGCAAGGTAAGGTTTAAAAGAAATTCTGATGAGATTATCGCATGAAACACGCACAGGGCCGAGTGGCTGGGTTATGGAGAACTTTTCTCCAGGTCCCGGGTTCGAGACTTGGGGACTACACCTGGGGACAGCGCCTGAAGGTTATCCTTTTTGGCTTTTTCAGACATGAAATAAATAGCTGCATGGGAAATCAATGCATGCTGCATACGCGCATGCAGCTTAAAAAGATTCTGCTTGTTTGCTTCATTTTAAACATGGAGCATTATTCTTTTATTTTATTTTAAGAACATAGAGCATTATGCTTTTATTTTTATATAGTATATTGTTTTTGGGGGTTAGAAATTAACTAAAGAAAGAAGCATGCCGTTGGGAGCATGAGAGTTTTATTATTATATCTTTTAGTATGAATTATATTTATTTGTTTGCTTATTTTATTTGTTGGAAAAAAAGATTGGAATATTGGGTAATGGATTAAACAATAGTAATGGATGTTTGAAATTAGAAAAAGGGATGGGTCTTGGCTTTGGGAAGAAAAACATGTGCGGCATGGGAGCTTCAAATGTATGGCCGACCTTGTTCTTGATTTTTGGCCAAAAATTTGCTTGAAACTTTGACTATCTTTTCCCCCCATTTTCTTTGGTGTTTTGGTCGATAAAGCTCTCTCTCTAAGGATTATCTCAGCTGATTTTCTAATAGCAAAAAATGTGTCAAAAACTTTTAATATTGTTTCCTTCCCTACCCAAGCTAAGCATAGCCGAATGACCTTGTGTTTGGCAAGGATGCATGGTCGAATTTGATGCTTAGAAATTTCTCTTCTACCCCTTGTGTGTTGGCCGAAAGAAAAAGGAAAGAGTGGGACCATCGAGCTTTTGCTTTTGAGTGAAGAAAAGAGACTATAAGAGAGCTCTCGGGTTGTTGAACATCTAGGTAAGCATTATGCATATTTCGGCTGAGGGCCTTTGTTCTTATATTAGCCGAATCTTTGTTTTGAAGGTGCTATCGACTACGTATTTGTAATCTCTTCAATCATTTTTGGTAAGCAAGTTATACCCTAACAATCGGTTTAGATTTCTTTCTATTAAGGTGCCCAAAATCAAAGGTTAAACCTTGATTTTTTAAAGAAGGCCGAATGTGCATTAAGTTCTTATAAGTGCTCTTTTGTGTGACAAGTGTTAGGGCTCTTAAAAAGGAGTCTTTCGGGAGTTGAAGTGCTCAATGGACTTTGTCGAGCAAGGTAAATGATAAGAGTAATATTCGGCCAAGAGCTTTTGTTTATAAAGTTGTGTATGAGCCGATTCTAACAATATTTTAGTAGGACTTTTGATGACTTCGGGAGCTAATCGACTGGAATAAATGGTGTTTCGTGATAGAAATAAGCAAGCTAGTGTTAAGAAGCACAAATGACTCTTTCGGGAATTAAAGTGCTCAAGGTAAATGACTCATGGTATTCGGCCTAAGGCCATATTATTAGTACTAAGTGTGACCGATTTCGGTTATGTGATCTAGGGTCAAATCGATAGAAATAACAGAAGCTCTCGGGTTTTAGACTTTGTCAGAATCGATAAATCGAATATCGCTTTAATCAGGTGCGTAGTTATCGCACTGTTCTTTTGCTTGATATATGTATTAAAGTATTATTTTATGTAAATGTATGAGATGTACATGTTAGTCAAATAAAGGCTAAGGTAAGTGATCGAATAATCAAGTTAATGGTTATGACAATAACTTGTCAGTGATTTGCGAAAATAATGTGATGACGTGTGATGTATATTGTTATGAGTAATATGTGACCATAGTATAAAATATACATATTTGTTTCGTACGAAATGTTGTTATGGTACATATATGTACGCATGAGATTTGTGATGTGACTATTGGAGAAAAGGTGTACACTATGTGAGTGTTCTAATGCTAGCCTCATGCTACATTCGTGATTGTTGATTAGTGAACCGATTGATATGTGAGATTTCTATGGGATCGGTGGCTTAGCCACGACCTTAAGAAATAATGTGCAAAAGAAGGATATGTGGATCACTTTGTGGATTGGACTTCGTAATTGTATATTCGTAATCATATTTATAATATTGTGTATTCATAATTGCATATTTATAATCGTATGTTATATATATATGGATTATGTGGATATGGGCCAAGCCCATATGTGAGGACATGTGTATTAACTATGCACTGAGTCTTGGTGACTCACTCTATTTTTATTAAACCTTTCAGGTGGTGCGTAAAGCTTGGACCGGGTCGGAGAGGATACAAAGGTGGCCATGCCAAAGCGGATTTTCATGCAAAGATATCTCTTGGTTAATGAATTAAATATTCATATTTTCCGTATTTTGATTAAGTGTGTATTGTAATAAGGCCCACTAAAGTATTTCAGTCCATTTGTTAAGTATCGTTACTATTATGCCCTATTATGGAAGGATGATTAAAGATTGATTTCAAATGGTTTTATTTTCTCTATGAAACTTGAAACCAATATGTATATAACAAACTCCGATTTTTACTTAGAATATTATAAGTCACGAAAATGTTTTATTAAAGGAAACAAATTTTTAACGGTTTATCTCTTAAGTAAGAATGTTTTTCGAAAGTATTCCGCAGTGGCATTCCAAATTCGGTCGGAGTAAATGGGCCGGGTTTGGGGTGTTACATTTTGGTATCAGAGCATGGTTCAAAACTCGACTTTGAGGTTTTGGGCCCGAAAATAGTTTTCGAAAGTGGGCTTTTCGAAATGTGAACTTCTATTTTGGGCATGTTATGGCATGGCACCTGTACCTCCAACCCGAAGTCCACCTGGTAAGTACCTCTGACTATTGAGATATATTGAATATGTGAACTGTATGGGCATAATTGGGCTTGTAGATTAGAAAATTTGGGCTATCGAACCCTAAGACTAGTCTACTCAAAAACAAGTGCATAAGACTTGAGAACTGAAATGACCATAAGAGTGTAGTAAAGGAATGTGTCCCTGCTTATGAACGTGTATGTGACTCTCTGAATAAGAAGTAGCGAACTTGAATCGAACCTATGTGTGATCGAAAGAACCACTTCTAAAATACTTTATTCCATAAAATTGTTCACGGATAATCAGTGGAACAAAATTTATAATGCATAAAACTTTCTAAGTCAGATTGTGCGATAAGAGATGAGTTCTAGATGACGTGATCGAGGCAAAATGGCCGTATCGGAACTCGTTAGATCGGGTCAAGGGTTGATAATAAGGTATCACCTCCACCACCAACTCTTGATAATGAGTAGCAAGATCAGACGAGGAATAATGCTTTACCGCGGACAGTGCTGCGAGTATTAGAGATGGTGGCTGGAGAGGGAGAAATATGAGAGCTCGAAAATTGTTCCCGAGCGACTTTGAGCCAATGGAGCAGATTTGTTCTGTAATGTATCGGGAGTGGCACTCAGTACGGTCGAATATCGGTTGGAAATAACCAAGCGAGTTGTGGATGAGCTCGATCTAAACCCTGAGAGAAAAAAGTGAAAGAAATGGTAACGCTACTTCGCGACGAGACGTATCAGTGGTGGCTCACGGTTCGGGATAGTGTCACAGCGGAGGACCCCATTTGGGAGTATGTCAAGATGACATACCAGAATAAGTATGTCAGTACTTACTACATTGATGCTCAGAGGCATGTGTTTTTGGGACTAGTTCAATGGAACGAGTCCACGGCAAAATACGAGGCTAATTCCTAAAGTTAAACCGATATGATCGAGGAATAGTGACTACAAAACATGAACGATGTGTCCGGTTTATGGACGGATTAAGAGACGGCCTGAGACTGTTGATAGTTCCTCAACAGGAGCAAGAGTTCATTGTGTTAATTGAAAAAGCTAAGATAGCTGAAGAGAGTAAGGACTCGATGAGATAAAATCGAGATAAGGATATGATCTGTGATAGAAGAAATTTTGAATTGTCTAGATTATCTGAGGATCTTCGGAAAAGACCGAGAGTTGAAAATTTTGCTCATGTGACTAAGCCAGCTATGGGAAATTGGAACCGTCAGTGTGCTCAGTGTGGAAAATATTGTCGATGAGTATTGGAACCAGAAATTGAAAATGTTTTAAAGTGTAAGTCTATAAGCAATTGACTATTGTCAAGGTTAGTTATAACCTTGTGTACATGTTGGAATCCTGGTTATAAATATAGTGAAAGCCGACTGTGGATAGACTTTCTATCAGGAAATGTTACTCAAGTGATAAGTACAAGTGATATGTGGATAGACTATCTATCATGAAATATTATTGAAGTGATAAATACAAGTGATGTAAATTATATGGTTTATAATTTTGGTTAGCTTGTAATGTGATTCAAATGGTGATAATACTGTATCAGGCTTTCAGCCTAGCAGGCTTTGTGCCGGTGTATATTTCAGGCTTTGATGCCTAGCAAGCTTTGTGCCGGTGTATATTTCAGGCTTTGATGCCTAGCAGGCTTTGTGCCGGTGTATATTTCAGGCTTTGATGCTTAGCAGGCTTTGTGTCGGTGTATATTTCAGGCTTTGATGCCTAGCAGGCTTTGTGCCGGTGTATATTTCAGGCTTTGATGCCTAGCAGGCTTTGTGCCGGTGTATATTTCAGGCTTTGATGCCTAGCAGGCTTTGTGCCGGTGTGTATTTCAGGCTTCGATGCCTAGCAAGCTTTGTGTCGGTGTGTATTTCAGGCTTCGATGCCTAGCAGGCTTAATGCCGGTGATGTGTTATATTAGAGAATTCATGAATCACTTACAAGATGGAATATGTTTATTACCATAAGCTAAGTGCTCGGGTAAGTACAAGTCCTTCCTATTTGCAAGGGATAAGATAAGTTGGTATTTTCCCATTTGAATTAAGTGAGATGTGATATAGTTGAAGCTTCGGTAAGTATTTTAATATGTGCAATTGATCTTACCATTGATGTGTATGACATCCGTAATGGAATCTAAGCTTGGATATGCTTGTGAAGAAGTGGCCATATGTGAAAATGCTAAATGTGAAAGAGGTTGAATATGTTTGCATATGTGTATAATTGGGAATATGTGATTGATATATGGTAAATTGAAATGTACGAATGTTCGTTAATAAGTAATTTCGAGGACGAAATTATTTTTAAGAGGGGTAGAATTGTAATATCCCGAAATAGGGGTTGCGAGTTTGGTAAATAACTCGAGTGTTAGTAGGCCTTAAGAGTGATTTTTATGTGTTTTTGGAGTCCCTAAAGCCCGAGGATAAAAAGGGACTATTTTGGAAAATTTTGAAGATTTTGGGCTAAAAGTGAAATTTGGCTGAGGAGGCCTTAATAATAAGTTTTGTAAAGTTTTGGACATGAAAGTCCAGGTAGTAAAGTGGCTTCCGTGTGCCACTTAAGGTTTGGCGCCTAGCATGGTCGAGGGTTCGAGTCTTAGGCGCAGCAAAAGACATTTTTATTTTGTAAAAGGGCGCTGCATAAGGAGGCCTTAAAAAGAAATCGAGGTGATTTGAATCACAAAAAGGCGCCTTGCCGAGTGGCTGAGATGCTTGCAGCATGGGGGCCTCTCGAGGTCGGGCGTTCGAGTCCCATTGGGGCGCAGATGTATTTTATTTTTAGCTCCTAGCGTTAAAATGAGGAAGCCACCGGAGTAAGCTTAAAAGAAAATGCGATGCTTTCGTGTCATGAAATTCTAAGTGGCCGAGTGGCCAAGGACCTTGCTGGAGAACCACGACTTGAAAGACTCATGTTCGAGTCCTGGAAATCGCGCATAAGGCGCTTTATTTTTATTTTAGCGCTAAAGTGAAGGGAACTGGCAAGGTAAGGTTTAAAAGAAATTCTGATGAGATTATCGCATGAAACACGCACAGGGCCGAGTGGCTGGGTTATGGAGAACTTTTCTCCAGGTCCCGGGTTCGAGACCTGGGGACTACACCTGGGGACAGCGCCTGAAGGTTATCCTTTTTGGCTTTTTCAGGCATGAAATAAATAGCTGCATGGGAAATCAATGCATGCTGCATGCACGCATGCAGCTTAAAAAGATTCTGCTTGTTTGCTTCATTTTAAACATGGAGCATTATTCTTTTATTTTATTTTAAGAACATAGAGCATTATGCTTTTATTTTTATATAGTATATTGTTTTTGGGGGTTAGAAATTAACTAAAGAAAGAAGCATGCCGTTGGGAGCATGAGAGTTTTATTATTATATCTTTTAGTATGAATTATATTTATTTGTTTGCTTATTTTATTTGTTGGAAAAAAAGATTGGAATATTAGGTAATGGATTAAACAATAGTAATGGATGTTTGAAATTAGAAAAAGGGATGGGTCTTGGCTTTGGGAAGAAAAACATGTGCGGCATGGGAGCTTCAAATGTATGGCCGACCTTGTTCTTGATTTTTGGCCAAAAATTTGCTTGAAACTTTGACTATCTTTTCCCCCCATTTTCATTGGTGTTTTGGTCGATGAAAGCTCTCTCTCTAAGGATTATCTCAGCTGATTTTCTAATAGCAAAAAATGTGTCAAAAACTTTTAATATTGTTTCCTTCCCTACCCAAGCTAAGCATAGCCGAATGACCTTGTGTTTGGCAAGGATGGATGGTCGAATTTGATGCTTAGAAATTTCTCTTCTACCCCTTGTGTGTTGGCCGAAAGAAAAAGGAAAGAGTGGGACCATCGAGCTTTTGCTTTTGAGTGAAGAAAGGAGACTATAAGAGAGCTCTCGGGTTGTTGAACATCTAGGTAAGCATTATGCATATTTCGGCTGAGGGCCTTTGTTCTTATATTAGCCGAATCTTTGTTTTGAAGGTGCTATCGACTACGTATTTGTAATCTCTTCAATCATTTTTGGTAAGCAAGTTATACCCTAACAATCGGTTTAGATTTCTTTCTATTAAGGTGCCCAAAATCAAAGGTTAAACCTTGATTTTTTAAAGAAGGCCGAATGTGCATTAAGTTCTTATAAGTGCTCTTTTGTGTGACAAGTGTTAGGGCTCTTAAAAAGGAGTCTTTCGGGAGTTGAAGTGCTCAATGGACTTTGTCGAGCAAGGTAAATGATAAGAGTAATATTCGGCCAAGAGCTTTTGTTTATAAAGTTGTGTATGAGCCGATTCTAACAATATTTTAGTAGGACTTTTGATGACTTCGGGAGCTAATCGACTGGAATAAATGGTGTTTCGTGATAGAAATAAGCAAGCTAGTGTTAAGAAGCACAAATGACTCTTTCGGGAATTAAAGTGCTCAAGGTAAATGACTCATGGTATTCGGCCTAAGGCCATATTATTAGTACTAAGTGTGACCGATTTCGGTTATGTGATCTAGGGACAAATCGATAGAAATAACAGAAGCTCTCGGGTTTTAGACTTTGTCAGAATCGATAAATCGAATATCACTTTAATCAGGTGCGTAGTTATCGCACTGTTCTTTTGCTTGATATATGTATTAAAGTATTATTTTATGTAAATGTATGAGATGTGCATGTTAGTCAAATAAAGGCTAAGGTAAGTGATCGAATAATCAAGTTAATGGTTATGACAATAACTTGTCAGTGATTTGCGAAAATAATGTGATGACGTGTGATGTATATTGTTATGAGTAATATGTGACCATAGTATAAAATATACATATTTGTTTCGTACGAAATGTTGTTATGGTACATATATGTAGGCATGAGATTTGTGATGTGACTATTGGAGAAAAGGTGTACACTATGTGAGTGTTCTAATGCTAGCCTCGTGCTACATTCGTGATTGTTGATTAGTGAACCGATTGATATGTGAGATTTCTATGGGATCGGTGGCTTAGCCACGACCTTAAGAAATAATGTGCAAAAGAAGGATATGTGGATCACTTTGTGGATTGGACTTCGTAATTGTATATTCGTAATCATATTTATAATATTGTGTATTCATAATTGCATATTTATAATCGTATGTTATATATATATATGGATTATGTGGATATGGGCCAAGCCCATATGTGAGGACATGTGTATTAACTATGCACTGAGTCTTGGTGACTCACTCTATTTTTATTAAACCTTTCAGGTGGCGCGTAAAGCTTGGACCGGGTCGGAGAGGATACAAAGGTGGCCATGCAAAAGCGGATTTTCATGCAAAGAAATCTCTTGGTTAATAAATTAAATATTCATATTTTCCGTATTTTGATTAAGTGTGTATTGTAATAAGGCCCACTAAAGTATTTTAGTTCATTTATTAAGTATCGTTACTATTATGCCCTATTATGGAAGGATGATTAAAGATTGATTTCAAATGGTTTTATTTTCTCTATGAAACTTGAAACCAATATGTTTATAACAAACTCCGATTTTTTACTTAGAATATTATAAGTCACGAAAATGTTTTATTAAAGGAAACAAATTTTTAACGGTTTATCTCTTAAGTAAGAATGTTTTTCGAAAGTATTCCGCAGTGGCATTCCAAATTCGGTCTGAGTAAATGGGCCGGGTTATATTGTGTATTCATAATTGCATATTTATAATCGTATGTTATATATATATGGATTATGTGGATATGGGCCAAGCCCATATGTGAGGACATGTGTATTAACTATGCACTGAGTCTTGGTGACTCACTCTATTTTTATTAAACCTTTCAGGTGGCGCGTAAAGCTTGGACCGGGTCGGAGAGGATACAAAGGTGGCCATGCAAAAGCGGATTTTCATGCAAAGAAATCTCTTGGTTAATGAATTAAATATTCATATTTTCCGTATTTTGATTAAGTGTGTATTGTAATAAGGCCCACTAAAGTATTTCAGTTCATTTGTTAAGTATCGTTACTATTATGCCCTATTATAGAAGGATGATTAAAGATTGATTTCAAATGGTTTTATTTTCTCTATGAAACTTGAAACCAATATGTTTATAACAAACTCCGATTTTTACTTAGAATATTATAAGTCACGAAAATGTTTTATTAAAGGAAACAAATTTTTAACGGTTTATCTCTTAAGTAAGAATGTTTTTCGAAAGTATTCCGCAGTGGCATTCCAAATTCGGTCGGAGTAAATGGGCCAGGTTTGGGGTGTTACAATCCTGATGGATTTAAACATAGCTACAGGAGAAAAGGTTTCATCATAGTCAACACCATGAATTTGGCGAAAACCTTTAGCGACTAATCGCCGTTTGTATGTTTGTACATTACCATCCATGTCTATTTTCTTTTTGAAAACCCATTTGCACCCTATAGGTTTAACCCCTTCGGGTGGGTCAATCAAAGTTCATACTTGGTTTTCATACATGGAATCCATCTCAGATCTCATGGCCTCAAGCCATTTCTCAGAGTCTGGGCTCGTCACCGCTTCTTGATAAGTCCTAGGCTCATCTTGATCTATAAGAAGAACGTCACCATGCGTTGTAATGAGAAATCCATATCTCTCAGGTGCACGGCGTTCTCTTAAAGATCTGCGCGGTGGTTGTGTTTCTATAGCAGTTGTTTGTTCCTCAATTTCTTGTGGAATTTGGTTTTGTTCAATTTCTGGTTTAGTGTTATCTTGTGATTCTTGAATTTCTTCAAGTTCAATCTTTCTCCCACTTCCTTTTCTAGAAGTAAATTCTTTCTCTAGGAAGACACCAGTCCGAGCAACAAAAATTTTGTTCTCAGTGGGATTAAAAAAAATAATATCCTTTGGTTTCTTTTGGATACCCCACAAAAATACACCTTTCAGATTTGGGTTCAAGTTTAGTAGACGTCTGACGTTTAACATAAGCTTCACAACCCCAAATTTCATAAAGGACATACTAGGACGTTTCCCAGTCCACATCTCATATGGCGTCTTTTGAACCGATTTAGATGGAACACGATTTAGTGTGAAGGCAGCAGTCTCAAGTGCATGTCCCCAAAAGGAAGTCGGTAGATCAGCATGACTCATCATGGATCGAACCATGTCTAACAAAGTTCGATTTCTTCTCTCAGATACTCCATTCCATTGAGGAGTCCCAGGAGGAGTAAATTGTGAGACAATCCCACATTCTTTCAAAAGATCATCAAACTCTAGGCTCAAATACTCTCCACCTTGATCAGATCGAAGTGACTTGATAGTTTTGCCTAGTTGATTTTGTACTTCATTTTTAAATTCCTTGAACTTTTCAAGGGACTCAGACTTATGGCGCATGAGATAAACATACCCATATCTACTGAAATCATCAGTGAAAGTAATGAAGTAGTGAAATCCACCTCTGGCCTGTGTATTTATTGGTCCACATACATCAGAATGTATTAGGCCCAATAAATCACTAGCTCATTCACCTTTTCCAGAAAAAGGAGATTTAGTCATTTTTCCCAATAAGCAAGATTCAGATACTTCAAATTGTTCAAAAACAAATGAATTCAAGAGACCATCTCTATGGAGTTTGGATATGCGTTTCTCACTTATGTGGCCCAAACGACAATGCCAAAGATAAGTTTGATTTGAGTCATTTATTTTAGATCTTTTAGTATTTATGTTGTAAATGGGATTCGTTTGATCTAAAATATAGAGGCCATTAATCAATTGCGCCGAACCATAGAAAACATTATTGAGATAAAATGAACAACAATTATTCTTAATAATTATCTCAAAACCAATTTTGTCTAAACAAGAAATTGAAATAATGTTTTTAGTCAAACTGGGCACAAAATAACAATCCTCTAAACATAAATCAAGTCCACTAGGCAAAGATAAAGTATATGTTCCCACAGCTAATGCAGCAACTTTTGCTCCATTTCCAACTCGTAGGTCCACATCTCCTCTAGCCAAAGTCCTACTCCTTTGTAGTCCCTGTACAGAAGTACAAATATGAGAACCACAACCAGTATCTAATACCCAAGAAGTAGTAGTTGATAAATTAATATCAATAACATAAATACCTGAAGCAGACATTCCGCTTGCTTTAGCCTTCTTGACTTCTTCAAGATAGGCAGGGCAGTTCCGTTTCCAATGTCCAGTCACACCACAATGAAAACAGTTTCCTTCCTTAGACACCCCACCTTTAGGTTTCAGTGCAGCCTTTCCTTTTCCAAATTTGGGCTTACCTTTGCCCTTGGGCTTTGTTTGAACTTTGGCCTTTCCCTTGCCCTTGTTATTACGGACCATCAGTATGGGCTTGGGTCTAACCTTTTTCAAGTTGCCTTCAGCAGTTCGTAACATACTGAGCAATTGTGGTAGAGTCTTGTCAATTTCATTCATATTGAAATTGAGGACAAACTGGCTGTAGCTATCCGGCAACGATTGTAAAATAACATCAGTGGCCAACTCTTGGCTCAATGGAAACCCAAGCTTAGACAGGCTTTCAATATAGCCAATCATCTTAAGGACATGAGGTCCTACTGGGCTTCCTTCAGCCAACTTACATTGGAATAAGGCCTTAGAGATATCAAACCTCTCTTGCCTTGCTTGTCCCTGATAAAGTTCTTTCAGGTGCTCGATCATATCATAAGCAACCATGTCCTCATGTTGCTTCTGAAGTTCAGGATTCATAGTGGCAAGCATAAGACATCCAACATCTATCATGTCATCGAGATACTTCTTGTAAGCATCTCTATCAGTCCTCGAGGCATTAGCGGGTGGTTCATTAGGAAGTGGTTGTTCAATGACATATAATTTCCGTTCTTGTTTAAGGACAATCCTCAAGTTACGGAACCAATCAAGAAAATTCAAACCATTCAATTTGTCCTTCTCAAGGACCGATCGCAATGAGAGTGTGCTAGTGTTTGCAGCCATAATATATCTACAACAATTAAATATGCATGTGAGTAAATTTACCAATTTTATATCAATCATTAAAAAGACTTTATTAAATGATATTCCCACTATTTTATTTCAAAATTAATAACCCTCGTATATTAATTTCGGAAAAACTTTCTCAAAAGTATTTCTAGTAGGTTAAGGATCCATATTTCACCACCTCTTAAGTCAGCTTTGGCTTTACTCTTAAGATTATGGTTATTTAGGTAAGCAACATTTGCTAATTACATCATATGTAACTCCTAATATTTGGTGAACAACTCTTGTTCTAATCATCTTATGATTTATCCAATTTACTTGCCTCTAGGTTTCTAATCCTATTAGAGTAACCTAGTTAAGTCATTAACCAATTTTTAACCAGCGAATATCACTTGTTTATTCTTCGCGTTTAACCAAGATAAATACTAGTACTTCACTTTGGCAGAACCTACATAGTATTGATCGAGGCCTTAACGAGGGCAAAATTAGAAGGCCATGTTGACTTAATATTTTAATAGAGGGATTTTATTAAGGTTGTTGCATCTCACCAATTATGGTCTACTTTAGCCCATTTAGTCTTCTAATCGATCTCATCAATTAATAGGGTTTATTATCAACAAGGTTTATTATCATCCATAGCATCTCATACATGAATAAATAAAGCAATAAATAAATGCAATAGTTATAGCCCATAAACTAAAGTGGTTCAACCCAAGCCAATGGGAAAACCAAAAGGAAACCTAAAGGTGTAAGCCCTTTCACAAGCTATCATTCACAATCATTGTCCCACCTTCCTTCTTGTTTGGCCCACAGCAACTCTTGCAAATTACAATATGCAGAAACTCGTTTTACATACGAGGGAATAAGATGAGAAGAGAAATACAAAGAATAATAGCAAGGCACGACACGCAGGCCGTATTTTAAAAAAAAATACAACCTTTTATCGAATGGGTCATTGGGCTATAACTATGCATTTCAAACACCGTGCATGTCAAAAATAGCATACATAATTCAATGCTTTTTTTTTTTTTGCTAAGGTGAATTATAAAATGTCCTTTCAACCTTTTGTGGCCCATCAAGTTTATAAATTTCTTTTATTAACAAATAGCATACCCCAGTCAAATGAAGCCTCACGATTTGATAAATTTTTATCAATAGAATCGTGTTTTTAGGATTTTAATCCTTGAGGTTTCATATCGGAACAACCCTTGTTCCACTAGCCAGTTAACACTTACTGGAAACTATAAATACCACCGCCGCTATAGATTTGTTAATAGTTAACAGTAATAACATAAAATCGGATAGGCCACAACACCATGATTAACATTTAATCAATTACCGAAAGGAACAATTATCAGATTATGCTTAAACGATTTAACAATCGAAAATATAATAAGATCAAAACATGTATCCCATACAATTGCATCACCCAAGTATTTAAACTCGAGTTCGTATCACACAAGTGGCTCTGATACCACTGATGGAACGTCGGTACCCCATGGCGCAGCAGAATAAAATTAGATCCGGCGATCCAAATCATGGATCCATGTGTGAGGAACGAATCGGGGTGAAATAAAGGTTTCGAAATTACCAAAACTTCAATCTGAGTAGACAGCGACGCCTTGGCAACAAGAGTTTTGATCTACTGTTGAATCAAGCCTCAACCTTTTCCGATGTCGGCCTCTACGTAATCCACCCGGTTTGACTATGAACGGAAGAAATCTCCAAAACTGTTTTGGAGGCTTATTTGCTTGACGGCTGCTAGACCTAACAAGCAATCACTTAGGGTTTTCATATTTTGTTTTGTCTCCTTTTAATACCTTTTATAATGGGTGCCTTTCTCATTGGGCCTTTTATAATAGGTATCCTATTACAAGATTAAATAAATACAATAAAGTTTTTAACCGAAAATTATAATTACATTAATTATATCTGAAAATTATAATTACATTAATTATAATAAGGATTCCGGTAAACTATATTTATTTAAATTTATATATGAATCAAATTCATATATTAATAAAATTATGTTATCATTATGTGTACAACATCCTTGTACATATAATATGTTCAATATTTGATTGCCCAATTAAATTAATTCTTTAATTAATTTAATTTATGTGACAACCAAGCACAATACCAACTATATTTTATTCCGTTCATTTCAACCATAGGGTGTGACCCTGTAGGTTCTTGTAACGTTAGCAGTAATACTAGAACGATTCTATTGTCACAGACAATGAGTGGCATCTAGCAATGCATCATTGCTACCTAAGTTACAAGAAGTCATGATTCGACATAACCTTTCGTGATTAACCTTTCATGCATTAATCCTTAAGTCCTTTATCTCTGGAACGGATACAAGTCATGGGATAGTCACACTTGCATAATCCATCCCATGTTTCTTGATATCTTGAGTAGACTATGATATACAAATTAGTATGACATCTCATATCAACTTATTTGAGCATGGCCATGCATTTCTAGTCTCACTCAATCAAGTGGCCTAAGATATTACTCCTATTATGTAGGAGGGACTTATCCTTTATTGATCAACCATATCCCTCTACATAGATTGTGATATATCCAACATCAGCCTTTATAGAACAACCTGTTACGATGTACATTTGACTGTATCAAAATATACAACTCACGATGCTGGGATAATAATGATTTCAAGTCTGAGGATCATATACATATTAATCACTATGAGTAATGTTGTGACAATTACATAATAATCCAAGAAACATACTCATAGCGGGTCAATCCAATATGTTGTTCTCTAACACACATATTCATGCATTGATTTTGACACTCCATATCAATGACAACTCTTTATCATCAATCAACTACATGTTAGTCTTAATGCATTATTATTGTCCTAGTCAACAATAATACTCGACTAAGGATCTTTTAAGAATAGTCATATTATTCTCAGGACATTATTATAAAACAGTTTATCTATACACACAGAAAGAAAAACTGAAATAATAATGACAACGCTTTATATTAATAAACATGGTAAATTAAGTATGTTATTACAACCATCTCATGATTGATCTTTGGGCATACTCTTACATTATAAAACCATGCGCATGCAACAATTCTAAACATTTTAATATATAAAATAAAATAAATAATAAATAAGACACTTATATGTATATATATATATAACGTTTCTTACTTACTAATTATATATACTATTTTACAAAACCACATTTGCACCTATTATAGACAAAAGACCATGACTGTACATATATATATATATATATATATCCATAATGAAATTCCCATTTTTAATTTATTAAGCCAAAGCCAAATTGAAAGATTTGATAATCACAAAGATTATTATAATTAGCCTACCATTCCCTCAATTTAACAAGACTAGTCGAATTCCATAATTTCAAATTCACCTGATTTTAGTGCAGAATGCATGTATAGCCCATGAACCAAATCATGCATACAATACAACAATCATAATTTAACTATATCTATAATATTCATCTATACTATGGCCGTATATATATATTCAAACTAATATTCATCCATGCACATCATTTGACCATTTAAAGTAAGCCGAATATTTCTACTTCAACTAACATCAAATATAAGCCACATTCGCATGGCTAATATATATACATAGACAAAAGTTATCATCTTAACAAAATCACAGTCTTTTCTATATATGCCTTTATCCGAAAACCCAAAATAAAGAGTACCAAAAATAGATTGATAGTGTGGGCGACTTTCTTGACGATCCCTCTCGAGCTCGTAGCGTAACCAAAATCTATAAAACAGAGGAGGACATTTCACACCAATAAGCTTACTAGCTTAGTAAGTCCTAAACTCATGATAATATAACATTTAAACATTTAAGCAATTTAAAACATTCAACTTATAGCATTTCACATAAACATTTAAGTATATTTTTTTATACAAGACCGAATACTAATAGTTCATTTAAAACTCGAATTCAATCATATAATACTCATACACATCAATATTAGCCTCAAACATATATAACACAATTCTCATAGTATTAACTCGACTCAAGTAATATTAAACATAACATACCTTACATGCTTACCTGAGCCGTTAGCTAGATACATTAATTATGGTTTGCCTTGAATAATATTTGGTTTCTCCTTTATAAAACACATCACCGGCATCAAGCCTGCTAGGCGGTAAAGCCCGATAAGTAACACTGGCACGAGGCCTGCTAGGCTCAAAGCCCGAAAATAGTCACTGGCACTAGGCCTGCTAGGCTTAAAGCCTGAATTAAATCACCGGCACTAGGCCTGCTAGGCTTAAAGCCCGAAACACAACAATGTGATAAATCATTCCACACACATTTCATAACTATATTACATGTCCAATTTAACTAAACTTATTCACAATAAACAATTAAAATCATTATGCCATTTTACAATCCCACAATTCGCATCAAGACACTTATTCATATCGCATTGTCAAATTGTGCAATTTATCTAATATACTTATATACATTCGGCTAGGACATAAATAGGTACTAAAATGTATCAAACATTTTCATATAATAGGTTCATAAATAATTCTTCAATATATTATAGCTTAAGGACTTACCTCGGTTGTCGATAGACCGTGTAAATCGGCTATTCGAGAACCTTTGTCTTTCCCCGATCCAATTCCGCTTTTCTTTGTTCTTGATCTAAACACATTAAAATTTAACCCATTCAAGCACATTTCATCTCAATTTGATCCAAAAACACTTAAATAAACAATTTACCATTTTGCCCCTCATGTTTCTCATTTTTACAATTTTGTCCTATTTTCACAAAACACAAAATATGCAAAATCTTCCAACACCATAGCTAGGCCGAATCTTTTACATGGCCACATGAATCCTTTCATTTCATTTATTTTGCATTTTAACCCCTCACAAATTTATTTTCTTAGTTTAGTCCTATTTACTCCAAATCACCAAAAATTTCAATACAAAACTTATAACTCTTTAACATATATTTAATCTAAAACCATCAAACATCAAAACCATTCAAGCATGTTAATGGCCGAATCCTATATACATAATATTTTCAAAAATTTAGGCATGGCTCAGGTAATATACGAAGCAACGATCTCAAAAACGTAAAAATTATCAAAAACTAAAAACCGACCATACCTTAATCAAGCTCCCTAACTTGCCGAAACTCAAAGCTCTAACAATGGTGTTTTCTCTTCTTACATTCGGCTATGAGAGAATGAAGGTGATGATGGCTTTATTTTATGTTTTATTTAACATATATTAACATTATTATAATATACTAACATAACCTTATAATAAAAATTAAACTAACATATATTTTGTAGTTGGCGTGGCCCATTGCCGTTCTTTATTATAGTTTATGGGCTAATTGCCCTTTTAGGACATCCACTTAAAAAGCCACACTCAAATTAGTACCTTTCACTTTAGCATGCAACTTTTACGCTTTTCTCAATTAAATCCTTTTTATCAAATTAAGCAATTAAACTATAAAATTTTTCTACGATATTTTCACACACATTAATTCACATGTAATAAACATAAAATATAATATTAAAATATTTCTCGGGCTCAGATTCGTGGTCCCGAAACCACCGTTCCGATTAGGGTCAAAATTGGTCTATTACAACTCTCCCCCCTTAAGAATTTTCGTCCTCGAAAATTTTACCGTTAAACAATTTCGGGTATTGCTGCCTCATTGAATCTTCAGGCTCCCACGTAGCCTCTTCAGTTCCGTGTCTATTCCATAATATTTTTACTAGCGGAATCTTCTTATTTCTCAGCTCTTTCATTTCCCGAGCTAAGATACGGATCGGTTCTTCATCATATGTCAAATCGGATCAGATTTCAATCTCTGACGGTGTGATCACATGAGACGGATCCGATCTGTACTTACGAAGCATCGAAGCGTGAAATACATCGTGTATCTTTTCTAACTCAGAGGGCAATTTCAATCTATAAGCAGTAGGCCGAATACGTTCGATGATTTCATACGGTTCGATAAATCTCGGGCTCAACTTGCCTTTCCGACCAAATCGGAGTACCTTTTTCCACGGAGAAACTTTTAAGAATACACGATCTCCGACCTGAAATTCAATGTCCTTACATTTCAAATCGGCATAGGACTTTTGACGATCCGAAGCAGCTTTCAAATTACCTCTAATAATAGCTACCTTCTGTTCTGTTTCTTTAATCAAATCAACCCCGTGTATCTTATTTTCACTGAGTTCGGTCCAATATAACGGTGTGCGACATTTTTGCCCGTATAAAGCTTCATAAGGCGCCATCTTTATACTAGATTGGAAGCTATTATTGTAAGCAAATTCAATCAAAGGTAGGTATCGTTCCCACGTACCTTCAAACTCGAGAACGCAACATCTCAACATGTCTTCAAGTATCAGAATAGTTCGCTCAGACTGACCGTCTGTTTGCGGATGAAAGGCTGTACTAAAATGAAGTTTAGTACCTAAAGCATCTTGCAATTTCTTCCAAAACCGTGATGTGAATCTCGGGTCTCTATCTGAAACAATGGAACTCGATACACCGTGCAACCTTACAATCTGCGACACATACAATTCAGCAAGTTTATCAAGTGAATAGTCGGTACGTACCGGTACAAAATGAGCTGATTTAGTCAGTCTATCAACGATAACCCATACGGCATCTTTCTTACTCGGTGTCATAGGAAACCAGATACAAAATCCATTGTAATTCTATCCCATTTCCATTCAGGTATCACGATTGGTTGAAGTAGTCTGGATGGTACTTGATGCTCAGCTTTCACTTGCTGACAGATTAAGCACTTGGAAACAAATTTAGATATATCCCGTTTCATGCCAGGCCACCAATAGAACTGTTTCAAATCGTTATACATTTTCGTGCTACCCGGGTGGATCGACAGTCGACCACTATAGGCCTCACTCAGAATCGTCTGTATCAAATCTGAGTTCTTTGGAACACACATTCGGCTTTTATAATTCAAACAATCATTTGTATCAATCTGAAAATCTGATTCTGCACCTTTTTCACACTAAATTCGACTAGCAATCAAATCTTTGTCAACTTTCTGTGCATAACAAATTTGCTGAATAAACATCGGTCTTGCTTGTAACTTGGCTATGATCAAACCATCATCAGACATAGCTATCTGTGCGTTCATTGCACGAAGAGCAAACAATGATTTTCGACTTAACGCATCTGCAACAACGTTGGCTTTTCTCGGATGGTAGTCAATCACCAATTCATAGTCTTTCAGCAATTCTAACCATCTGTGTTGTCTCAAATTTAGATCTTTCTGGGTCATCAAATATTTTAGACTTTTATGATCCGAATAAATGTGACATTTCTCGCCGAATAAATAGTGACGCCAAATTTTCAATGCGAAAACAATGGCTGCTAATTCCAGATCGTGAGTCGGATAATTTCTCTCATGCGGCTTCAATTGTCGCGAAGCGTATGCTATAACCTTTCCTTCCTGCATTAAAACGCAACCCAACCCATTTAAGGAAGCATCACTAAAAACAATAAATTCTTTACCCGATTCAGGCTGAGCTAACACTGGAGCTTCGGTCAGAAGGGTTTTCAACTGCTCGAAACTTTTCTGACCACTCAAACTTGACATCTTTCTGTAGTAGTTTCGTCAAAGGTGTAGCTATTACAGAAAAACCCTTTACAAATCATCTGTAATATCCCGCAAGGCCTAGGAAACTTCGGACCTCGGAAATATTCTTTGGTGGTTTCCAATCGAGTATAGCTGCTATTTTGTTTGGATCCACCCGAATACCTGATGCTGAAACAACATGACCTAAGAAACTAACTTCATTCATCCAGAACTCACACTTACTAAACTTTGCATATAGTTGTTTATCTCTCAAAGTTTGTAGCACTAATCTCAAATGCTCAGCATGCTCGGTTTCATTTTTGGAGTAGATCAGTATATCATCAATAAACACTACTACAAATCGATCCAAAAACTGTCTGAAGACTCGATTCATTAGATCCATAAAAACAGTAGGTGCATTAGTGAGTCCAAAAGGCATAACCAGAAACTCAAAATGTCCGTACCTCGTTCGGAATGCAGTCTTTGGCACATCTGTATCTCTGACTCGCAACTGATAATAGCCCGATCTCAAATCTATCTTCGAAAATACTGAAGCCCCCTTCAATTGATCAAACAAATCATCAATCCGAGGTAACGGGTACTTATTCTTTATAGTTACCTTATTTAGTTGCCGATAGTTGATACACATTCGCATAGTCCCATCTTTCTTTTTCACAAATAAAATCGGTGCACCCCAAGGAAAGAAGCTCGGTCGTGCAAAGCCCCTATCTGTCAACTCTTGCAACTGTGCTTTCAACTCTTTTAACTCAGTAGGTGCCATCCGATACGGAGCTATCGAAATCGGTGTCGTCCCCGGTACTAATTCAATGCCGAACTCAATCTCTCGTGCTGGTGGTAAACCCGGTAGTTCTTTAGGAAACACATCTGGGTATTCACATACAACCAATACAGATTCAATTTGTTTCTCGGACAATTTATTATCCAGTACATAAGCCAAATAAGCTTCGCACCCTTTTTTCACATACTTCCGGGCTAACATCGAAGATATTACTGTAGGAAACCCATTTACATCACAGGATTTAATTCTGATGGTCTCACCGCTTTGACGTCTCAAATCAATAAGCTTTCTTTTACAATTCACTACTGCCTCGTGGGAAATTAACCAGTCCATACCCAAAATTATATCAAATTCATCAAAGGGCAACAACATTAAATCAGCTGGGAAGCAATAATCCCGAATCATCAATGGGCAACTCCTACACACTTTATTAACAAGCACACATCTACCCAAAGGGTTGGACACACGAATCACAAACTCGGTAGACTCAACTAGCAGAGTCTTACCGAATACTAAAGTTTCACACACATATGAATGAGTTGAACCAGGATCAATTAGTGCAATCACAGTGGTATCATAAAGGGTGAAAGTACCGGTAATGACATCGGGGGAGGAAGCATCCTCTCTGGCTCGTGCAACATAAGCTCTAGCTGGAGCTCTAGCCTCAGATCGAACTGTAGTGTTCTTCGTTCCTTTCTGACTACCACCTACATTGCCTGAATGTTTGGGTGGTCT
Organism: Gossypium australe; assembly: GCA_005393395.2. NCBI lineage: Eukaryota > Viridiplantae > Streptophyta > Magnoliopsida > Malvales > Malvaceae > Gossypium > Gossypium australe. The sequence continues at coordinate 51,678,108 of CM016615.1, read as the reverse complement.
GCCTCGCACTGACGTGTTGCTCGGCTTCATGTTCTGAACTGTATTCTGCTCAGCTAAAATCGGACAGTCTCTAATAAAATGATCTGACGATCCAAATTTAAAACAAGACCGATCATGAAATCTACAACTCCCAGAATGCCATTTCCCACAGTGCGTGCATTCAACTCGATTCTGTGGAATGTTACCAACACTGGCCATAGAGGTAGCTCGGGAGCCCACGGGAGGTCGATCACGTCTAGGTAAATCTGAAGTAACTTTATGTCGACTGTGGTCATCTCTGAACTTCTTGGATGTGGGATGGAAGACCTTACCCGAAGATCTTTTATGAATGTCTCTAGCTTCTGTCTCAGCCTTTCTTTTCTCTTTCCCGAGCTCTTCAGCTTTGCAAGCTCGCTCTACTAGTGTCACAAACTCTTGAATTTCAAGAATGCCAACAAACATCTTTATATCTTCATTCAGGCCATCTTCGAATCTTTTGCACATAATAGCTTCAGTAGAAACACACTCTCTAGCATATCTGCTGAGCCTGACAAATTTCCGTTCATATTCCGTCACGGTCATTCGCCCATGTTTCAGTTCAAGGAATTCTTTTTGTTTTTGATCAACGAATCTTTGACTGATATATTTCTTGCGGAATTCATTCTGGAAGAAATCCCATGTCACTTTTTATTTCGAAACTACTGATACTAGTGTATTCCACCAGTGATATGCAGTGTCCCGCAGTAGGGATATAGCACACTTCAGGCATTCATCTGGAGTACAAGATAGCTCATCAAGTACCCGAGTAGTGTTATCAAGCCACATTTCGGCTCGCTCTGCGTCATCATCATCATTGGCTTTAAATTCTTCAGCCCCAAATTTTCGGATTTTGTCAACTGGAGGCCTACTAGATCTCATCGGATCTATCATCGGGGGTGCTGATGGAATCGGAGTTGGATTATTTGGGGGTGGAGGTTGGTATACAGCCGGATTAGTCTGAATAAACTGGGTAAACCACTCGTTCATCATCTGATAGAAGGCTTGTTTAGTCTCCCCCTCGTGACTACCCGAAACAGGTCGAGAGTATACCGGCACTGATCCATGTGCACGGTCAGGCGCTACACTCTCTACATCATCCGCTATGGCTCTTTCAGGATCAGTGTCCATTTACTATATAAAACACAGTTCAGACTGTCAGAAGTCACCACACTATCAATTATATGATAAAAGGCATGTATAGCTAGACTCACTCGCGCTACGGTAGTCCTAGAATCGACTAAACTGTAAGCTCTGATACCAATCAAATGTAACACCCCTAACCCATATCCGTCGCCGGATTGGGGTTGAGAGGCATTACTACCCTAAACTCAATTACGAAATAAACTTCAATTGGATTCAAGCACAAGCAATGCAATCATTTCCATATTATAATGCACTACAACCGATTAAAAATTTAAAAAAAATAAATAAATGTATAATGAGTTTTATTACCCGTACTCAAACACACAATGTCTGAATCACATAACTTAAATATTCCTGACATATATATATATATATGTATATATAAATCATATCTCAACTTACGCCAAATTATAGCTTATATCGAGTATCAACCAACATTCATGTAACATAAACGAAGTTTTCATTTATAATACTATACTACAAATGCATATTAAAACAATTGAACCATTTCACCATTTAATAATCAATTACACATATAACAACATATTAGTATACCCCTTGGCCGAATATACTATTGCACCTTTCATTTTAATTCGTAATTAAACCAACCAAGAAACATGTTCATTTCTTATCCATAATAATGACATTTGAATATCTATAACTATAAATCAACTATTCTTATAATTATATATATGTATATATATATATATATACTAGACCAGACAAAACATTTCACAAAATTTAATAGCCAATATCACTTACGGTATTGAAAGTGGTTAATATGAACAAATAACTTATTAACATAAATAAAGAATAAACTTACTTCTTTACCATTTATAAAACCATGCGCATGCAACAATTCTAAACATTTTAATATATAAAATAAAATAAATAATAAATAAGACACTTATATGTATATATATATATATATAACGTTTCTTACTTACTAATTATATATACTATTTTACAAAACCACATTTGTACCTATTATAGACAAAAGACCATGACTGTACATATATATATATATATTATCCATAATGAAATTCCCATTTTTAATTTATTAAGCCAAAGCCAAATTGAACAATTTAATAATCACAAAGATTATTATAATTAGCCTACCATTCCCTCAATCTAACAAGACTAGTCGAATTCCATAATTTCAAATTCACCTGATTTTAGTGCAGAATGCATGTATAGCCCATGAACCAAATCATGCATACAATACAACAATCATAATTTAACTATATCTATAATATTCATCTATACTATGGCTGTATATATATATTCAAACTAATATTCATCCATGCACATCATTTGACCATTTAAAGTAAGCCGAATATTTCTACTTCAACAAACATCAAATATAAGCCACATTCGCATGGCTAATATATATACATAGACAAAAGTTATCATCTTAACAAAATCACAGTCTTTTCTATACATGCCTTTATCCGAAAACCCAAAATAAAGAGTACCAAAAATAGATTGATAGTGTGGGCGACTCTCTTGACGATCCCTCTCGAGCTCGTAGCGTAACCAAAATCTATAAAACAGAGGAGGACATTTCACACCAATAAGCTTACCAGCTTAGTAAGTCCTAAACTCATGATAATATAACATTTAAACATTTAAGCAATTTAAAACATTCAACTTATAGCATTTCACATAAACATTTAAGTATATTTTTTTATACAAGACCGAATACTAATAGTTCATTTAAAACTCGAATTCAATCATATAATACTCATACACATCAATAGTAGCCTCAAACATATATAACACAATTCTCATAGTATTAACTCGACTCAAGTAATATTAAACATAACATACCTTACATGCTTACCTGAGTCGTTAGCTAGATACATTAATTATGGTTTGCCTTGAATAATATTTGGTTTCTCCTTTATAAAACACATCACCGGCATCAAGCCTGCTAGGCGGTAAAGCCCGATAAGTAACACCGGCACGAGGCCTGCTAGGCTCAAAGCCCGAAAATAGTCACTGGCACTAGGCCTGCTAGGCTTAAAGCCTGAATTAAATCACCGGCACTAGGCCTGCTAGGCTTAAAGCCCGAAACACATCAATGTGATAAATCATTCCACACACATTTCATAACTATATTACATGTCCAATTTAACTAAACTTATTTACAATAAACAATTAAAATCATTATGCCATTTTACAATCCCACAATTCGCATCAAGACACTTATTCATAACACATTGTCAAATTATGCAATTTATCTAATATACTTATATACATTCGGCTAGGACATAAATAGGTACTAAAATGTATCAAACATTTTCATATAATAGGTTCATAAATAATTCTTCAATATATTATAGCTTAAGGACTTACCTCGGTTGTCGATAGACCGTGTAAATCGGCTATTCGAGAACCTTTGTCTTTCCCCGATCCAATTCCGCTTTTCTTTGTTCTTGATCTAAACACATTAAAATTTAACCCATTCAAGCACATTTCATCTCAATTTGATCCAAAAACACTTAAATAAACAATTTACCATTTTGCCCCTAATGTTTCTCATTTTTACAATTTTGTCCTATTTTCACAAAACACAAAATATGCAAAATCTTCCAACACCATAGCTAGGCCGAATCTTCTACATGGCCATATGAATCCTTGCATTTCATTTATTTTGCATTTTAACCCCTCACAAATTTATTTTCTTAGTTTAGTCCTATTTACTCCAAATCACCAAAAATTTCAATACAAAACTTATAAATCTTTAACATATATTTAATCTAAAACCATCAAACATCAAAGCCATTCAAGCATGTTAATGGCCGAATCCTATATACATAATATTTTCAAAAATTTAGGCATGGGTCGGGTAATATACGAAGCAATGATCTCAAAAACGTAAAAATTATCAAAAACTAAAAACCGACCATACCTTAATCAAGCTCCCTAACTTGCCGAAACTCAAAGCTCTAACAATGGTGTTTTCTCTTCTTACATTCGGCTATGAGAGAATGAAGGTGATGGTGGCTTTATTTTATGTTTTATTTAACATATATTAACATTATTATAATATACTAACATAACCTTATAATAAAAATTAAACTAACATATATTTTGTAGTTGGCGTGGCCCATTGCCGTTCTTTATTATAGTTTATGGGCTAATTGCCCTTTTAGGACACCCACTTAAAAAGCCACACTCAAATTAGTACCTTTCACTTTAGCATGCAACTTTTACGCTTTTCTCAATTAAATCCTTTTTATCAAATTAAGCAATTAAACTATAAAATTTTTCTACGATATTTTCACACACATTAATTCACATATAATAAACACAAAATATAATATTAAAATATTTCTCGGGCTCGGATTCATGGTCCCGAAACCACCGTTCCGATTAGGGTCAAAATTGGTCTGTTACAGAAGCTGCTCCAGCACTTACACAAATTTGTGACCAACATTGACAAGACAAGTCAACTATGGTCAAAGTTGCGACATTGGACCTTAGAGTCACAACATTCAACCTTTCTCCAAGGACTCGAGCAAACTGTCTCCAAAGTTGTGACATTAGTAGGAGTGTCACGACATTGATGCTCGATGGACGTAAAATCTGCAAGGGTGTTTCTGTCCACATAATGAACATTAGCTTGTAATCAAGGGCTAAGTCGACCAAGACCAACTCAATAATTGTAACTTAAAAACATTAGAAAAGGGGGACTCAATTATGCTTTAGTTTAGTAGAGTACATAGATTTAGAGATCAAGTATTGTTCTTTTTCAGTTTATTTAGAGATTAAGTATTGTTCTTTTTCAGTTTTTCGTTTGATGTAAATTTTAGTTCCTTTAATTTCGTTCTTCGTTTCTTTTAATTACTATTCGCACTCGTGGTTTACAACAGAATTTTCAGTCGTGGGTGTTCAAGGATCTCCATTGCCGCCTAAGTGATCTTTAGCATCAGATTCATTTGATTCCTGAGCACCTCTTAACCTTTATTCTTCGCTTTTCATTATTTTGATGTTTTACGAATTAATTAGGTTAAGTGTATTTAGAATGGGTAGTAATTAAATTCGTAAGGAGATTGGTTAATTGAAGTGAGCGTAATTAATCTAAATTAAGGTTCGAACCAAATTAATTGGATTAAATCTAACATGTTTAAAACCTTAGAATTGATGACTCAAGGTAGTAATTTACATAGATGTGATTGAAAGGATATTCTACTTAGAACCAATCTGATTTAGCCTGATTTAGATCCATCAGGTTGAAAGATAAGTGGACTATGTTGATTAATTGATAGAATTATAAGCCGAAAGGTATTAATTAGTATTGGAAAAAAATTGGTTTGAAAACGGTTTTCTTGCATAGCGAAAAATTAAAATTTTGAAAATCAACTCGATTTGTGATATTTATAGCAATAAACCTTGAACTGAAATAATACATGTGTTTTCAGATAAGCAAATCCTTGACGTTTTCTAGCTTTCAGCCAAATGATCTTCTCTGCTATTCTCGTGCCATAAACTGCTTCGAGTATGAGCTCAAACCAATTAAATTAAAACATATAACTAGAAAAAGTTTTCTTTTATCTATGGGGTGAAAATAAAAATTTTACAAGGTCAACCCACATCTTACCATATTCTTTCCTTGATTACAAGGTCAACATTCCCCTTTTCACTCCCATGATCCCCTTTTCATGCCTTTGTCTCTTCAACAAACCAAATTCCCTCCCTTACCTTACCTTGGCCGGCCATGCACCTGGACATATCCATTTCATTTTTTATTTTTTCCATTTTTGTCCACCCCTCTTTTTGCCGTCCACCACCTTGCTCCTCCCCCCTTTTTTGTTTTTTGCTTTTTTCTTCCATTTCACTACATAAGTCACCATTTTCTTCTCATTTCTCCTCCACTCCACCACCACATAAGGTTGTCGTGCCTCTACCTCACCACCATTTATCCTCCGTCGTCATCGCGTCGTCGCACCACCATCGCGTCGCCATTGCCGATCACCACCGAAAATTCTCAATTTTCTTCTTTTCTCCTCTTTTCGTAATTTATTTCTTTAACCTCTAAATTTTAATTTTTCATAAAAAGATTATCCCACATTTTTTTTCTAACTTATTTTTATAATATGATTTTCTCCCTTGACGGTTTTTGGCTTTCAGCCAAACAATCTTCTTCGCTATTCTCGTACCACGAATTGTTTCGAGTATGGGTTCAGACCAATTAAATCGAAACAAAGAACTATAACAAGTTTTCTTTTATCTTTGAGGTGGAAATGAAAATTTTCTCTTCTTTAATAGAAACAATTAGAATTGTTATTTTAGAAAAATATATTTAATAGTTGAGAATTGTCACGCCCTATATTTTATTTATTTGTTTGTGCTAGGTCATACCACAAGGGATTAAATAGCCTAGTGGTTAAGTGTGTGAATTTATTCCAAGTGGTCCCAAGTACAAGTCCCTATAACAGCCTGATTTTGGGGGCTAGTCGGAATAGTGGTTTTGGAACCACTAATCCGAGGTTGGAGAAGATTATTTTTAATATTGGCCTATGCGTTATAGAATGATTATATGAGTGCATGAAAAATTCGGTGCATTAATTTTAGCGATTGCATGCTTAATTGCAAAAAAAGACTAAATTGCATAAAGTGCAAAGTTTTGTTCTACAAGCTAAAAGTGCCAAATAGCTATAGAACCTTAAATTGGAGGTCTTTAATGTGCAATTAGACCTTAGAAAAGGGTTGGCCGGCCATAGGTGTAGCACCCCTTGCCCAGGTCCAATGCCAGAACCGAATACGAGGCGTTACAGTACTTTACGTTACTTGAACTTGAATTGTCGGCTATAAAATTTCGTTACAACTTAAAACCTTTCTTTCTTAATAATAACATACATTTCTTGAGCCTACGAGGCCTAAAACTAATTTTCGGAAGGTTCCGGGACTCAACCGGAAACATAGGAGCTTCTTAAATTTTTTTGCCTAAACAGGGGCCACACGCCCGTGTTGGTCTAGGGACACGCCCATGTGCCCCTAAGACATGCCCGTGTCTTCCACTCGTGGTCGATCCTGACCAAAACACACTGCCTAGACACGCCCGTGTCTTCTACCCGTGGAGCTCTCTGACTATGACATCATCAACCCTTAATTAGCACACGGCCAAAACCACACGCCTGTGTGGCTGGCCCGTGGTCACTTCCACTTAACCCACATGGCCGGTCGCACGCCCGTGTGCTGCAATCGTGTGGCGATTTAATTTCCAAATCCTAGGTGCAAACCTCACACGGCCTGGTCACACGCCCATGGACTAACCGTGTGTTACACACGACCTAGACACACACCCGTGTGCCTATCCATGTGGACAAGAACAAGGCTATTTTCCAAGCCAATTGCCACCTTGAAACATAAACACACTTAAACTATTCCATCCATTGCAATAACTTGAATGCATAAACTTATCATTATGGAAAGGGTATATAACTTAACAAATATTGACCAATTTCTAATGGCCATATACAAAGAATGCATAACCTTACTAATCAAGCCTTTAGCTCACAATTTGACATGACCAAAATGATCAAACACCTATACATGCCATACTCAAAATTTATTAACTTTGCTATACCAAAATAGTGGCCGATAGTGTGATCCAAGTTCCGACGTTTATGATCCCCAATTTAGCTTGGCGTAACTACGAGGAAGAAAAAAATGAAAGAAGTAAGCATATAGCTTAGTAAGTTTGCATGAAATTCATATAGCAATTATATTTACTTAATATAACGCATCCATCAAGAGACAAATACAACTTGAGTTTCAAGTTCTTGGGCTTACTTACTCATCACAAGAACTTGAAATGTACTTATTGTACCTATTCATACTCATCACAAGATACATGCTAATTACATACTTGGAATGTACTTATTGTACCTATATCACTTAATCACATAAATCCGTATATTTTGCTAATACAACATAAATTCAATCTTCATCTTTCTTAATTTGAATAAAACTCTTTATCAACTTTGAACCACTTAACTTATTACCAACTCTACTTGCTTAGCTTTCTTGTTACTTCTTTCATACTTGGTTCTTTTGCCCAATGAATCACCCGAAACAATAGAGGATACTCAATCTCATCAAACATATACCTCGATGCCAATGCCATATCCCAGATATGGTCTTACACGAAATTTTCCTTCGGTGCCGAAGCCATGTCCCAGACATGGTCTTACATGGGACTTTCCTCATATGGTGTCGATGCCATGTCCCAAACATGGTCTTACACGAGACCTTCCTTATTCGATGCTGATGCCATGTTCCAGACATGATCTTGCCGATGACATGTCCCAGACATGGTCTTACACAGGACCTACATTCCTTATGCTGAGGCCATGTCCCAAACATGGTCTTACACGGGCTTTCCTTGTCTTATGCTGTGATATCAGTATTCCTCATTATTCTGAGTCTTCAACCGGGACTTCCTCTTACATACTCTCATTCACTTTCTTATCAACATATCATTAATCATAACTTCATGAAAATAGTGTATATTATACAATGTAATAAGCAATTTATTGAAAATACATATGAAACCTTAAATTCATACAAGCTTACTTCGGTATTCAAAATGTATGTAGATGTGCAATTTAGTCCTCAACTTTGTTCTTGCCTCGGTTTCGATCTGGGCTTCGTATTTCTTGATATATAATAACAATTTCGCTCATTTTAATCATCACATTAATAAAAACATTTCGATAATCATGCTTTGGTAAAATTACTATTTTGCCCCTAGACTTTGGCAAAATGACCATTTTGCCCCTAGGCTCGGAAATTAATTCTAATCACATTTCCACCTTCAACAAGCCTAGGTGAACATTTAATACTCTTATAGCTATCATCAAAACTCAACATTTCACATACTTACTACAAATTTATAACCTTTTCATTAAGGTTCAATTAGGTGTTTTCAAGACAACACCTTTCATAAAAGTTGTTCATCTAACAACTAAGACTCAATTTCTTCCATAAAAATGCAGCAAATAACAATGATAGCTCTCATGGAAAAACTCTAAACTTTACACAATATTGCACAATAGTCCCCTCATTTGAAAGCTTAAGCTTTAGGGGTCTCAAAAGTACAACTATTACTAAGAAAAATCATCAAAATCATCAAAATCACTTACTAAGAAAATATAAGCCTTCAAAACCCCTATTTTTGCTTGCAATTTTGGTGGAAGAGATGAACAAGAAAGATGATATTTTCTCTTTCTTTATTCTAATACTAAAGTAGTCAAATTTAGTCACCAACTCTTACTAACTTTGACCAAATTTGTCGATCTTTGTCTCCCATAAAGTCAATGGTCGGCCAAGAAAATTACAAGGGAATAAATTACCTTTTAAAGACCTCAATTTAACAATCTATGGCTATTTGGTACCTTTAGAAATTAAAATGGAACTTTCACACTTTATGCGATTTAGTCCTTTTTCGCGATTAAACATGAAATCGCTAGAATTAAAATACCAAAAATTCTCATGTACCTATACAATCATATACTAATTCATAAAATCACATAAAAATAACTTTCTCAAATCTCAGTTTTAGTGATCCCTAGATCACTGTTCCGACTAGCCCCTAAATCGGGTTGTTACAATAGGGGATAAGAAATGTCAAAATTGGTCAAAGTTGGTGGATTAAGTGACTAAATTGATGTAATAAAATAGAATAAAGAAAAGAATGATATCATCCTTTCCTCTTCATCTTCTCCACCAAAAATATCAGCAAAATAGGGGTTTTTGGAAGCTTGAAATTTTCAGCAACTTAATCTCTTGCAAGTAAGTGATTTTGATGGTCATTTTTTATAATTTTTGTACTTTTAGAGCCCTTGTAGCTTAAGCTAGCTAATGAGGGGACTATTTTATAAAATGATTGAAAGTCTAGGGTTTTTCCATGAGAGCATTAGTGTTGTTGCTTGATAAACTGTAACATATACATATTTTAATCCCAAATTTGGCATACTTTTGGATGATTTATCCCTTGAATTGTGGAATTTGATGCTCCTAATCCTTTAATTTCATGTTTTATACTTAGGAGAGCATAGGAGGATGAAAAGAACGAGAAACGAGCCAAAAACAGAGAAAATGGGCCAAAGAAAGAAATCAACACGCCTAGAGTTCACCACTCGACCGTGCCACTTTAGCAGACTCGAACACGGCCCTGGGTTCGATTCATACTAAAAGAGGGAAACATCATAAAAGAGGAAAAACAACAAAACATAAGAAAACCCAAAAACTTCTAAAGAACTTGATGGGAGATCCTCAGTATTGATGGAGATCCTTCTCCTAAGCTGATCCCGACGGCTGTCTTGGAGTATTTTCTCCTTCTACTCGGCATCTATTCAATGTCCTGTCGAACTATATTCGACCTCTAGTCGACCTCTAGTCGACCTCCCCTATTAGGTTGCCCTTAGGGTGTTTATATAGGCTTCGAGATGCCTTTCTTGGCCCATAAGTATCCTATTCCGAATAGAATTCATCCTTATTTTGGCAAGGCCACGCCCGTGGTCGATAGCCCAGGCCGTGTTCGATCTGGCTTGCCACACACAATCGTGTGGTTTTGCTCGTGTGCAGTGGTCCAGGCCGTGTAGGCCCATTTTGTCCTTTTTTTGGCCCGTTTCTCGTTCTTTTCGACTTCCTAAGCTCTCCCGTTTATAAAACATGAAATTAAGATATTAGGAGTATCGAATTCAACAAATCCTATGGAAAATCATCCAAAATTAAGCCAAGCATGGGGTTAAAATATGTGTAAATTATGGTTTATCAAATATCCCCACACTTAAGCCTTTGCTTGTCCTCAAGCAAAATCCTTAACTCACAATTAAAGTTAACTTCCTCAATTCATAATTCTTATCAATCATGTTTCATCATAATTCATAGATAATTCATACATTGATAATTTAACTAAAAGAGTCTTAAAGATTCAAACAATCTAAGTCATAAATTTTTATAGCACGAAAACATAGGTGTTTCCCCTTACCTAAATGATTACCTCTGATTCAAAACCGACAAGAATTGACATCCTCACTAAAGATTCACTCAAATCACTCAAGGTGTTTTAAGGTTCAAATTAAGCACTCAAAAGGTCAAACATGAAAAGTTAATCCCATAGGCTTGCCTGAAAATCAAATCTCCACCACTAGAAAATGAGATGATACACAAATCAAAAGGTCTTTAAAGGGTTGTAATGGGGCTTGGGTTAAAGGTGTGGATATAGGCTGAATTAGAAGGTTAGAATCGAGATTAAATTGACAAATTACCTAACTAGAAACAATGAACTAATAATGAAAAATTACATTAATAACACGAGCTTCTTCTAAACATGTGAATTTAACTGTTTAAGCTCAAGAGCATAGAACTAATGATGAATATACTTTCAACTTTTTTTTAGAATAAGCACATACAATAATAAGATAGAATTTAACAACGGAAATAGAGAACATAGTTAAGTAACTGCTCAAATCAAATCTTGACAAAAAGGGGCGTCAAAAGATTAGGAGAAGTAAAAATTTTGGTTTTGAGTTAATATTAATGGATGAGTCAAGAAAAAAGGTTTTTTAGGATCAAAGGGTTTACTAGGGGTTAATTATGAAGGTAGGCTTTTTATGGAGTAAGTGGGTTAGATCGTCGGTGCCTTTATCATCTCAGTATATCAAATAAAAAATATGGTCTTGACATGTATAATCGGAGCAAGTTCTAGAATAACAGATCAATGTTGACACACTCATAATCAATAGAGTGAGCAAGAAAAATATATGCTCTAAAAGGCTCAAAAATCTCACAAAAATTATGGTCTTTGATGTCAACCTTGTAAATTTCAAACTTCAAAGTAACATTTAAGTTTAGGGGAACAACCTAATAAAATTTTAATTCTGAAAATAGACTAATCATGCTTGATTCTCTAATGTCTTAAAGTTTAAACCATCAATGCACAATTAACTATAACTTAATCTAAAACATATCAACAAAAATCATAAATCAATGGAACTTTCATTCTAATAGTAAATATGAGAAAACTACTTTAAGAACAAAACATAATTCAGGGATTTTTTGGTAATGAAATCAATAACCTCCCCACACTTAAGATGTACATTTTCCTAAATGTACAAAGATAGGTAATAGCAATAAAGTTAGAAATCATAAGAGAAGGAGAAAAGTGAAACTTCCTGAATTATGGATGAAATCCTTAGAAAATAACCCATGATGAACATGATAACTAGGCAGAGGTGAAGGTGGGGGAGAATACTCCGGTGATGTGTTCGTTCCTTCAGTGGCACCTTGAACCTTTGTAAACTGCCAAGTAATCAGTAAATTTTTAAGGAGTTTTATTAGAGGATGTTGTTTTATATACTCGAGAATTAGACATCTGGAGATAAAAGAAATCGAATTATACTAATAAAAGTTTTAAACAAGAAAGGTAAAAATTTGAGCAAACAAATGAAATTAAAAATAAAATTGAAGATAGAAAAAAACAAAAATAAAAATAGAGGGACTCAAAGGTCCTCATCATTAGCTGGGTCGCTAGGTGGTGGTGGCGGCGATATATAAAAATGCTGACAAATCTAATGAAATGTTGCCTCAATGCCATCAAACCGTCGAGCGTTGTTTTAGAATTACTGAGTACAGTACTGCTCGAATCGAGTGAGGCACTCAGAGATGTCCGAAAGTGAAGGAGCCGCATAACTGGTCGGCAAGGGGAGTGTGGTGCCGAAGGTGGCTCCTCGTGCTGTGGAGGGACATCATCAGTAATGTCCTCTGGGTCATTGGTGGCTTGTGATAGCCTAAATTGGGGAGGATCAGACCCACGGCGGCGCTCAATCATCCTCATGTGGAGCATCATCCCGATGCCCTGTGGGGACATCTTTCCTATTAGGGTGAGTGAGGAGGACTGAGCGGCGGTGTTGAGGAGCCAAAAACACTGAGCCAGACGTGTGATGTAGGGACCCATGGAGATGACCCCTCTCCTATGCTGCTCTATCTGATGTTGAATGGCGCGAGCTAAGAAGTAGGCTAAGTTGAAGACGTGCCCGTTCGCCATGCACCATAGGAAGTAGGCATCGTGAGTGTTGACGACACCGGTGCTCTCTCGCCTTCCTATCAGTGTATGAGCTAGGATGGTGTGTAAGTACCTCAGGGATAGGGCGAGAGCTATCGCCTTGGAGCGACTGGGGTCATAGGTGGCCGAGAAGGGGGCTAAGTTGTTCCAACACCTAGAAGGGGATTTATAGATGTGGCAATGGAGGTTCTCGAGATCATTGTCCTCCATGAATTCGTCAGTGTAAAGTCCAAAGGTGGCCCCGAACTATGGGACACTGAGCTCACGTACGATGCCCCCGAGACGAAATTTGTAATGCCCCGAATTTGGGCCTAGAATAAATGGGTTTCGTGTGTCGAGAGAATGGATTTTGTCGATTGGAAAAAAAAAAAAAAAAGGGAATAATGAATTAAGTGTAAAAAAAATTATGATTGCATGTTTAGGTTAATTTTAAGGTGATTTAGGAAGGGTTGGTAGTGTTGGAAAGTCCTGGGCTCGATCTAAGGCTTTAGCAAAAAAAAATTATTTTTTTACCCTTAAGTGAGGTTGGTGTTAGTAAAAAGGCTTTTAAAATGTTTTTGGGTTAAAAGATAGCATAAGGAAGTAGGTGATCTGGTGGCTTGGAATGTTTTGAATAAGCTGGTGGTCAAAGGTTCAAGTCTTGGACTTGGCAAAAATTTTTACTGCGCATAAGTTTGTATGAAGGCTAGAGTTTAGGCCTTATAATTAGTTGGGGCTGATTTACAACACAAAGAAACGGCTGGCCTAGTGGCAAAGGCGTTAGGAGTAGGAGGGGGAGCAGGGTTCTAGTCGCGACGTGCGTTAAATGTTGGGTTTTTTTTAAGTAAACCTGGAGCGTGGCAGAAAGAGTTATAATTAATTAGGGAGGAAATATGACTCAAATAAAATAAGCGGCGCAGTGGCATGGGACGTGTTTCGTTGTGAAGATGTCGGAGGTTCGAAGCTGGGTGTTGGCTAATATTTTTAGATTTCTTTGGATGATTCGGTTGCTGGAAAATTTGCTTTAAAAGAAGTTGAGAATGGAACATATCACAAGAAGGGTTGTGGTATAGTGGTGAGAAGCGTGTGGTGGTGCTTGGAGGTCTTGGTTTCGAGTTGCCTTGTGCACTATAATATGCCATTTTGCTGCTGGCGTGGGGAAGGTATTTGAAGTGGACCAAAACGCCAAAAGATGGCTGTTGTTCGGGGAAAGCAATTTGAATGTAATTCAAATTGGATTTTTGGCTAAATAAAGGAATTTTTGGATGGGGATGAAGATAAAATTTGGAGAAAATAAAGGAATTTAATTGGTGATAAGTTTGAGTCAATTGAGGAGTGTAGGTTTATTTATTTGTTTTTTTCTTTAGTATATATGAGTGCCGAATTAAGTTCCTAGGTTAATGCTGAATTTTTACTTTCCTTCTGGCCGAATTTCTTCACTTGTGAGAGGCTCGGACATCTTTTTTTTCTAAGTGTGCCAAAGTCGAATCCTTCATATCCTCCCTTCTCAAATTCCCTTTTGGTTCACCACTCGGTTCTAGCCAAATCACTTTTATTTCTTATTCCCCCTAGTGTTGCCGAATTGCCTCTGTCACCTTACTAGTCTCAAAAGCAAGACTTAAGCCGCAGGATCAAAGGAAGATTTCGGTAAGAGCTTAGTTGAATTTTTAGTGTGTTTTATTAAAAGCCGAAGGACTATCTAACCCCTTTTTTCCGTTACCATGTACGAACAAAGGTGAGGCTCAGCAATCGCAAGCGCAGTAGGTAAGGATTGATATCAAGGCAGTAAGTATTCTTGATTCAGTTAGAGTTTTAATAAGTGACCGAATCTATTGTGGCTCATAGGGGTGACTTATGATCAATATGGGTCACTTGGTTTTGACGATATAGGTGTTTGGGTGCAGAGCTAGAGGATAATCGCCATTAGTAGCAAAGGAAGGGCTACTAGAACGTGAGGTACACGGTAAGGGTATGGTGAGGTTTCGGTTGTTAGTCAGTGTATGTTAAAGCTTTGGTTAATCGCTAGTAATGTCGATTGTAGGTTCGTGACTAAGGGGTTTGCAACACGCGAGGTTACCAGGTGTGTACAAACACTACACACACAATATTGACAATGCCGAAAAGCCGAAAGTGGCTAAATAGGCCCGGTGGGCCCTGAGGCTAAGTTTGATGAAATGGTTTGGTTGATTATACAAATTAAGTTAGCCATGCTTGATACACGATCTGGATATGTTTTGGGCCTAATAGGTCATATGATGAGATTTGGGCCTAATGGGCCATAAGGGTGTGATTTGGGCTTGATGGGCTTATGGGGACGTAGACAAGTAAGTTAGGGTTAATGGACTTTAGGCCTAGTTTGAACAACTCTAAAATTTCATAAGACTTAATTTAATTAAACATGTCTGTGAACAAGTCGCTGGGTTAGGGTGTGGGAACGGGCATACGCATGTCTAGGACTGGATCTAGGGAGAGCTTGGTACTTAAGCGGTCCTAGTGGCCCACCTCCTCTTCTCTGGAATCCTACCTGGTGCGTAGTGCCTGTTCACTTTAGCCGCGAGGACTTGTTGATGGGCCAAAGTTCATAACCAAAACCCGAGAGGGACCAATTACCCTTATATTTTAAAAATTACTGAAATACCCCTATATTCGTAAATTACTAAAATACCCCTAGATTTGTAAATTATCAAAATACCTATGTTTTGTAAAATTACCCAAACTACCCCTATTTTGCCAAATTACCAAAACACCCCTGTTTTACCAAATTACTAAAATACCCCTGTAGGGTAGAATTACGAAAATACCCCTGGGTAGTAAAATGACGAAAATACCCCTACGTGACGAATATAAGTTTATAGATGTTACTTGTGTGTTTGATGCATTCATATGATATTCTGCTTAGGATGCATATGGGTGGGAATTATGGTACGGAGGAAGATTTGAGGATCGCATGGCCGTAAGGTATGGATCCAAGATCGCATGGTCGTATGGTATGGATCCACCGGAGGCTTGAAGCCCAATATATGATTAGCAGCTTTGCTGCAACGTTCGGTAGTACTGCAACCGGGCTACCCTTGGTGTAGCGGAGGGGTGGGTCGAGCTAGAATTCCCCACAGGAGTCATAAGGTTGGAAGGGAAATGGTGTGTGTAGCGGGTGGACTTTTGGGGTGGGTTTTGCATTATCTTGTTCGTATATGATATGATAGGAGGTCATGGTGGGCTAAGGCCCAAGACCACCGATATTGATAGGGCTTAGGCCCAATGTGAATGATGGTATGTGATTTGATTGCCAAGGGTTGTACACATTGAGTTTCGAAACTCACACCCTTTAATTTAATGTTTCAGGTAATCCTGAATAGACAGCTCGACGTGGGAGAGGATTTGGAGATGGCCACACTACAAGCTGATCAAATGTTTTAAATACTTTGTTTTTTTCCATTGGATTGTAATAAGGCCATGTAACTCCTATTTGAATTTATATTTTGGGTTATTATTATTGTTTCAACTACGCACTTAAGAAATTTCATAAAATTATTAAAGTGTTAATATGGTTTTCGAAATAAACTTTTGTTTTGGGCTTTTGGGCCTTAAATGGTTAAATAGTAAATTGTTTTGAAGTGCGCCTTTAATGTGACATTCCAGATTCGGGCCTAACTTCTAGGCCAGTTTTGGGGTGTTACAGAATTGGACTGTGCCGGGGTCATCGTGGTTCGTCATCACCATTTGGAGGTGGAATGTAGAACAGAGCTCCAAAGTGAGCTCTATGTATGTGGGCTCGATGATCTCAAAGAATTGCCCCCATGGGTCGGTAGTCAGGAGGGCTCGGACGTTGTCGGCTAGTTGGATCTGCTCTAAAGCGACCTAATCAATGTACCTCCCTACGCCGGGGGGTCGCGTGCGAAGTATCTGAAAAAGGTCTTCTTGGGATCCTGGAGGAAACCGTAGGAATGGATGGCGCACTTCAGCGGAGCCGCTCGAGGAAGTTGCACCGGGTCCCTTCCGCTTTTTAGCGGTAGGGACGGCGGTCTTTTTCCCACGTGGGGGAGTCATTATGTACCTGAAAATGTACAAAATTCTCAATAAATCACATATTATTGCCGTGCAAAACATGTATTATTCTATTAATTCTGATGCCAAGAAAAATGACATTTTTCTGTAACAAATCAACATATGTATTAGTTCCTATTACTAAACAAGAAAGGAATGATAAACTAACAATCTAATAATGAGATTAGAAAATATGAATGATAAAGATAAACATTATTCTAGACTAAAGAAAAGAATAATAACAATGTTAGTAATGAAATAAAATGGAGGGAAAAAGGAAAGGTGACCGATGGAGAGCAGTGGTCGAAACACGGGCGTGGTGGTGGTGTGTAGGCATGTTGATCTCGCACGGTCGTGGACTGCATGTGGTGTGCATGGAGAAGACAGGGGAAAGGGGAAAATAGGGTGAAGGGAGATGGAAAAAGCGGCTGTGGAGTTAATGGTGGTGGCCGGACTGTAGGAGGTGAGTAGAGAGGGTAGAGGGTGGATAAGGCTTTTGGGAGGGGATTTGGGGGGAAGTGAACATAGGGTCGGTTTAAATAGAAATAGGGGCACACGGTCAGGGAACACGGCCGTGTGCCTTACTGTTTAGCCTGTGTGTTTCGTAAATTTTGAATTAGGGCGCGTCTGAATCGTGTTCCACGCTCGTGTCCTATTGGCGTGTTGTGTGACATGGCCGAATCGCACGGTCATGTGCACCTTCATTCGCTTCTCCCATGCCAGTGCATATGATCATACGCCCGTGTTCGTTAATCAGTGTTGACCACGGCCTTGAGGCATGGGCATGTCGCACGCCCGTGTCATTTACTCAGAATCGACCACGGCTGCATCGCACGGCCGTTGCCCTTTTATCACACCCCGTGTTGGGGAAAGTTTTTCTTCCTTGACTCGCACTTCCTCCGCCACACCTATGTCCCTTCCCGTGGTTCCCACACGGCCACAGACACGCCCGTGTGCTATACCGTGTGGATGAGAAATCTTGCGTCTGTTAAATTGGTTAGTTATTAGTTAGATGCTAAAACCAAAAATATGGATGTTAGTGAGATTAGTGCTCGGGTTGCCTCTGGAGAAGCGCTCGTTTAAATTCTTAAGCTAGACTTACCCTATTTTCATTCCTAAATGAAGGATCATGGAGCTAAAGCTCCTCTCTCATATCCCTAAATCTTCACCATTATAAATTTTCAGTCGCTGACCATTTACCTTGAATGTGCCACGAGTCGGATGAGTTTCCTCGATTGTGCCATAAGGAAAAATAGTTTTGATTATGAATGGATTTGACCATCTTGATTTTAGCTTTCCAGGAAACAAGTTGAGCCTTGAATTGTATAGTAGAACAAGATCTCCTAGTTCGAATTGCTTCGGTTGCTTTAAACGAGCATCATGGCGTCGCTTTGTTGCCTCCTTATATAGATGTGAGTTCTCATAGGCATTAGCTCGCCAGTCATCTAGCTCATTTAACTGCAATCATTCTTTTCTCACCTGCAGGTTTAAGATCGTAATTTAAGAATTTTATAGCCCAAAAAGCTTTGTGCTCTAATTCAAATGATAGATGACAACTTTTTCCGTAGACAAGTCTGTATGGGGATGTTCCTATGGGGGTTTTAAACGTTGTTCTATAGGACCATAAAGCATCGTCTACTTTTAATGCCCAATCTTTCCTATTTGATTCAACTGTTTTCTCTAGAATACGCTTAAGCTCTCGGTTTGCCACTTCCACTTGTCCACTGGTCTGAGGGTGATAAGGGGTAGCTGTTCTGTGGTGTACTCCATATTTCTTTAGGACCTTGTCAAATTGATTATTACAAAAATGAGTACCCCTATCGCTAATAATTGCTCTGGGTGTTCCAAATCGAGAGATGAGTTTCTTAAGAAATCTCACTACCATTCTGGCATCATTAGTAGGTAAAGCTTGAGCTTCCACCCATTTTGACATATAGTCCACTGGTACTAAGATGTATTTATTCCCAAATGAGCTAGGGAATGGACCCACAAAATCAATACCCCATACATCGAATATTTCACATGATAGCATATATGCTTGAGGCATTTCATTGCGTTTAGAGATATTACCTGTTCTCTGACATCTATCACACGAAGCAACATACATGTTAGCGTCTTTGAACAGGGTGGGCCAATAAAAACTTGATTCAAGCCTTTTATGTGCTGTTCTGATCCCGCTGTAACGTACTCCTGAAGGTCCTAAATGGAAATGTTCTAAGATTTTTCTTGCTTCTGCCTTTGTAACACATATTCGAATTACTTGATCTGCACATATACGGAAAAGAAAAGGGTCCTCCCAAAAATAGTTTTTCGCATCAGCAAAGAATCACTTCTTTTGATGATGTGTTAACCTTTTTGGTAGGATGTTAGCAACTAAGTAATTTGCAATGTCTACAAACCAAGGTACCTCAGAGTCAGATATAGCAAATAGTTGTTCTTCAGGAAATGAGTCATTTATCTCACTCTCATCGAGTTCTTCGATATGTGGATTTTCAAGCCTAGAAAGATTATCTACCGCAAGATTTTCAGCTCCTTTCTTATCTTGAATTTCCAAATCAAATTCCTGTAAGAGTAAAATCCATCTTATGAGTCAAGGTTTTGCATCAGATTTAGTTAAAAGATAACAAAGAGCTGAATGGTCAGTGTAAATGACAACTTTAGATAATATCAAATACTGTCTAAATTTATCAAATGCAAAAACCATGGCCAGCAATTCTTTTTCTGCGGTGGTGTAATTTTCTTGTGCGACCGTCAATGTTTTGCTAGCATAATAGATCGGCTGAAAATGCTTGTCTCTTCACTGTCCCAAGCTGCACCTACTGCAAAGTCACCCGCATCACACATTAGTTCAAAGGGTAAATTCCAATCAAGTGCAATTATAATTGGAGCATTTATCAATTTATTTTTGAGGGTATTAAATGCATCTAAACATTCCTGATCAAAATTGAAAGGCACATCTTTTTCTAGTAGTTTTGTTAAAGGCTTAGCTATTTTAGAAAAATCCTTAATAAATCTTCTATAAAATCTAGCATATCCTAAAAAGCATCAAATAGCCTTAACTGAACTAGGAAGAGGTAATTTTTCTATGGTTTCAACTTTTGCTTTATCAACCTCAATCCCTTTACTAGAAATTTTGTGGCCTAACACAATCCCCTCTCGAACCATTAAGTGACACTTTTCCCAATTAAGCACAAGGTTCGTTTCCTCACATCTCATTAGAACTCGTTTTAAATTTTTAAGGAAAAGATGGAAAGAATTACCAAATACCGGAAAGTCGTCCATAAATACCTTCATAATATCTTCCACGAGTTCATCAAAGATGGCTAGCATGCAGCGCTGAAAAGTAGCAGGAGCATTACATAATCCAAAACGCATTCTATGATAAGCAAATGTATCGTATGGACATGTAAATGTTGTCTTTTCATAATTTGCAAGATCTATTGGGATTTGGAAGTAGCCAGAGAGTCCGTCTAGAAAGCAGTGGTACATATGCCCAGATAATCTTTTTAACATCTGATCAATAAAGGGTAAAGGGAAGTGATCTTTTCTTATGGCATCGTTCAACTTCCTATAGTCAATACAGTCTCTCCAACCTGTGACTGTTCTTGTAGGAATCAATTCATTCTTTTCGTTAGCTACAACAGTCATGCCTCCTTTCTTTGGGACAACCTGCACAGGACTCACCC
The DNA here is from genome assembly GCA_005393395.2 of Gossypium australe. Classification (NCBI taxonomy): domain Eukaryota; kingdom Viridiplantae; phylum Streptophyta; class Magnoliopsida; order Malvales; family Malvaceae; genus Gossypium; species Gossypium australe. The sequence continues at coordinate 51,657,159 of CM016615.1, read as the reverse complement.
AAGTATTGTTAGAAATAGGATAAATAATTCTAGCATCTAGAAGTTTAATTACCTCAGCTTTAACAACTTCTTTCAAGTTAGGATTCAATCGTCTTTGAGGTAGCACACATGGTTTATACTCATCTTCGATTAAAATTTTATGGGTGCAAAATGATGAACTTATCCCTTTAATGTCAGAAATTTTCCAAGCTATGGCTCTTTTATGTTCCTTTAGTACCTGTAGCAACTCGTCTTTCTCTTTGGGTTCTAGTTTTGAAGAGATGATTACTGGTAGTGTAGAATTATCTCCGAGGAATGCATATTCAAAGTGATTTGGTAACTGTTTCAATTCCAATTTAGGTGGTTCTTCAATAGAGGGTTTTTGTTTTATTTCGTCGTTTATTTCAATGCCCTCTTCTTTCTTTTGTCTAGGGGAAGATGTAATAGAATTCAACTCATTGGTATCATCATCTGCCCCCTTACCTTGGGTAAAACATAGTTCCAACGTGTCGTCATGTATGATTTCCTGCAAGGAATCTTGAATAAAATGATCAATGGCATCAATAAAATAACAGGAATCATCTTGCTCTCTAGAATATCGCATAGCATCATAAATTTGAAAAATAATTTTCTCATCACCTACCCTTAGCGCAAGTTTACCATCACCTACATTAATAACAGCCCTAACAGTAGCTAAAAAGGGGCGTCCCAAAATGAAAGGTACCTCAACATCCTCATCCATGTCAAGCACAACAAAATCAATAGGGAATATAAATTTATCAGCTTTTAGCAGAATATCTTCAATAATTCCCCTAGGATATTTAATAGATCTATCAGCTAATTGAATACTCATCCTAGTGGGTTTTGGTTCCCCAAGACCAAGCTTCTTGAACATTTTATAAGTCATTAAGTTAATACTGGCACCTAAATCAGCTAGTGCTTTCTCAATGTTTAAACTACCAATTAAACAGGGAATAGGGAAACTTCCTGGATCTTTGAATTTGGTTGGTAGGTTATTTTGGAGAATAGCTGAACATTCCTCATTAAGTTCCACGGTTGATATCTCTTCAAACTTCCTTTTATTTGTTAGAAGCTCTTTTAGGAATTTTGCGTATGGCGGCATCTGCGAAATGGCTTCAACAAAAGTAAGTTAATATGTAACTGTTTAAAAAGTTCAAGAAATTTGCCGTATTGTGTATCTAAGCGATCTTTCTTCAACTTTGCCGGATACGGGATCAGTGGTTTATATTCTTCACGTACCGGTGTTATATTCTCGACCTCATCACCTTTTTCTTTATTAGTTTCTTGTGCATTCTTCTTTTCCGCTTCAACCAATACCTTCCCATTCCTTAATGTTATTGCCTTCACATGCTCTTGAGGTTTAGGTTCGGTGTTATTAGGTAAATGACCTGGTTGCCTTTCGGAAACTAACTTGGTCAGCTGTCCTAGTTGATTTTTAAGCCCTTGAATTAATGTTTGCTAATTATTCAACGCCATTTTGGTATTCTGAAAATGAGTTTCTGACGTTGAAATAAACTTTGCTAGCATATCCTCAAGGTTCAGCTTTTCTCTTATGGGTAGGGTTGCTGTTGAAAGACTGGGAGGTGTTGTTGTTGTCTCTGATTTCCTTGCTAACCCCAGAGAAGTTGGGGTGGTTCCTCCAACCTGGATTGTAAGTGTTACTATAATGGTTATTCTGAGGTCTAGAATTATTACCCATATAGTTCATCTGTTCACTTTCTATGCGAGGGTTGTAGGAATGATATTCTGTGTTGTTCATTCCTCCTCCATTCATATCGCACTGCATCACAGGATGTGCCTGCGAAGAACCGTACAAACCATCAATATTTTTATTAAGAAGCTCTACCTGATTTGATAGCATGGTTACTGCGTTGAGGTTGAAAACATCGGTGGCTTTTGTTGGCTTTGTCCTCATGACTTTCCACTGATAGTTATCCAGTGACATCTCCTCCATCAACTCATAAGCCGCTTCAGGGGTTTTGTTATTTAGGGTTCCATCGGCGGCTGAATCAATCAACTACTTGGTTGAGGGGTTCACACCGTTGTAAAAGGTTTGAACCTGTAGCCACAAGGGTAACCCATGGTGAGGGCACCTCCTTAGTAGATCCTTGTATCTCTCCTATGCATCATAAAGTGTCTCTAAATCCATCTGCACAAAAGTAGAGATATCATTCCTGAACTTGGCCATTTTAATCGGCGGAAAATATTTTAACAAAAAATTTTCGGTCATTTGTTCCCATGTAGTGATTGATCCTCGTGGTAACGAGTTTAACCACTGTTTAGCTTTGTTCCTCAACGAAAAGGGAAACAACCGAAGACGAATGGCATTATCAGAAACGCCATTTAGTTTGAAAGTATCACAAAATTCTAGAAAATTTGCTAAGTGATTGTTTGGATCTTCATCCTGCAAACCATCAAACTGCACAAATTGCTGAATCATCTGTATAGTGTTAGGTTTCAATTCAAAATTATTTGCAGCAATAGTAGGCCTAACAACACTTGATTCGGTTCCTGTTAAATTAGGTTTAGCGTAATCATACATAGTACTAGATTTGCAGCAACCATAGGAGGTAGCAGATTGTTAACAGCCATCTCTTCGGTAGAGTTGGTTTCGTCTTCTTGCTCTTATTCTATGTACTGTAGGCTTCGCCTCATTTCTCTGTGATTTCTGCAAACTGTACTTTCAATTTCACTGTTAAAAAGCAACGGTTCTGACAGGTTCCTCCGAGTCATAAACTAGAAAAACCTATCAGAACAAATAATAGAGAGATTAGAAAACTAAAAATAAAAATTCGAAAGAAATAAATAAATAAAAGAAAAATGGATAAAGTAATAAAAATTGAGTGTTCCTAATATTTCAGATCCCCGGTAACGGCACCAAAAACTTGATTGTGTCTGAGAGTTTTAATATTTATATAATGAATGATCGAGCCTAGAAACTAACTATCACTACGATTGAGGCAAGCACACCTATTGAATAGTAGTATAGCTTAGTGGCAAGACCAGAATGTCGAACCCAAGGGAACCAAAAGTACTAGTACTGACTTTCTTTTTTATTATCTAGCCTAAAATAAAGGGGATTGATATTTATCTAACTAATTCCTAAGCTAAGGATGCCAAGACACAGAGAATGAATTGGGAAAATACTTTTGAGAAAATCAATAGATTAAGACAATACCCGAGGGAGAATCCATCTAGACTTCACTTGTTATTTAACTCTAAACCAGACGATTTATTCACTTGACTTGATCCGTAGGATTCCCTAATTTATATAATTATCTCTTTCGAGACTAGTAAAGTATAACCCTAGGTTTATTAATTGAAATCTCTTTCTAATTAAAACCCCTAGTGTTGCATTAACTCAATTTATGGACTCCCATATTAGGTTTGACCCTAATCCGGCAGATTTTCGTTGTCCTATCTCTAGGAGTGCGATCAACTCCGCTTAATTATGCTAGATCTACTCTTAAATAGGGACTTTTGCTCCTATGAATAAGCACATCAATACTTGAATCAATATCCTGAAATATTAAAGCAAGAATTAAGAACACATAATTAAGAACAAATCAAGTATGTATCATACAGTTCAGAAAATAATAACAAGATCCATCTTAGGTTTTATCCCCCCCAGGTATTTGAGGGGTTTAGTTCATGTTTATAAAAGAATACATCTCAGAAGAAATTAAGTAACAAAACAAAAAGAAAAACCCTAAAACCCTATGAAGGAAATTGAAGGGAAAATCCTCAATTTTGAGCGTGATTCCGGCTTCTGAGATGGATCAACTGGCTTTCTTCGAGTAATTCCCTATATTCAGCCCTCTCTGGCTTCGCTCTCCGTCAGAAGCCCTGACAGAAGCCTTCTGTCGAACTCCCCTCTTAGGTTACCCTCTAGGGTGTTTATATAGGTTTTCGGGATGCCTTACTTGGCCCACAAGTATCCTATTTCGAGTGGAATTAAAACTGGTCATGGCAGGGACATGCCCGTGTAAATCGAGCCCAGGGCCGTGTTCGAGTCTGCTAAAGTGGCACGACCGTGTGGTGAACTCCAGGCCGTGTTGATTTCTTACTTTGGTCTATTTTCTCCGTTTTGGCCCGTTTCTCATTCTTTTCATCCCTATGCTCTCCTAAGTATAAAACATGAAATTAAAGGATTAGGAGCATCAAATTTTACAATTCAAGGGATAAATCATCCAAAAGTATGCCAAATGTGGGATTAAAATATGTATATATTACGGTTTATCAAATACCCCCACACTTAAGCATTTGCTTGTCCTCAAGAAAAATCCTCAACTCACAATTAAAATTCATTCTTCTCAACTTATAACTCATATCAATAATGTTTCGAAATAATCCATAGGTAATCATACATTGAGAATTCAACTAAAAGAACATCAAAGTTTCAAACAATCCAAGTTGAGCATTTTATTTATGAAAACATAGGTATTCCCCCTTATCTAAGTAATCACCTTTGATTCAAAATATCACAAAGTTAACATCCTCACTAAGGATTCACTCAAATCACTGAAGTGTTTAAGGGACAATAAATTAAGCACTCAATAGTCAACATGAAAAGTTATTACCATAGGCTTGCATGAAAATCAAATCTCCACCACTATAAATTGAGATGATACATCGATCAAAAAGTCTTTAAAAAGGGTTGTAACGTGGCTTGGGTTTAAGGTGTGGATAAAGGCTGAATTAAAGGGTTAAAATCGAGATCGAATTGACAAATTACCTAACTAGAAAAAAATAGACTAATACTGAATAATTACAATAAACACGAGCTTCTTCTCAAGATGGGAAATTAATTGCTTAAGCTTTAAATAACATAGAACTAAAAATGAATAAACCTTCAATTTTTTTAAGAACAAATCAAGTACAATAATAAGAATTTAACAACTAAAATGGAAAACATAGTTTGGCAACTTCTCAAATCAAACCTCGATAAAAAGGTTAATACAATAGGAAAAATTCTTAATGAATCAAAAAGAGTAAGTCTTGGGTTAATATTAAGGGTAAATCAATGAATGGTTTATTAGGATTAAAGGGGTTCACTAGGGGTTAATTGTAACGCCCCGGATTTTTGGGCCTAGTAGAATTGGGCCTATTAGGCCTTGGGCATGGGAGAGTTTAAAATTTTTGAGAACAAGAGAACGACACTAATGCAAGTTGGACTTGTTAGGTGAGTGATTTTGGAAGGTTAGAAGGCTTCCATGAATTCCTGGGTTTAAACCTGGGCTTTAGGAAAAATTTTGGTTTTAGGTGAATAAAACCCTAGGAGTAAGTTACGTAGGCTTTAAGAATAAATTGTGGGAAAAAAATGACACAATAAAGTGAGTGGTCTAGTGGCAAGGCGTCATTAAGGTTGCAAGGGAGCATGGGTTCAAGTCTTGGCGCTTGCAATTCATTTTGATTTCCTTTTAAATGAACTTAGACTTTAGCCCATAGGCTTATATTTAGTTGCGCATGTTTTAAGTCACAAAAGGAGCTTGTGTTGTGGTGGCATGTAGCGTCTAGAGCATAGGAGAGGGCAAGGGTTCGAATCCCATTGCAAGCAAAAAGGGATATTTATTTTGCTAAGTTGGGACGGCAGGTGGTTGTGTTGGAATTAAACTCTGTTGAAGGTGAAATCCCACATCGGGAAGCTAACACTAGAGTAGGCGAGAACCTGGCTTTAAATAGAGAGATCTATGAGGAGAGTAAGCATACCTTGGTTGGCGTTTGGGCATAGGCGTGTTCGGAGCGCGGATTAGCTTCATATTCCTATCAGGTGTGTATTTCGCACTACTCTAGCTGTAGAGCGGCAAATGCCGAAATGTCGGTCACACGGCAATGGTAGCCACACGAGCGTGTGAGCGCACGTGTGGGAGCTTCAACGCGATAGTTGAGGCCCTCATGAGTGTTCTCATGGGTTTAGCTGCCTTGGGCCAAGTGGGCCCAATGGGCCCGTGGGCCCATATGAATAAGTTGTATGATTGTGTAATAAATATTGGACTGGACTATGTGAATCTCATATCTGTGGCTAGATTTGGGCTAAATGGGCCACAAGAGCGTGTGAGCCCATTTGGGCCGAGAATGGGCCCTAGGCCCATTCGTATCGTTATCTCTGTTTAAAATACCTTGGTTTACAAAATTACTGAAATACTCTTGATTTGCAAAATTACTAAAATACCCTCGATTTGCAAAATTACTAAAATACCCCCAGTTTGTGAAATTACCGAAATACCCCTGATTTGTAAAATTATAGAAATACCCTTGGTTTGTAAAATTATTGAAAGACCCCCAGTTTGCAAAATTACTGAAATACCCTCGGATTGCAAAATTATCGAAATACCCCTGTAGGGTAGAATTACCGAAATACCCCTGAAGGGTAGGATTACCGAAATACCCTTATAGGGTAAGTGACTATTTTGCCCTTGTGGGTAAATGACTGACTTGTGCTATGATTTCACTAATTTGACTGTGATCGTATGGTTGTGTTTTAACTGACTTGACTGTGGGCGTGTGACTGATATGCTGTTAATATGTGTTGAAATGACTGTTACTAAGCATGGCCATTTTGCATACACGTGTAATGATTGAGCATGACATACACGACATATTGCATGGGGTTGGGACATCGATATGGAGGAAGTTCTGATAGGGTCGCACGGGTTGCATGACGAATGTGGATCCAGTATTGTTCTGATAGGGTCGCACGAGTCGTATAACGACTGTGGATCCAGTATTGATCTGTTGAGGTCGCATGGGTCGCATGACGACTGTGGACCAACGGACAGCTTAAAGCCGCGTAATCTGATTATGGCTCTGTGCTAACCTAAACATGGCTCTGTGCCATCTTGATTATGGCTGCCAATCGTACTTACCCGTGGCTATGTGCCTAACATATATATCGATGACTCTGTGTGGATCATATTTACCGAAGGCTGTGTGCCAATTATATTACCGTCGCTGATGGCTATGTGCCAAACATAGTACAATTACTAATGGCTTTGTGCCAATTATAATACCGCTACTGAAGGCTTAGAGCCGTATATATATACTAGTAGCTTTGCTGCAATTTTGGTTAGTGCCGCAACCGGTGCTAACATTGGGAGTGTAGGGATGGCGTGGGTGATTTATTCCCCACAGGTAGTGTAGTGATGGGATGGGTTAGCATGCATCACACATTATGCATATGGAATTGATTCTGAAATGGGCTAGGCCCAATTGATTCTGTTATGGGCTGTGACCCAAATGATATTGTAGTGGGTTTTGGCCCACGTATGTTCTGAACTGGACTGCACTGTTATTGTTAAAGGGCTTTGGCCTAGACTATTTCAGTTTCTGTTTCTGTATACTGACTGTTACTCTAGTAAGGGGATTACACACTGGTAAACTCACCCCGTTTTTAACTGTGTAGGTAATCCTCAGCCTTAGACGGATTGGAGTTGCGAGGGACTCGGAGAAGACCACACACTGCTTATGCTTGCGGTTTTGAGCATTTACTTTTAAATATTTTGATTTGGGTTTTAATAAGGCCTCTCTATCCTAACTTATTATTTCTGATATTTATTTATGATATTTTCTAACTACTAAAAGTGGAATACGATTTCAAAAATGATAACTGTCTTCAAAACACTATGTTTCCGCAACATTTTCAAAATGCTTCTGCCACTCAATTTTTAAACATCACATTTTCGTAAATTGTTTATTTTAAATATGGTTCTGCAACGGATAAAGTTTTAAAAGTAATTACGTTTTCAAGTGGATAACAATTGCGCAAGTGTTTTGAGTTTTAACAGAGAGGCTTTAACTCTCAAACAAGTTTTAACAACAAGAAGTATGGTTTTGAAAAACACTTCCATGTGATACGCCAGATTCGAGCCTAACTTCTAGGCCGGGTATGGGGTGTTACATTAATTATGAAGGTAGGCCTTTTGGGAAGTAAGTGGGTTAAATCCTAGGTGCCTTTATCATCTCAGTATATCAAATCAAAAGTGTGGCCTTGACATGCATAATCGAAGCAAGTTCTAGAATAACAAATCAATATTGACACACGCATAAACAATAAAAAAGTGAGCAAGAAAAATATATGCTCTCAAAAGGCTCAAGATCTCACAAAAATTATATATTTTTTTATGTCAACCCTGTGAACTTCAAATTTCAAGATAATACCTAAACTTGGGGAAACAACCTAGCAAATTTTTAATTTTCAAAAATCAACTTATCATGCTTGATTCTCTAAAGCCTTCAAGTTTAAACAATCAATGCACAACTGCCTATGTTTTAATTCAAGACATATCAATAAAAATCATAAATCAATCAGAATTTGTTCTAATATTGATATGAGAAAGAAAAGACAAAATTCAAGGATTTGAGAATAATGTAAAAAGTTTTCTTAATAAAATTTACCCCGCCAAACTTAAGATGTACATTGCCCTCAATGTACAAAGATAGATATCTATAATATATAAAATCATAAGATAAGGGGATAGGTGAACTTCCTGAATTTTGGATGAAGTCAAGGAAAAGAAACGGTAAGTTAGGCATAGATGAATGTGGCGGTGGTGTCTATGGTTGTGGTGTGGTGATTCCCAAGCAGTCTTTAGAACCTAAATCAAAGAAATCAAAATGTAATAATAAAAATTAAAGACAAGAAAGATAAAGGGAAGGAAAATAAAGGCAAAGAGAAAAGAAAAGAAAAATTCAATGGACTCAAATGTCCTTGGCTTGTCAGATAAATGAAGCGGCCGGCATGAACTCATGTAGATCGGTCTCGCACGGGGAGACTATGCTAGGGTCCTTTCGCTTCTTCGACATGGGAATGGTGGTGTAAAGAAAGAATAAGGGAAAGGGAGGAAAGGAAAATGAAGGGAAAGAGATAATAGTCAAAGAAAGGGTGTGGTGGCTAGGGTTTGATTGAAGAAGAAATTGGGGTGAAAGTGAGAAAAAAAAGTGGTTTAAATAGGAAATAGGGATCTGGTGGCTTCCCACACCCGTGTACCATGGGCGTGTTAGGTCACATGGCCGTATTGCATGGCCGTGTGGTGCTTTGTTCGTTTCTCCCACGCCTGTGTAGATGTTTCCACGCCCATGTTGATTAATCAGTGTCGGCCACAGCCAAGGGAGATGGGCGTGTCTCACACCCGTGTGACTTTCTTAGTGTCGACCACAGCCATATTGAACGGCCATGGCATTTTATCGTAGCCCATGTTTTGGGGATTTTTTGTCCTTGGTTCATACGATCTCTGCCACGCCATTGTGCAAATCCGTGGTGTACACATGGCCACGGCCACACCCGTGGTGTACACATGTTTTATTTGGTTAGTTTGTAGTTAGGTGCTAAAAGTAAAAATAAAAATAAAAATATGAAAATTAATGGGGTTAGTGTTCGGGTTGCCTCCCGAGAAGCGCTCGTTTAAAGTCTTAAGCTAGACTTACCTCTCATTCGCATATTCATGGTGGTTTGAGGAGTTGAAACTCCCCTCCCCTGCTATCAGTTCTAAGATCATTATATAGTTTGAGTCCAGTGGTGTTTACCTTAAAAGTGCCGAACTTGGGATTAGTTACCTCGACTGTTCCATATGGGAAAATATTCAATATCTCAAAAGGGATTTCTTTGTTTGCATCAAGGCCTGAAGTGGTGATCCAAGGGTCTATTTTATCCAATAATACCTGATCTCCGATCTTAAATTGGTTTGGCTCATGGGGTCTCTTTGTTTTTTCTTCGTGTGTTTTTAGTTTCTCCTTGTAATGTCTCTTCCACTCGTCTAGTTCATCGATCTAAAGCCTTCGTTCCTCATGAGTTATTTCCTTGTTGACACGAGGTCTAGAACCTAGCTCAGTTGTGTAGTTTCGTGGTGCTTTCTGTAACAAAGGTGGAACCAAATGGTCATTAGTAGAGTTGATGTTTTCACCTTGATTACTCGATGTCCTAGTTGAGTCAAGAGCCTGAAGAGTGATCGTTTCGTCACCTACACAAATTATGAGTTCGCCTGTACCAACATCAATTTTAGTTCTGGAAGTTGCTAAAAAGGGTTTCCTAAAATTAAAGGAATATTATTGTTCTCATCCATGTCTAAAACAACAAAGTCTACTGGAATATGAATTTATTAATTTTCACTAGTACATCTTCAATTATTCCCCTAGGAATTCTAATAATTTTATTTGCTAATTGAATGCTCATCCTGGTTTGTTTGGGTTTCCCTAGACGTAGCTGTTTAAACATTTTATAAGGCATAACATTTATGCTTGCCCCTAAATCAGCTAAAGCATTATCAACAGATAAACTACCAATTAAGCACGGAATTGTAAAACTCCCTGGATCTTTTAACTTTCAAGGTAGTTTATTTTGTAGAATTGCTGAGCACACTGCGTTTAGCTCTACATGCGATGCCTCGTCTAACTTCCGTTTGTTTGTCAAAAGCTCTTTTAAAAATTTCCTTGAATCTGGCATCTGCGAAAGAGCTTCAAGAAACAGTAAGTTAATATGTAATTTTTTTAGAAGTTTAAGAAATTTACCAAATTGTTCATCTGTGTAGTCTTTCTTCATCACATTGGGGTATGGCACACGAGGTTGGTACTCTGTAATTTTTGGTTTTGGTTTATCATGGCTTACCTCAACCTTACCTTCCTCTACCACTTTCTCTTGCCTCAATTCTAGTATATCTAACCCTTCACTATCGTGAGCTATTATGGCTTGAAGTTGCTCCTTTGGGTTAGTTTTAGTGTTGCTTGGCAACCTACCTTGTGGTCGTTCAGAGATCAGCTTAGCAAGTTGTCCTAATTGGTTCTCAATCCCTTGAATCGATGCTTGTTGATTTTTGAGTGTTGTTTCGGTGTTTTGGAAACGGGTTTCTGACACTGCGATTAATTTTGTTAGCATCTCTTCAAGGTTCGGCTTCTTCTCTTGTGGGTAGGGTTGTTGTTGAAAGCCTGGGAGGGGTTGCCGCCTCTAATTTCCTTGCCCACCCCATGAGAAGTTGGGGTGATTCGTCTAACCTAGATTATAAGTGTGACTATAAGGGTTATTCTATGGTCTAATATTATTACCCATATAGTTCATCTGTTCGCTTTCTATGCCAGGGTTGTAGGATGGATATTTTGTATTGCTCATTCCTCCTCCATTTGTATCGCACTGCATAACTGGGTGTACCTGCGAAGAACCACACAAACCATCAATCTTTTTACTTAATAGTTCTACCTGGTTTGATAGCATGGTCACTGTGTCGAGGTTGACAACACTGGCGACTTTTGTTGGCCTTGTCCTCTTGACTTGCCACTGATAGTTATTCAGTGACATCTCCTCTATAAACTCATAAGCCGCTTCAGGGGTTTTGTTATTCAGGGTTCCTGATCGTGTCTGAGAGTTTTAATATTTATATAATGAATGATCGAGCCTAGAAACTAACTATCACCACGATTGAGGCAACTATCAAATAGTAGTATAGCTTAGTGGCAAGACCGGAATGTCGAACCCAAGGGAACCAAAAGTACTAGTACTGACTTTCTTTTTTATTATCTAGCCTAAAATAAAGGAGATTGATGTTTATCTAACTAATTCCTAAGCTAAGGATGCCAAGACACAAAGAATGAATTGGGAAAATACTTTTGAGAAAATCAATTGATTAAGACAATACCCGAGGGAGAATCCACCTAGACTTCACTTGTTATTTAACTCTGAACCAGACGATTTATTCACTTGACTTGATCCGTAGGATTCCCTAATTTATATTATTATCAATTTTGAAGAGACTAATAACGTCTAACCCTAGGTTGATTAATTGAAATCTCTTTCTAATTAAAAACCCTAGTGTTGCATTAACTCGATTTATGGACTCTCATATTAGGTTTGACCCTAATCCGACAGATTTTTGTCGTTCTATCTCTAGGAGTGCGATCAACTCCGCTTAATTATGCTAGATCTACTCTTAAACAGGGACTTTTGCTCCTCTAAATAAGCACATCAATACTTGAATCAATATCCTGAAATATTAAAACAAGAATTAAGAACACATAATTAAGAACAAATCAAGTATTTATCATACAGTTCAGAAAACAATAACAAGATCCATCTTAGGTTTCATCCCCCTCAAGTATTTGAGGGGTTTAGTTCATGTTTATAAAAGATTACATCTCAGAAGAAATTAAGTAACAAAACATAAAGAAAAACCCTAAAACCCCCTGAAGGAAATTGAAGGGAAAATCCTCAATCTTGAGCGTGATTCCGGCTTTTGAGATGGATCAACTAGCTTTCTTCAAGTAATTCCCTATATTTAGCCCTCTCTGGCTTCGCTCTCTGTTAAAAGCCCTAATAGAAGCCTTCTGTTGAACTCCCCTCTTAGGTTGCCTTCTAGGGTGTTTATATAGGCTTTCGGGATGCCTTACTTGGCCTACAAGTATCCTATTCCAAGTGGAATTAAAACAGGTCACGGTAGGGACACGCCCGTGTGAATCGAGCCCAGTGCCGTGTTCGAGTCTGCTAAAGTGGCACAGCCGTGTGGTGAACTCTAGGCTGTTTTGATTTCATATTTTGGCCCATTTTCTTTGTTTTTGGCCCGTTTCTCGTTCTATTCATCCTCCTATGCTCTCCTAAGTATAAAACATGAAATTAAAGGATTAGGAGCATCAAAGTTTACAATTCAAGGGATAAATCATCCAAAAGTATGCCAAATGTGGGATTAAAATATGTATATATTACGGTTTATCAAATACCCCCACTGTAGCACCCCAAACCTAACCCAAACACCACGACCAGATCTGGATTGTCACTTGGAAAGATTGAACAAAACTTCGCGAACTTCTGAAAACTTTTGAGTTATTTTTGAAATTCTAGGTTTAGCGATTCTCTTGGAAAACTTGAAAATTATTTTATGAAAACTTTGATTAACTGAATTCTTGTATTAATGTGACATTTGAAAGCACTAGTCGCGATCTTCTAGGAAACATAAGGTTTGCGTTTAGATTTTTGTTTAAAAATCGGTGTTTTAATTTTGAGAAGAACCCTTTTTAACTCTTTTCTAAAGGAAAGGTTTTATCAATCAAAGTTGTAATATAAACGACTTAATAGTTAAACCATAATTTAAACCAAAGTAATAATGGCCTTATTACAAATAAAAAATCCCCAAAACAGCAACGATAAATAAAATATAGTTTTAATTGAATAAACCCGTGCATGGCCACCTCGAGTCTGATCCAGCCCAATACACTGACTAAGAATCACCTGCAATTTGTTTAAGCAATAGAGTGAGTCACAAGACTCAGTTTGCAATTAGTCCACATATACCACAAATGGGCCTAAGCCCCCATATCACAATCGGTCAAAGCCCAAACATATTAGCATATAAAAATAATCAATATGATAACCCAATCCGTCCTAATATTCCATCCTCTACACTCCGCTCCATATATCCATCCTCAACACTCCTGTAGGGATTTCTACAATCAACCTTCCATCCTCTACACTCCTCTTTGGCAGCCATGCTGACAGTCATACTGCTCAAAGTCGATATAATGTGGTCTAGCCACCGATAATTATGTGACCAAGTCACCGATATACAATGAGGCACTGAGCCATCAATTAAATGTGACAGTGTCACCGATAAACACTTCCCCTTTATATCATTTATCATTTCCCAAATCCCATGCACATGCAACATAATATAATGAGCATAACATATAGTAACATACAATCATTTTAGAGCACATGCATAGTCATGCTATTGTCAATAATCATAAAGCCTAATCAAAGAAAGCAACTAACCTGGTGTTTCGGTTTTACCCTTCATGGGTAACTCGATATCCACTATCGAGATTTTCGGCTTCCAAAAATAACACATAAACATTATTTTATACAATTAAGGAAAAGTGTGGTAAATACACACTTGTAAACACGAAGAACTATACTATCGATCTCGCTAACACCTTCACTCGCATGTATCACAGCGATCTGTTTGTCCCTCTCTGAAGCCGGCCCACAACCCGGTGGAAAATCACGAACAACGGACACCGCACGTTTTTTGAACTTAGGGGTAGGGACTACGAGTCCAACCCCCCCTTAGCTTGGCTGGTATTCGATTCCATGGAAGAGATCTTGGTCAGAAGACCGGGTTAAGGCATTGAAGAAGTTAAAAGTAAGAACATACGCTCAACTGAAGAGATTTCTTACCTAGATCGATAGAAACCGAAAGCTTCAGGCTTAGTTTTAAGAATCGATGGAATCCCTAAACGTTACTATGTTAGAACCGAACCTTCACATAAATTAAAAGGATGGCCTTTCGGCCAAACAAACAAAAAGGAAACTCCTACCACCATTCGACAATCACTACTTACCAAAGGTCTTCCAACCGTAGGCCAAATGCAGAACAGAATACGAACACAAAGCCCCTCCTACATTCGGCCAAAGCACCCAAAATACCAAGTTAACCCCTTCAGTTTACCAACCAGCAAGAGACAAAGAAAGAACCGAAAAAGGAAGAACAAGCTTACCACCAAATAGGAAGAAACCGATTGAGAAGGTAGGGAGAAAGAGTGACGGCAATCCCCCGAAACAAGAACAAATGAAGGAGGCGAACACACAAAGGAGATTCGGCCAAAAAGAAGAGGAAGAACAAACTCAATGAGAAGGAAGAAAGAATAGATTTCAACTTTGAAAAGAACAAATGGAAGGAAATAAAGAAATGGAAAAGATGATAGGAGGGTTTGGCTAAGGGGTTATGCAGAAGAGAGTATGAACAAAAGAAAAAGAAAAGGTTGAGGTTTCGGCTTTTGATTGAAAAGAGAAAGAATGCCAGAAGTGAGGTGCCCCAAGAGTTGATTTCGGTTTGAGAATAAGAGAAGAAAACACTTGCTCACCAATTGCCAAAGAGGATAATGTTTTATTTGCTACCTATCAGCTCAAAATGACCTATAGAAGAATCGACCCTCACCCACACATCTACATCTACATCTGAAAATGCATACAAGAAGAGAAAGGAGTGCCTAAACCCCTTTCGGCACATGCACTTGCCTAGCCCCCAAAACCAAATGCCTACCCAACCATGGGACTCCACTTTGACTGAATTTCCCTCCAACACACCCAAAAATTCGGCCAACACTCTCCTCTACCTGCATCCCCTTGATTGCCTCCTACTTTCACTCTTGTTCACCAGTTTGAGTCAGCTTGAATGATTCAAACCCCCTTTTCTCTCTTGGCCTCCCATTTGAAAAATTTGAATGAGTCCACTCCACTCTTCAAGGTCCCTAGCTGAATCCATCACCTCCCATCCAGATGCCAAAAAGAATTCCCAAAATGTAAACTATACGACTCAAACCTGCTCCTTCACTGCTCCCTGTGGCGTCACTCACCTGCCTCTCAAGTGGCGCCTCCTTGCCACTTTACTATAGCACTTGTTGTGACATCAAACCGAAACTATAATACTTAAAACCTGCCTCAGGTAGCTCTCCCCTAAAGTGCCCAAAATGGAAATTTTGGCCAAGGCTTCGGCTTAACCTCGAGCCTTCCCGGGGCCCCCGAACACACTCAAACAATAGGCAAAGCTATCAAACACACAAAACATAACAATGCAGCGCCCCTAATTCCCGGATGTTATAGTTCTACCCCCTTAAAGAAATTTCGGCCTCGAAATTACCTGGTCAAAAGAGATGAGGGTATTGCTGACGCATAACCTCCTCTGGCTCCCATGTGGCCTCCTCTGAACTGTGGTTCTGCCACAACACTTTGACCAGAGGGACTGATTTCTTTCTCAGCACTTTAACGTCTCGATCTAGGATCTGCACAGGTTCCTCTTCGAAGGTCAGGTCTGGTCTTATCTCGATCTCTTCTACTGGCACAATGTGAGTCGGATCTGAACGGTAGCGTCTTAACATTGAAACATGGAACACATCATGTATCTGTTTCAATTTTGAAGGTAACTCTAGCTGATACGCCACTGGTCCCACACGTTTCAATACCCGATAAGGCCCGATAAACCTAGGACTTAGCTTGCCTTTTCGTCCAAACCTCAAAACTTTCTTCCACTGTGAAACTTTCAAGAAGACTCCATCACCCACTGCAAACTCTATTTCCTTTCGTTTCAAATCAACATAGGATTTCTGCCTATCGGAAGCCTCCTTTAGCCAAGTTCGAATCAACTTAACTTTCTCCTCCGTTTTCGAAACCAATTCCGGACCCAACATCTAACGCTCACCCAATTCTGTCCAGTAGGTAGGAGTACGACACCTCCGTCCACACAACGCTTCATAGGGCTCCATCTGAATACTAGACTGGTAGCTGTTGTTGTATGCGAATTCTGCCAACGGTAAGAACTCTTCCAAACTACCCTTGAAGTCTATGACACAACCCCTCAACATATCTTCCAAGATCTAAATTACTCTCTCAGACTGACCATCAGTCTGTGGATGAAAAGCTGTGCTAAAGTCTAGTCTCGTACCCAATGCCTGATGCAACACCTTCCAAAAATGCGACGTAAACCTCGGGTCTCTATCCGATATGATCGACACTGGTACCCCATGTAGCCTCACAATCTCTGCCACATACAGCCTAGCCAACTTTTGCAAAGGATAGTCGACACGAACAGGTATGAAATGGGCGGACTTCGTCAGCCGATCAACAATCAACCATACCGAATCTTTCTTAGTAGGCGTTAGAGGTAGCCCACTAACAAAGTCCATCATGATCCTCTCCCATTTCCACTGTGGAATCTTCACCGGTTGCAATAACCCCGAAGGCAACTAATGCTCTGCTTTCACCTGCTAACACGTTAAACACTTCCCCACAAACTCCATAATTTCCCGCTTTAATCTAGGCCACCAAAACTGTTCACGCAAATTCTGGGACATCTTATTCCCTCCAGGATGCATAGCGTAAGGGCTACTATGCACTTCCTGAAGAATCATCTGTCTCAACTCAATATCTTTCGGCATGCAAACCCTCTCACGGAAACAGAAAACCCCATCACTATTCAGACTATACCCTCTACCCCACCATTCTGTACTTGCCGAAGTCAAGCACTCAAGACATCGTCCAATACTTGTTTCTCTTTAATTTGACTTACCCACATCGGCTTCACTTGGAGTTCCACCAACAAACTCCCATCGTCATACAGGCTGAGATGGGCAAACATTGCACTCAAATCCGTATCACTTTCTGACTTAACGCATCTGCCACAACATTGGCTTTACCCAGATGGTATTCAATCGAGCAGTCATAGTCCTTTAACAACTCAATCCACCTCTGCTGTCTTAAATTCAACTGCTTCTGAATAAGGAGGTATTTCAAACTCTTGTGATCAGTGTAGATAACTGACTTCTCCCCATACAGGTAATGTCTCCAGATCTTTAGAGCGAACACTACCGCAGCCAACTCCAAATCATGTGTAGGGTAGTTCATCTCATGCGGTCTTAACTGCCGGGACGCATACGCAACTACCTTCCCACCTTGCATTAACACACACCCTAACCCCGTGTGTGAAGCATCACAATAAACTACGAACTCTTTCCCAGCCTCGAGATAAATCAAAATCGGAGCCTCTGTCAAAATCCTTTTCAGCTTCTCGAAGCTTTCCTACAGTTTAGCAGTCCAAACAAATGATACCCCTTTCCGCAACAACTTAGTTAAGGGTGCCGTAATTAAGGAGAATCCCTCAACAAACCTTCTGTAGTAACTTGCTAATCCCAAGAAACTTCAGATCTCTGCCACGGACTTAGGCGGTTTCCAATCCAACACAGCTTCAATCTTTCGGGGATCAACCCTAATCCCCTCTGCAGATACCACATGACCCAAGAAGGTAACTTCCTTCAACCAAAATTCACACTTACTAAATTTGGCGTACAGCTGCTTCTCCCTCAGAATCTGCAGAACCACTCGAAGATGCGAATCATGCTCCTCTTCCGTCTTGGAATATACCAAGATGTCGTCTATGAATACCACAACAAACCGGTCCAAATAGGGTTGGAATACCCGGTTCATCATATTCATGAACGCAGCTGGCACATTTGTCAACCCAAACGACATCACTAAAAACTCATAGTGACCATAGCGAGTTCGAAATGCCATTTTATGAATATCCGCTTCCTTAACCTTGAGCTGATGATATCCTGACCTCAAATCTATCTTCGAGAAGACTAAAGCCCCCTTAAGTTGATCGAATAAACTGTCAATCCTTGGCAGCGGGTACTTGTTCTTGATCGTCAACTTATTCAACTGACGGTAGTCAATGCACATACGCATCGACCCGTCCTTCTTCTTCACAAACAGCACCGGCGCTTCCCACGAGGACACACTTGGTCGAATAAACCCACGATCCAACAGATCCTGAATCTGAGCCTTAACTTCAACCAGCTCCTTCGGCGCCATCCTATAAGGGGCGATAGACACCGGAGCCATACCCGGAAGTAGCTCAATTCCAAACTCCACTTCACGATTCTGAGGCAACCCTAGAAGTGCCTCAAGAAAGACATCCACGAACTCTTTCACTATTCTAACCCCATTAACAGTCACTTCCTTTGCATCTAATGCGCTAATAAAAGCTAGAAATGCCTTGCACCCTTTCTGAACCATCTTAACAGCCCTTAGCGCGGAAACCACGTTAGACAAATAATTCCTTGTTTCTCCTATCAGAACCACCTCTTCGTCCTTTGGGGTACTCAACACCATTCGCTTAGTCGCGCAATCCACTTTAGCACGATGTTTAATCAACCAATCCATGCGTAAGATGAGATCAAACTCCACGGTAATTCCATCAAGTCAGCCGGAAACAAAACTCCTTGAATTTCTAAAGGCACATCCCTAAATAATTTGTTCACTACCAAGGATTTTCCTAAAGGGCTAACCACAGTCATCTCCCTAGCAGCTATTTCAGATTCTATACTTAAAGTCCCGGCTATAGTGCTAGCAACATAAGAGTGAGTCGATCCAATATCAATCAAAGTAAGAAATGGCTTATCAGCTATAAGAAATGTACTGGTTATGACGTCTGGTGAGTTGCCATCCTCTCACCGCCGTGCTGCATAGACTAAACTCGGCTGTCTCGCACCTGTATCACTGGCACCCCTGCCCAGTGCTCCACGACCCTGACCAGAACCATTCCCTCCTCTAATCAGACCACGACCTCTCGGCATTTGCTGTCCACCCCTTCCTGGCTGCACATAACCCTGACCTATAGTCCGTGCCCTGGTCATTTCTTGCGGGCAATTCCTTATCAGATGATCCTTTGACCCATACTTGAAACATCCCCTATCTCTTCCCCAGCACTCCCCTACATGTGATATCCCACACTGAGCACATGGACGAAACTGACCCACCGCGACAGGCGCCAGAACTCTAGTTGGCCCATCAAACCTAGGCCTCTTCTGAAAACCCCCAGCTGACCCTGACGATCCATAACTCCTCTTATTTTTCCCTCTATCCTTATCCCTATTCTGCTTTTCAGACCGTTTAACTTCCTCGGCTATTTTACCCTTTTCAACCAGGATAGCAAAATCCCTCTCCCGCTGCGAAGCTATCAACACTCGCAATTCGTTTCGAAGCTCATCTTCGAACCGCACGCACTGCTCATAATCGGTCGCAATATCCCTCGGGCGTAACGACTCAACCGCAAAAATTCTGCCTCGTACTCCGCCACAGATTTCCCCCCTTGTACCAGATTCAGAAATGCTTTCCTCTGAGCATCCATGTAACTCGCCCCAACATATTTCCTTTGAAACACTATCTTAAAGTAATCCCAATCAATTCGATCCGCTGGAGTACCCTCTCTTACGGGGAGCCACCACTGGTATGCCTCATCCCGAAGAAGAGACACCGCTCCTTTAAGTTTTTCCTCTGCCGTGCAGTCTAGATCATCCATAATCCTCTCGACTGCCTCTAGCCAATACTCAGCTACGCTTGGAGCCACACCAGAAATACCTCTGAACATCTCAGCTCCATTTGCTCGGAGTCGCTCAGGAATGGACTTCCGAGATGCTGTCCCCGTGCTTGCCCCAGCGACTCGCTCCAACACACGTAGCATTTCTTGAGATAGGGCATCATCCCCACCAGTTCTATCTTGAGACCCCGCTTCTGCCACAGGTGATGCTGGCGTTTCACCTTCGGGCTCATGCCTTGCCTCTGAGAACTCAGCCTCAGCACCCCGGCCTCTACCACGACCGCGTGCAACACGTCCACATCCTCTGGCACTCATGTCTAACGTTTCGTCTTAATTCGATTTACAAATTTTATGCATTAGTATTTCATTTCACTGTTGATTAATGCGCAATTTTATGAGGATAGAGTTATGAGTAGTTTTTTTTTGCAAAGCACCTGTATACCTAAAGGTTTTCATCTCTACAGTAGAGTTTCTAAATTCTAACATCCATAGCAATATATCCATATAATATAACTACCTCATGCACATCACTTAACTATCAAAAGACTTACCTGGCAGACTTGGGCCGGAGACTCGGGTGCCATACTTTCAGAAAATAGGTACATATGTATTTTCTTTCTAAACCATCTTAAACCCAAAATTTGGAAAACGTTTTGAACCCAAAAACCCATGGCCGAGCTTTTAAACCTGGCTCTGATACCAAATTGTAACAACCCAAACCCGGCCCAAACACCACGATCGGATCTGGATTGTCACTTGGAAAGATTGAACAAAACTTCGCGAACTTCGGAAAACTTTTGAGTTATTTTTGAAATTCTAGGTTTAGCGATTCTCTTGGAAGACTTGAAAATTATTTTATGAAAACTTTTATTAACCAAATTATTGTATTAATGTGACATTTGAAAGCACTAGTCACGATCTTCTAGGAAACATAAGGTTTGCGTTTAGATTTTGTTTAAAAATCGGTGTTTTAATTTTGAGAAGAACCCTTTTTAACTCTTTTCTAAAGGAAACGTTTTGTCGATCAAAGTTGTAATATAAACGACTTAATAGTTAAACCATAATTTAAACCAAACATAATAGTGGCCTTATTACAAATCAAAAATCCCCAAAACAACAACGATAAATAAAATATAGTTTTAATTGAATAAACCCGTGCATGGTCACCTCGAGTTTGATCCAGCCCAATCCACTAAGAATCACCTGCAATTTGTTTAAGCAATAGAGTGAGTCACAAGACTCAGTGTGCAATTAGTCCACATATACCACAAATGGGCCTAAGCCCCCATATCACAATGGTCAAAGCCCAAACATATTAGCATACAAAAATAATCAATATGATAACCCAGCCCGTCCTAATATTCCATCCTCTACACTCCGCTCCATATATCCATCCTCAACACTCCTGTAGGGATTTCTACAATCAACCCTCCATCCTCTACACTCCTCTTTGGTAGCCATGCTGACAGTCATGCTGCTCAAAGCTGATATAATGTGGTCTAGCCACCGATAATTATGTGACCAAGTCACTGATATACAATGAAGCACTGAGCCATCAATTAAATGTGTCAGTGTCACCAATAAACACTTCCCCTTTATATCATTTATCATTTCCCAAATCCCATGCACATGCAACATAATATAATGAGCATAACATATAGTAACATACAATCATTTTAGAGCACATGCATAGTCATGCTATTGTCAATAATCATAAAGCCTAATCAAAGAAAGCAACTAACCTGGTTTTCGATTTTACCCTTCAACTCGATATCCACTACCGAGATTTTCAGCTTCCAAACATAACACATAAACATTATTTTATACAGTTAAGGAAAAGTGTGGTAATTACACACTTGTAAACACGAAGAACTATACTATCGATCTCGCTAACACCTTCACTCACAGGTATCACAGCGATCTGTTTATCCCTCTCTGAAGCCGACCCACAACTCGGTGGAAAATCACGAACGGTGGACACCACACGTTTTTTGAACTTAGGGGTAGGGACTACGAGTCCGACCCCCTTAGCTTGGCTGGTATTCGATTCCATGAAAGAGATCTTGGTCAGAAGACCGGGTTAAGGCATTGAAAAAGTTAAAAGTAAGAACATACGCTCAACTGATGAGATTTCTTACCTAGATCGATAGAAACCGAAAGCTTTAGGCTTGGTTTTAAGAATCGATGGAATCCCTAAACGTTACTATGTTAGAACCGAACCTTCACATAAATTAAAAGGATGGCCTTTCGGCCAAACAAACAAAAAGGAAACTCTTACCACCATTCAGCAACCACTACTTACCAAAGGTCTTCCAATCGTAGGCCAGATGCAAAACAAAATACGAACACAAAGCCCCTCCCACATGCGGCCAAAGTACCCAAAATACCAAGTTAACCTCTTCAGTTTACCAACTAGCAAGAGACAAAGAAAGAACCGAAAAAGGAAGAACACGCTTACCACCAAACAAGAAGAAATCGATTGAGAAGGTAGGGAGAAAGAGTGATGGCAATCCCCCGAAACAAGAACGAATGAAGGAGGCTAACACCCAAAGGATATTCAGCCAAAAAGAAGAGGAAGAACAAACTCAATGAGAAGGAAGAAAGAATAGATTTCGGCTTTGAAAAGAACAAATGGAAGGAAATAAAGAAATGGAAAAGATGATAGGAGGGTTCGGCTAAGGGGTTATGCAGAAGAGAGTATGAACAAAAGAAGAAGAAAAGGTTGAGGTTTCGACTTTAAATTGAAAAGAGAAAGAATGCGAGAAGTGAGGTTCCTCAAGAGTTGATTTCGATTTGAGAATAAGAGAAGAAAACACTTGCTCACTGATTGCCAAAGAGGATAATGTTTTATTTGCTAACTATCAGTTCAAAATGACCTATAGAAGAATCGACCCTCACCCACACACCTACATCTACATCCGAAAATGCACACAAGAAGAGAAAGGAGTGCCTAAACCCCTTTCGGCACATGCACTTGCCTAGCCCCCAGAACCGAATGCCTACCCAACCATGGGACTCCACTTTGACCGAATTTCCCTCCAACACACCCAAAAATTAAGTGTTTAAGGGACAATAAAATTAAGCATTCAGTAGTCAACATGAAAGTTATTACCATAGGCTTGCATGAAAATCAAATCTCCACCACTATAAATTGAGATGATACATCGATTAAAAGGTCTTTAAAAAGGGTTTAACGTGGCTTGGTTGGGGGGGCGTGGTCACAGGCTGAAAGAGGATGTTAGAATCGAGATCGGATTGACAAATTACCTAACTAGAAAAATAGACTAATAATGAATAATTACATTAACAATACGAGCTTCTTCTAAAGATGTGAGATTTACTGTTTAAGCTCATAAAAACATAGAACTAGTAATGGATATACTTTCAACTTTTTTTCTTTTTTTTTTTTTAAGAACAAATCAAGTACAATAATAAGAGTTTAACAACTAAAATGGAAAACATAGGTAGCCAACTTCTCAAATCAAACATTGATAAAAAGGTTAATACAATAGGAAAAATTCTTAATGAATCAAAAAGAGTAAGTCTTGCGTTAATATTAAGGGTAAATCAATGAATGGTTTATTAGGATCAAAGAGGTTTACTAGGGGTTAATTATGAAGATCGGCCTTTTGGGAAGTAAGTAGGTTAAATCCTAGGTGCCTTTATCATCTCAGTATATCAAATCAAAAGTGTGATATTGACATGCATAATCGGAGCAAGTTCTAGAATAACAAATCAAAATTGACACAATCATAAACAATAAAAAAGTGAGCAAGCCTAGAAAGATAATCTGCCGCAAGATTTTCAGCTCCTTTCTTATCTTGAATTTCCAAATCAAATTCCTATAAGAGTAAAATCCATCTTATGAGTCGAGGTTTTGCATCAGATTTAGTTAAAAGATAACGAAGAGCTGAATGGTCAGTGTAAATGACAACTTTAGATAATATCAAATACTGTCTAAATTTATCAAATGCAAAAACCACAGATAGCAATTCTTTTTCTGTGGTTGTGTAATTTTCTTGTGCGGCCATCAATGTTTTGCTAGCATAATAGATCGGCTGAAAATGCTTGTCTCTTCGCTGTCCCAAAATTGCACCTACTGCAAAGTCACTCGCATTACACATTAGTTCAAAGGGTAAATTCCAATCAGGTGCAATTATAATTGGAGCATTTATCAATTTATTTTTGAGGGTATTAAATGCATCTAAACAGTCCTGATCAAAAACGAAAGGCACATCTTTTTCTAGTAGTTTTGTTACAGGCTTAGCTATTTTAGAAAAATCCTTAATAAATCTTCTATAAAATCCAGCATGTCCTAAAAAGCTTCGAATAACCTTAACTGAACTAGGAGGAGGTAATTTTTCTATGGTTTCAACTTTTGCGTTATCAACCTCAATCCCTTTACTAGAAATTTTGTGGCCTAACACAATCCCCTCTCGAACCATAAAGTGCACTTTTCCCAATTAAGCACAAGGTTCGTTTCCTCACATCTCATTAGAGCTCATTTTAAATTTTTAAGGCAAAGATGGAAAGAATTACAAAATACCAAAAGTTCGTCCATAAATACCTCAATAATATCTTCCACGAGTTCATCAAAGATGGCTAGCATGCAGCGTTGAAAAGTAGCAAGAGCACTATATAATCCAAAAGGCAAAGATGTAAATGTTGTCTTTTCTTGATCCTCAGGAGCTATTGGGATTTGGAAGTAGCCAGAGAGTCCGTCTAGGAAGCAGTAGTACATATGCCCAGATAATCTTTCTAACATCTAATCTGTAACACCCTAAACCCGGCCTAGACGTTATGGCCGGATCTAGCATGTCACATCAAAAGGTCGTCCAAAAGCTATGCATTTGTTAAAAACTTTGTTTCCTTTTTGAAACTCCGAATTTCGTTGTTTGTAAAACAAGATTGGCTTAGTGTGTACTTTTGTAAAGATGTTATCACTATCTTCGAAGAAAACTTGTTTATTACAGAAACATGATATTTTGAAAATGGTTGTTATTGTTTTAAGAATCCGTGATTAGCTGATTAACAATTTATCATTAGCAGAATTACCAAATGGAAGTTTAAAAAGAAAAATCCAATGGCCCTATTACACAAAATATTAACCCAAAATAATAACATAAAATAAATTAAAACCAAATTTCTAAGTTCCGTAAGATGCAAATTCGACGTATGGCCACCTCCGAGTCCTCCGCAGCTCCAAATCCTCTAACGCTGGGGATTACCTGCACGGTTAAAGGAAAGGGGGTGAGTTACGAGAACCCAGTGTGTAATCCCCCATAACGGTCACTATCTGGGCCTGAGCCCTTACGGTATCGGTCTGGGCGTAAGCCCTATAATCATGATAATGCAAAAAATGCAGCCCAACCCAATCAACCATCACACCACCTGTACCAACCAATCGCACCATGTGGGGATCAAGTCAACCCACCCCGCCAAACGCACCAATATTGCAGTCAAGCTACTAATCACGGTATATGTGGCTGAGCCACCAAAACGATATGTGGCATAACCACTAATACGGTATGTGGCAGAGCCACTTAAAACAACACTTCCTCCAATCATCAAGCCCAACCCATGCAACATGGTATGAATGCAGTGTAAAACATTTATAAACATATATATATATATATATATATATAAATCACACACACGATATTTAACCACAATCGAGGTATAACGGTAATTTTCACCCCTTTAGGGGTATTTCGATAATTCACCTATCAAGGGTATTTCAGTAATTTACCCATTGAGGGTATTTCGGTAATTTACCCACTATGGGTATTTCGATAATTTACCCACTAAGGGTATTCTAAGCAGAGATAAAGATGCGAATGGGCCTAGGTCCCATTCTCCACCCAGATGGGCCCACATGCTCGTGTGGCCCATTTAGCCCATATCTAGCCACAAATATGAGATCCACATAGACCAGTTCAATATCTACTACACAATCATACAATTTATTCATATGGACCCATAGGCCCATTCGGCCAACTTGGCCCCTTTCAGCCTATCGTGGCCCAAACAGCCTAAACCCACAAGAACACCCATGATGGCCTCAACTATCGAGTCAAAGCTCATACACGTGCGCTCGCACACTCATATGGCTACCATCACCGTGTGATCGGCATTTCGGCATTTGCCGCTCTACAGCTAGAGTAGTGCGAAACACACACCTGATAGGATTCTAGAGTTGATCCGTGCTCCGAACACTCCTATGCCCAAACGCCAACCCAGGTATGCTTACTCTCCTCATAGATTGCTCTATTTAAAGCCAGCTTCTCATCTTCCCTCTTGCTAGCTTCCCGATGTGGGATCCCTCCTTCAGCAGTGTTTAATTCCAACACAAACTCTGGTCGTCCCAACTTAGCAAAATAAATATCCCTTTTTTTCTTGCGATGGGATTCGAACTCAGGCTCCCCTGTAACTTAATCTACGCTGCTAGCCACTAGGCCACAGCTCCTCTCGTGTCTAAAATCATGCGCAACTAAATATAAGTCTATGGGCCAACATCTAAGTTCACTTAAAAATAAATCAAAATGAAATGCAAGTGCCAAGACTTGAACCTTGGACCCCTTGCTTCCTTGTGTGGCGTCATTCCCTTGTCTCCTATGTGCCGCCATTTGCCACTAGACCACAACTCCTTTTGTGTCATTTTTCTCCACATTTTATTCTTAAAGGATACTTACTAACTCCCAGGGTTTTATTCACCTAAAATCAAAATTTTCCTAAAGCCCAAGTTTGATCCCGGGACTTCATAGAACCCCCCAACCTTCCAAAATCACTCACCTAATAGGTCCAAATTTCATTAGTGCCGTTCTCTTGTTCTCAAAAATTTTAAACGTTCCCTTGGTCAAGGCCCAATAAGCCTAATTCTACTAGGCCCAAATTCGGGTCGTTACATGATCAATAAAGGGTAAAGGGAAGTGATATTTTCCCGTGGCATTGTTCAACTTCCTATAGTCAATACACACTCTCCAATCTGTGACTATTCTTATAGGAATCAATTCATTCTTTTCGTTAGCTACAACAGCCATGCCTCCTTTCTTTGGAACAACCTGCACAGGACTCACCCAAGTACTGTCAGAAATTGGATAAATAATTCCAGCATATAGAATTTTAATTACCCCAGCTTTAACAACTTCTTTCATGTTGGGATTTAATCGTCTTTGAGGTTGCACACATGGTTTATACTCATCTTCCATTAAATTTTGTGGGTGCAAAACGATGGACTTATCCCTTTAATGTTAGAAATTTTCCAAGTTATGGCTCTTTTATGTTCCTTTAGTACATGCAACAACTCGTCTTTTTCTTTGGGTTCCAGTTCTGAAGAGATGATTACTGGTAGTGTAGAATTATCTCCGGGGAATGCATATTCTAAGTTATTTGGTAACTGTTTCAATTTCAATTTAGGTGTTTCTTCAATAGAGGGTTTTTGTTTTAGTTCGCCATTTATTTCAATGCCCTCGTCTTTCTTTTGTCTAGGGGAAGATGTAATAGAATTCAATTCATTGGTATCATCGTCTGCCCCCTCACCTTGGGTAAGACACAGTTCCAACGTGTCGTCATGTATGATTTCCTACAAAGAATCTTGAATAAAATGATCAATGGCATCAATAAAATAATAAGAATCATCTTGCTCTCTAGAATATCGCATAGCATTGTAAATTTGAAAAATAATTTCCTCGTCGCCTATCCTTAGAGCAAGTTTACCATCACTTATATTAATAACAACCCTAACAGTAGCTAAAAAGGGGCGTCCCAAAATTAAAGGTACCTCAACGTCCTCATCCATGTCAAGCACAACAAAATCAACAAGGAATATAAATTTATCAACTTTTACCAGAATATCTTCAATAATTCCCCTAGGATATTTAATAGATCTATCAGCTAATTGAATCTCATCCTAGTGGGTTTTGGTTCCCTAAGACCAAGCTGCTTAAACATTTTATAAGGCATTAAGTTAATACTGACACCTAAATCAGCTAGTGTTTTCTCAATGTTTAAACTACCAATTAAACAGGGAATAGTGAAACTTCCTGGATCTTTCAAGTTGGTTGGTAGCTTATTTTGGAGGATGGCTGAACATTCTTCATTAATTTCCACGGTTGATACCTCTTCAAACTTCCTTTTATTTGTTAGAAGCTCTTTTAGGAATTTTGTGTACGTCGGCATCTGCGAAATAGCTTCAACAAAAGGTAAGTTAATATGTAACTGTTTAAAAAGTTAAAGAAATTTATCGTATTGTGCGTCTAAGCGATCTTTCTTCAACTTTGCCGGATATGGGATTGGTGGTTTATATTCTTCATGTACCAGTGTTACATTCTCGATTTCCTCACCTTTTTCCTTATTAGTTTCTTGTGGCATCTTCTTTTCTGTTTCAACCAATACCTTCCCATTCCTTAATATTATTGCCTTCACTTGCTCTTGTGGTTTAGGTTTGATATTACTAGGTAAACGACCTAGTTTCCTTTTAGAAAATAACTTGGTCAGCTGTCCTAATTGATTTTTAAGCCCTTGAATTAATGTTTGCTGATTATTCAATGTTGTTTCGGTATTTTAAAAATCAGTTTCTGATGCTGAAATAAACTTTGCTAGCATATCCTCAAGGTTCAGCTTTTTTTCTTGTGATTAAG
Source organism: Gossypium australe (assembly GCA_005393395.2). Lineage (NCBI taxonomy): Eukaryota > Viridiplantae > Streptophyta > Magnoliopsida > Malvales > Malvaceae > Gossypium > Gossypium australe. Next base: position 51,628,676 of record CM016615.1, on the reverse strand, counting down.
GTTACTGTTGAAAGCCTGGAGGGGTTTGTTGTTTTTGATTTCCTTGCCCATCCCATGAGAAGTTGGGGTGATTCCTCCAACCTGGATTATAAGTGTTACTGTAAGGGTTATTCTGAAGTCTAGAAATATTACCCATATAGTTCATGTAACAGACCGAATTTGACCCTAATCGCAACGGTGGTTTTGGGACCACGAACCCGAGTACCAGAAATATTTTAATATTATATTTTGAGTTAGTTATATGCGAATTGATGTGTGTGAAAGTTTCGTATGAAAATTTTATCGTTTAAGTGCTTAATTTGATTAAAAGGACTTAATCACGTAATGCGTAAAAGTTGCTTGCTAAAGTGAAAAGTGCTTATATGAGGATGGCTTTTTAATATGGAGTATTAAAAGTGAAATTAATCCATTTTATGAGTTAGTGGGTGGCAAAGGTCAAGTATAACCTTATGTTATAAATTGTTTTTATTATTAAATAAAGGTTAAAATGGTAAATCATAAAGTAATGTTATTATATGTTATATTTCATAAAATTTAAAAGCCATATTTTTGTTCTTCATCTTGAAATGCCAAAAGTTAGCCATGAAAATAAGGGTTTAAAAGCTTGGAAGGTTCGGCCATCATCTAGCTAAAATTCAAGGTGTGTTTTCTTCGGTTTTTAATAATTTCTACGTTTTTGAGATCGTTGCTTCGAACCGTAGCTGACCCATGTTAAAATTTTCGAATCTAAGCATGCTTGATGTTCGGCTATTGATAGGTTTATATGGTTTTTGATGTTTGATGATATTAGATAAAAGATAAGTTAAAAATTAGTATATTATGTATTGGAAGTTTTGATGAATTTTTGTTTTTAGGGCCAAATTGTAAAAATGAAATTTTAGAGGGGCTTAATTGCAAAATAAGTGAAATGTGAGGGCTTGTAAAGTCCCTAGGAATATTCGGCCCTTGTATATTCTTAGCTAATTTGGTGTATTTTGTGTGTTATGCAAATAGGACTAAATTGCAAAGTTCTGAAATATTAGGGGTAAAATAGTAAATTGCCCATTTATGTGTTTTAGGACTAAATTGAAATGAAATGTGCTTGAATGAGATTACTTTTAATGTGTTTAGATCAAGAACAAAGAAAAACGGATTTAGATCGGGGAAAGATGAAGGTTCTCGAATAGCCGATTTGCACGGTCTATCGACAGCCGAGGTAAGTCCCTAAGCGTTCTAATGTCAATGAATTTATTTATGAACTTAGTGAATGATGAATTTTGGATATTTAAAGCATAAATACATGATATAGCCGAATATGAGTGTATGGTATTGAAGTGAAACTATTTTGTTTAATGCAATGTGAATAGGTAAGTTCGGTTCGATAAGTGAAAGTAGTATAAAGAATATATGATGATGTGATTTCATTATTAAGCTTTGTGTATTTGAAATATTAAATGTGTTGATATTCAGGCTTCGAGCCTAGCAGGCCTTGTGCCGGTGGAAAGTATCGGGCTAAATGCCTAGCAGGCCTAGTGCCGGTGAAATGTATCGGGCCCTGAGCCTAGCAGGCCTTGTGCCAGTGGAAAGTATCGGGCTAAATGCCTAGCAGGCCTTGTGCCAGTGAAGAGTTTCGGGCTTATTGCCTAGCAGGCTAAATGCCGGTGATTTCTAAATACGAGTTTATGCATATAAACTGGTGAAGTTATGTTGGCAAAAAGGACAAACTTAAGATTATTCGTATGAATTAAATTACAGAGATGTACGGGTAAGTACCTGTGAGTTGTTTAATCGAGTAAGTATATTCGTTTAATTATAAATGTATATACATATTTATATGTGTGTGATGTTGGACGAAAATGTGGTATATGATTATGTTTGTATATTCGGTTGGTTGTTTCGAAACTCATATGGATATTTCATGCATGTTGGACTTTTGGAGTGATAAAATATAAAGTGAATGAGCGTATATATGTATATATGCTTTTGTATATGATTCCATTTAAAATGATGTGCATACGATTTAAGTATTTGGCAAGAAATAGATAATCATCTTTTGAACTTGAGTTGATTTTAATGAATTATTTGTTAAAGGTAGAATAATGAGAAATGTCAAGTTAAAGATGTTATAGAAGTTCGATAATGTGATATCATATGTGTGATTTGTTAAAGCTCGATGTAATATCAAGTATTTGACTTGGAAAGTTTAGGTGTCAAGTTGAATTATTTTCTTTAAATTCGCTTAAGACTTACTAAGCTAGTTAGCTTATTTCGTGTGTGCTCTTTGTTCTGTTTTATAGATTTTCCATCAAGCTACGGGCATCTGAGGATCGACAGAAAAGTCAACCACACTATCTCCCTTTTTGGTACTTAATTTTAGTTTTGAACCGAAGGCATGTATAGGTTAGACTAAGGTTTAGATTAATGACTTTCAGCCTTGTATATATATGAATAGCCTCGCGAAAATGGCTGTTTCTTTTGATTAAGTTTAATTCCTATGTTCTTGATATAATGGATTGATTATGATATTAAGGGATGTGAAATTCGGCCATGGTTTAATCATGTTTGGAATATGGTCAAATAATATGCCTATTATATCTAGATGTGATGCATTTGGGATAAGCGTGATATATTGATATGTTTTGCATTTGTTTTGATTTGGTTCGAATGAGGTGGATATTGTTGAAATGATTATTAAAGATGCCATGTAAATGTTGATGAGTAGTAAGTTATTTTAACCTATATTCGGCCATGGTACATATATATTTGATAGGTATAGTTTGGTTTTGTGGTTTATGGCATTTTGGGCTAAGATAATGATTTGATAAGGTATATTTGGTTTGATAGACGTTCATGTTATGTATAATATTTCATAGTCTATATGTGCAGTCGTTTGATGCGTAAATACATATTTATAATAATGATTTTGCTAGTATATTTTGCTATAGGGATTCGATCTAAAATGATAAATAATAAAGTGGTACATGGACATATTTGTACATGGATTGATTTAAAAAAAATGGTATGTGCTAATTTGATATTTATATATTACGTATATATATATATATATATGGAATGTTTTAAGATTTTATCTGATTAAAAATGTAAGTGACTATTAAATATTCGTTTGTGTTCGTGTTATAGGTGAATAAGTGTCTAAATATTATATACTTATGCCGTCGTTGTTTTTAAATGACCATGTGATTTTATAATGCAAGTTGTTGTATTAATATCTGATAGAATATATACATATATATATTCAATTGTGATAGCATGAAATGATATTAATTTATCAAGTGTTAAATTGGATGGAGTGCATAGACTTGGTAATTATTATAGTAAGGCCTCGTAAGCCTAATTCGGCGACGGATATGGGTTAGGGGTGTTACATTTTATTAAAGTTGCAAGATGCTTTAGGCACTAAACTTCATTTTAGTACAGCCTTTCATCCGCAGACAGACGGTCAGTCCGAGCGAACTATTCAGATACTTGAGGACATGTTGAGATGTTGCGTTCTTGAGTTTGAGGGTACGTGGGAACGATACCTACCTTTGATTGAATTTGCTTACAATAATAGCTTTCAATCTAGTATCAAAATGGCGCCCTATGAAGCTTTGTATGGCCGTAAATGTCGAACACCGTTGTGTTGGACTGAGCTCAGTGAAAACAAAATACTCAGGATTGATTTGATTAAAGAAACAGAACAGAAGGTAGCTATCATTAAAGGCAATTTGAAAGCTGCTTCGGATCGTCAAAAGTCCTATGCTGATTTGAAACGTAAAGACATTGAATTTCAGGTCGGAGATCGAGTATTTTTGAAAGTTTCTCCGTGGAAAAAGGTACTCCGCTTTGGTCGGAAAGGCAAACTTAGTCCGAGATTCATTGGACCTTATGAAATTACTGAACGTATTGGGCCTGTTGCTTATAGATTAAAGTTGCCCTCTGAGTTAGAAAAGATACATGACGTATTTCACGTTTCGATGCTTCGTAAGTACAGATCAAATCCGTCTCATGTAATCACACCGTCAGAGATTGAGATCCGACCCGATTTGACATATGATGAAGAACCGATCCGTATCTTAGCTCGGGAAATAAAAGAGTTGAGAAATAAGAGAATTCCATTAGTAAAGGTACTATGGAATCATCACGGAGTTGAAGAGGCTACGTGGGAGCCTGAGGATTCAATGAGGCAACAATATCCGACCTTGTTTAACGGTAAGATTTTCGGGGACGAAAATCCTAAAGGGGGGAGAGTTGTAACAGATCGAATTTGACCCTAATCGGAACGGTGGTTTCGGGACCACGAATCCGAGTACCAGAAATATTTTAATATTATATTTTGAGTTAGTTATATGCGGATTGATGTGTGTGAAAGTTTCGTATGAAAATTTTATCATTTAAGTGCTTAATTTGATTAAAAGGACTTAATCGCGTAATGCGTAAAAGTTGCTTGCTAAAGTGAAAAGTGCTTATATGAGGATGGCTTTTTAATATGGAGTATTAAAAGTGAAATTAATCCATTTTATGAGTTAGTGGGTGGCAAAGGTCAAGTATAACCTTATGTTATAAATTGTTTTTATTATTAAATAAAGGTTAAAATGGTAAATCATAAAGTAATGTTATTATATGTTATATTTCATAAAATTTAAAAGCCATATTTTTGTTCTTCATCTTGAAATGCCGAAAGTTAGCCATGCAAATAAGGGTTTAAAAGCTTGGAAGGTTCGACCATCATCTAGCTAAAATTCAAGGTGTGTTTTCTTCGGTTTTTAATAATTTCTACGTTTTTGAGATCGTTGCTTCGAACCGTAGCTGACCCATGTTAAAATTTTTGAATCTAAGCATGCTTGATGTTCGGCTATTGATAGGTTTATATGGTTTTTGATGTTTGATGATATTAGATAAAAGATAAGTTAAAAATTAGTATATTATGTATTGGAAGTTTTGATGAATTTTTGTTTTTAGGGCCAAATTGTAAAAATGAAATTTTAGAGGGGCTTAATTGCAAAATAAGTGAAATGTGAGGGCTTGTAAAGTCCCTAGGAATATTCGGCCCTTGTATATTCTTAGCTAATTTGGTGTATTTTGTGTGTTATGCAAATAGGACTAAATTGCAAAGTTCTGAAATATTAGGGGTAAAATAGTAAATTGCCCATTTATGTGTTTTAGGACTAAATTGAAATGAAATGTGCTTGAATGAGATTACTTTTAATGTGTTTAGATCAAGAACAAAGAAAAACGGATTTAGATCGGGGAAAGATGAAGGTTCTCGAATAGCCGATTTGCACGGTCTATCGACAGCCGAGGTAAGTCCCTAAGCGTTCTAATGTCAATGAATTTATTTATGAACTTAGTGAATGATGAATTTTGGATATTTAAAGCATAAATACATGATATAGCCGAATATGAGTGTATGGTATTGAAGTGAAACTATTTTGTTTAATGCAATGTGAATAGGTAAGTTCGGTTCGATAAGTGAAAGTAGTATAAAGAATATATGATGATGTGATTTCATTATTAAGCTTTGTGTATCTGAAATATTAAATGTGTTGATATTCAGGCTTCGAGCCTAGCAGGCCTTGTGCCGGTGGAAAGTATCGGGCTAAATGCCTAGCAGGCCTAGTGCCGGTGAAATGTATCGGGCCCTGAGCCTAGCAGGCCTTGTGCCAGTGGAAAGTATCGGGCTAAATGCCTAGCAGGCCTTGTGCCGGTGAAGAGTTTCGGGCTTATTGCCTAGCAGGCTAAATGCCGGTGATTTCTAAATACGAGTTTATGCATATAAACTGGTGAAGTTATGTTGACAAAAAGGACAAACTTAAGATTATTCGTATGAATTAAATTACAGAGATGTACGGGTAAGTACCTGTGAGTTGTTTAATCGAGTAAGTATATTCGTTTAATTATAAATGTATATACATATTTATATGTGTGTGATGTTGGACGAAAATGTGGTATATGATTATGTTTGTATATTCGGTTGGTTGTTTCGAAACTCATATGGATATTTCATGCATGTTGGACTTTTGGAGTGATAAGATATAAAGTGAATGAGCGTATATATTTATATATGCTTTTGTATATGATTCCATTTAAAACGATGTGCATACGATTTAAGTATTTGGCAAGAAATAGATAATCATCTTTTGAACTTGAGTTGATTTTAATGAATTATTTGTTAAAGGTAGAATAATGAGAAATGTCAAGTTAAAGATGTTATAGAAGTTCGATAATGTGATATCATATGTGTGATTTGTTAAAGCTCGATGTAATATCAAGTATTTGACTTGGAAAGTTTAGGTGTCAAGTTGAATTATTTTCTTTAAATTCGCTTAAGACTTACTAAGCTAGTTAGCTTATTTCGTGTGTGCTCTTTGTTCTGTTTTATAGATTTTCCATCAAGCTACGGGCATCTGAGGATCGACAGAAAAGTCAACCACACTATCTCCCTTTTTGGTACTTAATTTTAGTTTTGAACCGAAGGCATGTATAGGTTAGACTAAGGTTTAGATTAATGACTTTCAGCCTTGTATATATATGAATAGCCTCGCGAAAATGGCTGTTTCTTTTGATTAAGTTTAATTCCTATGTTCTTGATATAATGGATTGATTATGATATTAAGGGATGTGAAATTCGGCCATGGTTTAATCATGTATGGAATATGGTCAAATAATATGCCTATTATATCTAGATGTGATGCATTTGGGATAAGCGTGATATATTGATATGTTTTGCATTTGTTTTGATTTGGTTCGAATGAGGTGGATATTGTTGAAATGATTATTAAAGATGCCATGTAAATGTTGATGAGTAGTAAGTTATTTTAACCTATATTCGGCCATGGTACATATATATTTGATAGGTATAGTTTGGTTTTGTGGTTTATGGCATTTTGGGCTAAGATAATGATTTGATAAGGTATATTTGGTTTGATAGACGTTCATGTTATGTATAATATTTCATAGTCTATATGTGCAGTCGTTTGATGCGTAAATACATATTTATAATAATGATTTTGCTAGTATATTTTGCTATAGGGATTCGATCTAAAATGATAAATAATAAAGTGGTACATGGACATATTTGTACATGGATTGATTTAAAAAAATGGTATGTGCTAATTTGATATTTATATATTACGTATATATATATGGAATGTTTTAAGATTTTATCTGATTAAAAATGTAAGTGACTATTAAATATTCGTTTGTGTTCGTGTTATAGGTGAATAAGTGTCTAAATATTATATACTTATGCCGTCGTTGTTTTTAAATGACCATGTGATTTTATAATGCAAGTTGTTGTATTAAGATCTGATAGAATATATACATATATATATATTCAATTGTGATAGCATGAAATGATATTAATTTATCAAGTGTTAAATTGGATGGAGTGCATAGACTTGGTAATTGTTATAGTAAGGCCTCGTAACCCTAATCCGGCGACGGATATGGGTTAGGGGTGTTATAGTTCATCTGTTCGCTTTCTATGCCAGGGTTGTAGGAAGGATATTTTGTGTTGTTCATTCCTCCTCCATTCGTATTGCACTGCATCACTAGATGTGCCTGCGAAGAACCATACAAACCATCAATCTTTTTATTAAGAAGCTCTACCTGATTTGATAGCATGGTTACTGCGTTGAGGTTGAAAACACCGGCGGCTTTTGTTGGCTTTGTCCTCGTGACTTGCCACTAATAGTTATTCAGTAACATCTCCTCTATAAACTCATAAGCCGCTTCAGGGGTTTTTTTATTCAGGGTTCCGCCAGTGGCTAAATCAATCAACTGCCTGGTTGAGGGGTTCACACCATTGTAAAAGGTTTGAACCTGTAGCCACAAGGGTAACCCATGGTGAGGGCACCTCCTTAGTAGATCCTTTTATCTCTCTCATGCATCAAAAGTGTCTCTAAATCCATCTGCACAAAAGAAGAGATATCATTCTTTAACTTGGCCGTTTTAGTCGGCGAAAAATATTTTAACAAAAATTTTTCGGTCATTTGTTCCCATGTAGTGATTGATCCTTGTGGTAATGAGTTCAACCACTATTTAGCTTTGTTCCTCAATGAAAAGGGAAACAACCGAAGATGAATGGCATCATCAGAAACGCCATTAATTTTGAACGTACCACATAACTCCAGGAAATTTTCCAAGTGATTGTTTGGATCCTCATCTTGCAAACCATCAAACTGAACAAATTGCTGAATCATCTATATAGTGTTAGGTTTCAGTTCAAAATTATTTACAGTAATAGTAGGTCTAACAATACTTTATTCGGTTCCTGTTAAATTAGGTTTACCATAATCGTACATAGTACGAGGAGCAGGATTTGATTCATCGGATTTGCGGCAACTACAGAAGGTAGCGGATTATTGTCAGCCATCTCTTCAGTAACACCCGTTACCCGAGTTCTACCCCAGAACCAAGCCCGAGGTGTTACCGTAAAAAAACCACTTGATCGACACTTAGGCTCATCGTGACTACTCTCTTAAGTCACCTCAACAACCTCAATCTCGACTTACGAGGTCTCACTCATACACATGAGGGCTCTCGATACTATATCGAAATTTTTTCCAATCTTAAAAAAAATTTCTCTTTTGTACATGGTTAACACGCCCGTACAAGAAGAGACACGCCCGTGCATAGACCCACATGCCCATGCTCCACAACCGTAGTGAATATTGACTACATACACACGGCCTCAAAGCCTAGTCACACGCCCGTGTGACTAGCCCGTGGCCAACACTACTAAACTCACACGGCCTATGCACACGTCCGTGTGGGTAGTCTGTGGTCTATTCTGACTTAAAATGTTAACATTCAGGGGACACACAGCCAAGTCACACGCCCGTGGGCTGACCGTGTGTCACACATGGTCTAGACACACGCCCGTGGGTCTATCCACATGGACAAAAACAAAGCTATGTGCTAAGTTCCTTTCACCCCTCTAGCATACACAATATGCATTCATTCAACACATCCATAATCAACTCAAATTGAAGTGCAATCTCACATAGATAACTACAATCTTTTCATAAAATAAGGTAGCCAACTACTATGGCATTATACAAAATAGACTATCCATCTAAAGGCCAACACATCTTAGCCATTTACAACAAAATTCACTAACTTGTCTAGCCTCTATACATGCCATATACAAAACATTGAGTTTCATGTACCAGAGTGTTCTGATAATATGGACGATCTTCCAATTGATCCTCGTATCTTAATCCAACACTTTTACTCTATAAGACAAGGGAAAAGAAAGGGAGTAAGTTTTAAGCTTAGTAAGTCTACACATAAACAATTAAGCATCATAGTATAAGCTAAACAACAATTAGCATCATACTAACATATAATGTACAACAATGCTTACTCTTTCTATCCCTTACCACATTTCCAACACATCATGAGTCACATACTCATAACCATTGAAATGCACCCCTGCATTCAATATCACATTTACACAATATACAACACAACATCATTTCTTGATAATTCATCCACACAGCTAATTAACTCAATAATATAACCACACAACTAATTTCTCGGTGGTTTCGCACTTAGCCCACCACAATCAATTAATAAGGTAGTATCGCACTTAGCCTACCACAAAGGTATTCATAGTGGTTTCGCACATAGCCCACTAGACGATATACCTAACGATAGCATCGCACATAGCCAGCTTATCGTTAATATCCATTAAGATGGTATCACATTTAGCCCACCATTTAGCATTCTCACTACACATTCACATATCTACTTACTTAACCATACATCCATTCACAAATTCTACCATATTCATCCCACATAGGTTTTCAATCATTCTCAATCATGCTACACACTAGCTAGCATTAAGAAATTGTAAGTATGAATGCATTGTTTAAGCATAGACTTACCTCGATACTCAAAAGTATAGAAATATGTAATCTAGTCCACCACCTTGCTCTTGCCTCAGTTTAGATTCAGGCTTCATCTTTCTTGATCTATAATGAATAGATCAGCTTATTCAATACACATTGACTAAATTGGCACTTATCTAATACTTTAGCAAAAATTACCCTTTTTCCCCTAATTTTTCTCATAGTTACACTTTTGCCCCAAGGCTCGTAAAGCGATTTTTATTCAACTTTCTAGCCTTTCATGCTTAGTCGAATCACTTACTCAACTAAAGCATTCACCAATTCTCACTAAATCACACATGTATGACCAAACGTAAAACTTTCACAAACTAGTCCCTACATGTATTTTCATGGAAAATCACTTAACAAAAGATGTTTCTACTACATCAAGCTTTCATAGTCTTCCATAAAACATCAACATACATGCATGTCATACATGGCCAAATTTTTGAACATTCAATATAGCTCATCAAGTAGCTAAAAATAGCTTATTCATACAACTAGGACTTCAAAAATACGAAGAGTATAAAAAACGGGGCTTGGATGCACTTACTAGCAAGCTTAAAAAATTTGAAGAACCCTAACAATGGCTCTTGAAAATTTCGGCAGCCTTGGAGAAGATGATGAATGAATTTTGTCATCTTTTCTCCCATTTTAATCATTTAATTGCCAAATAACCAAAATGCCCTTTAACCTTCCTATTTTAACTCATCCATGCCCAAATTTGTCCAAAAATTAGAATTTGGGTAAATTGCTATTTAAGGACCTCTACTATATATTCTAAAGCCATTTCAAACAAATAGCTTCTAGAATCACACATTTTGCAACATTTGCAATTAGTCCTTTTGGACAATTCAACCAAAATTTCACAAAATTGCTTCATGAAACTTTCACACTAGCATGCATACATAGCATAAATCTCAAAATCTCATACATAGACCTCGAATTTGTGGTCTCGCACCACTATTCCGACTAGGCCCTAAACCGGGATGTTACATCTTCAGTAGTAGTTGGTTTGTGTTCTTGCTCTTCTTCATGTATTGTAAGCTTCGCCTTATTTCTCTGCGATTTCTGCGAACGGTACCTTCTATAACACTATCAAAAAGTAATGGTCCTGACGGGTTCCTTCTAATCATAAACTGAAAGTTCCTGCCAGAAGCAAATAGTAGAAAAAGTTAGTAAACTAGAAACAAAAATAAATTGCAAATAAAAAATAAGAATGGCTAAAGTAATAAAAATTTAGCGTTCCTAATATCTTAGTCCCCGGCAACGGCACCAAAAACTTGATGGAGCTCCTTCTCCTTAGTTGATACCGACGGCTGTCTTGGAGTATTTTCTCTTTTTACTCAGCGTCTATTCCAACCATAATATATACATATTTTAATCCCACATTTGGCATACTTTTGGATGATTTATCCCTTGAATTGTGAAATTTGATGGTCCTAATCCTTTAATTTCAGGTTTTATACTTAGGAGAGCATATGAAGATGAAAAGAATGAGAAACGGGCCAAAAAAAGAGAAAGTGGGCAGTAAGAAATCAACACGGCCTGGAGTTCCCCACACGACCGTGCCACTTTAGCAAACTCGAACACGGTCCTGGGCTCGATTCACACGGGCGTGTCCCTTTCGTGACTCGTTTTAATTCCACTCAGAATAGGATACTTGTGGGCCAAGTAAGGCATCTCGAAAGCCTATATAAACACCCTAGAGGGCAACCTAAAAGGAGAGTTTGACAGAAGGCTTCTGTCAGGGCTTTTGACGGAGAGTGAAGCCAGAGAGGGCTGAATATAGGGAATTACTCGAAGAAAGCAAGTTGATCCATCTCAGAAGTCGGAATCACGCTCAAGACTGAGGATTTTCCCTTCAATTTCCTTCAGGGGGTTTTAGGGTTTTTATTTGTGTTTTGTTACTTAATTTCTTTTGAGATGTATTCTTTTATAAACATTAACTAAACCCCTCAAATACCTGAGGGGGATGAAACCTAAGATGGATCTTGTTATTGTTTTCTGAACTGTATGATAAATACTTGATTTGTTCTTAATTATGTGTTCTTAATTCTTGCTTTAATATTTCAAAATATTGATTCAAGGAGCAAAAGTCCCTGTTTAAGAGTAGATCTAGCATAATTAAGCAGAGTTGATCGCACTCTTAGAGATAGGAGTTGATCGCACTCTTAGAGATAGGACAAAAAAAATCTGTCGGATTAGGGTCAAACCTAATATGGGAGTCCATAAATCGAGTTAATCAACACTAGGGGTTTTAATTAGAAAGAGATTTCAATTAATCAACCTAGGGTTACACGTTATTAGTCTCGAAAGAGATAATAATATAAATTAGTGAATCCTATGGATCAAGTCAAGTGAATAAATCGTCTGGTTCAAAGTTAAATAACCAGTGAAGTCTAGGTGGATTTTTCCTCGGGTATTGTCTTAATCAATTGATTTTCTCAAAAGTATTTTCCCAATTCATTCTCTGTGTCTTGGCACCCTTAGCTTAGGAATTAGTTAGATAAACATCTATCCCCTTTATTTTAGGCTAGATAATAAAAAAAGAAAGTCAGTACTAGTACTTTTGGTTCCCTTGGGTTCGACATTCCGTTCTTACCACTAAGCTATACTACTGTTCGATAGGTGCGCTTGCCTCAATCATGGTGATAGTTAGTTTCTAGGCTCGATCATTCATTATATAAATATCAAAACTCTCAGACACGATCAAGTTTTTGGTGCCGTTGCTGGGGATCTGAAATATTAGGAACGCTCAATTTTTATTACTTTAGCCATTTTTCTTTCTTTCTTTATTTATTTCTAATTTTTATTTTTATTTTTAGTTTTCTAATCTCTCTATTATTTGTTCTGATAGGTTTTTCTAGTTTATGACTAGGAGGAACCCGTCAGGACCGTTGCTTTTTGACAGTGATATTGAAAGTACAATTCACAGAAATCGGAGTGAAATAAGGCAAAGCTTACAGTACATGTAACACCCCCAGACCCAGCCCAGACGTTATGGCCGAATCCAGGAATGTCATATCCAAGGTTTAATTCAAAACGATTTTGCTAAGTTAAAATCTAAGGCCTAAAAGCCCAAAATCCTTGAATCTTGTTAAGTAATGATAAAAGTCCATATTTTTAGGTATTTCAAAAACCATGTTTAAGAAAATTTATTTAAGTTTAACAATTAAGTAAACAGTTGAACAATGATAACAAAACACAAAATCTAAAGTCAAATCAGACTACAAGGCCTTATTACAACTAGCGAAAATAAAGTAATGAAAATCATGTCCTTTGAAACAAATAAACAAAACTCCTAAGTATCTTGTAGTGTGGCCATCTCCGAGTCCTCTCCCATGTCGAGCTGTCTACTGAGGGTCACATGAAACATTTAATAAAAGGGTGTGAGTTTTGAAACTCAGTGTGTACGACCCTTGGTAACCAATCAACATGAAAATATCACATTCGGCTTAAGCCCTATCAAATTCGGTGGTCTTGGGCCTTAGCCCGCAATGACCTCACATCACATCAGTATCACATGAATGCAATGCACTCATCCCAAATCCAACCCTGTACTCCATTTCCCTTCCAAACCTACACTCCTGTGGGGATATAAATATCAACCCATCCATCCCTACACTCCAAAGGTAGCACCAGCAGCGGCACTACTCAAACGTTGCAGCAAAGCTGCTATAATGGGCTTAAAGCCACCGATGGATCCATGGTCGTCAAGCCACTATGCAATCATCAAATCTTCCTCCGTATCATAAAAACCCACCCAAATGCAACATATATTTCATGAATGCAACATACACAATTTCACACATTAAGCACTTAGAGGTATTTTACTCATTTTACTACCTAGGGGAATTTTTGTAATTCTACCCTATAGGGGTATTTAGGTAAATTTACAAAACAGGGGTATTTTGGAAATTTTGTAAATCAGGGATATTTTGGTAATTCTGTAGATCAAGGGTATTCTGGTAATTTTACAAATCGGGGGTATTTTAGTAATTTTGTAAATTTAAGGATATTTTGGAAATTTTCAAACTAAGGGTATTTTGGTAATTTTCAAATCAGGGGTATTTTGGTAATTCTGTAAATCAAGGGTATTCTGATAATTTTACAAATCAGGGGTATTTTAGTAATTTTTTAAATCTAAGGATATTTTGGTAATTTTCAAATGAAGGGTATTTGGTCCCTCTCGGGTTTTAGTTATGAACTTTGGCCCATTAACAAGTCCTCGTGACTATGCACCAGGTAGGATCCCAGAGAAGAGGAGGTGGGCCACTAGGACGCTCAAGTACCAAGCTATCCCTAGATCCAATCCTAGACATGCATATGTCCATTGCCACACTCTAACCCAGCGACTTGTCCACGAACATGTTTAATTATTAGATTAAGTCTTATGCGGTTTAAGAGTTGTTCAGAACTAGGCCTAAAGTCCATTAAACCCTAGCATACTTGTCTATGTCCCCATAAAGCCCATCAAGCCCATTTCACGTTCACATAGCCCATTATACCCAAATCACATCTTTATGGCCCATTAGGCCCAAATCACATCCTTATGGCCCATTAGGCGCAGATCTCATTCATATGGCTTATTAGGCCCAAAACAATTCTAGATCATGTAACATGCATGACTAACTCAATTCATATAACCAAATCAATCAATTTCATCAATCTTAGCCTCAGAGCCCACCGGCCCATTTAGCCACTTTCGGCTTTTCGGCTTTCCGGCATTGCCGATATCATGTGTGTGTAGTGTTTGTACACACCTGGTTACTGCGACGTGCTATACTATCCTAGATCTTGAACCTACAACCAACCAACCTTCAATCAATCACCCATACTTAATCAAAACATTTACCAAAAGCCGAAGCCTTACCGTAACCTTACCGTGTGCCACCGGGTTCTAATAGCCCTTCCTTAGCTACTAATCACGAGTATCTCGTAGATTTTCACTCACACATACACCATCAAACTTCGAGTGACTCATAATCCACACAAGTCACCCCTATAGATCATACTCACATTCGGCCATTTACTTAAACCATAATCGATTTGAGTATAGCTACACTTTGCTAACGATCCTTACCAAGTTTGCGATCTCTGAACCTTACCCTTGTTAATACAAGATTAACGATAATGAGAAGTTAGATAGCTCTTCGGCTTTTAACAAAACACACTAAGGGGTTAACTGAATACTTACCGAATCCACTTTTGATCCTACGGCCTAGATAGCTACTAAACGAGATTCAACTTTTAACCTTGACTGATAGTAGATAACAATCGATTTGTGATGGAGGAAAACAACAAAGATTCGACACTAATAGGAATTTCGACAAGAGAATATGATGATACTTCGACACGAAAAGAGTTTGGCTATGAGAGAATTCGGCAAAAAGGGATTCGGCTATAGGAGATTTCGACAACAAGGCAATGTATTTTCGATTGTGAAAAAATAAGGTTTCGGCAAGGAAAAGAAAAAGAATGGAAAATTTGGCATTACCTAGGACCCCAGTTTCGACACACACACATTTATATAGCCTATAGCCGAAACTTAGCCACCCCTAAAGTCCAATTCGGCACCACTTCATCCACTGCTCATCTTCTAATTTTTCTCCATGATATCTCCCTTATCCTTCTCCTAAATTCTCTTTACTGATCACTTCTCCTTAGAGTCCCTCTACACGCCACTTCTAGCCTTCTAGAAGCCTAAAATTAAACTCCAGAATAAAACTAAGCTAGCACTCGAACCTCAGACGCATATGTCGCCACCCCCTACACCCTAGTGGCGTCACTAAGCCACTTCACCACAGGCTTCTTTATGCCATTTTTCACTTTATTTTTATTTAAAAGGCCACTACTCACAACCCTGCTTCCTTAATTAATAAATTTAAGAATCGTCCGCCACAAAACTCGAACCCAGAGCTTCTCCAACACACCTAAACACTCCAAATTCATTAAACCCTTAAAGCCATCATGTCATTTTCTCGCTCACTTAAAATTTTTCTGAGACCCAAAGTCCAATAGGCCCAAATCTTCTAGGCCCAAATTCGGGGCATTACAGTTCTACCCTCCTTAAAGAAATTTTGTCCTCGAAATTTCTAACCAACTACTAAACGCACCGCTGAAGTCACACCACTATGCTTTCGCTGCACACTCTAATTTTATAACACATAAACATTGCACGCATATAGTTTCTATACCCAAAAATATCGCATCCATACAAAACATTCCCGATTTAATGGTGATTGAACAATCCCGAGCCTTATGCTCCTCAGACCCTCAGCTGAAACACGCTCATGGCTTCCTCCAGCATTCACCCAGATGACGCCTTCCGCAATATTCGCAAGCCAAAAAGTTTGGACGCACCTTAAAATGCTTCACAGAACGAGACTCTGGCCCTAGAGAGCTGCGATCTCCTTTTTCCTTACTGCCCACGTACCTAACTTGAAGTGTTTTACCAATTTCTTTAACCTCCTCCAGTACCTCCCTAACTAACTGAGTCAGCACACCAGCCCTAACACTTCCACGGCCTCTGCCGCGACCCCTTGCACTTCTTCTAGCGCTCATCTCTGATTCTTGTATTATCTGAATTAGGAATTTTTATAAATTTAGTTCATAGTTCCACTATTTAAAGCACATGTCTTATGCAAGTAACGGTTTAAAAGGTTGTTTTGCAGTCGTAAATCCACTACAGGCTTAAGTTTCCTACGGGCTTTAATCTCTAAAAATCTATTACTTAAAGTAGCCCACTATCTAAATACATTTCAGCAATTTAAACAAGTGTAACCAAAGAAAAACTTACTTGGCTCGACGTCAATGGCTCGATGAACCACACTTCAAGAATCCTGCACAACATTTTAATCTACTTGTTTTAAAAAGCCAAAATCTAAGGCCCATTTCACATCCTGAGCTTTGCAACCGGGCTCTGATACCACTAAATGTAACACCCCCAGACCCGGCCCAGAAACTCAAAATCCAAAGTCAAAACGGAGTACAAGGCCTTATTACATCCAATGAAAATAAAGCAATTTAAATCATGTCTTTTGAAACAAATAAATAAAACTTCTACGTATCTTGTAGTGTAGCCATCACCGAGTCCTCTCTCACATCGAGCCGTTTACTAAGGATCACCTGAAACATTTAATAAAAAGGGGGTGAGTTTCGAAACTCAGTGTGTACGATCCTTGGTAACCAATCAACAAGCAAATATCACATTAGGCCTAAGCCCTATCAAATTCGATGGTCCTGGGCCTTAGCCCGCAATGACCTCACATCACACCAGTATCATATGAATGCAATGCACCCATCCCAAATCCAACCCTACTCTCCATTTCCCTTCCAACCCTACACTCTTGTGGGGATATAAATATCAACCCACCCATCCCTACACACCAAAGGTAGCACCAGCAGCGGCACTACTCAAACGTTGCAGCAAAGCTGCTATAATGGGCTTCAAGCCACCGCTGGATCCATGGTCGTCAAGCGACTATACGATCCTCAAATCTTCCTTCGTATCATCAAAACCCACCCAAATGCAACATATATTTCATGAATGTAACATACACAATTTCACACATTAAGCACTTAGAGGTATTTTAGTCATTTCACAACCCAGGGGTATTTTCGTAATTCAACCCTACAGGGGTATTTAGGTAATTTTGCAAAATAGGGGTATTTTGGAAATTTTGTAAATCAGGGATATTTTGGTAATTCTGCAAATTAAGGGTATTTTGGTAATTTTACAAATCGGGGGTATTTTAATAATTTTACAATTCAGCATTACCTAGGACCCCAGATTCGGCACACACACATTTATATAGCCTATAGCCGAAACGTAGCCACCCCTAAAGTCCAATTCGACACCACTTCATCCACTGCTCATCTCCTAATTTTTCTCCATGACATCTCCCTTATCCTTCTTCTAAATTCTCTCTACTGATCACTTATCTTTAGAGTCCCTCTACACGCCACTTCCAGCCTTCTAAAAGCCTAAAATTAAACTCCAAAATAAAAATAAGCTAGCACTCGAACCTCAGACCTCCCTGAATGCATATGTCGCCACCCCCTACACCCTAGTGGCGTCACTTAGCCACTTCACCACAGGCTTCTTTGTGCCATTTTTCACTTTATTTTTATTTAAAATCCCGTTACTCACAACCCTGATTCCTTAATTAATTAATTTAAGAATCCTCCACCACAAAACTCGAACCCAGAGCTTCTCCAACACACCTAGACACTCCGAATTCATTAAACCCTTAAAGCCATCATGTCATTTTCTCGCTTACTTAAAATTTTTCTGAGACCCAAAGTCCAATAGGCCCAATTCTTCTAGGCCCAAATTCAAGGTGTTATAGTACATAGAAGAGCAAGAAGACGAAACCAACACTACAGAAGAGATGGCTGATAACAATCTGCTACCTCCTATGGTTGCTGCAAATCCGGTGAATCAAAATTGTAACGCCCCAAAAATCCTGAACCTTAAATTTCTGTGCATTGAGGTTGGTATGTATGAGTAGCACTTAGAATATTAATTTTAAGGTATTATCGGGATTATTTGAAGTCCTAGAGATAGGGAAGACCATAGGGAAAAATTTATTTTTCTTGCTTTACTGGACCCTAGCCTCAGGCATTTGGCCTCTTAAGCAGATTAAGAGAAAATAGGACACAAATGGGCTTGTGATCCAGTGGCAAGTGGCGTCACTTGGGGAGCTATAAGGTGGCGTGTTGTCAGCTGAGGAGGTCCAAGGTTCGAGCATTAGGAGCGGTATTTTTGGGATGTTTTATTTTGCATAGGTGGATGACCAGAGTTTTGTTGAATATGAACTCTTGCATTGGAGTGTTTGAATGGTATGGGGAACTGTAAGGCTAAGGTGTTATCAAGGAGGAAAGTTATGAGATGAGGAGGGGGAAGAATTTGTGCCGAATGGGACTGTGGGGGAAGGAGTATTCGGCTTGTAGCTATCAAAGGACAGGGTCGAATGCTTTGAAAGGTTCTTTGAGCTTTCATTAGTTTTTCTTTCCCCCCTTAATCGGTTTTCCTATAGCCGAATTCTCCCGATTGCCAAAATCTCCTATAGCCGAATTCTTTTTGCCGAATTCTCTCACTGCCAAACTCTCTTATTGCCAAGTTACCATCAACCTTCCTTGTCGAAATTCCTATTTCTGCCAAACCCTTGTTGTTTTCCTCCATCACAAATCGATTATTATATACTATCAGTCAAGGTTAAAAGCTGAATTTAGGCCGCAGGATCGAAACTGGATTTGGTAAGTATTCGATTAACCTCTCTTGTACATTTGCTAAAAGCCGAAAGGCTATCTAACTGTCCTATCGTTAACTCTGTGATAGCAAGGATAAGGTTCAAAGATCGCAAGCGTGGTAGAATCGTTAGCAAGGGTAAGTGTACTCAACTCGATTGTGGTTTAAGTAAATGGCCGAATGTGTGTATGATCTATAAGGGTGACTTGTGTGGATTATGAGTCACTCGGATTTTGGTGGTGTATGTGTGAGTGAAGATCTAGGGTATACTCCTGATTAGTAGCTAATGAAGGGCCATTAGAACCCTGTGGCACACGGTAAGGTTACGGTAAGGTTTCGGCTTTTGGTAAATGTTTTGATTTAGTGATTGATTGAAGGTTGGTTGGTTGTAGGTTAAGGCTAACGATAGGATAGCACGTCGCAGTAACCAGGTGTGTACAGACACTACACACACACGATATCGATAATGCCGGAATGCCAGAAAGCCGAAAATGGCTAAATGGGCCCGATGGGCCCTGAGGCTAAGTTTGATGAAATTGTTTGCTTTGGTTATACGATTGAGTTAATCATGCATGTTACATGATCTGGAATTATTTTGGGCCTAATAGGCCATATGGATGAGATTTGGGCTTGATGGGCTTGATGGGGATGTGGACAAGTATGCTAGGGTTTAATGGACTTTAGGCCTAGTTCTAAACAACTCTTAAACCGCATAAGACTTAATCTAATAATTAAACATGTCTGTGGACTAGTCGCTGGGTTAGAGTGTGGCAACGGACATATGCATGTCTAGGATTGGATCTAGGGAGAGCTTGGTACTTAAGCGGTCCTAATGGCCCACCTCTTATTCTCTGGAATCCTACCTGCTGCATAGTGTCTGTTCACTTTAGCCGCAAGGACTTGTTAATGGGCCAAAGTTCATAACTAAAACCCAAGAGGGACCAAATACTCTTAGATTTGTAAAATTACTAAAATACCCCTAATTTGGAAATTACCAAAATACCTTTATATTTGAAAATTACCAAGATACCCTTAGTTTGGGAAATTACCAAATACCCTTAGTTTGAAAATTAGCAAAATATCCTTTGTAACACCCCAAACCCGGTCCATTTGCTATGACCGAATTTGAAATGCCACTACGGAAAAACGTTTGAAAATTTTTTGACTTAAAGGTGAAAACATGAAAATTTGTTCCCTTTGGTAAAACATTGTGTAATTAAAGTTCCAAATAAAATTGAGTTGTTTAAAATAAAACATTTTCAAATAATAATATAATCGTCAATCCAACTTAAAACATAATAAAAATCCTTAAATACTTAAAGTGGCCCTTATTACAATAAATAACCTTTCATAAATAAAATGTGTGAAACAAATAAAATATCTTCTGCATGGGCCACCTCGTATCCACTCCAACCCGGTCCGAGCATCACCTGAAAGGTTTGAGAAAAATTGGTTGAGTCACTCAGACTCAGTGTGTAATTAATCCACTGAATTCCACCCACATGTTAACCACATATTAACCCATATATCAGATAACAAAATTTTATATTCACATATTACCACATTCTGGGCTTAGCCCACATTCATATCACATTATCAGGTAACAGGGTAATTAACCGCATAATTCCACATATCGGGCTTAACCCATTTCCACACTGATCCACATTTATAAACTGGGCTTGGCCCATTTTCACATTAATTCACATATCCATTGAGATTATGCAAAATGCACCCAACCCAAACTAGGTCCATCCTCTACACACCCCCGTATCCAGCCACCACACACCAGGGGATTAACAAATCACCCTCTCCTTTTCACTCCAAAGGCAATCAATGCCGTCCACGTGCAATTAAGCACAATAATCCACAACGCGACCTCGGTCAGCGCCAATCCACGATGTAGCCGTAGCTAACACCAAAACCACGATGGGACACAAAGTCACTCATCAACCACGATATGGCACATAGCCGATATCAACCACGATGAGGCACACAGCCACTCATCAAGCCACGCGAACTTAATCGCAAATAAATCCACAACGTGACCTCAGTCAACGTCAATCCACGATGTAGCTCAAGGCTAACATCAAACCACGTACTCGAAGTACACCCGTACCTTCTTTAATATCATATCCCAACCCATGCACATGCAACATTCCATAATGACATAATATAATGATGCATGAGCATGTTCATCAAGCATATTATCACATATTCATAATAGTAATCACATTTGATCAGATTTGGTACTTACCGGATTATCGACATACCCCTTTAAGGGTATTTATCTCAAATTTCCATTGCACAAGTTAGCACATATTTAATACATACAGATATAACACAAAAACCCGGAAAACGGTAGGCTAACTACACACCTGCCTATTAGTGAAATCCCGAACTACTTGAATCTAACACGATCTCGAAACGTGGTTCTTCCTTCTCCCTTTAAAGCCGATTTGGTCTCCTACCAAATCCTGAATCACACTCTGAGTTCCCTTCCTTTAGCTACACACAAAAGAACACCTTTTATGGCACTAAGAACATTCGGCCAAACCACAAAACTATAAACAAGGCCATTCGGCTATACCATCAAATCCCGAAAGATTATCGCATGAAATACTAAGTCTTACTTATAGACTTACCCCAAAACGGTTGTCAGAGAAATGAGGCTTAGAATGATTGCTTCCAAAGTCTCGAAGAGTCTATCTTCCAAAACCGATTGAAGAAAACCAAAAGAACACCTATCCTTGTTGATATTCGGCCAAGATAACACCAAAAAGAGAGAAAAAGATTCAGGTAGATACAAGAAAAGAAAGGAAAATAAAGTGAAAATAAAATAGGAGAATTCGGCATGAGCAAACAATGGGAGAAAAGAAAAGAGAATTGAGAGGAGAAAGATTCGGCCAAAGAAAAGTAAGAGAAGAAATGTTGTGATTTGAACAATATGAAAAAGAAAGAAAAAGAGAGATGAGAACAAGAAAGGTTGTTTTCGGCTACCAAGAATAAAAGATGAGAGGGAGATACCAAAGAAGATTCGGCCAAAAGCCTTTAGGAAGAAAATAGAGAGAAGTTGGTAAAGTTCAAAGAGTTTTCGGTTTTGACACAAAGCAAAGATTAAAGGCCAAAACTAAAACAAAATTGAACCTAATTGCCAAGCACATAATCGGCTAAGGAGGAGAGCTTTAGAGAGGAAAAGAAAGAAAATACCAAAAGATGAACAAAAAGCACAAAAACACCAAAATGCTAAAATTGACCAACTAAACCCCCCAACTTCCTAACAACATTCGGCCACCCCCCTAGCCACACATGCCGTCCACATACATGGACAATTAGCCATAAAAATATTTCCAAAACAATACTCCATAATCCATGCCTTTTGTCCCCTCATCATACCATAAATCATAAGAATCTTATCCCAAAAATACATGCTTTCCTAAACTAATATTCAACTTACCATAAAATCTAAAGTCTAACCTTATCATAAATAAAGTTGACCGAACATTAATGCTAAGATGCATAAAATTAAAGTCTTCAAAATGCTAATCATGCTATTCGAACCTCTATCCTTAAGCAACTCTTCAAACACCATAACCATCTTGCCACTAACTCCTCATGTGCTAGATTTAACACTTAAATTAACTTAAGTGTCAAGTTCACTTAATCCACTTCACTAAATTCTTCAAACTAAAAATTATTCTAGCCTCATTAATAAAATCAAGCCCTCACAAGACTATGCTAAACATACATAATTCATACCGTGCTAACACAAATAATAAAATAATACTCAAAATTTTCCTAAAGCCCAAGGCCCAATCCTACTAGGCCCAATTTCGGGATATTACAATTCTACCCTCCTTAAAGAAATTTCATCCTCGAAATTTCCAACTAACTAACAGTCGTGCAATCCTACTCATCACACTACGCTTATGCTGCGTACTCTGATCTTAATAAAACTAACATACTTTCTAAGTACAGTCTCCAAGTTCACACTCAAGGTTTCAAGTACTTCACAAGCATCACAAGAATGAGCTATCTCTAAAGCAAAACAAAGAACTTACCCGCTATCACATCCTTGGTTGTCCCACATCCGAACCTTCAGCACCTCTACCGGGTGTTCCACGATCTCGGCCAGAACCATTTCCTACATGATTTGGACCACGAACCTTCATTGTCTGGGGAAAATTCTTAACCAAATGAGCCTTAGATCCACACCGGAAACATTCCTTACTATTACCCCAACACTCTCCTGTGTGAGTTCTCCCACACTGAGCACATGGACGACTCCGATTCACAGCAACTGGTACAGGTGCACGTACAGAATTCTCGATCCTTGGTCTTTTCTGAAAGTCTTCCGGCGATTTTGCTGGTCCAAAACTCCTCTTGTTCCAATTCCTATCCTTTTCTCGGTTCTCCCTTACAGTCCTCTTAACTTCTTCAGCGATCCGAGCTTTCTCCACTAGAACAGCAAAGTCCCTTTCTCTTTGCGGAGCAATCAACATTCGCAACTCATCTCGTAACCCATCTTCGAACTGGACACACCTTTCATAATCAGTGGTCACGATCCCTTTGGCGTACTGACTTATCGCACAAATTCCGCTTCGTACTCCGCTACCGACTTACTTCCTTGCACCAAGTTGAGAAACGCCTTTCTTTGCGAGTCCAAGTAACTGGCTCCAACGTACTTTCCTTCAAATTTAACCTTAAAATAATCCCAATCCAATCGATCTGTCGGAACACCTTGTCTGACAGTGAGCCACCATCGATAAGCTTCGTCCCGGAGCAACGAAACAGCACCTTTCAGCTTTTCCTCATCGGTACAGTCCAAATCGTCCATTATTCTTTCGACTGCTTCAATCCAATACTCCGCCACATTCGGAGCTACTCCAGATATTCCTCTAAAAACTTCAGCCCCGTTCGACCTGAGTCGCTCCGATACTGACTTTCGAGCTCCACTTCCTACACTAGCTCCTGCCACTCGCTCGAGCACTCGCAACATAGCCCGCGATACTGCGTCATTGCCTCCTGTCTGATCTTGATCCTCCGCGTCCACTGCTGGCGGTGGAACTTCATTTTCTGACCCATGGCCAGACCCTACCGGTTCCGATACTGCCATTCTACCTCTACTACGTCCACGACGACCACGTCCCCTAGAACTCATATCTAACGTCGCGATTTAATCTGATTAAGAAGTTTTATGCATCAGAATTTTGTTCCACTTATTAACTGCAAACAATTTTTATGAAATAAAGTATTTAGAAGTAGTTCTTTCGATCACACAAAAGTTCAGTTCAAGTTCACTACTCTAGTTCAGAGAGTCACATTCAGTCATCAACAACATTCAACACACTTCTATGGACATTTCTGTCCTTCCCAACCCAGGGGTAACTTCGTCATTCGTCCTATAAGGGTATTTTGGTAATAATTCAGGGTCAATTCCAAAAATTTTAATAAATCAAAGCACTTTGAAATTTTTCCAAAACTCGAGGGTTTTTCGAAAATTTTCCCAAATCAGAACCATGATAGAAATTTTGAAAAATCAGGGTTATTTTGGTAATTTTGTCAATCAGGGGTAATTTCGTAAATTTTCCAAATCAAGGCGTCTTGATATTTTGCAAAAGAAGGTTTTTGGATACTTTTGCAAAGTAAGAAAATTTTGTTAAAATCAAGGGTAGTGTTGAAACTTTTAGAAACCAGGGGCATTTTAGTAATTTTACAACCAGGGGTATTTTCGTAATTTTGTAAATCAAAAATATTTTGAGAAATGTCTTCAAATAATTTGTACAGATTAAAAGGGTAATTTAGTAATTCAAAACTTAGAGTTTTTATAAAACTGCGTGGCTAGTCCCTTTCGAGTTTTAGTGATTGGTTTAGCCCGTGAATAAGTCTCTTGGTTAGGGTGAACGGTTACTACGCACCAGGTAGGATTCGAGTAAAGAGGAGGTGAGTCACTAGGACTGCTTAAATACCAAGCTCTTACCGAATCCACTCCTAGACATGCGCACAACTGTTACCACACCCTAGCTCGGCGAATTAGTCACAGGTTTGTTTGATAGTCCTTAAGTCTTATGCACTTGTGTTTGAGTAGACTAGTCCTAGGGTTCAATAGCCCTAATCTACTAATCTACGTTCCCATAAAAGCCCATCAAATTCACATATTCAATTCACATCAGTAGTCAGAGGTACTTACCTGGTGGACTTCGGGTCGGAGATACAGGTGCCATGCCAGAATAAACTTGAAAAATTTGTGAAAGCCCAAATCTTTGAAAAGCCCATTTAAAAAAAATGTTTTTGGGCCCAAAACCCTCAAAGCCGAGTTTTGAACTGGGCTCTGATACCAAATTTGTAACACCCCAAACCCGGTCCATTTGCTATGACCGAATTTGAAATGCCACTGCGGAAAAACGTTTGAAAATTTTTTGACTTAAAGGTGAAAACATGAAAATTTGTTCCCTTTGGTAAAACATTGTGTAATTAAAGTTCCAAATAAAATTGAGTTGTTTAAAATAAAACATTTTCAAATAATAATATAATCGTCAATCCAACTTAAAACATAATAAAAATCCTTAAATACTTAAAGTGGCCCTTATTACAATAAATAACCTTTCATAAATAAAATGTGTGAAACAAATAAAATATCTTCTGCATGAGGCACCTCGTATCCACTCCAACCCGGTCCGAGCATCACCTGAAAGGTTTGAGAAAAAATTGGGTGAGTCACTCAGACTCAGTGTGTAATTAATCCACTGAATTCCACCCACATGTTAACCACATATTAACCCATATATCAGATAACAAAATTTTATATTCACATATTACCACATTCTGGGCTTAGCCCACATTCATATCACATTATCAGGTAACAGGCTAATTAACCGCATAATTCCACATATCGGGCTTAACCCATTTCCACACTGATCCACATTTATAAACTGGGCTTGGCCCATTTTCACATTAATTCACATATCCATTGAGATTATGCAAAATGCACCCAACCCAACCTAGGTCCATCCTCTACACACCCCCGTATCCAGCCACCACACACCAGGGGATTAACAAATTACCCTCTCCTTTTCACTCCAAAGGCAATCAATGCCGTCCACGTGCAATTAAGCACAATAATCCACAACGCGACCTCGGTCAGCGCCAATCCACGATGTAGCCGTAGCTAACACCAAAACCACGATGGGACACAAAGTCACTCATCAACCACGATATGGCACATAGCCGATATCAACCACGATGAGGCACACAGCCACTCATCAAGCCACGCGAACTTAATCGCAAATAAATCCACAACGTGACCTCAGTCAACGTCAATCCACGATGTAGCTCAAGGCTAACATCAAACCATGTACTCGAAGTACACCCGTACCTTCTTTCATATCATATCCCAACCCATGCACATGCAACATTCCATAATGACATAATATAATGATGCATGAGCATGTTCATCAAGCATATTATCACATATTCATAATAGTAATCACATTTGATCAGATTTGGTACTTACCGGATTATCGACATACCCCTTTAAGGGTATTTATCTCAAATTTCCATTGCACAAGTTAGCACATATTTAATACATACAGATATAACACAAAAACCCGGAAAACGGTGGGCTAACTACACACCTGCCTATTAGTGAAATCCCGAACTACTCGAATCTAACACGATCTCGAAACGTGGTTCTTCCTTCTCCCTTTAAAGCCGATTTGGTCTCCTACCAAATCCCGAATCACACTCTGAGTTCCCTTCCTTTAGCTACACACAAAAGAACACCTTTTATGGCACTAAGAACATTCGGCCAAACCACAAAACTATAAACAAGGCCATTCGGCTATACCATCAAATCCCGAAAGATTATCGCATGAAATACTAAGTCTTACTTATAGACTTACCCCAAAACGGTTGTTAGAAAAATGAGGCTTAGAACGATTGCTTCCAAAGTCCCGAAGAGTCTATCTTCCAAAACCGATTGAAGAAAACCAAAAGAACACCTATCCTTGTTGATATTCGGCCAAGATAACACCAAAAAGAGAGAAAAAGATTCAGGTAGATACAAGAAAAGAAAGGAAAATAAAGTGAAAATAAAATAGGAGAATTCGGCATGAGCAAACAATGGGAGAAAAGAAAAGAGAATTGAGAGGAGAAAGATTCGGCCAAAGAAAAGTAAGAGAAGAAATGTTGTGATTTGAACAATATGAAAAAGAAAGAAAAAGAGAGATGAGAACAAGAAAGGTTGTTTTCAGCTACCAAGAATAAAAGATGAGAGGGAGATACCAAAGAAGATTCGGCCAAAAGCCTTTAGGAAGAAAATAGAGAGAAGTTGGTAAAGTTCAAAGAGTTTTCAGTTTTGACACAAAGCAAAGATTAAAGGCCAAAACTAAAACAAAATTGAACCTAATTGCCAAGCACATAATCGGCTAAGGAGGAGAGCTTTGGAGAGGAAAAGAAAGAAAATACCAAAAGATGAACAAAAAGCACAAAAACACCAAAATGCTAAAATTGACCAACTAAACCCCCCAACTTCCTAACAACATTCGACCACCCCCCCTAGCCACACATGCCGTCCACATACATGGACAATTAGCCATAAAAATATTTCCAAAACAATACTCCTTAATCCATGCCTTTTGTCCCCTCATCATACCATAAATCATAAGAATCTTATCCCAAAAATACATGCTTTCCTAAACTAATATTCAACTTACCATAAAATCTAAAGTCTAACCTTATCATAAATAAAGTTGACCGAACATTAATGCTAAGATGCATAAAATTAAAGTCTTCAAAATGCTAATCATGCTATTCGAACCTCTATCCTTAAGGAACTCTTCAAACACCATAACCATCTTGCCACTAACTCCTCATGTGCTAGATTTAACACTTAAATTAACTTAAGTGTCAAGTTCACTTAATCCACTTCACTAAATTCTTCAAACTAAAAATTATTCTAGCCTCATTAATAAAATCAAGCCCTCACAAGACTATGCTAAACATACATAATTCATACCCGTGCTAACACAAATAATAAAATAATACTCAAAATTTTCCTAAAGCCCAAGGCCCAATCCTACTAGGCCCAATTTCGGGATATTACATCCTTGATTTGTAAAATTACTAAAATACCCTCGAATTGTAAAATTACCAGCATACCCTTGATTTGTAGAATTACCAAAACATCCCTGATTTACAAAATTTCCAAAATACCTTTGTTTTGCAAAATTACCTAAATACCCATTAGAGTAGATTTACGGAAATACTCCTGGGTAGTGAAATGACGAAAATACCCCTAAGTGCCAAATGGGTGGAAATATGTATGTTGCATTCAAGGAATATATATTGCATTTGGGTGGGTTTTAATGATACGGACGAATATTTGAGTATCGCATAGTCACTTGACAATCGTGGATCCACCGGTGGCTTTAAGCCCATTATAACAGCTTTGCTGCAACATTGAGTAGTGCCGCTGTTGGTGCTACCTTTGGAGTGTAGAGATGGGTGGGTTGATATTTATATCCCCACAGGTGTGTAGGGTTGGAAGGGAAATGGTGTGCAGGGTTGGATTTGGGATGGGTGCATTGCATTCATGTGATACAGATGTGATATGAGGTCGTTGTGGGCTAAGGCCCAAGGACACCGATTTTGATAGGGCTTAGGCCCAATGTAATATTTGCATGTTGATTGGATTGCCAAGGGTCGTACACATTGAGTTACGAAACTCACACCCTTTTTGTTAAATGTTTCAGATGATCCTCAGTAGATGGCTCGACGTGGGAGAGGACTCGGGGATGGCCACTGTAACACCCCAAACCCGACCCAAACGCTACAACCGGATCTGGCATGCTACGGGTGTAATGTTAAAATTAAGGTTCTTCATTTACTTTAAAGAGAGCACGTATTTTGTTTGATAAACCCTTCGATAACGTATTGTGTTGGAAACTTAACTTTGTTGGATTTGGAAAATCTCGGTTTGATTGATCAAGTATTTATTAAACTAAGTGATTTTTCAAGAAACCATTGCTTTACGTCAAGCGTGTTTGAAACTCCCATTTCATTACTTAATATAACTAAGTCTTTGGAAGTAGATTTAAAATATAAACATTAACACATATAAATCGATAACCTATGCTACGGAGGCCTTATTACATAAATAATCCCAACATTGAAACTTTAAGAGAAAATCGGAAATAGTGTATGTAAATAAAAGACTTGATGGCCCCTCGAGTCTGCCTCGGCTCCTATATCCACGATCTACTGCTCACCTGAAAGATTTAAGGAAAATAACGAGTGAGTCACCAAGACTCAGTGTGCAAATCCCGAAAACACATAAAAGGCTTGAGGCCCACAAACACATTATGGGCCCTGGCCCATACACAATGGCAATAGAATATTTACATGCAACATGGCCCAACCCAACCTAAAAGTCCATCCTCTACACACCAGCCCATACCAGCCAACACACCTCGGGGATTTCCACAATCAACCCACCAACCGCTACACACCATATCGACAGTCATGCTGCCTATTCCTAACAATCAGGAATAAATTTAACGTGGCTTAGCCACCGATCACTATTGTGACCTAACTTTACAATTCGTGGTTTAACCACCGATCACCAAGTGACCTATTAGCATGCTCTTCCCCTTCATCATATTAACCCCATCCCATGCATACATACATGCAGAATCAACACAATATACTACCTAAAAGATCACAGACTATCATATACATCGATACACATAGAGAAGTTTCTATGATTACGTACCTGGCATCCCTTGCCTACCCTTTTCGGGTAATACGACTGTCCGTACAGCCTCTTTCCGGCTTTTAGCCCATAACATCTATATAATACAGATTAATTAGTGTGATAGAGATCTACACACCTGATTACAATCAAGACGAGACTTTCTATGTCGACACTATTAGTAGCCGATACGACTGCTAACTGCCTACGGTTTTGTTCTGAAGCTGGTCCACAACCCGGTGGCCAATCCCGAACCACTGACACCACTCGTTTCTTAAACTTAGGGATTGAGTTTACAGATCCAATCCCCTCCTTCGCCTGATCTACATGTGATTCCATCAAAAGACCTTATCAGTTGCTACCATCACAACATATGGTTGTTAATCCATATTATAGGGTTAAGATCACAATTCCGATAAACAAACCTAACGAAAATCTAAAGAGAACCCCTTACCTTGAAATCCCGAAAGGAGATATGGGACTCAGAGACTAGCGATTTCTGGCTTTTGGAATCTAGATGATTCGGTTTACTTCGATTCCCGAAACGTCGCCCCAAGATGAGAACACAAGAACAGTCAAAACGTTACTCATAAGATACCTTTCGGCTTTGGCCTCCAAAAACTGAAAAAGAAAAGAAGAACATAGGAGAAATCGCCCCTTACCTGAACATAGAGGATTCAAATCACACCTAAGAGAAATCGACACAAGCACCACAGAAGAAGAAATTCGGCAATATCAAGGAAGAAAAGAGCTGAAAATAAACAAAAGAACTATAGGTGGGACTTAGGAATTTCGGCTTTTAGAGGGGATAAATAAGAAAGATGTAGAGACAAAGGCTTTGGAAATTTGGCTTTAGCATAAAGATGGAGATGAAAGAATGGGATTAGGGGTTTCGGCTTAAGCAGAGAATAAGAGAAAAGAATGAGAGGAAAAACCCAAATGCCGGAATTGAAGAAGAAAATGGAAGAATAAAACCCTAATGCCGAAAATAAAAAAATATTCCCCTCACTTAAACACAATTTCGGCATCTGCTACCTAAAAACTGAAAATGCCCTTTTTTTTAAAACTAAAACTAAGCTATTAATCAAGGGAAATTTCGGCACCCCTTGGATATACCAAAACCGATTCCTCCTCCCCCTCAGTGTTGGAATTTCGGCCACCACTGTGACCAGCAGATAATTCCTAAATTTTCTCCCTTATCTTCATCTGATCACTCATCCTCAAGTGGCATGGATAACACCATCTCTTCCTCCCCTTTTATCAGTCACTTTATCAGCCACATCATCCACATTATCCATTCTATTAATCTCCTAAATTCAAGCATCCTACCCGCCCCCCAACTTTCCTCTCTTTTGACGCCAAAAACATTTAAAATAAGTGGGTTATACGACTCGAACCTTGGACCTCCTCAGCTGACGCCACCTCCCTGCTCTCTAAGTGGCGCCACTTTGCCACTGGGCCACAAGCCCATTTGTGTCTTAAAACACAGATAACATCTTTCAAGCCCTATCCTAACTGGCTTTCCACTAGAGTGTCCAAACAAAAAATTCGATTAAGGCCTCGGCTCAATCCCTGAGCCCATTCTTAACCCCTTAAACACCCTAACTAGCACATCAAGCATAACATAAACATCATAGCACATTAAATACGAAGCCCCACCAATTCAGGATGTTACAGTTCTACCCCCTTAAAGAAATTTTGGCCTAGAAATTACCTGGTCAAAATAGATGCGGGTACTGCTGCCGCATTGCTTCCTCCGGTTCCCAAGTAGCCTCCTCAGAACCGTGATTCCGCCACAGAACCTTAAACCAACGGAACCGTCTTCCTTCGCAACACTTTGACATCACGATCTAAGATTTCCACAGGCTCGTCTTCAAAGGATAGGTCGGGTCTTACTTCGATTTCTTCCACTAGCACCACATGGGATGGATCTGAACGATAACATCTTAAGATGGAGACGTGGAATACATTGATAATCTGGCTTAGCTCTGAAGGTAGCTCACGCTGATAGGCTACCGATCCTACTCGTTTCAACACCCGGTATGGTCCGAAAAATCTGGGACTTAATTTACCTTTCCATCCGAACCTCAGTACTTTCTTCCACGGCGACACCTTCAAGAAAATTCTGCCACCCACTGCAAATTCTATGTCCTTACGCTCCAAGTCAGCATAGGACTTCTGTCTGTCCGACGCTTCCTTTAGTCGAGCCCGAATTAACTCAACCTTCTTTTCTGTCTCGGTAACCAATTTTGGACCCAAAGTCTGATGTTCCCCTAATTCCGTCCAACACGTAGGAGTACGACACCACCGCCCGTATAATGCTTCATAGGGCGCCATTTGAATACTAGACTGGTAATTGTTGTTGTACGCAAACTCTGCCAACGGTAAGAACTCTTCCCAACTACCCTTGAAATCAATGACACAACCCCTTAACATGTCCTCTAAGACCTGAATTATCCGCTCAGACTGACCATCGGTCTGAGGATGAAATGCTGTACTGAAATCCAACTTCGTACCCAACGCTTGATGCAACGCCTTCCAAAATCGCGACGTGAACCTAGGGTCCCTGTCCGATATGATTGATACTAGTACTCCATGCAGTCTTACCACCTCTGCTATATATAGCTTAGCCAATTTCTGTAGAGAGTAATCGACACGTACTGGTATGAAATGAGCAGACTTCGTCAAGCGATCAACAATCACCCAGACCGAATCTTGCTTAGTAGGTGTGAGAGGTAGCCCACTAACAAAGTCCATTGTGATCCTTTCCCACTTTCATTATGGAATCTTCACCGGCTGCAACAACCCTGATGGTAACTGATGCTCTGCCTTTACCTCTTGACAGGTCAAACACTTTCCCACAAATTCGGTCACCTCTCGTTTTAGGCCCGGCCACCAAAACTGTTCTCGCAAATCCCTATACATCTTACTCCCTCCAGGGTGCATAGCGTATGGGCTACTATGCGCTTCTAACAAAATCTTACGCCTTAACTCAGGGTCTTTCGGCACGCACACTCTCCCTTAAAAACATAATAGCCCTTCCTCATTCACACTAAATTCTATTGATCCATCCCTTGATCCTACCTGAAACTTCCCTTTTAGCAACTCATCAGCCTGCTGCTTCTCCATAACCTGATTGACCCAAGAGGGTTTCACTTGAAGTTCAGTAATAACTTCTCGTCATCGTATAAATTGAGGTGAGCAAACATCGCTCTCAAGTCAGAGAATACTTTACGACTCAGGGCATTCGCCACCACGTTAGCTTTACCCGGATGGTACTCGATCGAGCAATCATAATCCTTTAACAGCTCGATCCACCTCCTTTGCCTTAGATTCAACTCCTTCTGGGTCAAAAGGTATTATAAACTCTTATGGTCGGTATAAATGACAGATTTCTCCCCGTACAGGTAATTCCATCAGATCAGTCAGGAAAACTATTCCTTGAACCTCTAAAGGTACCTCCCTATAACGCTTATTTACCACCACCGAGTGTCCTAACAGGCTAATTACGGTCATCTCCCTAGAGGAAATCTCAGAATCTACGTTTAAAGTTCCAGACACCCTACTAGCAACATATGAATGCGTCGACCCAATGTCAATCAATGCAGTGTAAGGCAAGCCAAAAATTAAAAACGTACCAGTTACAACATCTGGTGCGTCAGCCTCCTCTCGACGTCTGACAGCATAGACTAACCCTGGCTGTCTCGCCTCAGTGTTCCCTGCCCCTTGGCCCGGTGCTCCACGACCCCGACCGGGGTGAGTTTATGAAAACTCAATGTGTAATCCCCTTACCAGAGTAACAGTCAGTATACAGAAGTAGAAACCTAAACAGTCTGGGCCGAAGCCCGTTCAACAGTCACAGTACAGTACAGATCAAAGCATACATGGGTCAAAGCCCACTACGAAATTATTTGGGTCATAGCCCATAACAGTATCAATTGAGCCAAGCCCAAACCAATAACAGAACAAGCGGCCTAAGCCCAGTATAGTGATAGATCTCATAAACATATATGCAACAGTATGAGGATGCATCCTAACCCAGTCCAGCCAACACACCACCCATACCAACCCTACACACCATGTGGGGACCAAGTCTGTAACATCCTGAATTTATGGGCTTGTGCATTTTTGTGTAGTGTATGCTTAAAATATTAATTTAGGGATTTGAGGTGCAAATGGGGCCTAGGTTGGGGCTGAGGCTTTGATTAAATATCTTGTTTAGACACTCTAGGGGCTTAAATTAACGTTTTAGTAGCTTAATTGACATATTGGACTTGTGGCCCAGCAATTAGGGGCACAGTAAAGGGGAGCTATAAGTGGCATCACAAGTGCATGAGGAGGGCCCAAATTTTGGCAGCTTGAAGCCCAAGTTTTAGGGCTAAAATTTGGCACTTGAAGAGGAGCTAGGGGGGACGGCACAAGGCTATTATTTAGGGATTTATTTTATTTGGATAATAAGTAGATAAAGGCTATTTTTGAGGAGATAATAGATTAAGATAAGGGAAAAGATGAGAGCTCATCCAGGAGGCTTGAGTTGGCCGAAAATCAAACTCTGTGAATGAGGGGAAATCGGTTTAGTATAGGCTAAGTATGTGTCAAATTCTTCATTATGTTCTCTGAAAATTCTCTCAAGATTTCTCTTTTATTTTCGGTAAACTTGAACCCTCTCTTCTCTTTTCTTTTTCTAACAGAAACCAAAACTTCTTAGATCTCAATTGCCGAAACCCCACCATTCCTTTTCTCTTTTCTTTTGGCCGAATCTCTCTATCCATTCCTTTCTTATCTTTTCAAATTCTTTATTCTTCCAAAAGCCGAAATCCCTAAGATCTCACCTCCTGAAGTTGCTGAATCTTCTTCAGTGGAGTCTGCTTGTGCCGAATGTTGAAGGAAACTATAGGTAAGTGTCGATTTCGAGATTCCAATCTTTTTCTAGCTTTTAGAGACTTTAGCCGAATGGCTATATGGAAACTAATTTCGGGTTTTTCTTTCTTTTGCGGCACACCGGGATTTGTAGGAGATCCCAATCGCCAAGGTTTTTTCACCAGTAGCGTTCAAACCATCCTATTTCCGGGATCTAATCAGTTTAAGTAAGGAGATTTTTTTATTTAAATATATGAAATCGGGTAGAACACTAACCATGGCTGAATATAGGAGAGGCCCTATTTTCACATCTTTCCGGCTTTTTGAGCAAAGTTGTAGATAGAAGGCAGTAGATCGATTTAGCAAGGGTATCGGCATTAACTAGGTGTGTAACTTGTCACGCCATTAGATTGAGTGCTAATATATATATGTGTAATAAATCTGCTATGCTCTGTTAAATGCCGAAATCTCGGAATAAGGTTTGAATATCTGAGGAGGGTAAAGGCTAAATATCAGGTTAGTGATTTCTGCCATTCCTCAGTGAATGTTTCTAGTAAAAACAATATGTTTTATATGACGATTTCTATGTATACTTGGGGTTGGGTGATTGATGAAAAAGGAAGTGATCTGTTCTGGTGGCTTATGCCATTTCAGCCTGGTGACTCTATCATAACTCTATTTCTGGTGGCTTCTGCCATTACAGCCTGGTGACTCTGTCACAACTTTGACGATGAGCAGCTAACTGCAGCATGACTGCCATCAATGGTGTGTAGCGGTGTGGGTTGATTGTAGAAATCCCCAATGGTGTGATTGGCAGGTAAAGGGTGGTGTGTAGCGGATGGAAACCTAGGATTGGGTTGGGTTTTATGTATGCCATCTTCTATATTATGTTCTATATTCTGATCTATGGGCTAAGGCCCAATCTGATGGTGCACGAGGGTTGCACACTGAGTTTCACGACTCACTCTATTATTTAACAATTTCAGGTAGCACCTAGTGCATCGGACCGGGCTGGAGAGGAGCGCGAGGTGGCCATGCGAGAGAATACTTGATCCAGCAGAAGATTTTACTTAAAATATTGGTTTTTTTTATATTTTTGATTAAGGGATTTCAATTTCGTTGTAATAAGGCCTTGGGCCACTAGACTATTATTTATGTTTCGGTTCTATGTTGGGCTTTTATTAATGGGCCTTTAAATTTTATGTTTAAATTAAGTTAAAACATGTATAGAATATCGGTTTTTAATTAAAAGTTCACTAAGGTAATCTATAACTTTATATTTTATATAAACTTAATAAATTATTAAGTTTTCGATATAAATACTTAAACCTGATAAATGTTTTTTTTCAAAGTGCTACATCTTTTTGTAAAACTTCCTCAGTGACATGCCAGATCTGGTTGTAGTGTTTGGGCCAGGTTTGGGGTGTTACAAATTGGTATCAGAGCCAGGTTCAAAACTCAGCTTTGGGGTTTTGGGCTCAAAACGTTTTCTAAAGATGGGTTTTTGAAACATGCATGTTTATAAATAACACAAGATGGTTTTCTCGGCATGGCACCTGCGTCTCCGGCCCAAGTCCGCCGGGTAAGTATCTGAACTCTCTGTGTGTTATATATGTATGTGGGCTAGATGGGCTTTATGGGACGTAGATTATTTAGATTAGAACTTGATGGACTCTAGGCCTAGCTGAAACAACTCCTAAAATCTCATAAGACTTAATTTCACTAAACAAACCCGTGAACGAGTCGCAAGACTAGGGTGTGGCAACAGGTATGCGCATGTCTAGGATTTGATCCGGAAGAGCTTGGTACTTAAGCAGTCCTAGTGGCTCACCTCCTCTTCGCTGGAATCCTACCTGGTGCGTAGTGACTGTTCACCCTAGCCACGAGGATTTGTTGACGGGCCAAAATCTACAATTAAAACCCGAAAGGGACCAGCCACCTTGTTTTTACAAAATTGCTAAAATACCCCTATCTTGGAAAAAAATTACTAAGATGCCCATAATTTGCAAATATATCTCGATTTACAAAGTCAACGAAATTTTTCCTTAAAAAAAAAAAAGTGAAACTCACCCAACACTCGACAACAACCAAAAACTCACAAACACTTGAACACTACTATTTTCTTCTGAAATCAAATTCTCCAAGATACCCCCTTAGTTTTGTAAAATTTTGAAAATACCCTTGATTTGTGGAAATAACTAAAATATCCCTGATTTGTAAAAAAATTACTAAATTGCCCCTGATTTGTAAAATGACCAAAGTACCCTTGATTTCAAAATTACCGAAATACCCCTGGATTACAAAATTATCGAAATACCCCCAGATTTCAAAATTACCAAAATACCCTTATTTCATGAAATCAACAAGGAACACTATTTTTGAAAATTATGAAAATACCCCTATAGGATAAAATTACGAAAATACCCCTAGGTAGTGGAATAACGAAAATACCCCTATGTATTGAATGTGGATGTATGGATGTTGGTTGTATGTTGATTGTGGAATGTATGTAGTTTCTAGAACTAGGGGATGTGAACTTGAGACTGAATTGTAGATTCGAAAGAACTACTCTTAAAATTACTATTCATAAGACTGTTCGTGGTTAATCAGTGGAAAGAATTAATGATTCATAAAATTCTTAACCAGATAAACGCTAATCAGAAGAATGAGTACAAGGGGTCGAGGACGTCCGCCGCGTGGACGCGGTAGGGGTAGGATGACGTTGTCTGAGCCAGTAGGGTCTGGCCACGGGTCAGGAAACGAAATGGCCGATCCTCCAGCTGTGGAGGGAGAATTACGGGATCAGTCGACCGATGATGATGCTGTATCTCAGGTAATGTTGAGGGTTTTAGAGAGAGTTGCTAGAGTAGGCATGGGCATAGGAGCCCGAAAATCTGTGCCGGAGCGGCTTAGGGCCAATGGGGCAGAAGTGTTTAGTGGAGTTTCTGGAGTAGCCCCTAATACAACTGAGTATTGGATGGAAGCGACTGAGCGCATAATGGATGACTTAGATTTCACAGTGGAGGAGAAGTTGAAAGGGGTCATGTCTCTTCTTCGAGACGAGGCTTATCAGTGGTGGCTCACGATGAAGGAGGGTACTGCCGCAGATCGGATTGACTGGGACTTCTTTAAGGAGTCATTCTAGGGAAAGTATGTTGGGGCCAGCTATGTGGATGCACAGAGGAAGGCATTTTTGAATCTAGTGCAGGGAAGTAAATCTGTGGCTGAATATGAGGCGGAGTTTCTGCGTTTGAGCCGCTACGCTCGAGGAATGGTAGCAACCAAATATGAACGTTGTGTTCGGTTCAAGGATGGATTGCGAAATGAGTTAAGGGTTTTGATAGCACCACAGAGATAGAGATTTTGTTGTTCTGGTGGAGAAGGTTAAGATAGCTGAGGAGGTGAAGCGGACTGAAAGACAAGAAAGGGATAAGGATCAGGGTAAGAATAAGAGAAGTTTTGGGCCGTCAGAATCAGCTGGGAATCTTCAGAAAAGGCCTCGGTCTGATAGGCCAGCTCGTGCTCCGACACCTGCTGCAGGGAATCAGAATCGATTATGTAATTGGTGCGGGAAAGCACATTCTGGGGAGTGTAGAAGAAGAACGGGTGGATGTTTCAGGTGTGGATCCACGGAGCATCTGATTAAGGACTGTCCGCAAGTGGATCAGGTACAGCCAACGGGCCGAGGTTCTGATCAAACTAGGAGGGGTGACCAGCCTGGACCGAGGGGTCGTAGTTCAGGTAGAGGTGGAAATGGGGCTGGTCGCGGTCGTGGAGCACCTGGTAGAGGTGCAGGTAATGTAGATGCGAGGCTGCCGGGCCTAGTTTATGCAGTTCGTCGACAGGAGGATGGTGACGCACCGGATGTCATAACCGATACGTTTCTTATTGCCGATAACCCTTTTCTTGCCTTGATTGATATTGGGTCAACCCACTCCTATGTTGCATGTTCGATATCTGAGACCCTAAGTATAAACTCTGAAACAACTACTAGGAAGATGGCCGTGGTTAGTCCCCTAGGACAAACTAGGGTAGTGGACAAGCTATTTAAGGATGTACCGTTAGAGACTTAAGGGGTAGTGTTCCCGGCAGACTTAATGGAATTGCCATTTAGAGAGTTTGATCTTATCCTAGGAATGGATTGGTTGACTAAGCATCGTGCTAAGTTGGATTGTGAGACCAAGCGTGTGGTGTTGAGTACCCCGGAAGGAGGGGAGGTGGTTCTGTTAGGGGAAAGAAGGAACTATTTGTCCAACGTAGTATCAGCATTGAAGGCTGTTAAGATGATTAGGAAAGGATGCAACACATTCCTAGCTTTTATTAGTGCTTTGGATGCTAAGGAGGTGACTGTCGATGAGGTTCGAACAGTCAAGGATTTCGCGGATGTCTTTTCGAAGGAGTTGCCAGGATTACCCCCGGATCGTGAAGTGGAGTTTGGAATAGAACTACTTCTGGGTACGGCTCCGGTATCCATTGCTCCTTATCAAATGGCACCGAAGGAGTTGGTGGAACTCAAAGCTCAGATCAAGGAGCTTTTGGATCGAGGATTTATCTGACCGAGTGTGTCTCCATGGGGAGCACCGGTCCTATTCGTGAAAAAAAGGACGGATCCATGCGTATGTGCGTGGACTATCATGAACTGAATAAGTTGACGATTAAGACCAAGTACCCATTGCCAAGAATTGACGACCTATTCGATCAGCTTAAAGGAGCTTCGATCTTTTCGAAGATTGATCTAAGGTCGGGTTATCATCAGTTAAAGGTGAAGGAAAGGGACATTCATAAGACGGTGTTTCGAACACGCTACGGTCATTATGAGTTCTTGGTAATGTCGTTCGGTTTGACGAACGCGCCAGCAGTATTTATGGATATGATGAACCGGGTGTTTCAACCATACCTTGATCGGTTCATGGTGGTGTTCATCGACGATATTTTGGTTTACTCCAAGTCCGAGGAGGAGCATGATGCACATCTTCGTATGGTGTTGCAAATTTTGAGGGAGAAGCAGCTGTACGAAAAGTTCAGTAAGTGTGAGTTCTGGCTGAAAAAAGTGACTTTCTTAGGGCATGTAGTTTCCGCAGAGGGAATTAGGGTAGACCCTCGGAAGATAGAAGCTGTATTAGATTGGAAACCGTCGAAGTCTATGGCGGAAATTCGAAGTTTCTTGGGATTGGCAGGGTATTACAGGAGATTTGTTGAGGGGTTCTCTTCAATAGCGGCTCCTTTAACTAAGTTGTTAAGGAAGGGAGTATTGTTTGTATAGACTGGCAAACAGCAGGAGAGCTGTGAGAAGCTGAAGAGAATCTTGAAGAAGCGCCGGTATTAATTCAGCCAGGGGCGGGAAAAGAATTTACCGTCTACTGTGATGCGTCACACACAGGTTTAGGGTGTGTGTTAATGCAAGATGGAAAAATTGTTGCATATGCGTCTCGACAGTTGCGTCCGCATGAATTGAACTACCCTACGCACGATTTAGAATTGGCGGCAGTAGTGTTCGCTCTGAAGATTTGGAGGCATTACCTGTATGAGGAGAAGTCGGTTATTTACACGGACCATAAGAGTTTGAAGTATATCCTTACCCAGAAGGAGTTGAATCTGAGACAGAGAAGGTGGATCGAGCTGTTAAAGGACTATGACTGCTCGATCGAATATCACCCGGGTAAGGCTAACGTGGTGGCAGATGCGCTAAGTAGGAAGGCGATAGCAGATTTGAGGGCGATGTTCGCTCATCTCAGTCTGTATGAGGATGGCAGTTTGGTGGCTGAACTCCAAGTAAGACCTTTGTGGACAAGTCAGATCAAAGAGAAGCAACTTCTAGACGATGTTTTGAGTGCTCGACTCCAGCGAGTACGAAGTGGGAAGGAGAGGACTATAGTTTGAATGGTGATGGAGTTTTGTGTTTCCGTGGGAAGTTTGTATGCCAAAAGACGTGGAGTTAAGGCAGATGATTCTTCCGGAGGCGCATAGTAGCCCTTACGCTATGCATTCTAGAGGGGTTAAGATGTATCAGGACTTGCGAGAGTAATTCTAGTGGCCAGGTCTGAAGTGAGAAGTGACGGAGTTCGTGGGAAAGTGCTTGACGTGTCAGCAGGTAAAAGCGAAACACCAGTTGCCTTCGGGGTTGTTGCAACCGGTGAAGATTCCGCAGTGGAAATGGGAGAGAATCACGATGGATTTTGTTAGTGGGTTACCCTTTACACCCACAAAGAAGGGTTCAATTTGGGTGATTGTGGATCGACTGACGAAATCTGCTCACTTCATACCGATTCGTGTTGACTACTCCCTACAAAGGTTGACTAAGTTGTACGTGGCTGAGGTTGTGAGATTACATGGTGTACCTATGTCGATCATATCAGATAAGGACCCTAGGTTCACGTCACGATTCTGGAAGGCTCTTCATCAAGCAATGGGAACAAGGTTAGACTTTAGTACCGCTTTCCACCCACAGACTGATGGTCAGTCTGAGAGGGTAATTCAGATCTTGGAGGATATGCTAAGGGGTTGCATCATCGATTTTAGGGGTATTTGGGAGGAATATTTACCTTTGGCAGAATTTGCATACAATAACAGTTATCAAGCTAATATTTAGATGGCGTCGTACGAAGCGTTATATGGAAGGAGATGTCGTACTCCTACTTGTTGGACGGAGTTGGGTGAACGTCAGGTGTTAGGTCTAGAGCTAGTCTCAGAAACGGAGGAAAAATTTAAGTTAATACGAGCTCGATTGAAGGAAGCGTCTGATCAGCAGAAGTCTTATGCTAATCTAAAGCGAAAGGAGATGGAATTTGCAGTAGGAGACCAAGTCTTCTTGAAGGTATCTCTGTGGAAGAAGGTAATGAGGTTTGGACGGAAGGGTAAGTTAAGTCCTCATTTTATTGGGCTGTATCGGGTGTTAGAACGTGTGGGCCCAGTGGCATATCGTTTGGAGTTACCTTCAGAGTTGGAGCAGATACATGACGTGTTTCATGTCTCGATGCTAAGACGTTATCGTTCTGATCCATCACATGTGGTACCGATGGAAGAGATTGAAGTAAGGCCAGGTTTATCCTTTGAGGAAGAACCAATGCAAATCTTGGATCGAGACGTAAAAGTGTTGAGAAGGAAGTCCGCCCCTTTGGTCAAAGTTTTGTGGCGAAATTACGGCGCAGAAGAGGCGACGTGGGAGCCAGAGGATGTTATACGACAGCAGTATCCCCATCTCTTTTGATCAGGTAAATTTTGAGGCCGAAATTTATTTTAAGGGGGTAGAACTGTAACATCCTGAATTTATGGGCTTGTGCATTTTTGTGTAGTGTATGCTTAAAATATTAATTTAGGGATTTGAGGTACAAATGAGGCCCAAGTTGGGGCTGAGGCTTTGATTAAATATCTTTTTTAGACACTCTAGGGGCTTAAATTAAAGTTTTAGTAGCTTAATTGACATATTGGGCTTGTGGCCCAGCAACTAGGGGCACAGTAAAGCAGAGCTATAAGTGGCGTCACAAGTCCGTGAGGAGGGCCCAAATTTTGGCAGCTTGAAGCCCAAGTTTTAGGGCTAAAATTTGGCACTTGAAGAGGAGCTAGGGGGGACGACACAAGGCTATTATTTAGGGATTTATTTTATTTGGATAATAAGCAGATAAAGGCTATTTTTGAGGAGATAATAGATCAAGATAAGGGAAAAGATGAGAGCTCATCCAGGAGGCTTGAGTTGGCCGAAAATCAAACTCTGTGAAGGAGGGGAAATCGGTTTAGTATAGGCTAAGTATGTGCCAAATTCTTCATTATGTTCTCTGAAAATTCTCTCAAGATTTCTCTTTTATTTTCGGTAAACTTGAACCCTCTCTTCTCTTTTCTTTTTCTGACAGAAACCAAAACTTCTTAGAT
The DNA here is from genome assembly GCA_005393395.2 of Gossypium australe. Lineage (NCBI taxonomy): Eukaryota > Viridiplantae > Streptophyta > Magnoliopsida > Malvales > Malvaceae > Gossypium > Gossypium australe. The sequence continues at coordinate 51,586,072 of CM016615.1, read as the reverse complement.
CTCAATTGCCGAAACCCCACCATTCTTTTTCTCTTTTCTTTTGGCCTAATCTCTCTATCCATTCCTTGCTTATCTTTTCAAATTCTTTGTTCTTCCAAAAGCCGAAATCCCTAAGATCTCACCTTCTGAAGTTGCCGAATCTTCTTCAGTGGAGTCTGCTTGTGCCGAATGTTGAAGGAAACTATAGGTAAGTGTCGATTTCGAGATTCCAATCTTTTTTTGGCTTTTAGAGACTCTAGCCAAATGGCTATATGGAAACTAATTTTGGGTTTTTCTTTCTTTTGCGGCACAGTGGGATTTGTAGGAGATCCCAATCGCCAAGGTTTTTTTCACTAGTAGCGTTCAAACCATCCTATTTCCGGGATCTAATCAGTTTAGGTAAGGAGATTTTTTTATTTAAATATATGAAATCAGGTAGAACACTAACCATGGCTGAATATAGGAGAGGCCCTATTTTCACATCTTTCCGGCTTTTTGAGCAAAGTTGTAGATAGAAGGCAGTAGATCGATTTAGCAAGGGTATCGACATTAACCAGGTGTGTAACTTCTCACGCCATTAGATTGAATGCTAATATATATATGTGTAATAAATCTGTTATGCTTTGTTAAATGCCGAAATCCCTGCATAACGTTTGAATACCCGAGGAGGGTAAAGGCTAAATATCAGGTTAGTGATTTCTGCCATTCCTCAGTGAATGTTTCTGTTAAAAACAATATGTTTTATATGACGATTTCTATGTATACTTGGGGTTGGGTGATTGATGAAAGTGGAAGTGATCTGTTCTGGTGGCTTATGCCATTTCAGCCTGGTGACTCTGTCACAACTTTGACGATGAGCAGCTAACTGCAGCATGACTGCCATTTATGGTGTGTAGCAGTGTGGGTTGATTGTAGAAATCCCCAATGGTGTGATTGGCAGGTAAAGGGTGGTGTGTAGCAGATGGAAACCTAGGATTGGGTTGGGTTTTATGTATGTCATCTTCTATATTATGTTCTACATTCTGATCTGTGGGCTAAGGCCCAATCTGATGGTGCACGAGGGTTGCACACTGAGTTTCGTGACTCACTCTATTTTTTAACAATTTCAGCTAGCACCTAGTGCATCGGACCGGGCTGGAGAGGAGCGCGAGGTGGCCATGCGAGAGAATACTTGATCCAGTAGAAGATTTTACTTAAAATATTGTTTTTTTTATATTTTTGATTAAGGGATTTCAATTTCGTTGTAATAAGGCCTTGGGCCACTAGACTATTATTTATGTTTCGATTCTATGTTGGGCTTTTATTAATGGCCCTTTAAATTTTATGTTTAAATTAAGTTAAGACATGTATAGAATATTGGTTTTTAATTAAAAGTTCATCAAGGTAATCTATAACTTTATATTTTATATAAACTTAATAAATTATTAAGTTTTTGGTATAAATACTTAAACCTGATAATTGTTTTTTTTCAAACTGCTACATCTTTTTGTAAAACTTCCTTAGTGACATGCCAGATCCAGTTGTAGTGTTTGGGCCGGGTTTGGGGTGTTACAAAGTCGACCCACCCAGTCCTACACACCAAGAGTGCAGCCGAGCTGCCTATATCAATGCAGCAAAGCTGCCAATAACAGTATACGCGGCTGAGCCACTAAAATCAGTATAACGTGGCATAGCCACCAATACAGTACTTCCTCCATAAGCATAACACAACCCAATGCAGCATGTCGTGTATGTCATGCTCAATCATTACACGTGTATGCAAAATGGCCATGCTTAGTAATAGTCATTTCAACGCATATTAACAGCAAATCAGACACACGCCTACAGTCAAGTCGATTAAACCACAGTCATACAGTCACAGTCAAATCGTGGCACCAAAATCAGTCTTTTACCCTCAGGGGAAAAATAGTCATTTTACCTTATAAGGGTATTTCGATAATCCTACCCTACAGGGGTAATTCAGTAATTCTACTCATAACTAATCCATGTATGCAGTGCATCTCAGACATAATCAATCATACAATTAACACATACAACACTAGTAATACCCCGAGGGTACAACGGTCATTTAATCAGTTAAGGGTAAAACGATCATTTCGCCCCGTAAGGGCATCTCAGTAATTTTACCCATCGAGGGTATTTCATTAATTTTGTAGTCCAAGGGTATTTCAGTAATTTCACAAATCAGGGGTATTTCGGTAATTTCATAAATTAGAGGTATTTCAGTAATTTTACAAATCGAGAATATCTCAGTAATTTTGCAAACCAAGGGTATTTCAGTAATTTTGTAAACTAAGGGTATTTCAGTAATTTTGTAAACTAAGGGTATTTCAGTAATTTTGTAAACTAAGGGTATTTCAGTAATTTTGTAAACCAAGGAATTCTAAACAGAGATAACGATGCGAATGGGCCTAGGGCCCATTCTCGGCCCAAATGGACCCACACGTTTGTGTGGCCCATTTAGCCCAAATCTAGCCACAGATATGAGATTCACATAGACCAGTTCACTATCTACCACACAATCATACAAATTATTCCTATGGGCCCGCAAGCCCTACATGGCCCTTTACGGCCCATTTTGGCCCAAACAGCCCAACCCACAAGAACACTCATGATGGCCTCAACTATCGCATCGAAGCCCCCACACGTGTGCTCACACGCTCGTGTGGCTACCATTGCCATGTGACCGGCATTTCGGCATTTGCCGCTCTACAGCTAGAGTAGTGCGAAATAGACACCTAATAGGAATCTGGAGTTCATCCGCGCTCCGAACACTCCTATGCCCAAACTCCAACCTAGGTATGCTTACTCTCCTCATAGATTGCTCTATTTAAAGCTAGCTTCTCACCTTCCCTCTTGCTAGCTTCCCGATGTGCGATCCCTCCTTCAGCAGAGTTTAATTCCAACACAAACTCTGGCCATCCCAACTTAGCAAAATAAATATCCCTTTTTGCTTGTGATGGGATTCGAACTCAGGCTCCCTTGTAACATAATCCATGCCGCTAGCCACTTTACCAACTAGCTCATTGTTGTCTTCAAACATGCGCAACTAAATATAAGTCTATGGCTAAAATCTAAGTTCATTTAAAAAAGAAATCAAAATGAAATGCAAGCGCCAATACTTGAACCCTGGACCCCTTGCTTCCTTGTGTGGCGTCATTCCCTTGTCTCCCATGTGGCGCCATTTGCCACTAGACCACAACTCTTTTAGTGTCATTTTTCTCCACATTTTATTCTTAAAGGATACTTACTAACTCCCAGGGTTTTATTCACCTAAAACCAAAATTTTCCTAAAGCCCTGGTTTGATCCCTAGACTTCATGGAAGCTCCCTAACCTTCCAAAATCACTCACCTAATAGGTCCAACTTGCATTAGAGCCGTTCTCTTGTTCTCAAAAATTTTAAACGCTCCCGTGCCCAAGGCCCAATTCTACTAGGCCCAACTTCGGGTCGTTACATACGCATTCCAAAAACTTGTAGTGCGTAGATTTGTTCAAGTATACACAGTCATTATCAAGTAATAAGTAAAAGAGTTATCGTCTCCACAAGGGTTGTATTTGTTAATCAAATAATTTCAAAATTATGAATTTACAAGTTGGTAAAGAAAACACAATAATTTTGAAGTGATAGATGTTAAAATTAAATTAATTAAATAAATGTAAGTTAATTTAAATGTAAATGAAATGAAATGAAATGCAAGGTGATGGTTCAGCAGCAATTTTAACAAGTGAACAACAATAACATGAATAAGCTAGAATAATTACAACATTTGACTCAATTCATTTTTCATCATGTTTAACAATGTTCGAAAAATATTTCATGGCAACTCGGTCGTTTATTAACTAGGAATCTTATATAAGATCAATTGAATCTTATACTTAGAAAAATATGCATAAAAAATATGCATAAACCATTGTCATAATTTAACTAAGGATTCCTTAGAAATTATGTGAAGTAATAGAGACAGATTAGGTTTGAAACAAAATAATCACATAAATCTAAAGTTATGCAAGGTAGTAAGTTCTCTTAGTATATTACGAACCAAAAATTTATTCTGATTAAGATATAAATTAGGCATGCATCTTCCAATTATCGTGTACATCAATCGCCATTTGGTTAGGATCGATCAACTAATTTTAATGCTGTTAGAATTAAGTTGCCCAACTCCTCATTTAAATAAAATACAGTGGTAAAATAAAATAAAAGTAAAATCCATATAGAACTGTACTTCTTTTATTTTATTTTAGAATAAGGTTTTTTAAACCTTATTAAAACTCCATCTATTTTACATTGATTAGAATAAGGTGTTTCAATCTTACTACACTCCTATTAGAATATGGCTTTGCAAGCCTATAAATAGACATAGTTTATTCCTCTTGTAATTATTCAAATTCGACATAGTGAATTTTCTTCTCCTCTACCCGTGGTTTTTTCCCGAAAGGGTTTCCACGTAAAATCTGTATGTTCTTTATTTTATTTCTCTTTTCTTTGCAATAAATTGTCATTACCGACATTCTATTTTATTGTCACAAGTTTGTACCAGAGCTTTCGGGTTGTTCATCTCGATCATGGTAATGACATCTTTGAAGTATGAAATTTCGCTGTTGGATCGCAACACCAGATTTGCGATGTGGCAGATTAAGATGCAAGCAGTTCTTGCGCAGATAAATTTGGAGGATGCCCTGCTAGGGATAGATAAGATGCCTTCGACATTAACAGATGAAGAGAAGGAGCGTAAGGATCGAAAGGCATTAACAAAATTATATTTGCATTTTTCCAATGAAATTTTGCAGGATGTGATGAATGAGAAGACCGCCGCTACATTATGGAAGAGGCTGGAACAAATATGTATGTCGAAAACTCTAACAAGTAAGTTGCATATGAAGCAGCGTCTTTATGCTTATCGTTTGGAGGAAGGTGCATCCGTACACGAACACTTAATAGTGTTTAAAGAAATTCTCTCAAACTTGGAGGCCATGGAGGTTCAGTATGATTAGGAAGATCTAGGGTTGATTCTACTTTGTTTGTTGCCCCCGTCTTATTCAACTTTTAGAGACATGATTTTATATAGCCGCAAGTCTCTCACAGTTGATGAGGTTTATGACTCTCTGACCTTGTATGATAAGATGAAGCATCTTGTGGTTAAACCCGACTCTCAGAGAGAGGGTCTCATATTTCGTGGGAGACAATATCAGAATGTTGATGATGATCATGGAAGGACATAAGAACGGAATCCTAGCGGTAAATCTAAGGGTATATCGAAGTTTTCAAATAGAGGTAAAACTTGTAACTTCTACAAGATGAAAGGGCACATTAAATTTGAGTGCTATAAGCTACAGAACAAGATTAAGGGAGGCTGCGAATCAAAAGGGAAAACAACCTGAAAATTTGGGTGAAGCTGATGCTGTAGAAGACTACAGCGATGGTCAACTTCTAGTCACTTCTATCAACAATTCTAAAGTGAGTGAGGAGTGGATACTTGATTCAGGCTGCACCTTCCACATGAGTCCCAATCAGGATTGGTTTACAACTTACGAAATAGTGTCTAAAGGGGTTGTTTTGATGAGAAATAATGCTTCGTGTAAAATCGTAGGTGTTGGAACAATTAAAGTTAAGATGTTTGATGGAGTTGTCAGAACACTTAGTGACGTGCGACATATTCCAGAATTGAAGAGAAATTTAATTTCGTTGAGTACTTTTGATTCAAAAGGGTACAGATACATAGCTGAAAGTGGGGTTTTAAAGATTTCCAAAGGTTCCCTTGTTGTGATGAAAGGGCAGAGAAAGACTACCAAGTTATATGTTTTGTAGGGTTTTACTGTTACTGGTGATGCAGCTATCGCTTCCTCTTCCTTGTCAGATGATGATATTACTAAACTTTGGCATATGTGCCTAGGGCATATGAGTAAAAATGGCATGGCAGAATTGAGCAAAAGAGGACTTCTTGATGGGCAAGGAATTTGCAAACTGAAGTTCTGTGAGCACTGTGTTTTGGGGAAGCAAAAGAGAATTCGATTCACCAAAAGAATCCATAACACGAAGGGAATGTTGGAGTATCTTCATTTTGATCTGTGGGGGCCATGTAGAGTGCCTTTGAGAGGTAGAGTTAATTATATGCTAACTTTTATTGATGATTTGTCCAGAAAAGTTTGGGCGTTCTTCCTGAAGCAGAAAAGCGATGTGTTTTCCGCATTTATGTCTTGGAAAATTATGATTGAAAAAAAGACGGGAAAATAAATAAAATACCTCCGCACAGATAATGGCTTAGAGTTCTATTCTGATGAGTTTAATAAACTGTACAAATCAGAAGAGATCGTGAGACACTTGACAATTCGTCATACTCCATAGCAAACGGTGTTGAAGAACAAATGAACAGAACGATCATGGAGAAGGTTCGTTGTATTTTGTCAAATGCCAACCTACCAAAGTCGTTTTGGGTAGAAGTAGCCTCTACTGCATGTTTTTTGATCAACCTATCTCCATCTGTTGCCATTGAGAAAAAACCTCCACAAGAGGTATGGTCTGGTAATCCTACTAATTATTCTGATTTAAAGATTTTTGGGTGTCCTGCGTATGCTCATATTGATAATGGAAAATTGGAACTGTGGTCCATTAAATGTGTTTTTCTTGGTTATAAAGCTAGTGTAAAATGGTATAAGTTATGGTGTCCTAAAAATAGAAATGTTGTGATTAGCAGATATGTTGTTTTTGATGAAACTGCTATGCTACCTAACTTATCTCTTAAAGACTCTTCAATAAAGAAAATCAAAAGTAGGTGGAGCATCGGATTAATACAGAGTCGACTCCTCAAGCCAGTACAAAAATTGAGAATAGAGTTGCTTCTTCACCACAATACTCTATCGCCAAAAATAGAACTAGAAGAGAAATTAAACCTCCAAAGAAGTATGCCTAGGCTGATCTAGTTGCTTATGCTTTAAATGTGGCTGAAGATATAGATGCAAACCAAGATCCATCTAATTATTCTAAGGCGGTTAGTGTGAAGACTTAGAAAAGTGGATGTTTGCTATGTAAGAAAATATGGAATCACTCCATAAAAACAGAACATGGGATCTTGTGAAACTTCCTAAAGGTAAAAAGGTTTTTCATTGTAAATGGGTATTTAAAAAGAAATAAGGGACTCAAGGAGTTGAAGAACCCAGATATAAAGCAAAGCTTGTTGCAAAGGGTTACAGTCAAATTCCAGGAGTGGACTTCACAGATGTGTTCTCCCTAGTAGTGAAGCATAGTTCGATTCGAGCTTTGCTTGGTATTGTGGCCATGCATGATTTGGAGCTTGAAAAGTTAGATGTAAAAACTGCATTTTTGCATGGAGAACTTGAGGAGGATATTTACATGCAACAACCAGAGGGTTTTACAGTCTCAGAAAAAGAGGACTATGTTTGCTTGCTGAAAAGACCCTTTATGGTTTGAAACAATCACCAAGACAGTGGTACAAGAGGTTTGATTCCTTTATGACTTCTCATGATTTCAAAAGAAGTAGTTTTAACAGTTGTGTTTACTTTAAGAAAAACAATTATGGTTCTTTTGTGTATCTAATTCTTTATGTTGATGACATGTTGATAGTAGCAAAAGATAAAGGAGAGGTAAGAATGGTTAAAGCTCAACTAAGTGAAGAATTTGAGATGAAAGATTTGGAACCAGCAAAGACGATACTTGGAATGGAGATTCTCAGAGATAGAAAAACAAGTAAATTGTACCTAAGTCAGAAGGGGTACATTGAGAAAGTTGTTTGTAGGTTCAATATGCAGAGTGCTAAGCCAGTTAGTACTCTTTTAGCATCCCATTTCAGACTTTCATCGACTTTGTCCCCACAATCAGATGATGAGATTGAGTACATGTCACATGTTCCATACTCTAGTGCAGTGGGATCTCTCAGGTATGCTATGGTTTGTTCACGTCCAGATTTATCATATGCAGTTAATGCAGTTAGCAGATACATGGCGAATCCCGATAAAGAACATTGGAAAGCAATTCATGGATTTTAAGATACTTACGAGGTACTACTGATGTTTTCTTACAATTTGGAAGAACTAGAGATGGAGTCATTGGGTATGTTGATGCTGATTTGTTGGAGACCTTGATAGAAGGAGATCTCTCACAGGTTATGTCTTTACAATCGGAGGTTGTGCAATCAGTTGGAAAGCCACTTTGCAAACTACTGTCGCTTTGTCTACCATTGACGCTGAGTACATGGCGATTACTTAGGCTTGTAAAGAAGCTATTTGGTTGAAGGGACTCTTAGTGAACTCAATGAAGACTTTCAAATCAGTACAATATTTTGTGATAGTCAGAGTGCAATCTTCCTTACAAAAGATCAAATGTTTCATGAGAGAACAAAACACATTGATGTTTGGTATCATTTTGTTCGTGATATTATTGCTCTTGGTGATATTGTTGTGAGCAAAGTTAGTACTCATGAAAATCCTGCAGATATGATGACTAAGTCACTTCCTATAACTAAGTTTGAGCATTGCTAAGACTTGGTTGGTGTTCATTGTTGAAGTTAAACCTTTTAGGGATTTTATGGAATAGGTAGAGAACTTGTTCGTTGAGAGTTGGCGATGAAGAACTTGTTCATTGAGAATTCGTGTCAAGGTGGAGATTGTTAGAATTAAATGATCCGGATTCTTATTTAAATAAAATACAGTGGTAAAATAAAATAAAAGTAAAATCTATATAGAATTGCACTTCTTTTATTTTATTTTAGAATAAGGTTTTTTAAACCTTATTAAACTCATCTATTTTATATTGATTAGAATAAGGTGCTTCAATCATACTATACTCCTATTAGAATATGGCTTTACAAGCCTATAAATAGACATAGCCTATTCCTCTTCTAATTATTCGAATTCGACATAGTGAATTTTCTTCTCCTCTACCCGTGGTTTTTTCCTGAAAGGTTTCCACGTAAAATTCGTAACAGCCCAATTTTAGCTAAATCATAACAGTGGTTTTAAAACCACGAATTCGATGCCAAAAATTTATTTTAATATTATTTTTTGTGTTTAGAGCATGATAGCATGTATGTGTAAAAATTTCGTGAGCTAATTTTATATTTTAATTGCTCAATTTGAGAAAAAGGACTAAATCACGTAAAATGGAAAAGTTGCATTCTATTAGTTAAAGGTTTCAATTGGCCTTGGTTTTTAATTATAATGGCCTTAAATGGTAATTAGACCATTTTAGATGTTAATGCACATTAATGGACATGGCTAGAGGTGATTACGGGCCGGGCTGGGCCAGGCCCAAACAAAATTTTAGGCCCATTTTCTAGGCCCGGGCCCGGCCCGGCCCAAAATATGGGCCTAAAAATTTGTCCAAGCCCGGCCTGAAAGAAAATTGATAAACCCGAGCCCGGCCCGGCCCGACCCATATTAAATTTTTTTAGCTTTTTTCATTAAATAAAAAATTTTAAAACAAATATTAAAACAAAAAAGTAAAAAAATATGTAAATTTAAAAAGTATATTTGATTAAAAATAAAATATATATTTAATATATTATTCAGGCCGAGCCGCGCCGGGCTTGGGCCAAAAAAGTTTTACCCAAAGCCTGACCCATTTTCTAAATGAGCCTCGTTTTTTGCCCAAACCCATATTTCGGGCCTATATTTTTACCTGAACCCTCCCATTTTTCGGGCGGGCCGTCGTGCTGGGCTGGGTAGCCCAACCCATGATCACCTCTAGACATGGCTTATGTGTTTTTAAAGTTTATTAACTAAGGTTAATTTAGTAAAAATGTTAATAACCATAAAATAAATAAAACAAAGTTAAAATAAGCCTAAATATCATCATCTTCAACCGAAATTAAAAGAGGAAGAAGTCATGGGAGAGCATTTAGGGTTCGACACACATTTAGATTTATTAAGGTACGGTTTGAGCTCGATTTTTGATGATTTTTATGTTTTTGAGATCGTTGCTTTGTATTCTAGCTAGCCCGTACCTTAGATTTTGAAATTGTTAAAGGTTTAACAAGTTGCCATTGTTGAATGCTTGAGTAATTTGATGAATTATGATAGATTATGAAAGTTTGTTAATAGTTAAACTAGTTTTGTCAAGTGATTTTTGACAAAAATGTCAAAAAGGGATTAAATTGTGAAATATACAAATTGAGTGGTTGAAAAGTGAAATAAATGAAAACTTTAGGCTGCTAGGAAGTTTTATGAAATTTGGCCAAGCTTGGGTTTAAAGAAATTATGTGAATTTTGTGTATTTGTGCAAGAGGGACTAAATGTGAAAGTTTAGGGGCTAAAGTGCAAATAGGCCTAAATGTTTTTTTTGGACTAATTTGAATGAGTGGTTGGTTAAAGAAGTTAATTTTGAATATATTTAGATCAAGAAAAGAGGAATCTAGAATTAGATCGGGGGAAAGGCAAGATTATCGAATAATTGACTCATTCCGTCGTTTTTACTCGAGGTAAGTTTGTATGTGGAAATTTCATTATATATATATATATATATATATGTTAATTGCTTTGATATCATATAAACTGTGTTTATGAGATACGAATAATATTTGAATTTTAAATACGATTCTACAGAAATATTCGAAGATGGAATTGACAAGCTAAAAGTCTCGGTTGAACCTTAGGAATAGATTTTGGATACTGATGATATGTTATAAGATGATATACCGATTTGGCTTCGGGCCATGCATATCGGATGTGTTGGCTTCGGGCCACGATATCGGCACTACGGGTGCGAGTGATACCTCGGGCCATGGTATAGGTATTTTGGAAAGGAGTTACCTTGATTTGGCTACGGGCCATGGTATAGGAACTCTGGATAAGCTACCTTGATTTGGCTATGGGCCATGGTATAGGTATTTCAGAAAGGAGTTACCTTGATTTGGCTTCGGGCCATGGTATAGGTACTCCGAGATAAGTTACCTTGGTTTGGCTTCGGGCCATGGTATAGGTACTTATCGATTGAGATTCTTGAGTTTTCGACTTCTATTCCGAATGGTTTAACGGGTAAATGAATGATGTGGTTGAGAAAGAGATTAGTACGAGGCGATACAGGTACGTACAGAACCTATTTGAGTATTAAATAGAGAAAGATCGATGAGATGGTATTGGATCATGTTTTGAGACATGAGAAAGGTTTGTAGTTAATGTGTATACAGTGATGTTATGTATAATTGGTTGATATGTATTTATATGATGAATTAAGTTATTAACATACAAGCTTACTGTTAGAAATGGTTTGTAAATGCATATGTTTTGGTTGTATATATAGCCATGAGTGATGGCTTATTTGGTATGTTTAGTATGAAAATGGTTATGGTTTTATAGTTGCAAATGGTTAAATTGATTTATGGAGTTTAATGCCTGAGAAATACTTTGGTAAAGTATGATTTTAGGAGTTGAGTTGATAAGTATTTGAATAGGTATTTGGCATTGAATTGAGTATTGAATTTGGTTGAAATGAATATGGTATGAATGGTGCTTTTGGTTGATGATTTTGGCTGCCTATTGGTTGATGAAATGGTACTATTTTGGTTGTTTAGGTGACCATGAGTAAGGGTGGAAATTGGCCTTGCAAATGGCCTATTTTTGTCCACACGGGCAGAGACACGGGCATGTGTCTTAGCCGTGTGCGACACACAATCATACTATACGGCCGTGTGTCCCTTGGTGTTGAAAATAATATGAAGTCAGTATAATCCACATGGTCTCACACACGACTGTGTGGCACAAGTCAGTATACCCTCTAGATGGCACACAGCCTAGCACATGGGCATGTGACTTGCCCGTGTTGCATAAGTCAGTATACCCTACAGGTTTGGCACGACCTAGTATACGGCCTAGTACACGGGCATGTGTGGCCGCTACGAAGGGTACACGGGCTAGACACATGGGCGTGTGGTCAGACATGTGACCCAAGTCAGTATGTATACCCCGTCACACGGCCTTTGACACGGGCGTGTCTGAAGCTGTGTGAGGCACACAGCCTGTTCACACGAACGTGTCACCCCTGAATGATTGAAAATTTTCTAAGTTTTCCCAGAATTTTGTATGTTATCAGTTTAGTCTCGAATCACTTTTAAAGCATGTTTAAGGCCTCGTAGGCCCTTATAAGGGACTATGTGATTGTATTAAACGACTTATGAGAATGAATGCTTTATGTTTGATAAATGTATGCTATTTGTTATGAATTGATCGGTAATACCTCGTAACCCTATTCTGACGGTGAATACGGGTGAGGAGTGTTACAAAATCTGTGTGTTCTTTATTTTATTTCTCTTTTCTTTACAATTTATTGTCATTACCAACATTCTATTTTATTTTCACAAATGCATTCAAACATATTTTAATACATGAAATACATAATGATTTTAATTGGAAGCATGAACGACTGAGGCACAAAACATCATAAGCATGAATCAAATGAACTTTATCAAATTAATGTAATCATTCTAGCTTATAAAAATTTAAGTCATCATTGTCAATGGAAAACCATCAAAACAATTTGCAAACATTTTGAATAAAAATAAGATTAAGGAAGAAGAAACTCTTGATGATTTTGGCGGTTCTCCGAAAACCGATCATGGTGGCTTCCTCCGATTCTTGGATTGCAAAATGCTCCTCAAGGTGGCCGACCAAGAGTGGTTTTCCTCAAGGTAAAATTATAGTTAAAGGAGATGGGGAAATTGAAAAGTTTATGTGTGGAAGGGAGAAAAGAAATGTTATGAATGAATGATGAGGGATTAAGGAATAAGAAGTGGGGGCTGGTATTTATAGTAGAGAGATGACATAGGAGTTCTCTAAAAATAGCTTGAAGATCCCTTGGTTCTTTCCTTTGCTTGGTTGGACATGAAGTGTGGCGAGGGAGGTTGATGGTTGCTTGATTCATGTTTGACTTCATGCATGATTATTTCATGCATGAATCATGCAAGGGGTTTGACGGTTTATTGGGTATTAGTTGAGAGTTGATTTCTGATTCTTTCAATAGTGCAAGGGCCTTAAAATTAATTTATCCCAAAGCTGATTTGGGCTGCTCTTGATGGCTTGCCAAATTTGGGTCATTCTCCCCCCTTGTTGGACGGTTTTGACAACCCAATTGAAAGCAAACTTCAGTCTTTTCAGCAACTATCTTTCAAATTGGGTTGAATTAGATTTGTGAGTCCAATTTAATGAGTTTGTCATCCACATGGAGTAAGAATTAACTTGTGTCCATATGATATTAATTAGCTCTCATAGTTGTTAATTCAATGGTCTCACTGCAACAATTAAAACACAGAAATTACTATGTAACATAAAATAGTTAAATTATGCAAAATTTAATACATAAATTCATAAAATTGCGTACTTTATAAAATTATGCCCATTGTCTCAATATGAACAAAAATCATCCAATTAAATATCCATATACTCGATAGTAACATAAATTCTAAGTAAAAAGGTGATATAAACAACTATAATAAATCTATGTAATTTAGAGTTTACATCGCTGTAGCTGAACTATGATCTTACACCTCACAGTTCCTGTGATTAATGTCCCAACATACTATCCATGATTAATGTCTCGGCAGGCTATCCCATTAATGTCCCGACGGACTATCTATGATGCTAAAGTGTTTTTCACCTAAGGTCTTACTCATGTTATTGTGAAATCATCACTTGATGCCATAGCATCTTTCAACTATGGTCTTACACAAAATAACTCCGTGTTTACCATCTCAATGGACTATCAAAGGATACCATAATCTCAATGGACTATCAAAGGACACCATAACATCTTTTAGCTATGGTCTTACTCACTTATATCATGATGCCATAGCATCTTTTAGCTATGGTCTTACTCATTTTTAGGCGTTTAGCCTCCGTTTGGTCCCATGGCCTAGCCATGATTGTAACACCCCTTACCCGTATTCGATGTCGGAACAGGGTACGAGGTAGTACCAGACCTAAACACAAGCATTCATACAAAACCAAGACATGGAATTCCACTCAAATTTAAAACCTTTCAAACACATTCATATTGTCCTTAATACGAGCCTACGAGGCCCAAAATATACATTAGGAGTGGTTCAGGACTAAACCAAGAACTTCAGAAAACTTTCGGAAAACCTAGAAAATTTTCCATGAAAAAGGTCCACAGGCCCGTGTGGGTGAAGGGAAACGCCTGTGTGACATATTACAGGCCCGTGCTTCAGGCCGTGTCTAAAATAGGGGACATTCTATTTATGACGTCATCAACCAAATAAGGTCACACGACCAAGGCACATGCCCGTGTCCTTAGGCCGTGTGGCAAATTAAATTCCAAAAATTAAATGCAGACTTCACACGACTTGGGCACATGCCCATGTCCTATGGCCGTGCCTCTCACACGGCCGAGACACATGGCCGTGTCTTGTGCCCATGTGTTTACTACTGGACATTTTGTTTCCTGAAACTAAGGTGTAGGGGACACACGGCCAAAACACACGCCCTTGGGGCAAACCGTGTGTCACACACGGCCTAGACACAAGCCCGTGTGTCTATTCGTGTGGACAACTTTGAGGCTATTTTCCAAGCCATTTGTCACCCTCAATAACACATGCACACTTACACATTTCAATGACATCTAACATGGCATAAATAAGCACTTAAACATTCATAAACATAGCTCATACATGGCAACTTCTTATCAATTTATACTTGCTTAAGACTCCATATAATGACAAATCCAATTTTACCAACTCATATACAAATAAGCATCATTCCCTAGATTGCATGCATGCATTTTCATACCAACATACACACACACAAAACTACCATCATTCATCAAACTCAAATTTAGTAAATCACATGACCATAGGCTATATCATAATGACATTGGCACATGTATGCATATATGAATAGGTTTACAACCCAATAATCAATATGAGCCACATCCCATGGCCTTATACAAAATGAATCAAATATCATCATAAGCCAACACATTTGGCTAAATCAATATGACATATAACAAAAAGACCAAGTCCCTATACATGCCATACTCAAAATGTTGAGACTAACTATACCCAAAAGTTCCAATAGATAGTGTGATCGAGTCTCCGACGTCCTTCGATCCTCGAGCTAGCTTCGCGATACTATAAGAAAATGGAAAAGAAAGGGGAGTAAGCATAAAGCTTAGTAAGTTTGCATGTAAATAATTAACAACATTAACCATACATTATTGTACAAATAACATAATATAATTTATCACGATGTCATCAAGTATCATAGATACATTTTAAATCGTGTCATTTACATAATGTACAAGAAAACTCGTGTTCATGATTTATTCATTCACTTCTTACCAAGATCTCATCAATTTATAATCTTGATATTTGTGAGCTTTGTGTACATACCTGTACCCTTTCAACCTGATCATACCTTGTCATTTTATTGACATAATCTTTGGATTACCCGTTGAACCACTTGGAATACTAAAGGATACTCGGGAATCACATACACATAGAATCATACCAATGCCATATCCCAGATATAGTCTTACATGGGATCACATATCAATGCCTATAGCCAAGCTCTGGTTGTACATGATTCTCATATCGATGCCATGTCCCAGATATGGTCTTACATGAAATCTTATAACGATGCCATATCCTAGATATGGTCTTACACGTAAACTCATAACCCTAATGTCATGACATTTGTATCCTAACTATTCTTAAGGTTCAACTGGGATTTCGAGGTATCAAATCTTCATCAAATCGTCATCGAGTCAACATTAATCGAATCCATGAAGACAATTTCACAATTTATGCAATATTAAAGCATTAAATACCTGAATATGAAATGTTGCATTATTTACACACGAACTTACCTCGGTACAAAATATGGCTAACTATTTGATTTAGTCCACAACCTTGTTCTTTCCTCGGTTTAGGTCCGGACTCCATTTTTCTTTATCTATAATAGCAAATTTAGCTCATTTAATTATCACATTGTTCAAATCAGTCCAAAAACCATACTTTGGCAAAATTACATTTTTGCCCTTAGACTTTCACATATTTACAAATTAGTCCCTAGGCTCGTAAAGTGAAATGTACTCATTTTCTTTGTTACCCAAGCTAGGCTGAACCTGTACCATGCTTATACCAGCCCACATTTTTCATCAAATCACATTTCTACTACCCATTTTTACAACCTTTATAATTATGCCCTTTTAGGTGTTTTCATCAAAAATCACTTTGTAAAAGATGTCTATTACACATCAAACTTTCATAATCTACCATGAAACATCAAAACACATGCATGTCACACATGGGTAAATTTTTAAACATGAACCCTAGCTCAAATAAATGGTGGGAATAGCTAGATCGGTTGATAACTTAAAAAACGTAAAGAACATTAAAAACAGGGTTAGGATGCACTTACTATCAAGCATGAAAGTTGAAGAAACCCTGGCTATGGTGTTCTTGAGAATTCCGGCCAAGCATGGAGAAGATGGACAAGATTTTTGACTTATTTTTCTTTTTAATTCTTTTATTAACCAAATGACCAAAATGCCCCTAAAGCCTTTCTTTGAAATTTTTCCTAAGCATGTCCATTTTTGTCCATAAAAATAGAAATTGGTCAAATTGCTATTTAAGACCCTCCAATTAAAAATCCATGGCAATTTCATGCTCAAAGCTTCTAGAACATATATTTTGCAACTTATTCAATTTAGTCCTAATTATCAAATTGGACACTTTATGCATAAAATTTCTTCATGAAATTTTTACACAATCATGCAAACATATCATGGACCTCAAAACAATCATAAAACATATATTTCTACTTCGTAATTATGGTCTCGAAACCATTATTCTGACTAGGCCCAAAATCGGGATGTTACAACTTCCCCCTTAGGATTTTCGTCCCCGAAAATCTTACCGGTGAAAAGGTTTGGGTACTATTTTCTCATGGCTTTCTCGGGTTCCTATGTAGCCTCTTCAACCCCATGCCTTTGCCACAAAAATTTAACAAGAGAAATACTTTTATTTCTCAATTGTTTGACTTCCTGAGCCAAAATCCTAACCGGTTCTTCTCTATAAGTCATATTCGGTCGAATCTCAACCTCTGTCGGTGAAATCACATGTGAAGGGTTTGATCAGTATCGGCGCAACATAGACACATGGAACACATCGTGGATCCGTTCCAACTCAAATAGTAATGCTAACCGGCCCTATCCTTTCGGTAATCTCATACGACATTATAAAACATGGACTCAACTTGCCCTTCCAGCCAAATCTGAGAACTCTCTTCCACGGAGACACTTTCAAGAATACCTTATCATCGACCTGGAACTCAATCTCTTTCCGTTTCAAATCTGTGTAGGATTTATATATATCTGAAGTGGCTTTCAAGCAATCACGTATTATCTTTACCTTTTCTTCAGTTTCTCTGACTAAATCAACTCTATGAATCTGATTCTCTCTAAGTTCGGTCCAATACAAGGGTGTTCTGCACTTACGCCCATACAATGCCTCATAAGGCGCCATCTTCAAACTCAACTGAAAACTATTGCTGTAGGAAAATTCCACTAATGATAAATACTTTTCCCAACTACCTTGGAACTCAAGAATACAACACCGTAGCATATCTTCAAGAATCTGAATTACCCTTTCAGATTGACCATCAGTTTGCGGATGGAAAGTGGTACTGAAATTCAATTTCGTACCCAAAGCTTCTTGTAACCTTTTCCAAAATCACGAAGTGAACCTCGAATCTCTATTCGATATAATCGACAAAGGCACTCCGTGCAATCTTACAATTTCATAAATATATAATTCAGCTAGCTTATCAAGTGAGTAGTCAGTAGTACCAGAATAAAATGAGCTGATTTCGTAAGCCTATCAACCATAGCCCGAACGACCTCTTTCTTTTTCGGTGAGCTGATTCTTTTTTGGTGTCACGAGAAAACCCATCACAAAGTCCATAGTAATTCTATCGCATTTCCACTCGGGAACCATCACAGGCTGAAGTAAACCTGAAGATACTTGGTGTTCGGCCGTTACTTATTGAAAAACCAAGCATCTCGACACAAACTCTGAAATGTCTCTTTTCATTCCTGGCCACCAATACATTTTCTTCAAGTCATTATACATATTTGTATTGCCCAGACGAACAGATAAACATCCACTATGTGCCTTGTGAAAAATTTTTCGAATAAGCTCATCATCTCTCGATACACAGACCCTATCTCGGAACATCAAACATCCATCAAAACTAATCTAAAAGTCTGACTCCATGCCCGATTCACATTAAACTCTTTTAGCTTGCAAATTATTGTCGCCTTTCTAAGCTTCACAAATCTTTTGAAGAAACATTGGTCTAGCTCTCAACTCAGCTAGAATAGAACCATCATCTAATAAAGCCAACGCTGTTTTCATATCCCTCAATACGAACAAGGATTTCCTACTCAAGGCATCGACAACCATGTTTGCCTTTCCCGAGTGATAGTCAACCACTAGTTCATAATCTTTTATCAACTCTAGCCATCTCTGTTGTCTTTGGTTCAAATCCTTTTGAGTCATCAAGTACTTTAGACTTTTATGATCAATGAATACCCGACATTTCTTGCCATACAAATGGTGTCTCTAGATCTTCAATGCAAACACAATGGCCGCTAGCTCTAAATCATGTGTCAAATAGTTTTTCTCATGTGGTTTTAGCTGTCTTGAGGCATAAGCTATTACCTTCCCTTCCTGTATAAGTACACAACCCAATCTATTAAAGGATGCATCATTATAAACTACAAATTCTTTTCCCAGTTCAGGTTGTACTAAAATTGGAGCCTCAGTCAACAATGCCTTTAGTTTGTCAAAACTCTATTGGCACTTTTCTGTCCATTCGAACATGACATCTTTTTGTAACAACCTCGTCATCGGAGTAGTAATCGTGGAAAATTCTTTAACAAACCATCTGCAATAATTGGCTAAGCCTAGAAATCTTCTAACCTTTGACAAATTCCTCGATAGTTTCCATTCAACAATAGCCGAAATCTTACTCGGGTCAACTCGAATACCATCACCCGAAACAATGTGTCTCAAAAATCCGACTTCCTAAAGCCAAAACTCACTTTTACTAAACTTAGCATACAACTATTTATCTCTCAATGTTTGTAAAACAGTTCTCAAATGTTCAGCATGCTCGGACTCATTTCGAGAAGAAGTCAAAATATCGTCGATAAACACAACCACAAACTTATCTAAGTATGGTCTAAAAATCCGATTCAATAAATCCATAAACACAGCGGGAGCATTCGCCAAACCAAAAGGCATAACCAAAATTCATAGTGACCATACCTAGTCTGAAAAGCAGTTTTTGGCACATCCGAGTCTTTAACTTTCAACTGGTAGTAACCGGACCTCAAGTCAATCTTGGAAAATACTATGGCTCCCTTCAATTGGTCAAACAAATCATCTATTCTTGGCAAAGGATACTTATTCTTTATGGTCACCTTATTGAGCTATCGGTAGTCAATGCAAAGTCTTATAGTGCCATCTTCCTTTTTCACAAATAATATTGGTGCACCCCACGAAGAAAAACTAGGTCTCACATAACCTTTATTTGTCAATTCTTGCAACCGAGCTTTCAACTGCTTTAATTCGGTCGGAGCCATTCTGTACGGGGCAATCAAAATAGGTGCAGTACCAGAGACTAACTCAATACCAAATTCAACTTCTCTAACTGGAGGTAATCCGGGAAACTCTTTCGGAAACACATCCGAATACTCACATACTACTGGCACTGACTCAATTTTTAACTTAGACACTTCGGTATTCAACACAAAGGCAAGACAAGATTCGCACCCTTTTCTCATATACCTCTGAGCTATCATAGAAGAGATCAAAACTGGCAATCTACCCAATTCATCTGATTCAACCCGAAGAATATCACCACTTTCACATTTTAACTCAATAATTTTTCTTCCACAATTTACTACCACATCATTCATGGTCAACTAATTCGTACCAAGTATTATATCATATTTATCAAATGGGAAAAGCATAAGGTTAGCCAGAAAACAATGACCTCTAATCATCAAAGGATAAATCTTAAATAATTTGTCAACTAACACATACTTGCTTAATGGGTTTGACACTTTTATCACAAATTTTGTAGATTCAACAGGCATATTCATACTAGACAACAATTTCATACAAACATATGAATGGGTTGATCCCGGATCAGTCAAAGCAACAACATAAGTATCATAAAGAGAAAAAATACATGTAATCACATCAAAAGATGAAGCCTCTTCGCGAATGCGAATGGCATAAGTCCTCACAGGTGCTCTGCCTTTGGCCCTCACAGCTGGATCTCTAGGTGCACTTTTGTTACTCGCACCATTTCCGGGATTTCTTTATGGCCTTCCTCTGGGAGTAGTATTACTAGATCTCACACTCTAAAATTTCTCTTTTTCAACAATCTAAAGGCAATCTCTAATGAAATGATCTTGGGAACCATACTTGAAACAAGTTCGATCATTCATTCGACACTCTCCGGGGTGACGTCTACCACAATGCGGACATTCAGGTCTATTAGGTCGAGCATTACCCACACTGGCTATTGAATTAGTCTGAGCTTTATAACCTGAATACTATTTCCCATGGTTTCTGTTTGAAAACCTGATGTGAGACGGCCCAGGTTGATTTGAGTCATTCACGGGTTTGCCCGATCATCTACGAGGAGAATGTTGGCAAAGTCGAAAATGGGTAAAATAGTTTAAAATATGTGGAAGCTTAGCAAAGGGTTCTAGAATAAAGGATAAGTTTAAAAATTGTAGTAGGTTTGGTTAACAAAGAAATAATAAGGTCAAAACTTAGATGGCTCGGTTTAATAAACGGAAAACAAAGGATAGATAATTTGGGATAATTGGTGGAGATAGAAAATAGAACTTAAACTCGAGAAATGATTCAACACTAAAGAGTGTCACCCCGGTTTCTATTTGGTTTAAGGTGAATGATGGAATTCAAAAATGGACCTCAACCCGTTACTTAGCAAAGTAAGAACCGAAGGTATAAAAAGATGGACGAACGCCACACCAGGTTGGTGATAAGTTCGAAAGAAGAGAACGATTGACGCCACTAGCTTCGCTAGATAAGTTAGACCGAAACTCGTACAAATTTAGAGAGGAGTAATCTCACTCTTTGAACAAAGTTCATTCAAGTTGATAAAAATGGCAAAAGTCCTTTTACAATGAACAACAACAAATATTTATAGTGTTCAGCTAGGTAGCCGAATGGCCTAATTTTAAGCCTAATAACTAAGTAAAACTAATTTAGAATAAGCTAGAATATTCCAAAATTGAAGCCTTAATTTGCTGTGGCTGAATTCAGCTAATGGGAGCTCATGGGACGGCATTCTAGAAGGCTGAATGAACTTGGAGCCTTTACATGGTTCATGGTACAAGTCTAGGTTTGGCCTAGGCTTAATTAAGCTCCTTTAATTTCCATCTTTTGGCTGAAAAGTGACCGGCAATAAAGGAGGACGTAAATAGCCTTGAAGATGTGAAAATCGAGCTGGAAAAGTTTTGGGAGTGTGATCAATGGTCAGCTTAATGAGGAAGGAACCAGCTGAATACATTTGGAAAGCATTGGAGCTGAATAGGCATGTCCAGGTTTGGCCAAAGCTTTGAATAAGCTCAACCATTATGCAAGTTTTGCTGAAAAATTACCAACATTAAAATAAGTATTGGAACAGCCACCATGTGTTTAATTCAGCTTTAAAAACTCCATTGTCCTTTGAATTACACGAACTGCCACTTGGGGAAGAGGAATGAGCTGCTGAGTCTTAATTCCAACTGAAAAAAACTCCCTTAAATGTCAGCCATGCACTTGGACGTCCAATGTAGCGTACCTGCACCAATTAATTCAAAAAATAAGTTTCCCCCTTTGGACATATTAAATTTGGCAGCAGTGAACTTAAAAACCTACACATTAATTCTAATTATATCTCCTAATTAAATTATCTTAGATAAAGACATATTAATTAGCTGTAGGACTTAAGAAAACTTAATTGGCCTAAGGACAACTTAAATGGCTGTAGGAAGACAAATTAATTGAGCTCAAGACAAATTAAATAGCTTAAAACATATTTAATACTTAACTAAATTATTTAATTAACTTAAACTAAAATTAGCTAAATTTTTATTCCAGTAATTAAATAATTAAAATGAGCTAAGAGTGAGCTAATAACGAGCTCAATGAGCTGAATTTGAGCTCGAGCGAGCTGAACCGAGCTAAAATAAGCTTGCAGTAAGGTGCATGGGTTGCTCAAAGTTTGGCCTTCAGGGAGTGCGAGAGGATTGGGAAGTGAATCTTGGGTTGCCCCGAGTATGCTCACATCATCCTCCCCCTCTTCAAGGCGACTTGCCCACAATTCGAGCCGTTGGTTCTCTCAAACATAATTCCTTTTACTCGGCTTTCCTCGGTCGAACGGGGATAATGACAATTGAGTCAATTGAAAAGAATAGCCATGAGCTAGCAAATTGAAACACCCCAAACCCGGCCCACAAGCCTCGACCGGATCTGACATGTTCCTTCGGAAAAACTTAATTAAATTTCGTTTCATGTTTGATAAAATAGGTCGACTTAATAAAACAAGTTTGAGAATTTAGCGAGTTGGAAACCGAGTTGTAGTTCAAGTTTGTTTCTCTTTAAAAACGTTTCCTTCATAGTTAATAAGTTAAAAGAAATGCCGAATTTTAGAGCTTATTATAAAGTTGAAAAAAACCCGTAGGTGTTTAGGTGTTAAAACATTTGATGTTGTTTCAAGAAAAATGTTTAGTTACTTCATTTACAGATTATCGCATGAAAAATAAAACTTTAGAACATAAAACTTAAACAATTAAGTAGTGGCCTTATTACAACTGAATAAAATAAGCCCGAAATAAATCCCGAAACGTAATGAAGGAAATGTAATAGGTTTAATTATAATAAAACCCAAAAATGCTAAGCTGAGCATGGCCACCACAAAGTCCCCGCTGGTCCGGCCCGTGGCACTAAGTATCACCTGCAAAGGTTATCCCATGAAGGGTGAGTCAACAGACTCAATGTACAACGGCTACACCAAAAACCCAAACGATCATAGTCTTACTCTTATCATTTCGACAAAGCCCATTTTAGTCATATTCGGCCATAGGCCCATAATATAGCATATCGAATCATAACATATTAAATCAAAATTATACATAAAATGAAATGCAATCCTAAGCCCACCTAGA
This sequence comes from Gossypium australe, assembly GCA_005393395.2. Taxonomy (NCBI): domain Eukaryota; kingdom Viridiplantae; phylum Streptophyta; class Magnoliopsida; order Malvales; family Malvaceae; genus Gossypium; species Gossypium australe. The sequence continues at coordinate 51,562,874 of CM016615.1, read as the reverse complement.
TACCCATCCTCTACACACCACTCGTACCTGCCAAACACACCGTGGGGATTACTAAATCGACCCTCCATCCGCTACACACCCTCGAAGGCAGTCGCTGCAGTCAACTGAACATCGCCCTTATAATTGTGGCATAGCTACCAGATAATGTGACAGAGTCACCGAATTCATAATATGTGACATAAGTCACCGGATACATAATATGTGACATAAGTCACCGGATAATGTTGTAGAAACCACCGGAACACTTCCCCTTTATCATTAACACCCATATGCCCATGCAACATACATATTATTCAGATATCATGCAATATACCTTACCCCAAATTCATAACGAAATCAAACATATTTCATATAAAGGTTTATAACATTATTAACAGAGTATTAAGGGGTAACGTACCTGAATGCACTGTACCATTGAATGGTACCCTTAGCCATGATCGTACATATTTCTTATTAACACATGCTTAACATTAAGACTATTAATCTATCGGGAAGTTAGTGTAGGGTTACACACCTGATAACGCTGAGAACGACACTCTCGATACCGACACTCTCGCTAGCAGGGATAACAGCGATCTACTTATCCCTTTTCGATACCGAGCGTTTCTTGAATCTAGGGGTAGGGACTACCCCTTTCTCTCCTCCACTGGTACTCGCATCCATTGAGGAACACTTAATCAAAACCCGGTTAATCAATATACGAGATCTAAACGAACATAATCGATAACTTAAACACCCTTACCAAAGTAGATCTGAATCCTAAGATTTTTCCTTATCTCTGTCGAACTGCCCCTAAAGTACCATAGTTAGAATCGGCCAACCTTAAAATAATATGGCCTTTGGCCGAATATTACACCTTGCTTACCTCAATTGTCCAAACCCCGGAAGATCACCTTTCAATCGTCGGCTACAAGTGGATCCCGAAACTCACCGAAAAGAGTGACCAAACGCAAGGATCACTGGCTTTAAGAAATCGACAAGAGGAGAAACCTGAAATAGAGAAGTCGCTTCAGAGGAGAAAGATGATCGACTTTCGACTTTTGAAGAATTGTGAAGAGAAGAAGAAAATGATGGTGTGGTTCGGCTTTGGTGAGAAAGAGGAAGAAAGAATGGTGAAAAGAAGAAGAAGAGAAGAATGATGGTGAGGCTCAAGTTAAGGTTCGGCTTAGGGGATTTTGGCTACTAGGTAAATTCGGCTTTTAACAAAAGAATGGAGAAGAAAGTGTGGGGCTTAAAGAGGTGCGGCAATGGTGAGATTGAAAGAGAGAGGTTTCGGCCCTAGCAAGGTAAAAGATTAGAGAAGGGAGGAAGATGGGTTCGGTCTTATGGAGAACAAAGAGAAGACGAAAATACGAAACAGAAAGTGACCTTAATGGTCTTCTCAAATTCGGCTCATGTAAATAGGCTTTGAAAGTTCTCTGACTACCACTTTCGGCACAACACTAGGGAAAGAAAAGAAAACCAAAAGCACCTAAAACCCCTTAAGCAATTTCGGCACTTAGCTCCCCTTTGCATGACCGAATATGTCCCCTCCAAAGTCCCTTTGCCGGCCAACTCTTCCCCCTCTTCTCATATCCCTTCTTTTTCTCCTACTTTTCCTCTCCACCTCTCATTCAAAGAGTTTGAATGAGTCAAGCCTTCATCCACTCTCTTAGCCGCCCATTCAAAAGAATTTTACTTGGTCTTTCACTCATCCATTCAGAGTCCTTGTACCGTCCACCACTGCACTCCCTTGACGCAAAATGGCAACTCCAAAACACTTCCCTTGCTACTCGAACCTAGGCCCCTTCACACTCCCTGAGGCATTACCCTCTTGTGCTCTAAGTGGCGCCTCCCTTGTCACTTTACTAGCTAGTTTCTTGTGTCTTAACCCATACAGTAAACTCCTTAAGGCCTAGCTCCCTTAGCCCCTCTTTAAGGCTTAAAATCAAATATTTTTTTAAGGCATCCACCTACACCCCAAGGTTCCCAAAGCCCCCAAAACACGTACCAATCACACACAAGCATGCTACCACATACATTTAAGTTAAAACGCATAACCCCTAAATCCCGGATATTACAGTTCTACCCCCCCTAAAAATAATTTCGGCCTCGAAATTACCTGGCTAAAATAGGTGAGGGTACTGCTGTCGCATCGCTTCCTCTGGCTCCCACGAGGCTTCTTCCGATCCATGGTTCCGCCATAACACTTTGACTTGAGGAACTGATTTCCTCCGTAACACCTTCACATCCCGTTCCAAGATCTGAATCGGCTCTTCCTCGTAGGACAAATCTAGTCTTAACTCCACTTCTTCAACTGGTACTATATAAGATAGATCCGATCGGTAACGACGTAGCATCGAAACGTGGAACACATCGTGCATCTGCTTCAATTCCAAAGGCAACTCCAACTGATATGCCACTGGTCCAACCCGTTTCAAAACCCGATAAGGTCCTATAAACCTGGGACTTAACTTACCTTTGCGACCAAATCTCATCACCTTTTTCCATGGTGAAACTTTCAAAAACACCTTGTCCCCTACTGCAAACTCTATCTCCTTTCGCTTGAGATCTGCATATGACTTTTGTCGGTCAGATGCCTCCTTCAACCGTGCCCGAATTACCTTAACCTTTTGTTCAGATTCTGCCACAATCTCCGGACCCAAAACCTGACGTTCCCCTAGTTCCGTCCAACATGTAGGAGTGCGACACTTCCGTCCATACAGTGCTTCGTACGGTGCCATCCGAATACTTGCTTGATAGCTGTTGTTGTATGCAAACTCCGCTAAAGGCAAGAACTCCTACTAGCTTCCTCTGAAATCTATCACGCAACCCCGCAACATATCCTCTAACACTTGAATTACCCGTTCTGACTGGCCATCCGTCTGCGGATGAAATACCGTGCTGAAGTCTAATCTGGTGCCTAATGCCTGATGCAGTGCTTTCCAAAATCAAGACGTAAACCTCGGATCCCTATCCGAGATAATCGATACCGGAACTCCGTGCAGCCTCACAATTTCTGTCACATACAACTTTGCCAACCTCTACAGAGAATAGTCAACCCGCACTGGTCTGAAATGTGCAGACTTTGTCAACCGATCTACTATCACCCATACCGAGTCCTTCTTAGTAGGCGTAAAGGGAAGCCTACTAACAAAGTCCATGGTAATTCGCTCCCACTTCCACTACGGAATTTTTATTGGCTGAAGCAACCCTGACGGTACTTGGTGTTCAGCTTTGACTTGCTGACACGTTAAGCACTTCCCTACAAATTCTGTAACTTCCCGCTTAAGACCAGGCCACCAAAACTGATCCCATAGATCCCTGTATAACTTACTTCCTCCAGGATGCATAGTATAAGGGCTACTATGTGATTCCTGAAGAATTCTCTGCCTTAGTTCCCCATCCTTCGGCATACAGACCTTACCCCGAAAACACACCACTCCGTCGCTGTTCACACCATAACCTTCCAATTCCCCATTCTGCACTTGCCGTAGTTCAGCACTCAGATCATCGTCTACCAACTGTTTCTCTTTCACATGACTCAACCATGTCGGCTTCACCTGTAACTCTGCTAACAAACTTCCGTCATCATACAGGCTAAGATGTGCAAACATCACCCTCAGATTCGACACTACTTTCCGACTTAGGGCATCTGCCACTACATTCGCCTTACCCGGATGATACTCTATTGAGCAATCATAGTCTTTCAACAATTCTGCCCACCTTCACTGTCTTAAATTCAACTCCTTCTGAGTTAACAAATACTTCAGACTCTTGTGGTCCGTGTAAATCACCGACTTTTCTCTATACAAATAGTGCCTCCACACTTTTAGAGTGAACACTACTGCAGCCAACTCCAGATCATGTGTTGGATAATTAACCTCATGTGGCCTTAATTGCCGAGACGCATAAGCGACCACCTTCCCATCTTGCATCAAAACACATCCCAATCCTGTGTGAGAAGCATCATAGTACACCACAAAGTCCTTCCCTGCCTCAGGCTGGATCAAAACCGGAGCTTCTGTCAATACTCTCTTAAGCTTTTCAAAACTCTCCTGTTGCTTATCTGCCCATACGAAAGGTACGTCCTTTCTTAACAACTTCGTCAGAGGTGCTGCTATTGATGAGAACCCCTCGACAAATCTTCTGTAGTAGCCTGCTAACCCTAAGAAACTACGAACCTCAGCCACAGACTTAGGTGGTTTCCAATCTAACACTGCCTCAATCTTCCGAGGATCCACCCTTATCCCTTCTGCAGACACCACATGACCCAAAAACGCAACTTCCTTCAACCAAAATTCGCACTTGCTAAACTTGGCATACAACTTCTTCCCCCTTAACACCTGCAATACTACCCGGAGATGCGCATCATGCTCTTCCTCGGACTTGGAATATACTAGAATGTCGTCTATAAACATAACGATGAACTGATCTAAGTAGGGTTGGAAAACTCGATTCATTATATCCATGAACACAGCTGGGGCATTCGTTAATCCGAACGACATTACTAAGAACTCATAATGCCCGTATCTTGTCCGGAAAGTTGTCTTATAGATATCTGCTTCCTTCACCTTAATCTGATGATATCCCGACCTTAGATCTATCTTTGAAAATACCGCGGCCCCCTTAAGCTTATCGAACAAGTCGTCTATCCTCGGCAACGGGTACTTGTTCTTGATGGTCAGCTTATTCAACTACCGGTAATCTATGCACATGCGCATAGTCCCGTCCTTCTTCTTCACGAATAGGACCGGTGCTCCCCATGAAGACACACTGGGTCAGATAAACCCATGATCGAGCAACTCTTGGATCTGAGCCTTAAGCTCAACCAACTCCTTTGGTGCCATTCTGTACGGAGCGATAGATACTGGCGCTGTACCAGGCAACAAGTCAATCCCAAATTCCACCTCGCGATCCGGAGGCAACCCTGGAAGTGCTTCCGGAAAGACATCCACAAATTCGTTTACCGTCCTGACCCCTTCTACAGCTGCTTCCTTAGCCTCCAAGGCACTGACAAACATCAGAAATGCTACACATCCTTTTCTTACCATCTTCTCTGCCTTAAGGGCAGATACTACCTTCGACAAATAATTCTGTCTCTCGCCCATCACCACAATCACTTCGCCATTAGAAGTTCTCAACAACATGCACTTAGCAGCACAGTCCACATTCGCTCGGTACTTTACTAGCCAATCCATGGCTAAGATTAGGTCAAATTCCCTGAATGGCAGCTCCATTAAATCAGCTAGAAACTTTGCCCCCTGAACTTCTAAAAGCACTTCCCTAAAGAGTTTGTCTACTACCACTGATTGCCCTAAAGGACTAAGTACAGTCACCTTCCTAGGTACAGTCTCAGAGTTCATATGCAGAGTTCCAGACACCTCACTAGCGATATATGAATGGGTTGACCCTATATCTATCAGAGCAATAAAGGGTAATCCAGAAATAAGGAACGTACCCGTTATGACATCAGGTGCGTCACCATCTTCTCTCTGACGAACCGCATATACCAGACCCGGCTGTCTCGCCTCCGTGTTACCACTACCTCTGCCTGGTGTCCCGCGACCTCTACCAGAGCCATTACCTCTGCCAATCGGACCACCACCCCTCGACGGCTGCTGTCCACCTCTGCCAGCCTGATTAAAACCCTGCCCTGCTGGTCGGCTCCTATCTATTTCCACCGGACAGTCCCTAATCATGTGATCTTTAGACCCACACTTGAAACATCCCCCGGTCTTTTTCCAACACACTCCTGGGTGCGTCTTTCCACACTGAGCACAAGTACGATACTGTCCTCCCACAGCAACCTGCTGACCTCGCGGCCCATCAACTCTAGGTCTCTTTTGAAAATTCCCGGATGATCCTAAAGACCCATAGTTCCTCTTATTCCTACCCTGACCTCTGTCCCAATTTTGTCTCTCGGTCCGCTTAACTTCTTCAGCTATCCGAGCCTTATCCACTAAGATTGCAAAGTCTCTCTCCTGCTGCAGGGCAATCAACACTTGCAGCTCATCTCTTAGTCCATCCTTGAATCTGACACACCGCTCATAATCAGTAGCTACAATCCCTTTGGTATACCGGCTTAACCGCAAAAACTCCGCTTTGTATTCCGCTACTGACTTGCCTCCCTGCACTAAGTTTAAAAATGCCTTTCTCTACGAGTCTACGTAGCTAGCTCCGACGTAATCCCCCTTAATTTTAATCTTAAAATACCCCCAATCCACTCGATCTGCAGGGGTACCCTCTCTGACAGTGAGCCACCACTAGTAGGCCTCATCCCGAAGCAGTGAAACAGCACCTTTTAGTTTCTCCTCAGCAGTGCAGTCCAAATCGTCCATGATTCTCTCGACTGCCTCCAACCAGTACTCTGCTACATTCGGAGCTACCCCAAATACTCCTCTGAAAACCTCGGCTGTATTCGCTCTAAGTCTCTCGGATACTGACTTTCGAGCCCCATTTCCCATGTTAGCTCCTGCGACTCGCTCTAATACTCGCAGCATTGCCTGGGATATTGCGTCATCCCCTCCGGTTTGGCCCTGGAATTCTGCTTCTCCAACCGGTGGTAACGGTGCCTCATTCCCAGACCCGTGTCCAAACCCTGCTGGTTCGGACACCGTAATTCTGCCTCTGCCACGTCCGCGCGTATTGCGACCACGTCCCCTAGAACTCATGTCTACTGTCGCGGTTTATCTGTTCTTACGAAATTTTATGCATTAGAGTCTTTTCACTTCTTATTTAAAGAGAAGTTTTATGCAGAGAGTTTTAATCAGTGGTTTTTTTCGTAGAAGTACACATATACCTAGGGTCCATGTCTCTATAGTATAGTTTCCTATGTCTGTCTTTCTAAAGTATCATACATTAGCATATTTAGATCAATCTATCAACCAGAGAACTTACCTGGCGGACTTGGGCCGAGAACTCGGGTGCCATGCTTCCATAGAACCATTTTAATGAAAAATTTCAACAAAAACCCATTTGGCTCAAACTTTGAAAACGTTGTGGGCTTCAAAACCCAAGGCCGAGTGTTTAAAACTGGGCTCTGATACCACGTTGAAACACCCTAAACCCGGCCCACAAGCCTCGACCGGATCTGACATGTTCCTTCTGAAAAACTTAATTAAATTTCGTTTCATGTTTGATAAAATAGGTCGACTAACAAGTTTGAGAATTTAGCGAGTTGGAAACCGAGTTGTAGTTCAAGTTTGTTTCTCTTTAAAAACGTTCCTTCATAGTTAATAAGTTCAAAGAAATGCCAAATTTTAGAGCTTATTATAAAGTTGAAAAAAACCGTAGGTGTTTAGGTGTTAAAACATTTGATGTTTTTTCAAGAAAAATGTTTAGTTACTTCATTTATCGATTATCGCATGAAAAATAAAACTTTAGAACATAAAACTTAAACAATTAAGTAGTGGCCTTATTACAACTGAATAAAATAAGCCCGAAATAAATACCGAAATGTAATGAAGGAAACGTAATAGGTTTAATTATAATAAAACTCGAAAATACTGAGCTGAGCATGGCCACCACAAAGTCCCCGCTGGTTCGGTCCATGGCACTAAGTATCACCTGCAAAAGTTATCCCACGAAGGGTGAGTCAACAGACTCAATGTATAACGACTACACCAAAAACCCAAACGATCATAGCCTTACTCTTATCATTTCGGCAAAGCCCATTTTAGTCATATTTGGCCATAGGCCCATAATATAGCATATCGAATCATAACATATTAAATCACAATTATACATAAAATGAAATGCAATCCCGATCCCACCTAGATATCCATCCTCTACACACCACCCGTACCTGCCAAACACACCGTGGGGATTACTAAATCGACCCTCCATTCACTACACACCCTTGAAGGCAGTCGCTGCAGTCAACTGCACATCGCCCATATAATCGTGGTATAGCCACCAGATAATGTGACAGAGTCACCGAATTCATAATATGTGACATAAGTCACCGGATACATAATATGTGACATAAGTCACCGGATAATGTGGTAAAAACCATCGGAACACTTCCCCTTTATCATTAACACCCATATGCCCATGCAACATACATATTATTCAGATATCATGCAATATACCTTACCCCAAAGTCATAACGAAATCACACATATTTCATATAAATGTTTATAACATTATTAACTGAGTATTAAGGGGTAATGCACTGTACCATTGAATGGTACCCTTAGCCATGATCGTACATATTTCTTATTAACACATGCTTAACATTAAGACTATTAATCTACAGGGAAGTTAGTGTAGGGTTACACACCTGATAATGTTGAGAACGACACTCTCGATACCGACACTCTCGCTAGCAGGGATAACAACGATCTGCTTATCCCTTTCCGATGCTGGCCCACAACCCGGTGGCCAATCACGTACGGTAGAAACCGAGCGTTTCTTGAATCTAGGGGTAGGGACTACCCCTTTCTCTCCTCCACTGGTACTCGCATCCATTGAGGAACACTTAATCAAAACCCAATTAATCAACATACGAGATCTAAACGAACATATTCGATAACTTAAACACCCTTACCAAAGTAGATCTGAATCCCGAGACTTTTCCTTATCTCTGTCAAAATGCCCCTAAAGTACCATAGTTAGAATCGGCCAACCTTAAAAGAATATGGCCTTTGGCTGAATATTACACCTTGCTTACCTCAATCGTCCAAACCCCGGAAGATCACCTTTCAATCGTCGGCTACAAGTGGATCCTGAAACTCACCGAAAAGAGTGACCAAACTCAAGGATCACTGGCTTTAAGAAATCAACAAGAGGAGAAACCTGAAATAGAGAAGTCGTTTCAGAGGAGAAAGATGATCGGCTTTCGGCTTTTAAAGAATCGTGAAGAGAAGAAGAAAATGATGGTGTGGTTCGGCTTTGGTGAGAAAGAGGAAGAAAGAATGGTGAGAAGAAGAAGAAGAGAAGAATGATGGTGAGGCTAAAGTTAAGGTTAAAGCTTAGGGGATTTTGGCTACTAGGTAAATTCGGCTTTTAACAAAAGAATGGAGAAGAAAGTGTGGGGCTTAAAGAGGTGCGGCAATGGTGAGATTGAGAGAGAGAGGTTTCGGCCCTAGCAAGGTAAAAGACAAGAGAAGGGAGGTAGATGGGTTCGGTCTTATGGAGAACAAAGAGAAGACGGAACAGAAAGTGACTTTAATGGTCTTCTCAAATTTGGCTCATGCAAATAGGCTTTGAAAGTTCTCTGACTACCACTTTCGGCACAACACTAGGGAAAGAAAAGAAAACCAAAAGCACCTAAAACCCCTTAAGCAATTTCGGCACTTAGCTCCCCTTTGCATGACCGAATATGCCCCCTCCAAAGTCCCTTTGCCGGCCAACTCTTCCCCCTCTTCTCAAATCCCTTCTTTTTCTCCTACTTTTCCTCTCCACCTCTCATTCAAAGAGTTTGAATGAGTCAAGCCTTCATCCACTCTCTTAGCCGCCCATGCAAAAGAATTTTACTTGGTCTTTCACTCACCCATTCATAGTCCTTGTGCCATCCACCACTGCACTCCCTTGATGCAAAATGGCAACTCCAAAACGCTTCCCTTGCTGCTCGAACCTAGGCCCCTTCACACTCCCTGAGGCGTCACCCTCCTGTGCTCTAAGTGGCGCCTCCCTTGCCACTTTACTAGCTAGTTTCTTGTGTCTTAACCCACACAGTAAACTCCTTAAGGCCTAGCTCCCTTAGCCCCTCTTTAAGGCTTAAAATCAAATATTTTTTTAAGGCATCCACCTACACCCCAAGGTTCCCGAAGCCCCCAAAACACGTACCAATCACACACAAGCATGCTACCACATACATTTAAGTTAAAATGCATAACCCCTAAATCCCGGATATTACACAAATAATGCTCTGATCAAATTTAAAATTCAAGCATAATCCAAACAGGGTAAGTATAACGCATGTGACTAGACAGATTCAAATTACCATGCAAACAAACTAATGCCTCGTCAAATGTTCGAAACAAAATTGAAGAGGATTCAAGGGATTCAATCAACTTAAATTGTTTCCACAAGTCAAGATAGGATTGTGAGTAATGAGTCAAAAGATAGACATACTCATCAGAAGCAGGTAATTGAAAGGATTCACCCACAAATGCAACATGACAATTATCAAAAACAAGAATATTTTTATCTTTAATCAAAACAGATAGATCATGATCAAATGAAACAAAATGGTTAAAAACCAATTCATCTACACGATGTTTATCACCATCCGAGGAGAACAAAAACGTTTTAAAGTTTTCAAGCGACTTACCTTTATGAGTAGGAAAATAAAGATCATTTTTCTCTCCTTGGGACTATAGTGTAGCCGAAGCTTCGCGGTTGAATTAACCTTTTCCAAACAAAATGCGAACTGTATGTACAACCACATAAATTGTTTAAGGAACGATTTGAAATCAACAACAAAATTGTCAAACTTCATTTCCTTATTCAAAAACCAAGTATCAAGCATATAGAAATTATTCGCACAAAATCGATGAAGCTTGATTTTCCCACAAAACAAACCAAAATAGATTTCGGGTTTAAACATGCGAGTTTGATTACTTACGTCGTACTGTAGCAAAGGGTTCATTAAGTCAAACATGTCAATCCAAAAGAATTTTCGCATACACGACAACGAACAATCAAAACTCTTTTCGAACTTCAAAACAGATTTGCACAAATTCGAAGATTTTACACACGGCAGTAACTGATGCACAAAATTATCACAACAAAAAATTTTAATCGCTTTTCGTGAAAAAATGTTATCACGCAAAATCAAATTTTTGGTTTGTTGATCGGAACAAACGATATCAACCACATTCAAAGAGTAGCAATTAATCAGTTGAAAATAAGGGTGTCTTTTAAAAACTAAGTCATCAAAAATTTTATTGACAAATTTCAAATCAGATTGTAGTGACTCAGTTATTAAAAATTCTTTACCTTGCTTACCTTCAAGCTCGTGTGGTTCGACAACCATACCTATGCTGATCATACGAAAGCATCTTTCATCGGAAAGGTATTGAAGTTAAAAGTTATCGTACGATATTTCGGGAACCTGAAAAGAAACACATCAACGCAATTTCACATCTGGGGTAGTAAACAAATTCCTCACTTTTTCTTGTTCTTTTGCCTCTTTTTCTCTTGTTTAATTTTCAACATCTCTCGTTTCTTTTACACTCTCATCTTTTTCTTCATTTTCTTTCTCTTTTTCCTTTTCAATTTTGTTTTCTTTTTCTTCTTTTTCAATTTCTTTTTCAACTTCTTTTTCTTTTTCACTTTCTTTTTCTTTTTCTTTTTCTTTTTCTTTTTATTTGATTTCGTATTCTTTTTTGATTTGATTTCAACATGAAAATGATACAAAAGAATTGAAAAGATAAGTATTTGGCTCGAAGAAAGAGAGAGTATTCTTGTAGGCTTCTCGGCCATTTCTTCAAGAACGATCCTTCGTGTGTGACGTCTTTGAAGCATACGACGGTTGACTCGTACTTTCTCGAAATGTCTCAAACTCAAAACTTTCTTCTCTCCATCTCGAGGGCCTTGATGAATAGGAATCTCGATAAGAATCTCTTCGCCAATAGTCATCAGAAATGGGTCTCTGAGATGGTCGTGACTCCATTTCTCGACTTGGTGGATTTTCCTTTCGTCGGGCTCTTTCCTCCACTCGGTCCAAACGTATTTGTATTGGACATATCTTTCTTTCAAGCATTCGGCCCATCTCTTTCACCAAGTATTGCAAGTCATCGGCTGAGAATTCGTCTTGAGACATGTTTATTTACTGAAAGTAGAAATGCTAGAGTAATAACAGAAAATTGAAAAACCTCACTACAAAAACCTCACTAATTACTCGAAAAGAAAAATAATGCACTCCACTCGTGTTTCACTCCTTAAAGGCTATTACACACTCTAATGCACTTACTGCTCGTGCCTTTTTCCATTCGTCTCACTCTCGTAAATTCGTAGTTTGTTTCAAGCATACTTATTGCGGCTTAGAGTGTCGGCTTCAAAATGGGTGCAAAGGATAACGTAAGGTGTATAGGGTAGGCTGAAACAAAAAGCAATTTTTGTATGTGTGGCGTTGGGGGTTGAAAGGATGATACCAAATGATGGTAAAAAGATTGTGATGATCGGGGTAGAAGAGTGAGGGTAGAATGATGGCTTTGAAGATCAGACAGGGAAGGAAAATGAAAAGCAACAAGAACTTTGCAAAAACTTCACTATCTTTTTTTTTTATATTGTCGTATTCCTCTTTTTTTTAATACTTTAAAATGCATGAAATAATTACCATAAGAACTTTAAATTACAACTTGAAAATTTTTTTCAAATTTTTTTCGAATTTTTTTCATGTTACAAACCTATTCTGGCTTCTTCGATCTTTGGCGCTCCTCTTTTTATAGCTCTGATATCAAATGATGTGTGACGGCCCGGGTTGATTCAAGTCATTCACGGGTTTGCTCGATCATCTAAAATGGGTTAAATTGTTTAAAATATGCGGAAGCTTAGTAAAGGTTTTAGAATAATGGATAAGTTTAAAAATTGTAGTAGGTTCAGTTAATAAAGAAATAATAAGGTTGGGAACTTAGATGGCTCGATTTAATAAACGAAAAACAAAGGATAGATAATTTGGGATAATTGGTGGGGATGGAAAATAGAACTTAAACTCAAGAAATGATTCAACACTAAAGAGTGTCACCCCAGTTTCTATTTGGTTTAAGGTGAATAATGGAATTCAAAAATGGACCTCGACCCGTTACTTATCAAAGAAAGTACCGAAGGTATAAAAAGATGGAAGAATGCCACACCAGGTTGGTAATAAGTTCGAACAGCGAGAACGATTGACGCCACTAGCTTCGCTAGATAAGTTAGACCGAAACTCGTACGAACTTAGAGAGGAGTAATCTCACTCTTTGAACAAAGTTCATTAAAGTTGATAAAAATGGCAAAAGTCATTTCACAATGAAAAACAACAAATATTTATAGTGTTCAGCTAGGTAGCTGAATGGCCTATTTATAAGCTTAATAACTAAGTAAAACTAATCTAGAATAAGCTAGAATATTCCAGAATTGAAGCCTTAATTTGCTGTGGCTGAATTCAGCTGATGGGAACTCATGGGACAGCATTCCAGAAGGCTGAATGAACTTGGAGCATTTGCATGGTTCATGGTACAAGTCTAGGTTCGGCCTAGGTTTAATTAAGCTCCTTTAATTGCCATCTTTTGGCTGAAAAATGACCAGCAATAAAGGAAGACGTGAACAGCCTTGAAGATGTGAAAATCCAGCTGGAAAAGTCATTGGAGTGTGATCAATGGTCAGCTTAATGAGGAAGGAACCAGCTGAATGCATTTGGAAAGCATTGGAGCTGAATAGGCATGTCCAGGTTCGGCCAAAGCTTTGAATAAGCTCAAGCATAATGTAACTTTTGCTGGAAAATTACCAGCATTAAAATGAGTCTTGGAATAGCCACCATGTGTTAGTTCAGCTTTAAAAACTCCCTTGTCCTTTGCATTACACAAACTGCCACTTGGGGAAGAGGAATGAGCTGTTGAGTCTTAATTATAGTTGAAAAAAACTCCCTTAAATGTTAGTCATGCACTTGGACGTCGAATGTAGTGTACTTGCACGAATTAATTCAAAAATTAAGTTCCCCCCTTGGACATATTAAATTCGGCAGCAATGAACTTAAAAATCTGCAAATTAATTCTAATTATATCTCCTAATTAATTTGCCTTAGATAAAGACATATTAATTAGCAGTAGGACTTAAGACAACTTAATTGGCCTAAGGACAACTTAAATGGCTGTAGGAAGACAGATTAATTGAGCCCAAGACAAATTAAATAGCTTAAAACATATTTAATTCTTAACTAAATTATTTAATTAACTTAAACTAAAATTAGCTAAATTTTTATTCCAGCAATTAAATGATTAAAATGATCAAAGAGTGAGCTAATAACGAACTCAATGAGCTAAATTTGAGCTGGAGTGAGCTGAACCGAGCTGAAATTAGCTTGCACCAAGGTGCATGGGTTGGTCAAAGTTTGGCCTTTGGAGAGTGTGAGAGGATCAGGAAGTGAATCTTGGGTTGCCCCGGGTATGCTCACATCATCGTCCCCCTCTTCAAAGCGACTTGTCCTCAAGTCGAGCTGTTGGTTCTTTTGAACATAATTCCTTTTTCTCAGCTTTCCTCGGTCGAACAGGGCGAATGGAAATTGAGTAAACTGAAAAGAATAGCCATGAGTTAGGAAATATTGCTCCGAATAAATTTACAATTCAAGCATAATCAAAATAGGTTAAGTATAACACATTTGATTAGACAGATTCAAATTACCATGCAAACAAACTAATGCCTAGTCAAATGTTCGAAACAAAATTGAATAGGATTCAAGGCATTCAATCAACTTAAATTGCTTCCACAAGTCAAGATGGGATTGTGAGTAATGAGTCAAAAGATAGACATACTCATCACAAGCAGGTAATTGAAAGGATTCACCCACAAATGCAACATGACAATTATCAAAAACATGAATCTTTTTATCCTTAATCAAAAAGATAGATCATGATCAAATGAAACAAAATGGTTAAAAACCAATTCATCTACATGATGTTTGTCATCATCCAAGGAGAAGAAAAACGTTTTAAAGTTTTCAAGCGACTTACCTTTATAAGCAGGAAAATAAAGATCATTTTTACCTTGCTTGATCAACATAAATCTTCTCTCCTTAGGGCTATAGTGTAACCGAAGCTTCGCGGTTGAATTAACCTTTTCCAAACAAAACGCGAACTTTATGTACAACCACATATATTGTTTAAGGAACGATTTGAAATCAACAACAAAATTGTCAAACTTCATTTCCTTATTCAAAAATCAAGTATCAAGCATATAGAAATTATTCGCACAAAATCGATGAAGCTTGATTTTCCCACAAAACGAACCAAAACAGATTCTAGGTTTAAACACGTGAGTTTGATTACCTACGTCGTAGTGTAGCAAAGGGTTCATTAAGTCAAACATGTCAATCCAAAAGAATTTTCGCATACACAATAACAAACAATCAAAACTCTTTTCGAACTTCAAAACAGATTTGCACAAATTCGAAGATTTTACACACGGCAGTAATTGATGCACAAAATTATCATAATAAAAAAATTAATCGTTTTTCGTAAAAACCTGTTATCATGCAAAATCAAATTTTTGGTTTGTCGATCGGAACGAACGATATCAACCACATTCAAAGAGTAGCAATTAATCGGTTGAAAATAAGGGTGTCTTTTAAATACTAAGTCATCAAAAATTTTATTGACAAATTTCAAATCGAATTGTCGTGACTCGGTTATTAAAAATTCTTTACCTTGCTTACCTTCAAGCTCGTGTGGTTCGACAACCATACTTATGCTGATCATACTAAAGCGTCTTTCATTGGAAAGGTATTGAAGTTGAAAGTTACCGTACGATATTTCGGGAACCTGAAAAGAAACACATCGAGGCAATTTCACATCTGGGGTAGTAAAAAAATTCCTCACTTTTTCTTGTTCTTTTGCCTCTTTTTCTCTCGTTTCTTTTACACTCTCATCTTTTTCTTCAATTTCTTTCTCTTTTTCAATTTATTTTTCTTTTTCAATTTCTCTTTCTTTTTCTTCTTTTTCAATTTCTTTTTCAACTTCTTTTTCTTTTTCACTTTCTTTTTCCTTTTCTTTTTCTTTTTCTTTTTCTTTTTCTTTTCTGTCGTATTCTTTTTCGATTTGATTACAACATGAAGATGATACAAAAGAATCGAAAAGATAAGTATTTGGCTCGAAGAAAGAGAGAGTATTCTCGTAGGCTTCTCGACCATTTTTCAGGAACGATCCTTCGTGTGTGACATCTTTGAAGCATACGACGATTGACTCGTACTTTCTCGAAATGTCTCAAACTCAAAACTTTCTTCTCTCCGTCTTGAGGGCCTTGTTGAATAGGAATCCCGATACGAATCTCTTCACAAATAGTCATCGAAAATGGGTCTCTGAGATGGTTGTGACTCCATTTCTCGACTTGGTGGATTTTGCTTTGGTTGGGATCTTTTCTTTCACTCGGTCCAAACGTCTTTGTATTGGACTTATCTTCCTTTCAAGCATTCAGCACATCTCTTTCACCGAGTATTGAAAGTCATCGGCTGAGAATTCGTCTTGAGACATGTTTATTTATTGAAAGTAGAAATGCTAGAATAATAATAGAAAATTGAAATAGCTCACTACAAAAACCTCACTAATCACTTGAAAAGAAAAATAATGCACTCCACTTGTGTTTCACTCTTTAAAGGCTTTTACACACTCTAATGCACTCACCACTCATGCCTTTTTCCGCTCATCTCACTCTCGTAAATTCGTAATTGCAGCTTAGAGGGTCGACTTCAAAATGGGTGCAAAAGATAACATAGGGTGTATAGGGTAGGCTGAAACAAAAAGAAATTTTTGTGTGTGTGGCGTTGAGGGTTGAAAGGATGATACCAAATGATGGTAAAAAGATTGTGATGATCGGGGTAGAAGGATGAGGGTAGAATGATGGCTTTAAAGATCGGACAGGGAAGCAAAATGAAAAGCAACAAGAACTTTGCAAAAACTTCACTATCTTTTTTTTATATTTTCGTATTTCTCTTTTTTTTAATACTTCAAAATGTACGAAATAATTACAATAAGAACTTTAAATTACAACTTGAAATTTTTTTCTTTCTTTTTTTCAAATTTTTTTCACGTTACGAAACTATTTCGGTTTCTTCGATCTTCTGCGCTTCTTGTTTTATAGCTCTGATACCAAATGATGTGAGACGACCTGGGTTGACTCGAGTTGTTCACGGGTTTGCCCAATCATCTACTAGGAGAATGTTGGCAAAGTCAGATATAGGTAAAATTGTTTAAAATATGCGGAAGCTTAGCAACGGGTTTTGGAATTAAGGATAAGTTTAAAAATTGTAGTAGGTTCACTTAACAAAGAAATAATAAGGTTGGGAACATAGATGGCTCAGTTTAATAAATGAAAAACAAAGGATAGATGGTTTGGGATAATTGGTGGGGATGGAAAATAGAACTTAAACTCGAGAAACGATTCAACACTAAAGAGTGTCACCCTGGTTTCCATTTGTTTTAAGGTGAATGATGGAATTCGAAAATGGACCTCAACCCGTTACTTAACAAAGTAAGAACCAAAGGTATGAAAAGATAGACGAATGCCACACTGGGTTGTTGATAAGTTCGAAAGAAGAGAACGATTGACGCCACTAGCTTCGCTAGATAAGTCAGACCGAAACTCAAACAAATTTAGAGAGGAGTAATCTCACTCTTTAAACAAAGTTCATTAAAGTTGATAAAAATGGCAAAAGTCATTTTACAATGAAAAACAACAAATATTTATAGTGTTTAGCTAGGTAGCCGAATAGCCTAATTTTAAGCTTAATAACTAAGTAAAACTAATCTAGAATAAGCTAGAATATTCCAGAATTGAAGCCTTAATTTTCTGTGGCTAAATTCAGCTGATGGGAGCTCATAGGACGGCATTCTAGAAGGCTGGAGCCTTTGCATGGTTCATGGTACAAGTCTAGGTTCGACCTAGGCTTAATTAAGCTCCTTTAATTGCCATCTTTTGGCTGAAAAGTGACCATCAATAAAGGAGGACATGAACAACATTGAAGATGTGAAAATGGAGCTGGAAAAGTCTTTGGAGTGTGATCCATGGTCAGCTTAATGAGGAAGGAACCAGCTGAATGCATTTGGAAAGCATTGGAGCTGAATAGGCATGTCCAGGTTCGGCCAAAGCTTTGAATAAGCTCAAGCATTATGCAACTTTTGCTGAAAAATTACCAGCATTAGAATGAGTCTTGGAATAGCCACCATGTGTTTAATTCCACTTTAAAAACTCCCTTGTCCTTTGCATTACACGAACAGCCACTTGGGGAAGAGGAATGAGCTGTTGAGTCTTAATTCCAGTTGAAAAAACTCCCTTAAATGTCAGTCATGCACATGGATGTCGAATGTAGTGTACTTGCACCAATTAATTCAAAAATTAAGTTTCCCCCTTGGACAAATTAAATTCGGCAGCAATGAACTTAAAAACCTGCACTTAATTCTAATTATATCTCCTAATTAAATTGTCTTAGATAAAGACATATTAATTAGCAGTAGGACTTAAGACAACTTAATTGGCCTAAGGACAACTTAAATGGCTATAGGAAGACAGATTAATTGAGCTCAAGACAAATTAAATAGCTTAAAACATATTTAATTCTTAACTAAATTATTTAATTAACTTAAACTAAAATTAGCTAAATTTTTATTCCAGCAATTAAATAATTAAAATGATCAAAGAGTGAGCTAATAAAGAGCTCAAAGCTCGAGTGAGCTGAACCGAGCTGAAATTAGCTTGCACCAAGGTGCACGGGTTGCTCAAAGTTTGGTCTTTGGGGAGTGTGAGAGGATCGGGAAGTGAATCTTGGGTTGCCCCAGGTATGCTCACATCATCCTCCCCCTTTTCAAAGCGACTTGTCCTCAAGTCGAGCCGTAAGTTCTCTTGAACATAACTTGGCTTTCCTCGATCGAACGGGGCAATTGGCAATTGAGTCAATTTAAAAGAATAGCCATGAGTTAGCAAATAATGCTCCGAACAAATTTACAATTCAAGCATAATCAAAACAGGGTAAGCATAACGCATGTGATTAGATAGATTCAAATTACCATGCAAACAAACTAATGCCTCGTCAAATGTTCGAAACAAAATTAAATAGGATTCAAGGCATTCAATCAACTTAAATTGCTTCTACAAGTCAAGATGGGATTGCGAGTAATGAGTCAAAAGATAGACATACTTATCACAAACAGGTAATTGAAAAGATTCACCCACAAATGCAACATGACAATTATCAAAAAATAAGAATCTTTTTATCTTGAATCAAAATAGATAGATCATGATCAAATGAAACAAAATGGTTAAAAACCAATTCATCTACACGATGTTTGTCACCATCCGAGGAGAACAAAAACATTTTAAAGTTTTGAAGCGACTTACCTTTAGAAGCAGGAAAATAAAGATCATTTTTACCTTGCTCGATCAACACAAATCTTCTCTACTCGGGACTATAGTGTAGCCGAAGCTTCGCGGTTGAATTACCTTTTCCAAATGAAATGCGAACTTAATGTACAGCCACAGAAATTGTTTAAGTAACGATTTGAAATCAACAACAAAATTGTCAAAATTCATTTCCTTATTCAAAAACCAAGTATCAAGCATATAGAAATTATTCGTACAAAATGGATGACGGTTAATTTCCCCACAAAACAAACCAAAACAGATTTCGGGTTTAAACACGCGAGTTTGTTTACTTACGTCGTAGTGTAGCAAAGGGTTCATTAAGTCAAACATGTCAATCCAAAAGAATTTTTGCATACACAATAGCAAACAATCAAAACTCTTTTCGAACTTCAAAATAGATTTGCACAAATTCGAAGATTTTACACACGGCAGTAATTGATGCACAAAATTATAACAATTAAAAATTTTAAACATTTTTCGTGAAAACCTGTTATCACGCAAAATCAAATTTTTGGTTTGTCGATAGGAATGAACGATATCGACCACATTCAAAGAGTAGCAATTAATCGGTTGAAAATAAGGGTGTCTTTTAAAAACTAAGTCATCGAAATTTTTTTTGACAAATTTCAAATCGGATTGCCGTGACTCGGTTATTAAAAATTCCTTACCTTGCTTACCTTCGAGCTCGTGTGGTTCGACAACCTTACCTATGCTGATCATACGAAAGCGTCTTTGATTGGAAAGGTCTTGAAGTTGAAAGTTATCGTTCGATAATTCGAGAACCTGAAAAGAAACACATCGAGGCAATTTCACTCTGGGGTAGTAAACAAATTCCTCACTTTTTCTTGTTCTTTTGCCTTTTTTTCTCTCATTTGATTTTCAACATCTCTCGTTTCTTTTGCACTATCATCTTTTTCTTCAATTTCATTCTCTTTTTCAATTTCTTTTTCTTCTTTTTCAATTCCTTTTTCAACTTCTTTTTCTTTTTCACTTTCTTTTTCCTTTTCCTTTTCTTTTTCTTTTTCTTTTCTTTTGTATTCTTTTTCAATTTGATTACAACATGAAGATGATACAAAAGAATCGAAAAGATAAGTATTTGGCTCGAAGAAAGGGAGAGTATTCTCATAGGCTTCTCGACCATTTCTTCGAGAACGCTCCTTAATGTGTGACGTCTTTGAAGCATACGGCGATTGACTCGCACTTTCTCGAAAAGTCTCAAACTCAAAACTTTCTTCTCTTTGTCTCGAGGGCCTTGATGAATAGGAAGCTCAATAAGAATCTCTTCGCTAATAGTCATTGGAAATGGGACTCGGAGATGGTCGTGACTCCATTTCTCACTTGGTGGATTTTGCATTCGATGGGCTCTTTCCTTCACTCGATCCAAATGTCTTTGTATTGGACTTATCTTCCTTTCAAGCATTCGGCCCATCTCTTTCACCAAGTATTGAAAGTCATCGGCTAAGAATTCATCTTGAGACATGTTTATTTACTGAAAGTAGAAATGCTAGAATAATAACAGAAAATTGAAATACCTCACAACAAAAAACCTCACTAATCACTCGAAAAGAAAAATAATGCACTCCACTCGTGATTCACTCTTTAAAGGTTCTTACACACTCTAATGCACTCACCACTCGTGCCTTTATCCGCTCGCCTCACTCTCATAAATTCGTAGTTTGTTTCAAGCAGACTTATTGCGGCTTAGAGGGTCAGCTTCAAAATTGGTGCAAATGATAACGTAGGGTGTATAGGGTAGGCTGAAACTAAAAGAAATTTTTGTATGTGTGGCGTTGAGGGTTAAAAGGATGATACCAAATGATGGTAAAAAGATTGTGATGATCGGGGCAGAAGGATGAGGGTGGAATGATGGCTTTGAAGATCGGACAGGGAAGCAAAATGAAAAGCAACAAGAACTTTGCAAAAACTTCACTATCTTTTTTTTTATATTTTCGTATTTCTCTTTTTTTTAATACTTCGAAATGCACGAAATAATTACAATAAGAACTTTAAATTACAACTTGAAATTTTATTCTTTCTTTTTTTCAATTTTTTTCATGTCACGAACCTATTCCAGCTTCTTCGATCTTCGACGCTCCTTGTTTTATAGCTCTTATACCAAATGATGTGAGACGGCCCGGTTGATTCGAGTCATTCACGGGTTTGCCCGATCGTCTACGAGGAGAATGTTGGCAAAGTCAGAAATAGGTAAATTTGTTTAAGATATGCGAAAGCTTAGCAAAGGGTTTTAGAATAAAGGATAAGTTTAAAATTTGTAGTATGTTCGGTTTACAAAGAAATAATAAGGTTGGGAACTTAGATAGCTCGGTTTAATAAACGAAAAACAAAGTATAGATAATTTGGGATAATTGGTGGGGATGGAAAATAGAACTTAAACTCGAGAAAAGGTTCAACACTAAAGAGTGTCACCCTGGTTTCTATTTGGTTTAAGGTGAATGATGGAATTCAAAAATGGACCTCAACCCGTTACTTAGCAAAGTAAGAATTGA
Organism: Gossypium australe; assembly: GCA_005393395.2. Taxonomy (NCBI): domain Eukaryota; kingdom Viridiplantae; phylum Streptophyta; class Magnoliopsida; order Malvales; family Malvaceae; genus Gossypium; species Gossypium australe. The sequence continues at coordinate 51,541,329 of CM016615.1, read as the reverse complement.
AGGTATAAAAAGATGGACGAACGCCACACCAGGTTGGTGATAAGTTCGAAAGAAGAGAACTATTGACGCCACTAGATTCGCTAGATAAGTCAGACCGAAACTCGTACGAATTTAGAGAGGTGTAATATCACTCTTTGAACAAAGTTCATTCAAGTTGATAAAAATGAAAAAATTGCTTTTACAATGAAAAACAACAAATATATATCGTGTTCAGCTAGGTAGCTGAATGGCCTAATTATGAGCTTAATAACTAAGTAAAACTAATCTAAAATAAGTAAGAATATTCCAAAATTGAAGCCTTAATTTGCTGTGGCTGAGTTCAGTTGATGGGAGCTCATGGGATGACATTCTAGAAGGCTGAATGAACTTGGAGCCTTTACATGGTTCATGGTACAAGTCTAGGTTTGGCCTAGGCTTAATTAACCTCCTTTAATTGCCATCTTTTGGCTGAAAATTGACCAGCAATAAAGGAGGACGTGAACAGCCTTGAAGATGTGAAAATTGAGCTGGAAACGTCTTTGGAGTATTATCAATGGTCAGCTTAATGAGGAAGGAACCAGCTGAATGCATTTGGAAAGCATTGGAGCTGAATAGGCATGTCCAGGTTCGGCCAAAGCTTTGAATAAGCTCAATCATTATGCAACTTTTGCTGAAAAATTACCAGCATTAAAATGAGTCTTGGAACAGCCACCATGTGTTTAATTCAGGTTTAAAAATTGCCTTGTCATTTGCGTTACACGAACAAACACTTAGGGAAGAAGAATGAGCTGTTGAGTCTTAATTCTAGCTGAAAAAAACTCCCTTAAATGTCAGCCATGCACTTGGACGTCCAATGTAGTGTACCTGTACCAATTAATTCAAAAATTAAATTTCCCTCTTGTACATATTAAATTCGGCAGCAATGAACTTAAAAATCTGGACATTAATTCTAATTATATCTCCTAATTAAATTGTCTTAGATTAGGACATATTAATTAGTTGTAGGACTTAAGACAACTTAATTGGCCTAAGGACAATTTAAATGGCTGTAGGAAGACAGATTAATTGAGCTCAAGGTAAATTAAATAGCTTAAAACATATTTAATTCGTAACTATATTTTTTAATTAACTTAAACTAAAATTAGCTAAATTTTATTCCGGCAATTAAAAAATTAAAATGAGCTAAGAGTGAGCTAATAACAAGCTCAATGAGCTGAATTGAGCTCGTGTGAGTTGACTTGAGCTCAAGTGAGTTGAACTGAGCTGAAATCAGCTTGCACCAGGGTGCATGGGTTGCTCAAAGTTCGGCCTTCATGGAACGCGAGAGGATCAGGAAGTGAATCTCGGGTTGCCCCTGGTATGCTCACATTAAAACCCAACTGAAGCACTTGATCGAGTATTAAACTCTCTCGGTTTCTTCGATGAGGTCTGAAGTGATTTACCCATCTGTCTCTTTCTTCAAGTCTCTAGACCAACCTCAGCTTTTCTTTTCTCTTTGGCCAACTCCTCGGCCTTATAAGCTCTCTCTACAAGCACAACCAATTCTTTCAGTTCAAGAATGCCAAGAAATAATTGGATGTCTTCGTTCAACCCATATTCAAATTGCTTGCAAATTATGGCTTCAGTCGAAACGCATTCTTGAGTGTATTTGCTCAGTTTCACAAATTCATGCTCATATTTCGTTACCGTCATTCGGCGCTGTTTTAACTTAAGGAATTCTTTTCGTTTCTGATCGATAAACCTCTGGCTAATATACTTCTTACGAAACTTGTAACACCCCCAGACCCGGCCCAGACGTTAAGGCCGAATCTGGTAATGTGACATTAAAGGGATAATTCAAAACGATTTTGCTAAGTTAAAATTTTAAGGCCTAAAAGCCCAAAATACTTGAATCTTGCTAAGTAATGATAAGAGCCCATGTTTAAATTTAATAAATTTATCCAGGTTCAATAGTTAAGTAAATAGTTGACACAAAAACAACAAAACTCAAAATCTATAGTCAAATCGTAGTACAAAGCCTTATTACAACCCAACGAAAACAAAGTAATTTATAACCAAGTCTTTCAAAACAAATTAGGAACTGATTGCAGTGTGGCCACCTCCAAGTCCTCTTCCACGTCGAGCCATCTACTGAGGATCACCTGAAACATTTAATAAAAAGGGTGTGAGTTTCGAAACTCAGTGTGTACGACCCTTGGTAATCCAATCAACATACAGTTATTACATTGGGCCTAAGCCCTATCAAAGACGGTGGTCTTGGGCCTTAGACCACAATGACCTCATATCACATCAATATCACATGAATGCAATGCACCCATCCAAAATCCAACCCTGCACTCCACTTCCCTTCCAAGCCTACACTCCTGTGGGGATATAAATATCAACCCACCCATCCCTACACTCCAAAGGTAGCACCAGTAGCGGCACTACTCAAACGTTGCAACGAAGCTGCTATAATGGGCTTAAAGCCACCGGTGGATCCACAGTCGTCAAGCGACTATGCGATCCTCAAATCTTCCTCCATATCATCAATACCTACCCAAGTGCAACATATATTTCATGAATGCAACATACACAATTCCACACATTAAGCACTTAGAGGTATTTTTGTAATATCCTGAATTTTTGGGCCTATGCGTTTAATGGGTGAACATGTGTAATGAGTTAATTTAAGTGTTAGGGGTCCAAATTGGGCTCAGGCTTAGGCATAGGCCTTGGTTAAAATTGTCAGTTTGGGCATTATAGGGTTTAAAAGGTAGTATCTGTGTTTAAAATATCAAAATGGGCTTGTGGCCCAGTGGTCAGTGGCGCCACTTAGGGAGCAAGGAGGTGACGCCACACAAGGGAATAAGGGGCCCAAATTTAAGTTTCATGGAGCCCAATTCTTTTAATTTAAGTTAGCTAACTTTCGGCATTTGGGTTAGGTGGAGTGGATGGCAACAAGGCTAAAAAATAGGAGGATTTATATGAATAGGATAATGTAGATATTATAGTTGATAATATGGAAGATAAAAGGAGAAAAGATAGGAGCTATCCACAAGGCTAGGTGTTGGCCTAAATTCCATCACCTAGAGGAGTAAAGAAATCGGTTTCTTTATGGCAAAGGGGTGCCGAATTTTCCCTTTTTATTTGATTAATTTTTAGTTATCAGAAATGGCACTTTCGGTTTTTCATAGGTAAGTGCCAAAATTTCTATAAATAGGGAGGGTTCTCTTCTTTATTTTTCGGCATTTAGGGTTTCCATCTTTTCTTTCTCTTCTTTCTTCTAAAAGCCGAAAACTCCATTATTCTTTTCTCTTCTTTCTTCTAAAAGCCGAAAACTCCATATTCTTTTCTCTTCTTTCTTCTAAAAGCTGAAAACTCCATTATTCTCTTCTCTTTTCCTTCTAAAAAGCCGAAAGCCAAAAACTCCATTATTCTTTTCTCTTCTTTATTTAAAAGCCGAATCTCTATAGATTTCTTCGAATCATCTTCTCTTCCTGATTTTTGCAAAAAAGTCGAAATCCTCTAGGAGTAGTCGAATCTTCTCTAGTAAGTAGATCTCTTATATCTAAAAGCTGGAAACACTAGTCCCTGAATCTCATATCACTTTTCCGGATTTCAAGCCACTGAACAACACATAGGGTAGATAGCAGCTGTGTTGGCTACGGATAGCGTTGACTTAGAAAGTCTCGTTCTAACGGTAATCAGGTGTGTAGATCCTTATCACATAAGTTTTATTTTGTATTATACCTGTTAGGGGCTGAAAAGTTGAAAAATGAGGCTGTATGAACAGTCGTGTGTAGATCTCTAACACACTAATAATCTGTATGAATATATGTATGTTTATGTTATGGGCTAAAAAGCCGGAATGTGGCTGTGTAGACAGTCGAATGAAACCCAAAAAAGGTTAGGCAAGGAATGCCAAGTACATAATCATAGAACTTCTCTATGTGTATCGATGTATGCGAAAGACTGTAATCTCTTAGGTAGTAGATTGTTTAATCTTGCATGAATGTATGCATGGGATGGGTTTGATATGAAAAGGGGAAGAGCATGATTGGTCACATGGTGATCGGTGGTAGAAAACCCACCTAATGAAATGTTAGATCACGTGGTGATCGGTGGTAGAAAACCCACCTAATGAAATGTTAGATCACGTGGTGATCGGTGGTAGAAAACCCACCTAATGAAATGTTAGATCACATGGTGATCGGTGGTAGAAAAACCCACCTAATGAAATGTTAGATCACATGGTGATCGGTGGTAGAAAACCCACGAACTGAAATGTTAGGTCACTTCGTGATCGGTGGTAGAAAACCCACGTTAAAACTCCTGATTGATAGGAATAGGCAGTACGGCTGTCGTTTTGGTGTGTAGCGGATGGAGGGTTGATTGTAGAAATCCCCAAGGTGTGATGGTTGGTACGGGTTGGTGTGTAGAGGATGGAATTCTAGGATGGGTTGGGCTTTGCATCATTTATTATCTGTCATGTGATTATGATTGTTGCCATTGTGTATGGGCCAGGGCTCATAATGTGTTTGTGGGCCCAAGCCTTTTATGTGTTTTTGGGATTTACACACTGAGTCTTGGTGACTCACCCTATTATTTTTCCCTAACTTTTTAGATGAGCAGTAGATAGTGGACATGGGAGCCGAGACGGACTCGAGGGGCCATCAAGTTTTTATTTCTATAGATTATTTTTGGTTTTCCTTTAAGTTTTGTTTTGGGAATATTTAGGTAATAAGGCCCCATAGTTTATATTTGCCTAAGTAGTTTTTTTAATATTTGCAACTTATGAATTTATGTCAGGGGTTTATTTATACAAAATAATAATAATACAAGGTTTCTTTTCAAATGTCACTTATTTATTCAAATATTGCCTAATAACTTATGATTTTCTAAAACCAACTTAGCAAAAGATTTTAACGTTCAACCCGTAGCATACCAGATCTGGTCGAAACGTATTGGCCGGGTTTGGGGTGTTACAATTTGGTATCAGAGCCTAGTTCAAAACTCGGGCTGTGAAATGGGCCTAGTAATGTTTTGTAAAGTTGATGTGAATTTGGAAAAAAATTTCGGAGGAAGATATGGCCTTCGATTCTACCGACACCCGATCCACGCAAGTAAGTATTCTAACTCTTGATGTGATGTATATGTTGGGTTTGATGGGCTTGATGGTCGTAGAATAGTATGTTAGGCATTGATGGACTTTAGGGTTAGTTTAAACAACTCCTTAAATTCATAAGACTTAATCTATCCAAACAAATCCGTGAACAAATCGCTGGGTTAGGGTGTGGCAACAGGCATACGCATGTCTAGGATTGGATTCAGGAAGAGCTTGGTACTTAAGCAGTCATAGTGGCTCACCTCCTCTTTTCTGGAATCCTACCTGATGCTTAGTGACTGTTCACCTTAGCCACAGGATTTGTTGACGGGCCAAAAATCTATAATTAAAACCCGAAAGGTACCAGCCACCCTATTTCACATCTAAAATACACCCCAAGTTTTGTAAAATTTTCAAAATATACTTGATTTGTGAAAATTTCCAGAATACCCCAGAATTGTAAAACTACCAAAATTTGTGAAAATTATTGAAACACTTCAGTTGGCAAAATTTTCAAAATATCATTGGTTTGTGAAAATTTCCAAACAACCGTGATTTTATAAAATACCTAAATTCTGCAAATTTACTTGAAAATAGATTTACAAAAGAACCCGGTTTGCAAAAGAAAAAAAAAACCTTCCAAGGTATCCCTGTTTATAAAAAAAAGGGAACAAAACAACAACAACATCAAAATAACTCTACTTCGAAAAAAAACTTGTTTTCCAAAAGACCCTTGCTTTATAAAAAGAAAAAAAAAAATGTACCCAAAGTACTTCTAATTCAAAGAAAATCACCAAGATACTTTATTTTGGAAAATACCCTGTAGGACAAAACTACGGAAATACCCCCGGATAGAGAAATGATGAAAAAAAAAACCCTTATGCGATGAATGTATGTGGTTTCTAAAACTAGGAGATGTGAACTTGAGACTGAATTGTAGATATAACTGCGAATTCGAAAAAACTACCCTTAAAACTACTATTCATAAGACTGTTCGAGGTTAATCAGTGGAAGAAAACTAATAATTCATAAAATTCTAATCAAATAAACGCGAATCGGTAGAATGAGTACAACGGGACGAGGACGCTCTAGATGCGAATACCGGTGCGTACTCTACCATAGTATACTAAGTGTTTCTTTTGGCTTTAGAATTAGAGTGCGCAGTGAAAGTGTAGTGGTAAGACTTGGGTAGTACGATTAATAGTTAGTTGGAAATTTCGAGGACGAAATTTCTTTAAGGGGGTAGAACTGTAACATCCTGAATTTTTGGGCCTATGCGTTTAATGGGTGAACATGTGTAATGAATTAATTTAAGTGTTAGGGGTCCAAATTGGGCTCAGGCTTAGGCAAGGCCTTGGTTAAAATTACCAGTTTGGGCATTATAGGGTTTAAAAGGTAGTATCTGTGTTTAAAATATCAAAATGGGCTTGTGGCCCAGTGGTCAGTGGTGCCACTTAGGGAGCAAGGAGGTGACGTCACACAAGGGAATAAGGGGCCCAAATTTAAGTTTCATGGAGCCCAATTCTTTTAATTTAAGTTAGCTAATTTTTGGCATTTGGGTTAGGTGAAGTGGATGGCAACAAGGCTAAAAAATAGGAGGATTTATATGAATAGGATAATGTAGATATTATAGTTGATAATATGGAAGATAAAAGGAGAAAAGATAGGAGCTATCCACAAGGCTAAGTGTTGGCCTAAATTCCATCACCTAGAGGAGTAAAGAAATCGGTTTCTTTATGGCAAAGGGGTGCCGAATTTTCCCTTTTTATTTGATTAATTTTTAGTTATCAGGAAGGGCACTTTCGGTTTTTCATAGGTAAGTGCCAAAATTTCTATAAATAGGGAGGGTTCTCTTCTTTATTTTTCGCCATTTAGGGTTTCCATCTTTTCTTTCTCTTCTTTATTCTAAAAGCTGAAAACTCCATTATTCTTTTCTCTTCTTTCTTCTAAAAGCCGAAGACTCCATTATTCTTTTCTCTTCTTTCTTCTAAAAGCCAAAAACTCCATTATTCTCTTCTTTCTTCCAAAAGCCGAAAACTCCATTATTCTCTTCTTTCTTCTAAAAGCCGAAAACTCTGTTATTCTCTTCTTTCTTCTAAAAGCCGAAAACTCCATTATTCTCTTCTCTTATTCCTTCTAAAAAGCCGAAAGCTGAAAACACCATTATTCTTTTCTCTTCTTTATTTAAAAGTCGAATCTCTCTAGATTTCTTCGAATCATCTTCTCTTCCTGATTTTCACAAAAAAGTCGGAATCCTCTAGGAGTAGTCGAATCTTCTCTAGTAAGTAGATCTCTTAGATCTAAAAGTCGGAAACACTAGTCCCTGAATCTCATATCACTTTCCCGGATTTCAAGCTACTGAACAACACATAGGGCAGATAGCAGCTGTGTTGGCTACGGATATCGTTGACTTAAAAAGTCTCGTTCTAACGGTAATCAGCTGTATGAACAGTCGTGTGTAGATCTCTAACACACTAATAATCTGTATGAATATATGTATGTTTATGTTATGGGCTAAAAAGCCGAAAAGCGGCTGTGTAGACAGTCGAATGAAACCCAAAAAAGGTTAGGCAATGAATGCCAAGTACGTAATCATAGAACTTCTCTATGTGTATCGACGTATGCGAAAGACTGTAATCTCTTAGGTTGTAGATTGTTTGATCTTGCATGAATGTATGCATGGGATGGGTTTGATATGAAAAGGGGAAGAGCATGATTGGTCACATGGTGATTGATGGTAGAAAACCCACCTAATGAAATGTTAGATCACGTGGTGATCAGTTGTAGAAAACCCACCTAATGAAAAGTTAGATCACATGGTGATGCGGGGTAGAAAGCCCACCTAATGAAATGTTAGATCATATGGTGATCGGTGGTAGAAAACCCACCTAATGAAATGTTAGATCACATGGTGATCGGTGGTAGAAAACCCACGAAATGAAATGTTTGGTCACTTGGTGATCGGTGGTAGAAAACCCACGTTAAAATTCCTGATTGATAGGAATAGGCAGTACGGCTGTCGTTTTGGTGTGTAGCGGATGGAGGGTTGATTGTAGAAATCCCCAAGGTGTGATGGTTGGTACGGGTTGGTGTGTAGAGGATGGAATTCTAGGATGGGTTGGGCTTTGCATCATTTATTATCTGTCACGTGATTATGATTGTTTCCATTGTGTATGGGCCAGGGCTCATAATGTGTTTGTGGGCCCAGGCCTTTTATGTGTTTTCGGGATTTACACACTGAGTCTTGGTGACTCACCCTATTATTTTTCCCTAACTTTTCAGATGAGTAGTAGATCGTGGACATGGGAGCCGAGACGGACTCGAGGGGCCATCAAGTTTTTATTTCTATAGATTATTTTCGATTTTCCTTTAAGTTTTGTTTTAGGAATATTTAGGTAATAAGGCCCCATAGTTTATATTCGCCTAAGTAGTTTTTTTAATATTTACAACTTATGAATTTATGTCAAGGGTTTATTTATACCAAATAATAATAGTACAAGGTTTCTTTTCAAATGTAACTTATTTATTCAAATATTGCCTAATAACTTATGACTTTCTAAAACCAACTTAGCAAAAGATTTAACGTTCAACCCGTAGCATACCAGATCTGGTCAAAATGTATCGGTCGGGTTTGGGGTGTTACAATTTTAGTCATTTCACTACCTAGGGTATTTTTGTAATTCTACCCTATAGCAATATTTAGGTAATTTTGCAAAACAGGGGTATTTTGAAAATTTTGTAAATCAGGGATATTTTGGCAATTTTGCAAATCAAGGGTATTCTGTTAATTTTACAAATAAGGGGTATTTTAGTAATTTTGCAAATCTAAGGACATTTTGGTAATATTCAAATTAGGGGTATTTGGTCCCTCTCGGGTTTTAGTTATGAACTTTGGCCCATTAACAAGTCATTGCGGCTAAAGTGAACAAACACTTCGCATCAGGTAGGATTCTAGAGAAGAGGAGGTGGGTTGTTAGAACCGTTTAAGTACCAAGCTCTCCCTAGATCCAATCCTGGACATGTATATGTCCATTGCCACACTCTAACCTAGCGACTTGTCCCCTGACATGTTGATTATTAAATTAAGTCTTATGCGGTTTAAGAGTTGTTCAGAATTAGGCCTAATGTCCATTAAACCTAGCATACTTGTCAACGTCCCCATAAAGCCCATAAAGCCCATTTCACATTCATATAACCCATTAAGCCCAAATCACATCCTTATGGCCCACTAGGCCCAGATCTCATTCATATGGCCTATTAGGCCCAAAACAATTCTAGATCATGTAACATGCATGACTGACTAAATCCATATAACCAAATCAATCAATTTCATCCAACTTAGCCTTAGGGCCTACTTGGCCCATTTAGCCACTTTTGGCTTTTCAGCTTTCCAGCATTACCAATATCATGTGTCTGTAGTGTTTGTACACACCTAGTTACTGTGACGTGTTATACTATCCTTAGTCTTGAACCTATAACCAACCAACCTCCAATCAATCACCCATACTTAATAAAAATATTTACCAAAAGCCGAAGCCTTACTATAACCTTACCGTGTGCCACCGGGTTCTAATAGCCCTTCCTTAGCTACTAATCACGAGTATCCCCTAGATCTGCACTCACACACACACCATCAAACTTCAAGTGACTCATAATCCACACAAGTCACCCCTATAGATCATACTCACATTTGGCCATTTACTTAAACCATAATTGAGTTGAGTACACTTACACTTGGCTAACGATCCTTACCACGCTTGCGATCTCTGAACCTTACCCTTGTTAATACAAGATTAAATATAATGAGAAGTTAGACAGCCCTTCAGCTTTTAGCAAAACACACTAAGGGGTTAACTGAATACTTACCGAATCCACTTTTGATCTCGCGGCCTATATAGCTACTGAACGAGATTCGACTTTTAACCTTGACTAATAGTAGATAAAAAATGATTTGTGATGGAGGAAAACAACAAAGATTTAGCACTAATAGGGATTTTGGCAAGAGAAGATGATGATACTTCGTCAATAAAAGAGTTTGGCTATGAGAGAATTCGGCAAAAAGGGGTTCGGCTATAAGAGATTTTGGCAACAAGGCAAGGTATTTTTGGTTGTGGAAAAATAAGGTTTCGGCAAGGAACAGAAAAAGAATGGAAAAGTCAGCATTACCTAGGACCCCAGATTCAGCACACACACATTTATATAACCTATAGCTGACACTTAGCCACCCCTAAAGTCCAATTCTGCACCACTTCATCCACTGCTCATCTCCTAATTTTTCTCCATGATATCTCCCTTATCCTTCTCCTAATTCCTCTCTACTGATCACTTCTCTTAGATTCCCTCTACATACCACTTCCAGCCTTCTAGAAGCCTAAAATTAAACTCCAAAATAAAGCTAAGCTAGAACTCGAACCTCAGACCTTCCTGCATGCATATGTTGCCACCTCTCTACACCTTAGTGGCGTCATGTAGCCACTTCACCACAGGCTTCTTTGTGCCATTTTTCACTTATTTTTATTTAAAAGGCCACTACTCACAACCCTGATTCCTTAATTAATTAGATTAAGAATCCTCCACCACAAAACTCAAACCTAGAGCTTCTCCAACACACCTAGACACTCCAAATTCATTAAACCTTTAAAGCCGTCATGACAATTGTCATTTTCTTGCTCACTTAAAAATTTTATGAGACCCAAACCCCAATAGGCCCAATTATTCTAGGCCCAAATTCGGGGCGTTACAATTCTACCCCCTTAAAGAAAACCCACCTAATGAAATGTTAGATCACGTGGTGATCGGTGGTAGAAAACCCACATAATGAAATGTTAGATCACATGGTGATCGGTGGTAGAAAACCCACCTAATGAAATGTTAGATCACATGGTGATCGGTGGTAGAAAACCCACGAAATGAAATGTTAGGTCACTTGGTGATCGGTGGTAGAAAACCCACGTTAAAATTCCTGTTTGATAGGAATAGGCAGTACGGCTGTCGTTTTGGTGTGTAGCGGATGGAGGGTTGATTGTAGAAATCCCCAAGGTGTGATGGTTGGTACGAGTTGGTGTGTAGAGGATGGAATTCTAGGATGGGTTGGACTTTGCATCATTTATTATCTGTCATGTGATTATGATTGTTGCCATTGTGTATGGGCCAGGGCTCATAATGTGTTTGTGGGCCCAAGCCTTTTATGTGTTTTCGGGATTTACACACTGAGTTTTGGTGACTCACCCTATTATTTTTCCCTAACTTTTCAGATGAGCAGTAGATCGTGGACATGGGAGCCGAGACGGACTCGAGGGGCCATCAAGTTTTTATTTCTATAGATTATTTTTGGTTTTCTTTTAAGTTTTGTTTTGGGAATATTTAGGTAATAAGGCCTCATAGTTTATATTCCCCTAAGTAGTTTTTTTAATATTTGCAACTTATGAATTTATGTCAGGGGTTTATTTATACAAAATAATAATAATACAAGGTTTCTTTTCAAATGTCACTTATTTATTCAAATATTGCCTAATAACTTATGATTTTCTAAAACCAACTTAGCAAAAGATTTTAACGTTCAACCCGTAGCATACCAGATCTGGTCAAAACGTATGGGCCGGGTTTGGGGTGTTACAATTTTAGTCATTTCACTACCTAGGGGTATTTTCGTAATTCTACCCTACAGGGGTGTTTAGGTAATTTTGCAAAACAGGGGTATTTTGAAAATTTTGTAAATAAGGGATATTTTGGTAATTTTGCAAATCAAGGGTATTCTGTTAATTTTACAAATAAGGGGTATTTTAGTAATTTTGCAAATCTAAGGACATTTTGGTAATATTCAAATTAGGGGTATTTGGTCCCTCTCGGGTTTTAGTTATGAACTTTGGCCCATTGACAAGTTCTTGCGGCTGAAGTGAACAAACACTTCGCACCAGGTAGGGTTCTAGAGAAGAGGAGGTGGGTTGTTAGAACCGTTTAAGTACCAAGCTCTCCCTAGATCCAATCCTGGACATGTATATGTCCATTGCCACACTCTAACCTAGCGACTTGTCCCCTGACATGTTGATTATTAAATTAAGTCTTATGCGGTTTAAGAGTTGTTCAGAATTAGGCCTAAAGTCCATTAAACCCTAGCATACTTGTCAACGTCCCCATAAAGCCCATCAAGCCCATTTCACATTCATATAACCCATTAAGCCCAAATCACATCCTTATGGCCCACTAGGCCCAGATCTCATTCATTTGGCCTATTAGGCCAAAAACAATTCTAGATCATGTAACATGCATGACTAACTCAATCCATATAACCAAATCAATCAATTTCATCCAACTTAGCCTTAGGGCCCACTTGGCCCATTTAGCCACTTTTGGCTTTTCAGCTTTCCGGCATTACCGATATCATGTGTCTGTAGTGTTTGTACACACCTAGTTACTGCGACGTGCTATACTATCCTTAGTCTTGAACCTACAACCAACCAACCTCCAATCAATCACCCATACTTAATAAAAATATTTACCAAAAGCCGAAGCCTTACTATAACCTTACCGTGTGCCATCGGGTTCTAATAGCCCTTCCTTAGCTACTAATCACGAGTATCCCCTAGATCTGCACTCACACACACACCATCAAAATTCGAGTGACTCATAATCCACACAAGTCACCCCTATAGATCATACTCACATTTGGCCATTTACTTAAACCATAATTGAGTTGAGTACACTTACACTTTGCTAACGATCCTTACCACGCTTGCGATCTCTGAACCTTACCCTTGTTAATACAAGATTAACTACAATGAGAAGTTAGATAGCTCTTCGGCTTTTAACAAAACACACTAAGGGTTTAACTGAATACTTACCGAATCCACTTTTGATCTCGCGGCCTAGATAGCTACTGAACGAGATTCGACTTTTAACCTTGACTAATAGTAGATAAAAAATGATTTGTGATGGAGGAAAACAACAAAGATTTAGCACTAATAGAGATTTTGGCAAGAGATGATGATGATACTTCGGCAATAAAAGAGTTTGGCTATGAGAGAATTCGGCAAAAAGGGGTTCGGCTATAAGAGATTTTGGCAACAAGGCAAGGTATTTTCAGTTGTGGAAAAATAAGGTTTTGGCAAGGAATAGAAAAAGAATGGAAAAGTCGGCATTACCTAGGACCCCAGATTCAGCACACACACATTTATATAGCCTATAGCTGACACTTGGCCACCCCTAAAGTCCAATTCGGCACCACTTCATCCACTGCTCATCTCCTAATTTTTCTCCATGATATCTCCTTTATCCTTCTCCTAAATTCTCTCTACTGATCACTTCTCCTTAGATTCCCTCTACACGCCACTTCTAGCCTTCTAGAAGCCTAAAATTAAACTCCAAAATAAAGCTAAGCTAGAACTCGAACCTCAGACCTTCCTGGATGCATATGTCGCCACCTCTCTGCACCTTAGTGGCGTCACTTAGCCACTTCACCACAGGCTTCTTTGTGCAATTTTTCACTTATTTTTATTTAAAAGGCCACTACTCACAACCCTGGTTCCTTAATTAATTAAATTAAGAATCCTCCACCACAAAACTCAAACCTAGAGCTTCTCCAACACACCTAGACACTTCAAATTCATTAAACCTTTAAAGCCGTCATGTCATTTGTCATTTTCTTGCTCACTTAAAAATTTTATGAGACCCAAACCCCAATAGGCCCAATTATTCTAGGCCCAAATTCGGGTCGTTACAATTCTACTCCCTTAAATGTGATTATGATTGTTGCCATTGTGTATGGGCCAAGGCTCATAATGTGTTTGTGGGCCCAAGCCTTTTATGTGTTTTCGGGATTTACACACTGAGTTTTGGTGACTCACCCTATTATGTTTCCCTAACTTTTCAGATGAGCAGTAGATCGTGGACATGGGAGCCGAGACGGACTCGAGGGGCCATCAAGTTTTTATTTTTATAGATTATTTTCGGTTTTCCTTTAAGTTTTGTTTTGGGAATATTTAGGTAATAAGGCCCCATAGTTTATATTCGCCTAAGTAGTTTTTTTAATATTTGCAACTTATGAATTTATGTCAGGGGTTTATTTATACCAAATAATAATAATACAAGGTTTCTTTTCAAATGTCACTTATTTATTCAAATATTGCCTAATAACTTATGATTTTCTAAAACTAACTTAGCAAAAGATTTTAACGTTCAACCCGTAACATACCAGATCTGGTCGAAACGTATGGGCCAGGTTTGGGGTGTTACAATTTTAGTCATTTCACTACCTAGGGGTATTTTCGTAATTCTACCCTACAGGGGTATTTAGGTAATTTTACAAAATAGGGGTATTTTGAAAATTTTTTAAATCAGGGATATTTTGGTAATTTTGCAAATCAAGGGTATTCTGTTAATTTTACAAATAATGGGTATTTTAGTAATTTTGCAAATCTAAGGACATTTTGGTAATATTCAAATTAGGGGTATTTGGTCCCTCTCGGGTTTTAGTTATGAACTTTGGCCCATTAACAAGTCATTGCGGCTAAAGTGAACAAACACTTCGCACCAGGTAGGATTCTAGAGAAGAGGAGGTGGGTTGTTAGAACTGTTTAAGTACCAAGCTCTCCCTAGATCCAATCCTGGACATGTATATGTCCATTGCCACACTCTAACCTAGCGACTTGTCCCCTGACATGTTGATTATTAAATTAAGTCTTATGCGGTTTAAGAGTTGTTCAGAATTAGGCCTAAAGTCCAGTAAACCCTAGCATACTTGTCAACGTCCCCATAAAGCCCATCAAACCCATTTCACATTCATATAACCCATTAAGCCCAAATCACATCCTTATGGCCCACTAGGCCCAGATCTCATTCATATGGCCTATTAAGCCCAAAACAATTCTAGATCATGTAACATGCATGACTGACTAAATCCATATAACCAAATCAATCAATTTCATCCAACTTAGCCATAGGGCCCACTTGGCCCATTTAGCCACTTTCAGCTTTTCAGCTTTCTGGCATTACCGATATCATGTGTCTGTAGTGATTGTACACACCTAGTTACTGCGACGTGCTATACTATCCTTAGTCTTGAACCTACAACCAACCAACCTTCAATCAATCACCCAAACTTAATCAAAATATTTACCAAAAGCCGAAGCCTTACTATAACCTTACCGTGTGCCACTGGGTTCTAATAGCCCTTCCAGCTACTAATCACGAGTATCCCCTAGATCTGCACTCACACACACACCATCAAACTTCGAGTGACTCATGATCCACACAAGTCACCCCTATAGATCATACTCACATTTGGCCATTTACTTAAACCATAATTGAGTTGAGTACACTTACACTTTGCTAACGATCCTTACCACGCTTGCGATCTCTGAACCTTACCCTTGTTAATACAAGATTAACTACAATGAGAAGTTAGACAGCCCTTCGACTTTTAGCAAAACACACTAAGGGGTTAACTGAATACTTACCGAATCCACTTTTGATCTCGCGGCCTAGATAGCTACTGAACGAGATTCGACTTTTAACCTTGACTAATAGTAGATAAAAAATGATTTGTAATGGAGGAAAACAACAAAGATTTAGCACTAATAGGGATTTTGGTAAGAGAAGATGATGATACTTCGGCAATAGAAGAGTTTGGCTATGAGAGAATTTGGCAAAAATGGGTTCGGCTATAAGAGATTTTGGCAACAAGGCTAGGTATTTTCGGTTGTGGAAAAATAAGGTTTCGGCAAGGAACAGAAAAAGAATGGAAAATTCGGCATTACCTAGGACCCCAGCTTCAGCACACACACATTTATATAGCCTATAGCTGACACTTAGCCACCCCTAAAGTCCAATTCGGCACCACTTTATCCACTGCACATCTCATAAATTTTCTCCATGATATCTCCCTTATCCTTCTCCTAAATTCTCTCTACTTATCACTTCTCCTTAGATTCCCTCGACACGCCACTTCCAGCCTTCTAGAAGCCTAAAATTAAACTCCAAAATAAAGCTAAGCTAGAACTCGAACCTCAGACCTTCCTGCATGCATATGTCGCCACCTCTCTACACCTTAGTGGCGTCACTTAGCCACTTCACCACAGGCTTCTTTGTGCCATTTTTCACTTATTTTTATTTAAAAGCCCACTACTCACAACCCTGATTCCTTAATTAATTAAATTAAGAATCCTCCACCACAAAAGTCAAACCTAGAGCTTCTCCAACATACCTAGACACTCCAAATTCATTAAACCTTTAAAGCTGTCATGTCATTTGTCATTTTCTTGCTCACTTAAAAATTTTATGAGACCCAAACCCCAATAGGCCCAATTATTCTAGGCCCAAATTCGGGGCGTTACAATTCTACCCCTTTAAAGAAATTTCATCCTCGAAATTTCTATCTAACTACTAAATGCACCACTAAAGTCACACCACTATGCTTTCGCTGCTCACTCTGATTTAATAACACATAAACACTGCACGCATACAGTTTTTATACAAAAAAATATCGCATCCACACAAAACATACCCGACTTAATGGGGATTGAACAATCCCGAGCCTTTTGCTTCTCAGACCCGCATCTGAAACACGCTGCTGACTTCCTCTAGCATTCACCCGGATGATGCCTTTTGCAATATTCGCAAATCGGAAAGTTTGGACGTATAACATGCTTCACAAAATGAGACTGCGACCCTAGAAAATTACGATCTCTTTTTTTCTTACAGTCCACGCACCTAACCCGAAGTATTTCACTAATTTCTTTAACCTTCTCTAGTACCTTCCTAACTAGCTAAGTCAGCACATCAGCCCTAACACTTCCACAGCCTCTGCCGCGACCTCTTGCACCTCTTCCAGCGCTCATCGTTGTGTATTTCTGGATTAAAATTTTTTTATGAACTTAGTTCGTAGTTCCACTGTTTAAAGTGCATGTCTTATGCAAGTAACAATTTTTGAAGTTATTTTGCGGTCGTAAATCCACTACAGGCTTAAGTTTCCTATGGGCTTTAATCTCTAAGAACCTATTATTTAAAGTAGCCCAATATCTCAATGCAATTCTATAATTTAAAAAAGTGTAATAACAAAAAAACTTACTTGGCTCGACGTCGAGGGCTCGGTGAACCACACTTCAAGAATCCTGTAAAAATTTTTAATCTACATGTTTTAAAAACTCAAATCTAAGGCCCATTTCATAGCCGGAGCTTTGCAACCGAGCTCTGATACCACTAAATGTAACACCCCTAGACCCAGCCTAGACGTTATGGCTGAATCCGGTGATGTCACATCAAAGGGATAATTCAAAACGATTTTCTAAGTTAAAATTTTAAGTCCTAAAAGCCCAAAATCCTTGAATCTTACTAAGTAATGATAAGAGCCCATGTTTAAATTTACGAAATTTGTCCAGGTTCAACAATTAAGTAAACAGTTGAAACAAAAACAACAAAACTCAAAATCTAAAGTCAAATCAGAGTAAAAGGCCTTATTACAACCCAACGGAAACAAAGTAATTTATAACTAAGTCTTTCAAATTCAAAACAAATTAAGAATTGTTTGCAGTATGGCCACCTCCAAGTCCTCTTCCACGTCGAGCCGTCTACTGAGGATCATCCGAAACATTTAATAAAAAGGGTGTGAGTTTCGAAACTCAGTGTGTACGACCCTTGGTAATCCAATCAACATACAATTATTACATTGGGCCGAAGCCCTATCAAAGACGGTGGTCTTGGGCCTTAGCCCATAATGACCTCATATCACATCAGTATCACATGAATGTAATGCACCCATCCCAAATCCAACCATGCACTCTATTTCCCTTCCAAGCCTACACTCCTGTGGGGATATAAATATCAACCCACCCATCCCTACACTCCAAAGGTAGCACCAGCAGAGGCACTACTCAAATGTTGCAGCAAAGCTGCTATAATGGGCTTAAAGCCACCGATGGATCCGTGATCGTCAAGCGACTATGCGATCCTCAAAACTTCCTCCGTATCATCAAAACCCACCCAAGTGCAACGTATATTTCATGAATGCAACATACACAATTCCACACATTAAGAACTTAGAGGTATTTTAGTCATTTCACTACCCAGGTGTATTTTCGTAATTCTACCAACAGGGGTATTTAGGTAATTTTGCAAAACTGGAGCATTTTGGAAATTTTGTAAATCAGGGATATTTTGGTAATTCTGCAAATCAAGGGTATTCTAGTAATTTTATAAACCAGGGGTATTTTAATAATTTTGCAAATCTAAGGATATTTTGGTAATTTTCAAATCAGGGGTATTTGGTCCCTCTCGGGTTTTAGTTATGAACTTTGGCCCATTAACTAGTCCTTGTGGCTAAAGTGAACAGACACTACGCACCAGGTAGGATTCTAGAGAAGAGGAGGTGGGTTGTTAGAATCGCTTAAGTACCAAGCTCTCCCTAGATCCAATCCTAGACATGTATATGTCCATTGCCACATTCTAACCCAGCGACTTGTTCCTGGACATGTTGATTATTAAATTAAGTCTTATGCAGTTTAAGAGTTGTTCAAAACTAGGCCTAAAGTCCATGAAACCCTAGCATACTTGTCAACGTCCCCATAAAGCCCATCAAGCCCATTTCAAGTTCATATAACCCATTAAGCCCAAATCACATCCTTATGGCCCACTAGGCCCAGATCTCATTCATATGGCCTATTAGGCCCAAAATAATTCCATATCATGTAACATGCATGACTAACTCAATTCATATAACCAAATTAATCAATTTCATCAAACTTATCCTCAAGGCCCACCAGGCCCATTCAGCCACTTTTGGCTTTTCGACTTTTCGGCATTGCCAATATCATGTGTGTGTAGTGTTTGTACACACCTGGTTACTATGACGTGCTATACTATCCTTGGTCTTAAACCTACAACCAACCTACCTTCAATCAAACACCCATACTTAATCAAAATATTTACCAAAAGCCGGAGCCTTACCGTAACCTTACCTTGTGCCACCGGGTTCTAATAGCCCTTCCTTAGCTACTAATCACGAGTATCCCCTAGATCTGCACTCACACATACACCATCAAAATTTAGATCATACTCACATTCGACCATTTACTTAAACCATAATCGAGTTGAGTACACTTACACTTTGCTAACGATCCTTACCATGCTTGCGGTCTCTGAACCTTACCCTTGTTAATACAAGATTAACTACAATGAGAAGTTAGACAGCCCTTCGGCTTTTAACAAAACACACTAAGGGGTTAACTGAATACTTACTGAATCAACTTTTGATCCTTCGGCCTAGATAGCTACTGAATGAGATTCAGCTTTTAACTTTGATTGATAGTAGATAACAAACGATTTGTAATGGAGGAAAACAAAAAATATTTGGCACTAATAGGGATTTTGGCAAGAGAAGATGATGATACTTCAGCAATAAAAGAGTTTGGCTATGAGAGAATTCGGCAAAAAGGGATTCGGTTATAGGAGATTTCGACAACATGGCAAGGTATTTTTGGTTGTGGAAAAATATGGTTTCGGCAAGGAAAAGAAAAAGAATGGAAAATTCGGCATTACCTAGGACCCAGATTCAACACACACACATTTATATAGCCTATAGCCGAAACTTAGCCACCCTTAAAGTCCAATTTGTCACCACTTCATCCACTGCTCATCTCCTAATTTTTCTCCATGATATCTCCCTTATCCTTCACCTAAATTCTCTCTACTGATCACTTCTCCTTAGAGTCCCTCTACACGCCACTTCCAGCCTTCTAGAAGCCTAAAATTAAACTACAAAGTAAAGCTAAGCTAGCACTCGAACCTCAGACCTTCCTGCATGCATATGTCGCCACCTCTCTACACCTTAGTGGCGTCACTTAGCCACTTCACCACAAGCTTCTTTGTGCCATTTTTCACTTATTTTTATTTAAAAGCCCACTACTCACAACCCTGATTCCTTAATTAATTAAATTAAGAATCCTCCATCACAAAACTCGAACCTAGAGCTTCTTCAATACACCTAGACACTCTAAATTCATTAAACGTTTAAAGCCGTCATGTCATTTGTTATTTTCTTGCTCACTTAAAAATTTTATGAGACCCAAAGCCCAATAGGCCCAATTCTTCTAGGCCCAAATTCGGGGGGTTACAGAACTCTTCTTGGAAAAATTCCCAATGAACTCTCTCCCTTGATACAACCGACACAAGGGTGTTCCACCACTAATAAGTCCAGTCTCTCAGAAGTGATACAACATATTTCATACATTCCTTAGGTGTGCATGATAACTCATCAAATACCCTGATTATATTCTCAAGCCAAAACTCTGCCCTTTCGAGATCATCCTCTATACTAGCTCGGAACTCTTCGGCTCCTTGTTTTAGAATCTTATCATCTGGAGGTCTATTCAATCTCATGAAGTCCATACCTTGAGGTGCTATGAGAACTGGCTGAGAAATTGGTGGGGGAGGAGGGGGTTGAGCGTTCAGGTTCGTTTGAACGAACTCCGTATACCAGGCGTTCATCATATGAAGAAAGGCTTCCCTAACCTCTTCTCCTCCTCTCTGACTCATAGTTTCTGGTCTGCTCTCAACTGACGCTGCTCCTTGAGCAGGAGCCGACACATTACTTTCTACATATCAGCTTCAGCTCGATTGGGATCCATTACCATATGAAAACACAATTTTAAAGGTTAGGAGTCGTCACACTATCATAATTCATTTATGGCGTGTATAGCTAGACCCGCTCATACGCTACGTTAGTCTGAGAATTGACTAAACCATAGCTCTGATACCACTAAATGTAACACTTCTTATCTATAATCGACGTCAGAACAGGGTATGAGGCATTACCAGACTTAAACACAAGCATTCGTACAAAATCGAGACATTAATTTCCACTCAAATTTAAAACTTTTCATAAACATTCATATTATCCTATAAACAAGCCTACGTGTTTATGATGTCATCAACCAAATAAGGTCACACGACCAGGACACATGCCCGTGTCCTTAGGCCATGTGGCCAATTAAATTTTGAAAATCAAGTGCAGACTTCACACGGCCTAGGCACATGCCCATGTCCTATGGTCGTGTCTCTCACACGGCTGAGACACACTACTGTGTCTCATGCCTATGTGTTTACTACTGGACATTATGTTTCTCAAATCTAATGTGTAGGGGACACACGGCCAGAACACACCCCCTTGGGGTGAACCATGTGTCACACACGACCTAGACACACACCCGTATGGACAAAATAAGGCTATTTACCAAGCCTTTTTGCCACCCTTTATTGGTACCAACTTACATAACCACAAACCACACCAATCCATGCATAAACATACAACCATATAAATCACAACCAAGGTTGTAGCACACCATTCAAAAGCCCACATAGAACATGATTAAACATCATGCCAAAATCAAATCCATGATAGGCATTCCCATATAAGTATATCAATAGCCAACATAGGCATCATAAGCCAACTTTCAAAGGCCATATACAAAATGAATCAAACACTATTACAAGCCAACATATTTGGCCAAGTCAATAGTGACACATAACAAAAAGACCAAGTCCTTATACATGCCATAACTCAAAACAATGTAATCATAAGTACCCAAAATGATAATTTGATAGTGTTATCGATGCTCCGACAACTTTCGATCCCCGAGCTAGCTTGGCGACACTATAAGAAATGAAAAGGAAGGGGTTAAGCTTTAAGCTTAGTAAGTCAGCATGTAAATAATAATCACCTTTGAACATACAATAACATATACATAATATAATGTAAATTAACACAAAATCATCAAGTGATCATAGACATATCTTACTCATTTGCATCCTTACTGTAACAGTCTGATTTTGACCCTAGTCGAAACAGTGGTTTCGGGACCACAAATCTGAGTTAGAAAATATTTTAATATTATTTTCTGTGTCTTTGATATGTGACTAAGCATGTGTGAAAGTTTCGTATGAAAAATTGTCTATTTGTGTGCTTAATTTGATAAAAGGACTAAATCGCATAAAGTGTAAAAGTGGCCTTCTAATTAATTAAGTGCCTATTTGATATGGCTTTTAAGTGTAGAGCCCTTATGAGGCAATTATGCCATTAATAAAAATAGTGGATGACTATGGACTGTTATGCCATTAATGTCATAAGTTATATATGTTTTATATTAAGGTTAATTTTGTAAATGGAATAATAACATAATATTAATAAAACAAACATTTAAAAGATGATGGTTATCATCTTTTAGTGCTGAAAAACAAATAAAAGGAAAAAGAAGGAAGCAACCTAAAGTTTCGGCTAGCTTTTGGTTTGATTCAAGATCAAGAACCGAAGAAAACAGACTTAGATCGCGGGAAAGCGAAAGTAGTCGAATAACCGAATTCGATTGAATATCGAATCCGAGGTAAGTCGATATACAAATAAATGTAGTGTAATTGAATTATTTGAGTATATATGATTTTGAATTGCTATGAATATCCATTGGGATGGAATGTATGTGGAATCCGAGTTTGCAAATAAGTCGATAAGTTGTTAAGGTCCGAGAAGTCCCGTTTGAACCTAGGGATACATAGGATAGTATATGTCGTGACATAGGTGTCCATTATGTGATATCATGTAATACCACGTCTGGGACGTTGGCATTGATTCGAGATTTCGTGTAAGACTACGTCTGGGGTGTTGGCATCAATATAAGACTTACGTGTAAGACCATGTCTGGGACATTGGCATCGTATTGCTTTGTGTAAGACCCTTTCTGGGCTAGTGGCATCGATATCTGATTACATGAAAGAGCACGTCTGGGATGTTGCCATTGTATGACTATTCCGAGCATTCTGAGTATCCAATTAGATTCTAAACGGTTCAATGGGCAAGTCCGAGAAATAAATGAATATGTGAATTGTACATATGTTTCAGGTACGTTGATATATGTGCTTGTATAAGCATGAAAAGGTGAGTATGTATGTGCACTAATGCAAATGAACATTTGAGATATATATATATGTTTGAGATATGAGCAAATGAGATACTTGGAATGTGATGAATTGGTAAGCAATGGCAAACCAAGTGAGCCAAGGAGTTTATTTATGTGCTTGAATTGAAAATTTGTTAAAGAATTCAAATAGCTATGCTTATGAATGAATTATGCTAAGTTTATTTTTATATGGCTTCTTAAGCTTTTGAAAGCTTACTTTGTGTGTGTTTGATCTATTTTATAGATCATTAAAGCTACGAAAGGCTCAGGGACCGCCGAGGATCGTCATCACACTACTTAAACTCATTTTGGTACTTTTGAAATGTGTATATAGCTAAATATGGCATGTATAGGCTAGTCATCTTGGATTATGTTTGAAATGTGTATAAATAGCCATGAGATGTGGCTATATAAATGTTGGTATTATGCATGAGTGAATATGATATATGATGCATGTTTTGGTATGGCTTGATAGCAAATGAAATGGTCAAGGCTATGGTAAGCATATAAATGCATTATGAGTATGTATGTTTGATCAATGAAATGATTATATGAAAGGTAAAATGTGGATGTATCATACTTGGATATATATGTGTTTTAGTTGTGCAAATTGGTACGCAAATTAGAATATTTAGAAATGAGATTGAATGTGAAGATTTGTTGTTTATTTGACATGTCTTTGGTTGCCAGTTGTGTATAAAATGAATTGGTATATTGCTTGTAGGGAATGACCCTTGTGTGGGTGGAAATTTGGCCTTGAAAATGGCCTACATTCACCCACACGGTTGAGCAAATGGGCGTGTGGCTCGATCGCGTCCCTCGTGGTTAAAATTCAAGGCAAGTCAGGATCGACCATGGGCTGGACACATGAGGCGTGTGACTATCCGTGTGGTAGAGTTAGTAGCGGCCGTGGGTGAAACAGACGAGTGTGTCCGCAATTGTGTGAACAAGTTAATATGTATGTCCTGTTTTGACACGGCTCAGACACACGGGCGTTTCTGAGGCCGTGGGAGGTACACGGCCTGCCCACACAGGCATGTGACCTCTGTAACTTAGAAAAAGTTTTAAATTTCTGAGAATTTTCTTATGTGTTCGGTTTAGTCCCAGCCCTATTCTAAAGCATGCTTAAGGTCTCATTGACCTATTTAAGGGACACATTGATTGGATTTGATGAGTATTACTAAGATATGTTTGTAAAAGTCTTTGTTCATCCGATAATGCCTCTTAACCCTAAACCAAAGACGATTACGGGTTAGGGGTGTTACACTTACCAATAATGCATCCTAAACCGAGATCATTTCTCATATGTTTTGCGTACGTACCTATACCACTTCATAACATAATCATAATCTTTCACATCTTTGAAAAAATCTTTAAATTACCCTTTGAACCACTTGGAATACTAAAGGATAATCAGGAATAACATACACATAGAATCATACCAATGCCATATCCCATATATGGTCTTACATGGGATCAGATATCGATGTCTATAGCCTAGTTATGGTCTTACACGATTCTCATATCGATGTCATGTCCTAGACATGGTCTTACACAAAATCTTGTAACGATGCCATATCCCAGATATGGTCTTACACGTAATCTCATAACCCTAATGCCATGACATTTGTATCCTAACTATTCCTAAAGTTCAACCGGGAGTTTTGCCGTATCGAATCTTTGCCGAACGAATCCATAATGATAATTGTACAAGTCATGCAATAACAAAATATTAAATACATAATATAAGTTGCATTATTTACACACAAACTTACCTCGGTACAAAATATGGCTAACTAATTTGATTTAGTCCACAACTTTGTTCTTTCCTAAGTCTAGGTTCGGACTCTATTTTTCTTGATCTATAATAGTGAAAATTAGCTCATTTAATTGTCCCATTGTTCAAATCAGTCCAAAAACCATACTTTTGCAAAATTATAGTTTTACCCCTAAACTTTCACATATTTACAATTTAGTCCCTAGGCTCGTAAAATTAAATGTACTCATTTTCTTTGTTACCCAAGCCTAGCCAAACCTATATCATGCTTATACCAGCCCACATTTTTCATCAAATCATATTTCTACTACCCATTTTTACAACTTTTACAATTAACCCCTTTTTAGGTGTTTTTATCAAAAATCACTTAGTAAAAGATGTTCATCACACATCAAACTTTCATAATATAACATGAAACATCAAAATAAATGCATGTCACACATGGATCAAACCCTAGACATCAACCCTAGCTCAAATAAATGGTAGAAATAGCTAGATCGGTTGATAACAACTTTAAAAACGCAAAGAACATTAAAAACGGGGCTAGGATGCACTTACTATCAAGCTTGAAAGTTGAAGAAACCCTAGCTATGGAGAGCTTGAGAATTTCGGCTATGGTGAAGAAGAAGGACATCAATTTTGACTTTATTTTCCCTTTTAATTCATTTATTAACCAAATGAACATAGTGCCCCTTTTTACTGAACTTTCAAATTTTACCAATTCATGCCCATTTTTGTCCATAAAAATAGAAATTCGTCAAATTGCTATTTAGGACCCTCTAATTAAAAATTCATGGTAATTTCATGCTCAAAGCTTCTATAACATATATTTTGCAACTTATTCAGTTTAGTCCTAATTATCAAATTGGACACTTTATGCATAAAATTTCTTCATGAAATTTTCACACAATCACAAAATCATGCCATTGACCTCAAAATACTCATAAAATAATTATTTCTACTTCAATTTTGTGGTCTCGAAACTACTATTTTGACTAGGACCAAAATCGGGATGTTACAGAGAACCTATTAGATATCACCTCAGTGAAGCTCCGAGCCTTGCGGAGGGAACATTGCGGTGTTCGAGATTCAAGGTTAGGTGATGTGGGTAGAAAGGTATTTACCACGATAACAATATCGAACTCGCTCAATCCTTGTAGGTTGAACTCAATGATGGCAAGGGCGTGTTTGCTTACTTAAGAGCAGTGACCAAGTCAATTGCCTCCTTGATGCCAGCCTATTTGTCTTCATTTCCTCTTTAGAGGTTGGGTAAGGATATATCCCACCTTGTCAACCAAAGAGGGAAGTGAGCGGGGTTGACATGATTTCCCCACCATGTTACAAAAGGAGTCGCAGCGAGCTTGGTACAAGGGAGAAATCTCTCCAGTTCTTGAAAAGGGCTATCTCCACGTTGTAGGCTGATTGGAAGTAATGTTAGTATATAATTCCCACTGGTAGGACTTCTCCTCTAGGAGGGAGTAAGGTAGTTGATGAAGGTGCATGGTCGACACTTCCCTCGATTCACGCTAAGACCACAAGGTAGGGAAAAAAGATTTCTCGGGGCAACAGGCAAACCCTCATATGGTATTAGGCTGTTAGAATAGGAAAAAAAGAGGTGAAGGAAATTAGCTCTGAAAAATAAGAGGATTTGTTTTGGAGAGAACTTTTGTGTTGGGACTGATAGGAGAACCGCACTCTAATATTGTATTTGAATGAGAAAAGAAAGATAAAAGAAGAGACTGGAAGTTAAATTGAAGATGGATCAAGCAGAGAGCTTGGTTCAGTATGAACTTCCCCACCATGTCCTGATTATTTATAGTCACGAGAGACCGTGGGAAGTTATGGAAATTTAATGAGTGATGAGAAACCATTCAAACCCAAAAAAGATGGTAGGATACTTGTTAATATTGGGAGAGGAAGCATATTTTAGCAATCCTAAGATAGGAATGGATGCCAACTGTTACCCTATAGGTGTAATCGCCAATAAGGAAGAACCATTCAAAGGATTGTTTAGTAACAACCTTTTTTGAGTAAGGGACAAAGCTTTTGTTACCATTAGAGTAGGATTTCGAAGTCAGAGTAGTCCCTCTGTCACTCCGCTGAGATGTTGGTAAAGGAGGAGTCACAGGTGAGCTTAGCTGCCTTGTGATGTAAAGGAGTTGACCTATCAAATGGTAGGGTTAGTGTAAGAATGATCCTAGGAAATTCAAAATATTCCAGCAAAAATAGGAACAAGTGTTAGTTAACTGACACTCATTTTTGCGCATCCGCCAACTAGAGGATTGGAGAAAAGAGTATGGATTAGAGTGCACAGTGGTATGATTTAAAAGTCGCTAATGAACTAGAAACAGAGGTTCACCAGTAGGATCCACAAAATGGAAGGAATTAGGATTTAAGTAAATTTAGGATTTGTGGAAGTGTCTAAAAATGATAAGGAAGAAAAGTTGCTAAATAGGCGGTGTTCACAATGGAATGCCAACAAAATTAAGATAGTGAGGAGATGCCATAGTACGAAAGGTATCGGTATCAGAGTAACCAGGTATTTGCCAAGGAGTGGGAACCTCTACTTTGTTAAGTATATAAGGAATCCGCTAATCAGGCGGAGCTGAAAAGAAATAAGAATGTACACAAGAGGACCATCATAATATAATTGTTAAGGACAATAGATGAATGTACAGCAAACTTTAAGACGGTAAGAATAAATAAGGATTTCCCAAGTCCACCTCCGAGAATGGAGTGACATGAAATTTTGGGGACGAGATTTCTTTTTAGGGGGTGGAGTTGTAATACCTAGATTTCTAATAACTTAAAATTAGGAAAGAATAAGGGACTAAATTGAAAGAAACCACAAGATAGCGGCCTATATTGGAAGAAAAGGAAAGTTGGAAACCAAATTGGACATGGTTGAGATCCAATTCTAGTTCGGTTAGAATGGAACAAGCTGGTTCCTTAGTAGGAGACATTATAATTAACCATGAATGGTTCTCATAGGATTGATAGTAGCACGGGAAGGGATATAAATAGCTGGGAGATGGCTTCAAGGGATGTTTTCTTCCCGACCTTGACTAAATTCTCTCATTCTTCATCTTATTTGATAGCTCAAAGAAGGAATGGCCATGGAAGATTTTGCTTGGAGTAAACTTCATGAGGATTAAGATGGAAAAGTAGGGAAACTAACAAGCTACTATTAGAAGAATGGAAGCTCTAATATTTGAGGAAGTTAAGCTATAGGAAACGATGAAACTTCAGATGAGTTCAAAACTCCAAACCTGTTATTATGATTTACGTTGTTTAAGTATGTCGAGTTTGCATAAACAAGAGATATGATGATATGTGCATGCATTGCATGACTGCAGGAAAGCTAAAGCTGTTAGATGAAGTTAGGAAAGGAAATTGAGAGAGAACCTATTAGATACCACCTCGGGCGAAGCTCCAGGCCTTGTGGAGGGAACACTGGGGTGTTCGAGCATCAATCTTAGGTGGTGTAAATGAGGTAATAGGCAAAGGATTCGAGAATATGAATTATGGAAAGGTATTTATCATGACGGCTGTAGTCATTGGTCCTTCGGGGCGTGCAACACTTAGTTTTTGCAGGTCTTAAGTTTGGCACGTAACCCAAAAATAATCTGAATGGTGCATAGTTGATGTCAAGGTTTTATGCAAGGATAATTCTTTAAATGTGTTGAGTTGTAATGAAGAAGGAATGGGTAAGAGGATTGAGGATTTATGAGTACTTTAAGCTGTCACCAAAGGTTGTGTACACCAGTTTATTGAGTTATTATGTTGGTTACATTCTAACTAGATAGTTACGAAGAAACGAAGGGATGGACCAAGTATATATAAATCTATTGGAATTCCATTTACAGTTGTAAACCATTTGTAAAAGCAGTTTTAAAAGTTTTTGATATGTGTCAAGTTCTACTAAAAGAACATGGGTTTTTATTTATATATATTGATAAGGGCTTAAGAAGAAAAAGAGAGTTATCTTCTTTCTTCCATTTAAAACACCGTTGTTGATTTGTCTTGGAACTAGGCATGAATTTTTCTTGATTGAGCTGAAGCAAAGGATCTGGGTGCATGTAGAGGGTTGTTAAACTTCCTGGGTAAGTGTTACGGTCTTGCATGTTGACTTCTAAAAGATTAAGTTTGTTTTTTGGAGCAACCATGAATGTTTTGCATGGAGCAGACTTTGTGAGGATGAAGCTGGAAAAGTAGGGAAAAGAGTAAGTGGGTAAGTTTCTAAACCTTTCTGTGTATGTAAGAGTTATGAAATAAAGTTAGGGATTTCAAAACTGTCTTAAAGGTTCTAAATGTTTTTGGAAAATGAGTTTCAGTTGAGATATTGAGTATAACCCATGGTTTTTGGTTGAAATGCTTAACTACTTCCAAGAGAATGGAAGCTCTAGTGTTCGAGGAACTTAAGATGTGGGAATGATAAGGATTTAGATGAGTTCCATATTCCAAACCCACTATTATGGTTTACGTTGTTTAACTATATCATGTTTGCATAAGCATGAATGATGATGATATGAGCATGCATTGCATGTCTATGGGAAAAACTTTCATGGGGTAGATGAAGTTAGAAAGGGAAATGGGGAGAGAACCTTTAATTACCACCTCAGGCGATGTTTCAAACTTACAGAGGGAACATTATAGTGTTTGAGCATCAATGTTAGGTGGTGTTAAAGAGGTAATGGGAGGAGGATTCGGGAAATGACATAATGGAATGGTATTTACCACAATGACGATATTGATTGGTAATTCAAGGAGACACTGTGATGACATTATATGGCGTAAGATCATAAATGAAAGATGTCGTGGCAGCAAGGTAAATGATCGAATGTACTTGGTGTTAGACCATAGATAGAAGACACTATGGCTACCATATATAATGAGTAAGACCATGTATGAAAGACTCCATGTCATTATAAGCTAGCACGCCATTATGTTGGGCAGGTGTAAGACTATGGATGAAAGACTCCAAAGCATCAATAGAGAGATAGTCCTCCGGGACAGTAAACACAAGGTAATTTTGTCGAGTTAGCAAACACGGGTAAGTTCATTGGAAAGAGAGAGAACATGAGGTATGAAGGGTATAAAACCATAGCTTGTCTACGACATCTCGTAGAGTCTTCTAGGACACAAATGCTCAAAGACAGATCGAACCTTATGTGTAGGGTATAGATTTGTACGACCAGTATGAAAAACTCCGTAGGAAGGGAAAGAGTTAAAAGAAAGTATGAGTAGGGGCAACTAAACTTTTAGGAATCTGTCAAAACAAATGAAAGCCAACAAGGCATTGCCGAAGTCCCAAAGAGTGAGGGGAAAAGATAGGTCATGTGGGAGCTGACCTAATCATGGAAATACAAGAGGAGAAATTATCCAAGGATCACAAGCAAGGATCCAATATGAAGAACCACCAGGGAGAGCCAAATGAATTTGTACACAGGAAGTTGATCTACTGTAATACGGTGTAGCATATTAAACTAGTTTTCATACTTAAGGAGCTTGAATACACACATTTTTATTATGTTTTAAGTTTTCTACATTTTCTTTGAATTCAATAAAAAGTGTATTCTGAGTCTTTTTATAACCTTAAGGGCTAAATAAGGTCTAAAGGTGAGCTAACATACTTGGTGAGCGTGTAAGATACCATTCAAAGACATAAGAACTCAAGGCTAGTCGTTGTGTTGCAACATGAGAAGTTCAAATGTCACAACATAGGGAGAACAATACAAGAATTTCAAGTTTGTCTTTGATGTCGTGACACAACCATAGGATGTCACGACATACATTTAAAGCCAAACCTGAACCAAGCATACTACCTTTTGTGTCGCAACACAAGCACTAAGGTGTCACGACAACAACCTTGCATAGGAACAATTACGAGTGAGGGGCATTTTAGTTCGCACAATAGAAATTAACACGAAAACGTCAGCTAACTTAGGGTTTAGGACAAAAAACCAACCCTAACTCTATAAATAAGCTCTTTAGACACTTGTTTAAGGATAAATTTTGATATTCTAAGTTTTTCTCTGTAATTTTCATTTCAAATTTCCTTTCTTTTAGGCTTTAGGTTTATTTTCAGTTGTTTTCTATTTGTGTTCTTCAAAAAACTTTCTTTGTAATGTGATAAAACATTTGGGGATTATTGCACTTCATCAATCGAATACAAACAAGATTCTCCAAACTCTATCTTAATTTATTCTTTATGCATATATTTTTTATTAAATTTATCATGTTTATGGATTCCACGAGGAGCTAATATTCTTATGGAGGATTAGCGAGTGGATTTTTTTTTACTAATTTTTATGTAGGGTTTTCTTGGCGGATCAACTGCTGGGAGGGGGTGAACTTAAACCCTAGGAAGTTATTTTGGTGGGAATTAAACTAAGATTTGTATGACCTATCCGTGAACACCTTAACCCTAAATCGGTCTAAACTACAAGGTTGAAAGATAAGTAGTTCTTGTTAACTCATTCAGTGAAAGATCGAGAGATCCTGCTAGGGTAATGACTAGTTGATTGAATAGAAACCCAAAATAGGAATTGGTTATGATCACCAAAGTGAGCTAATCACCCATGTTTACATTTGATTAAGTTTAGAAATTAGTTTTCTAAAATCTATTTTATTTATGAAATTTTGATTCTTATTTATAAAAACCCCAAAAAAATTATTCTTTATGATTTGTCATAATATAATTTATATTTTTTACTAATTAGTTCTATTTGTATTTAGGTTAACTTTAATTTAGTACTCACCTCCCTTAGCTATGATCCTTGGAGTACTCATGTACTTCATTGTAACTATATTACAACATTACCTGTATACTTGCGGACACCACCTCAATTTCACATCTTTAGTTGCAGTATTCATACTCTGGACATTAGGTCATCCGGAGGCGGTCAAAAGCGTACCTCTAGGAATATTGGGGGATGTACTCCCAAGATAAGGGTTCTATCCAAGGGACAAAATGTCTGTCAAGACTTTGTAGGAAGGAAACAAGTAAGTAATATGGTAGAATTACATAATCGTTGGAATGATAAACTATGGGTTCGCTAGAGGGGCAAGACCTACTGAAGGTTAGCACGTTATAGAAACATCAACAAGTCCTTTGAGACTAGTCTATGGAAAGGTATAGTCCGCTAAGGATTGGTCCAACCATAGAAGTTTGCCAATGAGGGTATGACTTGAGGATCCTTGGGCAGGAAGATAAGAGAGCGCTACCATCAAGGTATAAGATGGTAGACAGACGCACAACCAAGACAAATAGAGGACAATGAACACCCTGTGTAAAGGAAAAAATGAAATGAAGGAAAGACGAGAAGTATGGATAGGATTCGCGGATATGGTGAGGTTTTTGGATTGCAGACTAGAGGAGAGTCTAACTTGAGGAAGGTCTCATGGTGAGCCGTGTAGCTCAAAGGTTTGAATGGGGTTTGCCACCTTAATGTAGAATGCTCACCTTTAGCAGGCAAGGATCAGACTTTATTTTATTTTATTTTACATTTGTTACCCTCGTATAATAGGGTTAAATTATGGTGTAGTAGAAGAAATCACTTAGTTAAATTAAACTTACAAGGATTTCTCATATGTTCATAGGACTTGAGGGGATGATCGAGGACTTTGAGGAGGGACTAAGCTAGAAATCAATAAGTTTAGAGTCATGCACATAAGAAGGGGGTACCATTTGGGGGCTTCGTATCAAGATCGAAACAATGAAGCTAGATAGCCTCCCTAGAGCCTGGATTTTTAGGAGAGATTGTCCTTAGCTACATTTGAAGAGTTGAATTGTAAGCAACTAGCCTTATTAGAGATAAAAATGAGTTGAAGGATTAAACATTCAGCAGCTTACGACCTTCGATGAAAGAATTATTATTCTAAAATTTTCATTATTAAATATTCTTATTTTTAGATTGTTTTATAGTTGTGCAATTAGAAACTATTAAGTATAGATCCAATTGTGACGGTCCATACCTGATGTGAGCATAGCCAGGAGCTTGTTAAATTCAAGCAAGGACTACAGGAGGCTGTTCAATATTCCTTCGAATCCAACTCGGGCCAGCATCTTAAGGACTCTTTGCACCTTAATGCAAGATGATTTCAGCTTAACCTCAGCTCCTTGAGCTCTGTCCAGCTCGAATCGGCTCACTTGAGCTCATTTTAGCTCAACAAAGTTTACTTTAAGCTCGTAGCTTTAATCATCTAAATAAATTAAATATTTATTTTATTTTAATTAAAATTGCTACAACTCATGACTGAAAACGCCTAGCTGAATTAGCTCATTAAATTGTTCACTTAGTTGAGCTAGCTGAATTTATTAAGTTAGCTAGTTTATAATAAGTGTGTTTTTAATTTAATTATTATGTTTATAATATGCCTAGATGATGTTTATTAAGGTTCAGCCGAATATGCCTTGGATTTAATGTGTCCACTTTGTGTTTAGGTTCAGCCAAATATGAAGATGTATTTAATACAAGGTTCATGTACGGCTTGGTGCAAAGTATGGAAGGGTGCATGCATAATTGATGTTCAATGGATGGCATTTAAAGGAGCACATGTATTTGGGACGTTCATTGATAAACTGTAAAAGTAACATATTTTAAACCCACATTTAGCATGCTTTTGGATGATTTAAGCCCTGAATTGTGTATTTTGGTGCTCTAAATGACGGAAAAAAACAGAAAACGGGCCCAAAACGGAGTAAATGGGCCATATCATGAAATCCACACAGCCTGGGCCCAAGACCACACGGACGTGCCTCATTCAACAGGTTTGAACACGGCCTGGCCACGACTTACACGGGCGTGTGCCATGGGCATGTCCATGCCGCTGCCAAGAGGAGTTTTACTCAGATTTGGATACTTGGAGGCAAAGAAACACATTCCACAGCCTATTTAAACACCCTAGTAGGAATTCTACTTGAATTAGGTTACTTAGGGGCCAAGTAAGGCATCTCAAAGTCTATATAAACACCCAAGGGGGCAACGTGAAGGGGAGTTCGGCAAAAGCTTTTTGCCAGGGGTTTTGTCGAGGGAACCCAAGGCTTTAGTCAGGGGCGTCCAACTAGGCCAGAAGAGGTCGATTTGTCGAGATTTACTAGAAGAAAGACAGTTGATCCATCTCAAAAAGCCGGAGTTATACTCAAGACGGAGGATCTCTCCTTCAATTCCTTCAGGGGGTTTTAGGGATTTCTTATGTTTTGCTTTATCTTTTCTTTTGAGATATTTTCTTTCATTATTATGAACTAAACCCTCAGATACCTGAGAGGATGAAACCTAAGTTGAATCTTGTTATCGTTTGCTGAACTATATGATAAATATTTGACTTGTTCTTAATTATGTGTTCTTAATTCTTGTGTTGATATTTTCGGGATATTAATTCAAGTATGATGTGCTTAGGTGGAGGAGCAAAAGTCCCTGCCTATGAGTAGATCTAGCATAATTATTCGAAGTTGATTGCAAGCCTAGAGATAGGGTGACGAGATTTTGCCAGATTAGGGTGAAACCTAATATGGGAGTCCATAGATCGAGTTAATGCAATTCTAGGGGTTTTAATTAGAAAGAGATTTCAATTAATCAACCTACGGTTAGACGTTAGTCGCCTCGAGAGAGGGATTAATATAACTTAGGGAATCTTACGGATCAAGTCAAGTGAATAACTTGTCTAGTTCAGAGTTATATAACAAGTGAAGTCTAGGTGGATTCTTCCTTGGGTGTCATCTTAATCAATTGGTTTTTCCTCAAGTTATTTTCCCAAACTCTTTCTCTTTGTCTTTGCATCTTTAGTTTAGTAGTTAATTAATTTAGATTAGATAAATAAATCCCTTTATTCTTAGGCTAAATAATAAAAAGAGAGTTAGTATTAGTACTTCGGTTCCTTTGGGTTCGACATTCCGGTATTGCCTTAACTATACTACTGTTCGATAGGTGCACTTGCTTCAAATTGTTGTCATAGTTAGTTTCCAGGTTCGATCATTCTTTATATAAATTTTTATGACTCGACAGACACGATCAAGTTTTTGGCGCCGCTGCTGGGGAACTAAAATATTAAGAACGCTTAATTTTTATTACTTTAGGCATTTTTTATTGCAATTTATTTTCATTATTATTTTTATTTTTTTACTTTGCTAAATTTTCTTTTATTTGATTTTGGCAGATAGAGGAGATGGCACTAAATAACTATCTATGGCAAGTTATGAGGACAAAGCCAACAAAAGCAGCCGATATCTACAACATCGACCCAATAACCATGCTATCAAACCAGGTAGAGATGTTACATAAAAAAATTGATGGTTTATACGGTTCTTCGCAGGTACACCCAGTAATGCAATATGACTCGAATCTAGGAGGTGTGGCGAATCCTGAGTACCCACCCTACGGATATGGCATGGAAAACGAACAAGTCCACTATATGGGTAACTATTCTAGACCTCAAAATTATTTTTATAGTGACACTTATAATGCAGGTTGGAGGTACAATCCCAATTTCTCGTGGGATGATCAAAGTAACCAAAGACATGAACTTCCTCCAAATTTTCAACAAGCACCTCACCAACAGGAAGAGGAGTCGAGTCTTGAAGAGACGTTGGCAAAATTCATAACAGCCACAGAAAATCCAGATTTTCAACAACCACCTCACCAACAGGAAGATAAGTCGAACCTTGAAGAGATGCTGGAAAAATTCATAGCAAACACAGAAACACGCTACCACAATATAGAAACGAAACAAGAAGCATCCATTCAAGGGATCGAGGATCAGTTAGGTCAGCCTGCTAAGCTGATCTTAGAACAACCACAAGAAAGCTTGCAAAGCAACACTGAAACTAACCCAAAAGAACAAATTCAAGCCATAACAACTCATGACAGTGAAAGGTTAGTAGAATCTGACCCAAGGCAAGAGCTTGTGGTAAGTGAAGGTAAGGTTGAGGTAAGCCAGGATTTACCAAACCCGGTAATTACAGAGTACCAAGCTCGTGTGCCATACCCTAATATGATAACGAAAAACCACACAGAGGAACAATTCAGTAAGTCTCTTAAACTTCCAAAGAAATTTCATATTAACTTGTCGTTTCTTGAAGCTCTTTCGCAGATGCCAGATCCTAGACCTCATGGCGATAAAGAAGAAATTTATGAGGAACGAAGGCTGTGGATTGATGAACTAGACGAATGAAGACACACCTCAAAGAGAAACTAAAAACACACGAAGCTAAAATGAGGCAACTCCACGACGCACTTAATGATGGGACAAACCAGCTTAAAATAGGAGATTAGGTACTCAAAATCTTCCCAGATGGAACAGTCGAGGTAACTAGTCCTAAAATCAGCACCTTTAAGGTAAACATTACTCGACTTAAACTTTATATCCATAACTGAATTGATCGCATGAGAAAGGATTTTCACCTACTCAAACCACCATAATTGTGCGAATAACAGGCAAGTCTAGCTCAAGACTTTAAACGAGCGCTTCTCGGGATTCAACTCGAGCACTAACTCTACTAACTAGTTTCGTTTTATTTCTTTTCATATTTAGGCGTAGGTTTCCATACCCACACGGCCTTGCACACGGCCGTGGCCGTGGCCGTGTGCACACCATAAGTAGGTAAAAGGGCGTGGCCATAGACGTGTGGCAACAGGACAAAATTTTTCCCAAAACACGGGCTGTATCTCTATTTAAACCTCCATTCTTCCTTTCTCTTTTCCAGTTGTCTTTCTTCTTTCATTTTCCATTATTTACTTTTTTATTTTTTATTTTCTTTATTATTTTCTTCTTATTCTTCATGCCATTTAGATTTGGCTTAGGATACAATAAAATCAGGACAGCTGCTTCGAGGATTCAATTATAAATGGTTCAAGGCGTTTCCCCACGTTCACCTCCAATCCAATCCGGTTTCTTTTCAATGATTTCATCCAAAATTCAGGAAGTTTTACTTCTCTCCCCATCTTATGATTTTATGATTATATTGCTATTATCTATCTTTGTACATTGAGGGCAATGTACATCTTAAGTGTGAGGGGGTTAACTATGGTATTATTTGAAAATCCTTGAATTATACCTTGTTCTAAAGTAAGTTTCTCATATTATGATTAGAATGAAATTTCCCTTATATATGTTTTTTATTGATATGTTTTAGATTAAGTCATTGATAATTGTGCATTGATGATTAAATTTGAAGGATACTAGAGAATCAAGCACGATAAGTCTATTTTTCAAAATTTAAAAATCTTTAGGTTGTCTACCTGAATCTGAATGTTACCTTGAAGTTTGAAATTTACGAGGTTGGTATCAAACACCCATAATTTTTTGTGAGACTTTGAGCCATTTAGAGCATACATCCTTTCTTGCTCACTTTATTGAATATGAGTGTGTCAACATTGATCTGTTATTCTAGAACTTGCTTCGATTATACATGTCAAGACCACACCTTTGATTTGATATACAGAGATGATAAAGGCACCTAGGTTTTAACCCACTTACTCCACTAAAAAGCCTACCTTCATAATTAACCCCTAGTGAACCACGTTTAATCCTAACAACCCTTTTTATTGACTCACCCACTAATATTCCCCCAAAACCCTTTGTATTTGTTATCACCATTCTTTTTTACTACCCTTATATCGAGATTTGATTTGATCGGTTGCCTAATTATTTTATTTCAGTAGTAAATTCATCCTTTATATTTGACTTGTTCTAAAAAAATCGAAGTATATTCATTATTATTTATTCAATTAAATGAGCTTATACGTTTGATTTCCAATTGTTGAAGAAGAAGCTCGTGTCATTAGTATTAGTAGTACAAATTTTCATTTAATGTAATTATTATCAGTTCAATGTCTCTAGTTAGGTGATTTGTCAAGTCAATCTCGATTCTAACCCTCTAATTCAACCTTTATCCACACCTTTAACCTAAGCCCCGTTACAACCCTATTAAAGACCTTTTGATTTGTGTATCATCTCATGTTATAGTGGTGGAGATTTGATTTTCATGCAAGCTTATGGGATTAACTCTTCATGTTTGTCTTTTGAGTGCTTAATTCTGAACCTTAAACACTTCGAGTGATTTGAGTGAATCTTTAGTGAGGATGTCAACCCTTATCAATTTTGAATCAAAGGTAATTAATTAGGTAAGGGGAAACACCTAACGTTTTCAGGCTATAAATGTATGATTTTGATTGTTTGAATCTTTAAGACTCTTTGAGTTGAATTATCAATGTATAAATTATCTTTGAATTATAACGAAACATTATGAATGAATATTATGAATCGAGGAAGTTTGTTTTAATTATGAGTTGAGAATTTTGCTTGAGGACAAGCAAAAGCTTAAATGTGGGGGTATTTGACAAACCGTAAAAGTAACATACTTTAAGCCCACATTTAGCATGATTTTGGATGATTTAAGCCCTGAATTGTGTAATTTGGTGCTCTTAATCCTTTATTTTCATGTTTTATACTCAAGAGAGCACCCAATGACGAAAAAAACGAAAAACGAGCCCAAAACGAAGTAAATGTTCCATATCACGAAATCCAGACGGCCTGGGCCCAAGACCACATGGCCGTGCCTCATTCAACAGTTTCGAACACGGCCTGGCCACGACTTACACGGGCGTGTACCATGGGCGTGTCCCTACCGTGGCCAAGAGGAGTTTTACTCGGATTTGGATACTTGGAGGCAAAGAAACACATTCCAAAGCCTATTCAAACACCGTAGTAGGAACTCTACTTGAATTAGGTGGAGGAGCAAAAGTCCCTGCCTAAGAGTAGATCTAGCATAATTAAGCAGAGTTGATCGCACGCCTAGAGATAGGGTGATGAGATTTTGCCGGATTAGGGTTAAACCTAATATGGGAGTCCATAGATCGAGTTAATGCAATTCTAGGGGTTTTAATTAGAAAGAGATTTCAATTAATCAACCTAGGGTTAGACGTTAGTCGCCTCGAGAGAGGGATTAATATAACTTAGGGAATCTTACGGATCAAGTCAAGTGAATAACTTGTCTGGTTCAGAGTTATATAACAAGTGAAGTCTAGGTGGATTCTTCCTTGGGTGTCGTCTTAATCAATTGGTTTTTCCTCAAGTTATTTTCCCAAACTCTTTCTCTTTGTCTTTGCATCTTTAGTTTAGTAGTTAATTAATTTAGATTAGATAAATAAGTCCCTTTATTCTTAGGCTAAATAATAAAAAGAGAGTTAGTATTAGTACTTTTGGTTCCTTTGGGTGCGCTTGCCTCAAATCGTTGTCATAGTTAGTTTCCAAGTTCGATCATTCTTTATATAAATTTTTAAGACTCGACAGACATGATCATTCATGCAAGAGGGAGCTGCTGAATGTTCATGTATTTGAAGATTCATGGACCGTATTATGGAGGAACATACATTGGGACGTTTCATGCATGCTTCATGCATTTTCAAGATGAACATTCAAGTTTTCAAGCACATTAAAGCTTCATTTGGCCAAGGGAGATGTAGGAACATTAAAGGGCTGCACATTCATGTAATTAAGGTTTCCTTCGAGGTTAAGATGTATGAATATCAAGTGAAGCAACATGATGGTTTGGCCAATCCATGCACCATATTCAAGCATGAACCGAATTTTAATGCTTCATTTATGCCCATAGCCGAATTTAGACATGCCATTGAGATACCATACATCCTTGCACATTCAAGCTAATTTTTACTTAACCAAGAATCTGTCCATTGAAGATCCATTCAGCCGAACATAGACTCAGCACATTAATGATTTATTCTAGATTATTCTAGTACAATTAATAGCCGAATTTCTTAGCCTTTAAGTTTGTAATTTTGTCCATTCGACTATCTTAAGTTAGGCTATAAATACTTAGCATATTTCAATGGTAAGAGACTTTTGCCATTTTGATTATATGAACATTGTATTCTTGAGTGAGGCATCCTCCACTCCAATTTCGTACGAGTCTCGTGTCACTTATCTAGCTTGCTAGTGGCGTCTATCGAACTTGTTTCTTGAACTTATCACTTTCACCAGTGTGGCGTTCACCTGTCATATACCAAACCACCTTTCCACCTTAACGATATAAGAATTGGGGTGACACTATTATATAGTGTTGAATCATTCTTGAAGTTAAGTTCGTATTTCCATTCCACCACTCATCCAAATTTGTCCATCTTTATTTCTTTGTTAAAACGAGCCTATCTTATTTTTATAAACCTATCTTTCATTTCAAACCACTTTGTCAACTTCCGCTTTGCCTTAGCATAAATTAGACCTTTTCAATGTTTCGAACAATCTCCTCGTCAACTATCAGGCACTCAAGTGAATTTGACTCAACAAAACTGAGCCGAATCACATCATTTGGTATCAGAGCTTGTAACACGAGAAGCGCTGACATTCGTAGCAATCCCTGGGTAAGTTCGTGAAAAAAATAAAAAAATTTTGAATTAAAAAAAATTCAAAGTTGTGTTCAGTTGTATTCCGTTGTATTTGAAGCGAAAAAAATACAAAATTAAAAAAATCAAGTATAAAAAACAGTGTGAAGTTGAAAGTTCTTATTTTGTTTTCATCTCTTCTATTCCCGATCATCGAATCGTTCGTTCTACCATCAATTTCCCTCCCCAACGCCACACTCAAATCGAATTTTTTATTGTTTCAGCCTACCTATACAATACATGAAATATCCCTTGAAACCACTTTGAAACTGACCCCGAAGTAGCAAATAGGTCCATTCAAGACAAAATATGAAATTATGAGAGTGAGGTCGAGTGGTAAAAGGTAAAAAGTGAGTGAGTGCATTAGAGTGCCAAAAAAGCCTTATATCGAGTGCAAACACGAGTGTGAGTGAAATTTTTATTTTTCTTTCCGAGTGAACTTGTGAGATTTTGTGGTGAGGTGTTTACTTTTTGTTTTGTTTTAATCACTTTTCTTTTCAGCAATAAAATCATGTTACGAGAAGAGTTTTTAGAATCAAAATTTCAATATGTGATGCAAGAGATAGACCGATTGTTTGATAGAAAACTAGAACCATTACAAAACAATTGGACGAGGAAAGAGCCCAACGAAAGCAAATTTCACCACGTCGAGGGATGGAGTCAAGACTATCAAGAAAATAATTGTCCAACGACTATTTGGGAAGAGACGTATATCATGGTTCTTATTCATCAAGGAATTCAAGACGAGATAAAGCGAGCTACGAGCTTGAACCCTTTCAAGATGACGAATGAGAAAGTACAAGTTATTCTTCGTATACGTCAAGGCAATCACCCACGGAGAAATATCCCCGATGAGTTAAACTTGGTTCATATGTAGATTCTTCTCCTTCTTTGCGTCGAAAAACATCTCATTCTAATTCATTAGTAACATATTCATATTTTAAAGAAAAAATGAGAGAAAAATAAATAAAAAGAAAAGAAAGACAAGATATGATCATGAGAGAAAATGAGCGGATCCTAAACAAACTCGAGAGAAGAAAAGGAGAAATAAAAGAAAAGAACACGAAAGAGAGTAAAAAGAGATTGAGAGTGAAAAAGAAATTGAAAAAGGAAAAGAAATTGAAAAGGAGAGAGATTGAAGAAAGAAAAGAAATGAGTTAGAAAAAGAAACGAAAGAAAAAGACGAGCAAGAACAAGTGAGGAATATTTCCACTAACCAACATGTGAGGTTTCCTCGTGGTGTTTCTTTTCAGGTTTTTGAAGATTTGATTAGTAAGTTCCATCTTAATTACCTTCCTGATGAGAGGCTATTTTGATTGATCGAGAAAGGTAAGAACGAAAATGACCCTAGTCCACCAGCGCTTAAAGATAAGCACGATAAGGATTCTTTGTTAGTCGAATCTCAACAATCTCACGTGCATGTTAATGGTGAGCTTGCCAAAGACTTAGTTAACAAAAGAACTTATCGTCTTGTTTTGTCTAAGTATCAATTTCTGATTGATGATGGTTTGAAAAGTTTTTCTCCTGATTTGTATGGTGTTAGCAAGTTCGATGATGAAGCAAGATTAAAATAGCACAAACAAAATTTGGACTTGTGTGATATCTGTTTGTTTGTGTTGACCATGCGAATTCTTTAATTCTTGGTGCGAAACCTTCGTGTATTTGCATGCCTATTCGAACGAGACTTAAGAGATTTGATTGTTTGAAAGTTTGCGTGTCTAAATCTTATTTGCTTGGCATTTGTGATTTACTTGTGAAAACAAAATTTTTGTTACGTGCTGGAACAAGTATCCAAACTCGTGTATTTAAACCTGGAATTTGATATTTTGGTTCGATATGTGGGGGAATCAAGCATCCTAAATTTTGTGCGAATAATTTATGTTTGTTTGATGCTTGGTCTTTGTCTAAGGGAACGAAATTTGACAATTTTGATTACAATTTAAAATCGTTCCTTGATCATTTTATGTGGATGTACATGAAATTCATATTTCATCCTGAAAAGGTAAGATCATCTCATGTTTTTGAACCTTGCATTGATTCATATGTTCAATTTGTGAATCACATTTCAGCATGTTCCTTTGAGTCGATCGTCCATGTAACATCCTAAATTTTGGGGTTCTGCATTTAATGAATGTTGTGTGTGCATGCTATGCTCTGTGTGTTGTTTTGGTGTGTTTGGGGGTCCCGGGAAGGCTTAG
Source organism: Gossypium australe (assembly GCA_005393395.2). Taxonomy (NCBI): domain Eukaryota; kingdom Viridiplantae; phylum Streptophyta; class Magnoliopsida; order Malvales; family Malvaceae; genus Gossypium; species Gossypium australe. Next base: position 51,498,949 of record CM016615.1, on the reverse strand, counting down.
GGTTAAGCCTGAGCCTTGTTGAAAATTTCTGTTTTAGGCATTTTGGGAGAAAGTTAGCTGAATTGGGCCTTAAGGGTATTTAATTAAGTTGTGTTGACACAAAAATAAGGTTGGTGAAGTGGCAAGGAGGCGCCACTTGGGGTGCTTGAAGTGACGCCACAAGGAGAGGGAGCAAGTTCGAGTAACATGGATTACATTTTGGGAATTTTATTTTTAAAGTCAAATAGGAGGTGGTGGATTTGGTAAGGGGTGGAGTGTTGAATTGGTCAAACATTTCGAATGGGAGGCTAGGAGGAAAAGGGGGAAGTTTGAAGTGGTCAAAAGATTTGAAAGTGTGGCCAAGAGTGAAAGGAGGAGTTTGAATCATTCAAACTAGATTGAATGGGTGATGGAGTTGGCCGAATTTGGGGATGTTGGTGGAGTTGAATTTCGGCATTTTGGATAGGTGGAGCTGAGGTGAACCGTATGCTTTGTGCGGTTAAGTACCGAAAGTTTTAGGGAGTTTTTAGTTTTCATTTTGGTGCACTTTCGGTTTTAGGGGTGTTCTTTTACTCTCTTTTGCAATCGGTGAGCATATGTTTAATTCTTCTCTTCTCTCATTTTCCAACCGAAAGCATCTCTTGTGGGGTTCCACTTTTGGCATTCACTCTTTTTCTTTTGCTTTCAACCAAAGTCGAAACTTGAATCTTCTCCTTTTTCTTTTGCTCTTACTCATCTTACATCTCACATTTTCTTTTTCTTCTTGCCGAACCCTCCTACCACCTTTTCATTTCATTTTTATTTCTTTCTCATATCTCAATTGATTCTTTTCAAAACTGAAACTTACCCATTCCTTCTCTCTTTGGACGTTGATTCCACTTCTCTAATCTCTTCTATAACCCGAAACTCCCTAGCCATTCTTTACTACATTTTTCCCTCGATTTCTCTAAAAAGCCGAAACTTGAATCTTAGCCTTCATTGGAGTTCTTTTATCTTCATTTTCAGTTCTTTCATCTAGTTCTCTTCTACTCTTGGTCATTGCCGAATCTTCTCTACTGTTGTGCTTGTGCCGAATTCTCTTAGGTGTTATTTGAATCCTCTGTGTTAAGGTAAGATCATTTTCTTTTCGTTTTTCTCCTTGATCAAACCTGTATTCCTTCTTTTCTTGGTAAGGCCGAATCTGCCTTGACTAATACCTTAACCTGTTTCTTCTCTCTGTGTTTCGCCGATTAAGGGGCGAAGTGTTAGGCATCTACTTCGGAGCATTCTTTGGGTTGGTCTATTAAGGGCGCCTATTCCGAAAAGTATTGCTAGTCGAATCTTTGAACCCTACCTCTCTTTTCGGGATTTCAAGGTAAGGGGTTTTCTCTTTAGATTTTTGATTAGGTTCACTTATCGTTATTCGCTAACTTAACCCAGTGTTGTTGTTATACAACTGCTGTTTCCTTATAGTATCTTCTGACCAAGATCTTTTGATGGAATCCAATACCGATCAGGCAAAGGAGGGGGATGGACCCGTAAACCCAGCCCCTAAGTTTAAGAAATGTGCTGTATCTGCTGTTCGAGATTGGCCACCGGGTTGTGGACCGGCTTCAGAACAGAATAGTAGGCAGATAGTAGTTGTTACTGCTAGCGATAGTGTCGATGTAGAGAGTATTATTCTGCGTGTGATCAGGTGTGTAAAACTCCACACACTTTATTTTATCTGTAATATTAATTGTATGGGCTGAAAAGCCGGAAAAGGGCTGTGTAGACAGTCGTGATACCCTTATGGGTAAGGCTAGGGATGCCAGGCACGTGACTGTATCGTTTTCCTTGCATGGATGGATGTATATGGTAATCCTTTACGTTGTGGATAGCATGTTGCATTCATTATGATATGTATGTTATACATGGGATATGGATATGATATTGAAGGGGAAGTGCTTGATTATCTTGGTCACATAGTGATCGGTGGCTAAGCCACGTTATATTATTTTGGTCACCTAGTGATCGGCATTGTGACTAACGGCATGACTGTCAAAGTGGCGTGTAGCGGACGGAGGGTTAACTGTAGAAATCCCCACGGTGTGATTGGCTGGTACGGGTTGGCGTGTAGAGGATGGAAAAACTAAGTTTGGGCTGGGATATGATGCATTCATTTATTTTTATGTCATCTTGAGTGGGCTAAGGCCCGATATGCGATTGTGGGCCTCGAGCCGTTTATGTGTTGTAGGGGATTTACACACTGAGTCTCGGTGACTCACCCCTTTGCTTAACATTTCAGGTAATCAGTAGATCGTGGATATGGGAGCCGAGGCGTACTCGTGGAGGCCATAAAGACTTTACTTTTCGTAAACTTTTCCTGCTTTGCTTTAATTTTAATTGGGGATTTTATTTGTGTAATAAGGCCTTTCCAAATTAATACTTGGGTTTTATTTTATTTATTTATTGTTTATTTAAAATTTGACACTATGCAAACTAAATCACGAAATTAAAAATGGGGTTCTCAAAATACGGGTAACTCAAAACATACGTTTTCTTTCAAGTATTACCAACCTTAATGAATATTTGATTAACTAAAGGATGAAATTTTTACTACACTACCAAACCACCGTTTTCAAAGCATCGCCTTAATCGAGAAGTTTTCAAATCTACGATTTTTCCTAATCTAAACAAAATTTCGTTTTTACTTCACCCTGTAACATACCAGATCTGGTCGTAGTGTTTAGGCTGGGTTTGGGGTGTTACAGTCCATGGTGACATTAACCTTTTTCATTATTGTGAACGCAACACTTTGTAAAGCGCAAGTTGTCTTTGTGCTTCTTCATCATTTCAGGTTAATTGAACCAAGGAGCTTCGATTACACTACAATTCCAAGGAGAGAAGGTTTGTGTTGATTGAAAAAGGTAAAATTGATCCTTGCTTTCCTGCTCTTAAAGGTAAACAAGGTATGATTCCTGAAGTTTTTAAAACCTCTCTATTCTATTCGGATGAAGACAAAAACCTTGTTGATGTTTTGGCTTTGAAAAATTGCTTGAATCTTGCTGTGGTTAATTGTTCTACTTTGTTTGAGGATGACATATATGTTTTGGTTGACGATAAAAAGATTCTTGCTTTTGATAATTGTGGTGTTAATGAATGCGTGGACAAAAATATGGCCAAACGGCAATTGCAAGGTTCAAGTATGCAAAATCAGGAATCATGTGAATCTTTTCATTTACTTGTTTGTGATGACTATGTATACCTTTTGACTCATTACTCGCATACCATTTATTTAAAGCATGACTTGTGAAAATAATTTGAGATGTTTGAATGCCTTAAAACATATTCATTTTTATTTCTAACAATTGACAAGGTATTAGCGAGTAAATTGGTTTGTTTGCATGATTGTAAAAATGGTGTTTTGAATCTGTTCATTCACATGAAATATACTTGTCTTTATATGATTATGCTTGGACTACAAGTTTGTTTGGGTCGCTTTTTGCTAACTCATGGCTGTAAATTTCAGTTAGGTTATTTTCCATCTTCACTGCCGAATTTGGCAAGTCAAATTGAAAAGGTTTATAAGCGACCATTCACCCCATTCGTCCAAAGGAAGCCATGTATGAGGAACTATGTTCGAGTAAAGCAACGGTTCGACTTGAAGACAAGTCATTTTGAAGAAAGGGGGAATGATATGAGCACAGCCGGGAGCTTGTTGAATCCGAGCAAGGACTACATGAGGCTGCTTAATAGTCCTTTGAATCCAACTCGGACCAACATCTTAAGGACTCTTTGCACCTTAATGCAAAATGATTTCAGCTTAACTTCAGCTCCCCGAGCTCCGTCTAGCTCGAATCAGCTCACTTGAACTCATTTAAGCTCAACAAATTTTACTTTCACCTCGTATCTTTAATCATTTAAATAAATTAAATATTTTTTTATTTTAATTAAAATTGCTACAGTTCATGACCGAAAACGCCTAGCTTAATTAGCTCATTAAATTGTTTTCACTTAGTTGAGCTAGCCGAAGTTATTAAGTTAGCTAGTTTATATAAGTGTGTTTTTAATTTAACTATTATGTTTATTAATATGTCTAGATGATGTGTATTAAGGTTCAGTCAAATATGCCTTGGATTTAATGTGTCCATTTTGTGTTTAGGTTCAGCGAATGTGAAGATGTATTTAATACAAGTTTCATGTACGGTTGGGTGCAAAGTATGGAAGGGTGCATGCACAATTGAGGTTCAATGGATGGCATTTAAAGGAGCACATGTATTTGGGACATTCATGCAAGAGGGAGCTGTTGAATGTTCATGTATTTGAAGATTCATGGACCGTATTTATGGAGGAACATACATTGGGACGTTTCATGCATGCTTCATGCATTTTCAAGATGAACATTCAAGTATTCAAAGCACATTAAAGATTCATTCGGCCAAGGGAGATGTAGGAACATTAAAGGGCTGCACATTAATGGAATTAAGGTTTCCTTCAAGGTTAAGATTGCATGAATATCAAGTGAAGCAACATGATGGTTCGACCAATTCATGCACCATCTTCAAGCATGAACCAAATTTTAATGCTTTTAGACATGCCATTGAGATACCATGCATCGTTGCACATTCAAGCTGATTTTTACTTAACCAAGAAGCTATCCATTGAAGATCCATTTAGCTGAACATAGACTTAGCACATTAATGATTTATTCTAGATTATTCTAGTATACTTAATAGCTGAATTTCTTAGCCTTTAAGTTTGTAATTTTTCCATTCGACTACCTTAAGTTAGGCTGTAAATACTTAGCATATTTCAATTGTAAGAGACCTTTCCCATTTTGATTATATGAACATTATGTTCTTGAGTGAGGCATCCTCCTCTCCAATTTCGTACGAGTCTCGTGTGACTTATCTAGCTTGCTAGTGGCATCTATCGAACTTGTTTCTTGAACTTCACACCTTCACAGGTGTGGCATTCACTTATTCTTCTACCAAACCAGAATCGGGGTGACACTATTCTATAATGTTGAATCATTCTTGAAGTTAAGTTCGTATTTCCATTCCACCACTTATCCAAATTTGTCCACCTTTATTTCTTTGTTAAAACGAGCCTATCTTATTTTTATAAACCTATCTTTCATTTCAAACCACTTTGTCAACTTCCGCTTTGCCTTAGCCTAAATTAAACCATTTCAACGTTTCAACAATCTCCTCATTGATAATCGAGCACTCAAGTGAATTCGACTCAACAAAACCGAGTCAGATCACATCAATACCCGGATCCAGTGGATGGGTCGGGCGTGGGGAGTTACAAAAGGTATGGCCATTTGGGGCTGATGACGTGTTGGCTCAGGCTCTTGTGGGAAGATAAAGGGAGCCCCTTGATGTCTTCTATACTCTGTGAAATGTTCCATGCCGCCATTGGCTTACATCATCTCCGGGGTTCAGGGATGAGTCTTTGAGTAGGGACTTAATTGAAAATGTTGTTGACCATGATGTTTCCTTTGTAGGTCCTACTCATTTCTCACCCCCGATACCCTTGATCCACCTAGGAGTCATGGATATTGAGGCCCTATTCGAGAGAGCACGCAAAACTATGGATGTTGTTGGTTCGAGTGCACGGGCAGGTAATGGCGGTCACAAGAGATAGAAAGCTAAAAAGTGGTCATTTGGTGCCGTAGAGAGCTGTGGCTTCAAGTTTCCCCACCATTGACTTGGAAAGCAGTCGATCTTCCGGGAGAGTGAATCTTCTGCTCCTCCGTTAGTACGCAATACAACATATCCGTCATTCATTTCTCCAATGTGTTTTTTTTCCCTTACCTCTGGTTCCCCCATGTCTCGAGTTGAGTCTGCCCATGTTGTAGATGTTGGATCGCCAGTATACACAGTGGCGCAACAAAAAAATTATTCCAACGATTGTCAACCAAGGATCCATGTACAAGGAACAAATCGAGTTGAAACAAGGGTAAAAAATATATCTTTCAAAAATTGAAAAGCGATGAATGACGTTCTTGATGGGATCCTTTTTGGAAATGTCGATTTCAAGCCACAAAAATACCGTCTTGGCCTCTACGTAATCCACCCAGTCAAAGAACGAACAATAGAATTCTCTTAAACTTTTCAGAGAGAATTTTCAAGAAAGGTTGCTAGACCTTTTATTTTTGTTTTCTTGGTAACCCTAACACACTAAGGGATTGGTTTCCTTTTTGTTTAATCTGATATCATATTAGAAAAATAAAAATGAGATTATTCCCTTATTACTAGAGAAACAAATAGAAATTCAAGAAAAAGATTGTATTCTTTCCAAAAGAATATCACTTTCCATTTCCTTTTATATTTTGACAGAAATTATTATTATAACTGTTTATATTAATAATTCCGGTAATATATATATATATATATATAATTAATATTTTGTATGAATCAAATTCATATATTAACTTTATCTATGTTATTTCTTTATGTACAACAAGTTTGTATATATAATATGTTTAATATTTAACTATCAAATTAAATTAATTCAACAATAATTTAATTCATATGGAAGATAAATATAATACCAAATTTATTTGGATTCCATTCGCTTCAACTATAGGGTGTGACCCTGCAGGTTGTTGTAATGTTGGTGGTAATACTAGAACATTTCTAACATTACAAGTAATGAGTGGCATCTAGCAATGCATCATTGCTACCTAAGTTACAAGAAGTAATGATTTGACATAACATTTCTATGATAATCTTTTCATGTATTATATCCTTTTATCCTTAATATCTAGATTGGACACAAGTCATCGAATAGTCACACTTGTATGGTCCAATCTCATATTTCTTTTCTTTTCTGAGTAGACTACAATAAACAAATAAGTGTGATATCTCATATCAACTTATTCGAGCATGGCCATGCATTTCTTGTCTCACTCTATAACACCTTTAACCTGTATTCGTCGCCAGAACAGGGTTACGGAGCATTCCCTGAGTTTACAATTCAAACGGATAGAAAATTTAAACATTTCATATCATATCAATGAACAAACCAAAACCAAGTCAAATCATACATTTTTCCTTATACGAGCCCTCGAGGCCCTAAATATGCATTAGAAACAAGTCGGGACTAAATCGGAAACTCAAAGAATTTTTCAGGAAACAAGGAAAATTTTCAACAATGCAGGGGTCACAAAGCCATATAGCCAGGCCATGTGACTCACACGGTCAAGAGACACACCTGTGTCTCAGGTTGTGTGGACATTTGAAATAGGGACACACAGCTGTGTCCTAACCCATGTCTGCACTCGTGTAACTCACTGACTTGGATCACACGACCAAGCCACACACCCGTGTGCTAGGTCATGTACCCTTTGAAGTAACCCCACATGCCTGTGTGCCAGGCCGTGTGTTAGGCCATGTAATAGGTTGACTTGCAACCCTTTGAAAGCTACAAGGGACACACAACCGTGTCACCTGGCCGTGTGACACACACGGCTGAGACACACGCCGTGTGGACGAAAATAAGTCATTTTACAAGCCATTTTTCTCACCCAATTTGGCATGTACTACACTCAACATTGCACATACTTACAAGCCATAACAAGGCATCCAAATCAAGCATAAACAAGTCATATACATATGGCGCAACATCATACAACTAATATGCCATTAGGCTCCTCAAATGACAACATGTAAATTCGTGTAATCATGTACTCTATTTGACAAAATAGTCAACTAACTAATAGGCACATTTGCATTAATTCATGCCATTTAGTTTACTTACCAAAACTTCTCAATAGGTACCAAATATGCCATTCTAAAATAGCATCAAATCACTATATAAGTCATGCATACAAAAGTACCAATTCACCACAAATTCGTCAAACCACAAAACACATTTAACCATCCTTTTAACTTTCATTATTCAAACACAAAACAAGCCACATATCAACCATGACAAGGCTATTTATATGCATACCAAAATATGCCAAAACACAAGCCAAATCAATTGGCCATATTAGCCAAAATAACTATACATGCCATTATAACCAAAATTTAACAACCAAATGTACCAAAATTTATAATTTGTGCATATTTCAAAATAAAACGTATATTCACAACTTAATCACATGAACTTACCTCGATGAATATACGTATATACAAAGGTGATTAATTCGAGATTTTCTCTTTGCCCCGATCTAACTCCATACGAGGTCTATCTTGATCTATATGAATAAAATTAACTCAATTTAATATATAACTCATTCAATTTTACCCAAAATCATATTTTAGAAAAATTATTATTTTGCCCCTATACTTTTAATTTCTTTGCAATTTAGTCCCTACCTCATAAAATGGAAATTTATGCAATTTCACCACAACCCACTATGGCTGAATACCAACTAGGTCCCTAGCATGCCATATATTTCAATTATTTCACCATGTAATATTTTCTATAACAGTCCGATTTTGGGCCTAGTTGGAATAGTGGTTTCGGGACCACAAATCCGACATAAGAAAATTTATTTTATTATATTTTTATGGTCTACGATTTAATGAAATAATTTCATGAAAATTTCATTCGAAAATTTTGACATTCGGGCACTCAATTTAGTTAAAAGGACTAAATTGTAAATAGTGCAAAAGTTGAGTTCCACATGTTAGAAGTGTCTAATTGTTAAGAAGTTTTAAATTGGAGGTCCTTAAATGGTAATTAGACCATTGGTTAAATTGTTGGACAAAAATGGACATGAGATAAGTGAAATAGGATATTTTTATGTTAGGGGCATTTTGGTCATTTAGTAATTAAAAGAATTAAAAAAGCCAAAATTAAAGCAAAATTGTGTCCATCTTCAAGCTATGGCCGAATGTTGCATGAAGAAACCATGGCTAGGTTTTCAACTTCCAAGCTCGATTGTAAGTCCATTCTAGCCCCGTTTTTAATGATTTTTACGTTTTTAAAATCTTCGTAACAAGATCTATCTATTTCTACCACTAATTTGAGATATGGTTAAAGTCTAGGGTTTTGACCCATGATGAATATGTGTGTATTTTGATGTTTAATGGTAGAAAATGCATGTTTATGGTTAAAGAAGCGACTTTTACTAAGTGATTTTCAGTGAAATTGTCAAAAAGGACTAGTTTGTAAAAAGTTGTAAAATGTGTGTAAGTGTGAATAAATGGAAATTGTGCACTACTATAGTTATGAAAATAGTTTGTCTAGGCTTAAAATGCAAGGAAATTGAATAAAAATCATTTTACGAGCCTAGGGGAAAAGGTGTAAATATGACAAAGTTTAGGGGCAAAAATAAAATTTACCAAAATGTGAATTTAGGCTAATTTGAGTAGCAGGATGAATAAATGAGTTAAATGTGTTGTTATAGACCAAGGATAATGAGATTCGGAATTAGATCGAGGGAAAAACAAAGAATATGATGAATAAGTCCTTTTCACCGGTTGTGCTAACGAGGTAAGTTTGTATGTAAATAATGCATTGTTTTTACTTACATTTTCATATTTTGATAAATGGTATGAATTGTGGCTGAATATTTGATGTAATTGACAAAAGATCGACAAGTGAGAAATTTCCCGGTTGAACCTTAGGAATAAAATTGGATACGAGTGACATGTTCACAGAAACCCATGTGAAATCTAAGTGAAATAAGTGATCCGAGTGCTAGTTCGTACGTTCTACCAATGGTTGAGTTATCCGGCATGTGTTATGGATACTCGACAGCTTGTGTAAGTAGCACCGTGTAGTTTCATCATGACCAACAGCTTGTGTGAGTAGACCCAAGATTGTGACTAAGTGAATCCGGGTGCTGGTCTTAAGTTCTACCAGTGGCTGGGTATACCGGCATGTGTTGTGGATATCTGACAGCTTGTGTGAGCAGCACTGAGTAGTAACGAATGACTGACAGCTTGTGTGAGCAAACCCGTGAAAGTGAATACCTCGAGAACGAGCCTCTTTGTGAAAAGTGATGTGAAGTAGCTTTGGCTACAAGTGTGGCACTTATGTGCAAACTTCCGATGTACCCAATAATATTCCAATGTGCTCAACGGGAAAATGACTAAGTGTAATTGAATGTGATTATGTGATGAACAAGTGCAGGTACATGTGTATATATATTCATGAGCAATGTGCTCGATATGTGATTAAACTTTGGTAAGGTTGATATGGAGTAAGTGTTACAATGAAGACTTGTAAATATTTGATGATGACTAGCTATTGGCATTGCTAACTATGGATATACTTTAGTGTTATATGTGTGTCAATGAGAATCAATACAAAGAAATTATGAAAGAGTAAAATTTGCAATAAAACAGTTTTGAGACACAAGCAGTTATGTGTCTTCGAAAAATCACCAAAAATCGTGGAAATCGAATTAGAGGTTGAATAAGATATTAAATTAAATCTTATTTAGTATATTTTTACACAAAAGAAACGGTGTAAGCAAAAGAATTTCATATTCTAAGATATTTGAATTTTTGTGAGACAGAGTTAGAATGATTTTGGAATCCCCTATTCTAACTTGGGAAAATAGTTAGAAATTGTAAAACAATAATTATGGGTTATAATTTATATCCTTAAAATTCTTAATGAGTCTATTATCAAAAGAAACAAATGCGACCATTATATGAATCCCGTACAAGGAGATAATTAATTTTTAGTAAAGAGGGGTCGGAACTGTCAGACAGCGAAACAGGGGTGACTTTAATGAACAAATTGTACTTATTGGCTAAAACAAAAATTCTGAAATTTTATGGTAATAATATATGTGAGTGTAGTTTTAGGGAAAATTAACGGATCTTAATTTTTTGTTTCATATCTCAATATATAAATAATTTAGTGACTGTGACTCGAGTAGACAGCTTGAGATGAACATAAGTAAATAGTGAAATTTTGTGCAATTATGATTGTATTACCTTGAGAACATATTGTGAGAATTGGTGAAAACATGTTAATAAATTGCTTATTATTTTCATATAGGCTTACTAAGCTATATAGCTTACCCCCTTCCTTTTCCTTTTTCCTATAGTGTCACAGATGCTAGCTCGAGCTGGAGGTCATCGGAGATTCTATCACACTAACAAGTTATTGATTGGTATTGTTTCAACGATCTTCAAGTATTTTTAAGTCTAAGGCATGATAGGGACTTGATTATGTGTATATGTTATTATGATTTGGCCTAGAATGTTTGTAACATCCCGAAATTGGGCCTTTTGGGCCCCGAGCGTAGGAACTTTTTAAATATTTTTGGGAACAAGAGAACAACTCTAATGCAAGTTGGCCCTATTAGGTGAGTGATTTTGGAAGGCTAGGGGGCTTCTATGAAGTCCTGGGATCAAACTTTGGCTTTAGGGAAATTTTGGTTTTAGGTGAATAAAACCTTGTGAGTTAGTGAGTAGGCTTTAAGAATAAAATGTGGAGAAAAATGACACAAGTGGAGGTGTGGTATAGTGGCAAAGTGACACCACTTAGGGAGCAAGGGAGTGACGCCACAAGGAAGGAAGGAGGTCCAAGGTTCAAGTTGTAGCACTTGCATTTCTTTTAGACTATTTTTTTAAGTGGATTTAGACATTGGCCATAGACTTAGCTTTAGTTGGGCATGTTTTTAGACACAAGAGGAGTTTGTAGATTGGTGGCAAGTGGCGTGTTGAGCTATTGAAGGGAGCCTGGGTTCAAATCTCATGATAAGCAAGGGAGTATTTATTTTGCGGATTGAACGGGAAGAGTTTGAGTTGGATTTAAACTTTGCTGATGGAAGGATCCCACATCGGAAAGATACAAAGAATGAAGGTGAGAAGCTAGCTATATATAGAGCATTCTATGAGGAGAGTTAATATACCTTGGTGGGCGTTTGGGTGCAGATCTAGAGGAAAATTGCCAATAGTAACGAAGGAAGGGCTACTAGAACGTGAGGTACACAGTAAGGGTATGGTGAGGTTTCGGTTTTTGATAAGTATGCGTTAAATCTTGGTTAATTGCTAGTAATGTCGATTGTAGGGTCGTGACTAAGGGATTTGCAGCGCGCGTGGTTACCAGGTGTGTACAAACACTACACACACGATATCGGCAATGCCGAAAAGCTGAAAGTGGCTAAATGGGCCCGGTGGGCCCTGAGGTTAAGAATTGATGAAATGGTTTGGTTGGTTTGTTTTGGGCCTAATAGGCTATATGATGAGATTTGGGCCTAATGGGTCGTAAGGGTGTGATTTGGGCTTGATGGGCTTATGGGGACGTAGACATGTATGTTAGGGTTTATGAACCTTAGGCCTAGTTTGAACAACTCTTAAATTCCATAAGACTTAATCTAATTAAACATGTCTGTGAACAAGTCGCTAGGTTGGAGTGTGGCAACGGGCATACGCATGTCTAGGATTGGATCTAGGGAGAGCTTGGTACTTAAGCGGTCCTAGTGGCCTACCTCCTCTTCTCTGGAATCCTACCTGGTGCGTAGTGTTTGTTCACTTTAGCCGCGAGGACTTGTTGGTGGGCCAAAGTTCATAACTAAAACCCGAGAGGGACCAAATACCCTTATATTTGTAAAATTCCTAAAATACCCTTATTTTTGTAAAACTCCTAAAATACCCTTATATTTGTAAAATTCCTAAAATACCCTTATATTTGTAAAATTCGTAAAATACCCTTATATTTGCAAAATTCCTAAAATACCCTTATATTTGTAAAATTTACTAAAATACCCCTAGATTTGTAAAGTACCAAAATACCCCTAATTACAAAATTACCGAAATACCCCTGGGTTGCAAAATTACCGAAATACCCCTGGTTTGTGAAATTACGGAAATACCACTAGTTTATGAAATTACCGAAATACCCTTATATTTGTAAAATTTACTAAAATACCCCTAGATTTGTAAAGTACCAAAATACCCCTAATTGCAAAATTACCGAAATACCCCTAGGTTGCAAAATTACCGAAATACCCCTGGTTTGCGAAATTACTGAAATACCCTTGATTTGTAAAATTATCGAAATACCCCTGGGTAGTGAAATGACGAAAATACCCCTATGTGACGAATATGAGTTTATGGATATTACTCGTATGTTTGATCCATTCATATGATATTTTGCTTAGGATGCATATGGGAAGGAATTATGGTACGGAGGAATATTTGAGGATCGCATGGCCGTATGGTATGGATCCAGGATCGCATGGCCATATGGTATGGATCCACCGAAGGCTTTAAGCCCAATATATGATTAGCAGCTTTGCGGCAACGTTCGGTAGTACCGCAACCGGGCTACCCTTGGTGTGTAGCGGAGGGGTGGGTCGAGCTAGAATTCCCCACAGGTGTCATAAGGTTGGAAGGGAAATGGTGTGTGTAGCGGATGGATTTTTGGGGTGGGCTTTGCATTATTTGTTTATAAATGATACAATATAATATGGTATGAGGTCATTGTGGGCTAAAGCCCAAGACCACCGATTTTGATAGGGCTTAGGCCCAATGTGAATATTTGTAAGTGATGTGATTGCCAAGGGTTGTGCACACTGAGTTTCGAAACTCACATCCCTTTAATTTAATGTTTTAGGTAATCCCGAATAGACGACTCGATGTGGGAGAGGACTCGGAGATGGCCACACTACAAGAGGCTTGAATTTTCATTTATTTGTTTCAAAATACGTGTTTTTATTTACTTAATTTTCGGTGGATGTAATAAGGCCTTGTACTCTGTTTTGACTTCAGATTTATTTTGGGTTTTGAGATTAATTGTTTATTTTAATTATTAAACCTAAGTGAGCTCTTATGTTTAAACTTGGTTTCCGAATTACTTAAAACAATAAAATGTGTTTTTATCTTTAATTAATAAGACTCAAAGATTTTGGGCTTTTGGGCCTTAAATTTTTAATTAGCAAAACTACTTTGAATTGTGCCTTCAATGTGACATTCCAGATTCGGGCCTAACTTCTAGGCCGGGTTTGGGGTGTTACAATGTTGGCCTATGCTATTTGATGGTTGTTGTTGTATAAGGCCATTTAATGTGGCCAATATTTGTTATGTTATAAGTCTATGATGATGCATTTCAAGGATGTGTATGCTTGCATGTGAATGGTTAAGTGTGTGTGTGTGTGATTATGCATGATGAATGTGGTTTGTAAATGGTATGTGGATGTCTTAATGTGGATGTTTGAATTCTTAATAATACCATGTTGTGTGATGATAAATTTGTATAAATGTATAAAGGGGTGGCAGAGGGCTTGGTAAATAGCCTTACTTGTGGCCACACGAGCAGCCACACGGCCATGTGCCCAAGGTGTGTGAAGTCTGCACTTGATTTTCAGAAATTCAGAACACCACACGGCCTAACACACGGGTGTATATCTCGGCTGTGTGAAGGACATGGCCTTGGACATGGGCGTGTGCCCCTGTTTTTCAAGAAAATTTCTAATGTTTTCCAAAGTATGTATTGTGCCTCGTAGGCCCTATTTAGGGACTCAAAGATAAAATTTTGAAAAGTTTTAATTTGGATGAAATTTTATAACTCGGTTTAATATGTTTACAAGTGTATGTGTTCCGGTAATGCCTCGTACCCTATTCCGGTGCTGACTACGGGTAAGGGGTGTTACATTTTTTATTTTTTTCAATTTAGTCCCTATTTAACAGTTTTACCAAAAATCCCTTTTCAAAAGTTGTTTATCTAACAAAAACCATCCATTTTCTATCATCACACTTCAAAACTCATGTACATGCATCAATGGTAAAACCCTCGTAGTTTAACAGTTTCACAAATTAGTCCCCGGGCTAGCCAGATTAAGCTACAACGATCCCGAAAACATAGAAATAATTAAAAATGAGACAAAAATACATACCAATCAAGAAAAAATGAAGATGGTCGAACCCTAGCTTAGGAGAACAATGGATTTTTTTATGGCGACTTGATGAAATGAAGAAGATGAATGCCTTTTACTAATTTTAATTATCATTTAATTACCAAATTAATATTATAAACTTTAAAAACTTTAAAAATTACACAAATTGTCAAGCCATCAAATTCCACTATCTTATTTATGGTCTAATTACCAAATAAGGACTTCCACTTTAAGGTTCTATAGCTATTTAATACCTTTAGCTACTAGAACTCAACTTTTGTACTTTATGCGATTTAGTCCTTTTTATCAAATTGTGTATGTAAACGGTAAAATTTATTAATTAAATTTTTATACTGTAATACTATCATGCCGTAGGAAATAAAATAATAATAAAATAAAATTTTTGACTTCAAATTTGTTGTCTCAAAACCATTGTTCCGATTTCACTAAAAACAGGCTATTACACACTCCATCAAGTGGCCTAAAATATTGCTCCCATTATGTAGGAGGGATAAATCCTATCTTGATAAACCATATCCCACTACATGGATTGTGGTGTATCCAACATCAGTCTTTATAGTACAACCTGTTACGCTATACATTTGATTGTATCAAAATATACAACTCAAGATGTTGAGACAATGATGATGTCAAGTCGAATGATTATATACATAGTTAACAATATGAGTAATATTTATGACTATTTCATAATCCAAGAAACAACCCAGTAATATTTGTGACTATCACATAATAATCCAAGAAACATACTCAGGGCAAGTTAGTATAGTATGTTGTTCCCTAACACATACTCATGTATTGATTTTGATATCCCTATGTCAATGACAACACTTTGTCATCATCAACTACACATTAGTCTCAATGCATTATTATTTTCCAAGCCCACAATAATACTTGACTAAGGACATTTTTACAAATAATCATATTATTCTTATGACTTTATTATTAACCAATTTATTTATACACAGATAAAAGAAACTAAAATAACAATGGCAATGCCTTATATTAACAAACAAGGTAAGACAAGTATGTGATTGCAATCATCTTATGATTGGTGTAACCCCCTGAATTTGGGCCTAGTAGGATTGGGCCTTGTGCGCGGGAGCCGCTAGGAGACTACACATAAAGGTTTATGTGTGCAAGAATTATCACAAATTGCTTGTTTGCTTTAATGGCTAAGTGATTTAGGAGTGTTTGGGAGTGTTGGAGAAGTCTTGGGTTCAAACTTGGGGTTTAGCTAAATTTTTGTTTTAAGTGAATAAAACCCTTGGTATTTGGAAGTAAGCCTTTTAAATAATTAAGATTAAAATGTGACACAAGATGAGCATGTAGTCTAGTGGTTGTGGCGTCATTAATGTGGCAAGGGAGCTTGAGTTCGAGTCACTCTATGCACAAAGGAGTATTTATTTTACTCCTTTGCTATGTGAGTGGTGGAGTTTGAATAAAACACTACAAGGGTGGTTGGAATTTGAACTGGTCAAGGAATGGATTATGGAGAAAATAAAGAGGAAATCATGAAGGGATTTTAGGAGGAAAAAGGGGAGTTTGAAGTGAAGTAAGACTGTGTCGAATTTGCTTGGGAGGTACTTAGAAATTTGGCTGGGGAGGGGGGCTTGCATTTTCGGCTTTTGGTGATCATTGTTTTTGGGTTATTCCTCTACAACATCTTAGCCGTATACTTTCCTTGAGTGGCCGAATACATTTTGACCTGTTTTCATAACTCCTTCATCTATTCTTTTGAGTACTACGGTTAATTCTATTCTGCTTCTTTTTCTATTTTCTCTTTGGCATTTGTTCACCCATACTTCCCCTTTTCGGTTAGCCCTCTAGTTGTATTCTCTTTTCTTTTGAGTTCTTGCCAGATACCTTCTTCTTCTTCCTTTTTGTCATTTCCTTCTGTTTTGTCAAACGACTATTCTTTTTCCCTCTCTTACTACTGGCTTCTGCAATTGATTCTAAACAATTGGCTGAACATCTACCATCTTGTCCCTCTGCACTTCTCTACCTTCACCTTCAATTGCTTCATTGGTTGAATACTCATAGGTGAGTATCCGACTTGCACTTTCTTTCCTCTTTTGGATTTTTCCCTTCTTTGGATATTGTCTTTTGTTTCTCCTTTTTGCACCAACTATATTATTTTAGTATACTCTTCAGATTAGACCGATTCCCGACTTGTGTGCGCTGCTCCTTTTATTAGTATTTGGATCTATGCTCTGGTTGTGGCCAAGGGTGATTGGTGCATTGCTTGTGAAATGAAGAGGTGGTCGCTTCAGTTGTTGGTAAGGGCATCGTATCTAATTTGGAATTCCATTAGATTTCGTTTGTGTTATGAGTTAAGTTTCTAATCGAATATTATTGGTTTAATTTAGGTACAAGGTTACTTTGAGCACAATTCGCTTTCATAATCAGGTGTGTATTAGTTCCGTAATTGCTAATCAGTCAAAAGCCAATAGAGTGTGAATGTTTTTTGCACGGTATTAGCTGTAGCAGCAAATGCCAAAATGTCGAACTGCCGAAAAGCCGGAAAGCCGAAGGATTGGGCTATTGGGCCACATGAGCGTGCGAACGCTCATGTGATCAATCGAGCTCACGAAACATGGGCGTACGACGAGGAAGGCCGCCATGAGCGATCTCATGGGCTTGGGCCAAAATGGGTCGTATGGGCCCAATGGGCCCGTGGGCCCACGTGGGTAAACTTCACTGTTAAGTGGGACGTAGATAGAATTGTCATGTCGCGCACATGACTTAGGTAGTTCTGGGCCTCGTTGGGCCGAAGTGGCCTGTGTGGGCCCAATGGGCTTGTGGGCCCACACGGATAAAATGTATGTGAGGTGGTAAATGTTGTTTGGACTGTGACGTTTGCATAACTGTGGCTATTTTTGGGCTAAATGGGCCACACGAGTGTGTGGGCCCACTTGGGCTGAGTAATGGGCCCTAGGCCCATTTACATCATTGTGATTGTTTAGGTTACTTAAGTCACTCGAGGCGACGGTGGACCTTCTATTGGGTCGCTGAGACCCCGATTTACAAAATTACTAAAATACCCCAGTTGGCGAAATTACCGAAATACCCCCGATTTGTAAAATTACTGAAATACCCTTAATTTGTAAAATTACTGAAATACCCATGATTTGTAAAATTACTAAAATACCCTCGATTTGCAAAATTATCGAAATACCCCGGTTTGCAAAATTATTGAAATACCCCTATTGGTAGAATTACTGAAATACCCCTGTAGGGTAGAATTACTGAAATACCCCTGAAGGGTAGGATTAACGAAATACCCTTATAGGGTAAAATGACTATTTTGCCCTTGTGGGTAAATGACTGACCTAGACTATGAATTTAACTGATTTGACTGTGATCGTATGATTGTGTTTTAACTGACTTGACTGTGGTCGTATGACTGATATGCTTTTAAAATATGTTTAAATGACTGTTACTGAGAATGGCCATTTTGCATACACGTGTAATGATTGAGCATGACATACACGACATATTGCATGGGGTTGGGACATTAATACGGAGGAAGTTATGATAGGGTCACACGGGTCGCATGAGACGATTGTGGATCCAGTATTGATCTGTTAAGGTCGCACGGATCGTATGAGACGACTGTGGACCGACGGACGGCTTAAAGTCATGTAATATAATTATGGCTTTGTGCCAACCTAGATATGGCTCTGTGCCATCTTGATTATGGCTTTGTGCCAATCGTATTTACCCGTAGCTATGTGCCTAACATATATATTGATGACTCTGTGTCAATCATAATTACCCGTGGCTGTGTGCTGATTATATTACCGTCGCTGATGGCTCTATGTTGAGCTTATTACAGTTATCGATAGCTTTGTGCCATCCTGATTATGGTTTATAACCATTCTGATTATGGCTTTTAGCTATTCTATTAACTGGCAGCATTGTTGCGACATTTATGGCTTTTAGCCGTTCTGTTGACTTAGTGCTACAACCGGTGCTAAGCTTGGTGTGTTGGCTGGGTGGGTCAATTTCCCCCCACGTAAGTGTAGGGTTGGTACGGGTGGTGTGTTGGCTGGATCAGGGTGGGATGCATCCTCATACTATTGCATATATGTTTATGAGATCTGTCATAGCACTGGGCTTAGGCCCACTTGTTCTGTTATTGGTTTGGGCTAGGCCCAATTGCTTCTGTTATGGGCTGTGACCCAAAAGATATTGTAGTGGGCTTTAGCCCACGTATGTTCTGAACTGGACTGTCCTGTTACTGTTAAAGGGCTTTGGCCTAGACTGTTTTGGTTTCTGTTTCTGTATACTGACTGTTACTCTAGTAAGGGGATTACACACTGAGTTTTCGCAAACTCACACCATTTTTAACTGTACAGGTAATCCCCAGCATTAGGAGGATCGGTGCTGCGAGGGACTCGAAGATGGCCACACGACTGCCTTTGGACTTCATTTAGTCTTTAGTTTCCGTTTTGGGTTTTATTTTTTGTAATAAGGCCTCTTTAAGGTTTTGGATTTTAACTCGGAGTTTTTATTTACTTTGAATTATATCCGTTAGAAGTAAATCACGGTTTTCTAAAATCTTAACTGTTTTTAAAACAACACTATGTTTTCGCAACATTTTCAAAATGGTTTCGCGACTTAATCTTTTTTGTAAATCGATTACTTTCAAAATTAGCTTCCACAATGAAAAGATATATTGGGCATAAAACTAATAAATTTTCAATGTACCACGTTTTAAAAGAAAACTAACGTAACTGGGATTTTACTTAAGCTTTTAAACAAGAAGGGTTTTCAATGAAAACATGGTTTTCGAAAAACACTTCAATGTGACACGCTAGATTCGGGCCTAACTTCTAGGCTGGATTTGGGGTGTTACAATCGGTCTTTGGGAAAACTCTAACAACAAACTTGCCCGCTAACGAATCAGTTCCCTGTTCTTACCCCATTGCTACCATCACTTTCATTCCCCCTTTAGGGGCAGTCCAAACCTTCTCTCTTGGCAAAATTTGTAACACTCTCCACCCGATCCAATTTACCGAATCCAAATGCCGGATGTTACCCCCTATTACAAATGTAACTTAACTTTTTACTTATTTCATATGTAAATTTCTGTTTATGATTATAAAGGGTTCAATTTTCTATTTAATAATTCATATGCAAATACAAAGGATGATTACCAATACGATTCATAATAATTACAATTATAGCAGATCTATTATTATCTCCCATACTATTGTTAGATCCTTACTACACTAGTGTACAAACATATGCCCGAACTTGAATTTTCCACTTAATTAGTTTTGTATGCATAATAGCCCATTTCGCCAGTCCTTTGGCGCAGCCCATACTTCCTTTCAATCTGAAACAGGAAATAACTTTAGTAAGTTCATAAGAACTTTTTGAGATAATCCTTAAATACGTATTTAATTACATCTAAGCATGATAGATGCTTTGCATGTCCTTCATGCGTCCTTTAAATTTTCCTTATTTCTTCTAGCAGTTACTTTATTCAGATTTCCTTCGGCGGACTGTAATTACTTTTTTCTATTTTAGACATTTATGTAACTCTTAGTGTCTTTAAGGACTTATCTTTAGTTCATATTCATTAAGTCTTCACCCTACTAGGATCCAGATTCTAGGTCCAAGCTCAAATGTTTGTTTCTTTCCTTTGAATGTACTATACTTACATTTCCATTACATTCTCTGTCCCTTTTTTTTAAAAAAAAATCGTATCTTCACATAGTCCTTAACCACTTCATTTTCCTTATTAGTAGATTTAAAATCTTATTCCATACAATCCTAATTTTACCACTACCTTTGGAGAGGTAGACTATGTCTAATACTTAACACAGAGATTGCCCAGATCAATCTTACTTCAGGGTACCATCTATGCATGGCTATAACATATTTCTAGGATTCACCACCCATTTTGGTGTGCTCTAGCTTCACTGTTCTTTCCTTGTCATTATGTGGGTTCGCCATTTCATTTACATATAGTGTCTTCTTTCAATTTCGTTGGATACCTAGTTCCAACCCTGATCATGTTGTACAGATTGAAGAACTAGAGTTCGAATTGAATCTGTCATATGAAGAAGAATTTGCCTGTATTCTAGCCAGAGAAGTTAAGGAGATGAGAAATAAAATAATTCCCTTGGTTAAAGAGTTATGGAGGAATCATAGTACTGAAGAAGCTACTTAGGAAAGAGAAAGCCTAATGAGATATCAATATCCTCTGTTATTTTTAGCTATGAATTTTGGGGACAAAATTTACTAAGTGGGGGAGAGTTGTAACATCCCTCCCAGCGTAGTCCTAGTGATTCAGTTACTGTTTGTTGACGTATGGTGTTTAGAGCAAGTTCTGAATGGGTAAGGTATTAATTTTGACTTCGTATGTAAGTCTGTGAGTGCGCCCTTGGGCGAAGCCTATGATCAGCGAGCTTGACGGTTTGGCAAACTTTTCTGAAGAGTATATGCCACCCCTACTGTTAGATGAATATGTTAAGTTCTTAGATTGATAGAACCATTTATTATATTATTATTTTATTATTCTGGTTGAACAATTTAGTTAGACAAAGGGGAATTGGTTAGGATAGAACTAAGTTACCATAGCCGATAATACTCACATTTATGATGACAGAGAAAGTTCTTAGTCATAGGATTCGAGGAGGTTAGTGGGATAATCTGATTTATCCACTAAACCTAGCTTCCGTGTCTATCTGTAGAAAGTTGGTATTAGCTTCTTGAGCAAGTTTTTATGTCTTCTCTTACATTCACATTTTTCTTCTAAAACTTTTTTTGCACTTTTCTCTCAGAAAGACTGAGACTAGAGATCTGCTTGAAGATTTGGGTTCGTTGTACTCAGCCAACTATTTCGTTGTTTTACCACCTGGTAAATGGCGATGAACTTTAGGTTATTTTCATGGTTATTTACGTGATTTAGGGTTGCATGCTTAAACGTCAATTTCGAGTATGAGGAAGGAAACTTCTAGAATCTAGGTTTTGTGATGATGTTGCTTGTAAGTTTGTTCAATTTTTTGGTATATAGTCTAGTAAGTTTAACTATTTAGCACAAGACATTCTTGAAGGTTCTCGTGATAAGGGCAAGAGTCCTGTTATTTGAACTTGCTATATTTTCTAGTGAGTTCCTTCTTACTCCATGTGCGTATAATGCCTATGTTTATGTTTGTTAGTCTGGTTTGGTCTGTCCATGTTAAGATGTAAGAACGTTATTTCGTGTTTAAGCCATGGCCCTTTTACTTTTGAAATGAATAACATGATCTGATAAATGGAAAAGAATTCATAGTGTTGCCTTCAATGAGATGAGCATTGAACTAGAAGATTGCGATACATGAAATGTTAGAGTATTCCCAAAAACCAATCATGAGATGATTGTAATCATTCTTAGTCAAGTATTATTGTGGGCTTGGACAACAATAATACATTGAGACTAATTTGTAGTTGATTGATGACAAAGAATTGTCATAGACATAGGGATGTCAAATTCAATACATGAGTATGTGTTAGAGAACAACATATTGGACTAACCCGCTATGAGTATGTTTCTTGGTTTATTATGTAACAATCATAATATTACTCATAGTGATAACTATGTATTTGATCCTTAGACTGGAGATCATCATTGTCCCAACATTGTGAATCGTATATTTGATACAGACAAAATGTCTATCGTAACAAGTTTTACTATAATGACTGATGTTGGATATACCACAATCCATGTAGTGGGATATGGTTGATCAAGATAATATTTATCCCTCCTACACAATTGGAGCAATATCTTAGGCCTCTTGATTGAGTAAGACTAGAAATGCATGGCCATACTTGAATAAGTTGATATGAGATATCACACTTATTTGTTTATTGTAGTCTGCTCAAAAAAATCAAGAAATATGAGATTAGACTATACAAGTGTGACTATTCCATGACTTGTGTACAATCTAAATATTAAGGATAAAATGATATAACACATGAAAGTTTATCACAAAAAGGTTATGTGGAATCACGAATCATGACTTCTTCTAACTTGGGTGGCAATGATGCATTGCTAGATGTCACTCATTGCTTGTAATGTGAGAAACATTCTAGTATCACTACTAATGTTACAAGACCCTACAAGATCACACCCTATAGTTGAAACGAACAGAATCCAAATACATTTGGTATTGTATTTACTTGGCACATGAATGAAATTAATTGTTGAATTAATTTAGTTTGATAGCTAACTATATTAAATGCATTATATGTACAAACTTGTTGTACACAAATAGAGAATATAAATATAATTAATATATGAATTTGATTCATAAAAAATATTAATTGTATATTTATTTTATCTAATTTACTAATATAAATAATTATATTAATTAATTTCGGTCAAAAAATAAAAGACATGGCAATTTGTAACACCCCAAACCCGGCCCAAACACCACGACCGGATCTGGCATGCTACTAGGAAAAGGTGTAAAAACGAATTTAATTTTGAATGTAGGGAAAATACCGTAAGCTTGAAAAACCCTTCACTTTAGGTGATGTTTTGAAGTTAGTCGTTTCTCATTGAAGGAAAATTTTTGAATTTAGTTAGATTATATTTGTTATCCTGGTTGATACTTGGGAAATAAAATCGGTTGTTTTATGTACCCACATTTTGAAAACTTAATCCATTTTTTCCGTTCACGTTAAAGTTTATGATATCATAACTTAAATAAAATTTAAGTTCAAATCCAACTTTAAGATCCCAACATTTACCAAATTTATAGTGACCTTATTACATATTCCAAAATATCCCAAAAGAAAGAAGCAACTAACAGTTCAAAATAATGTTTACTAAATCAACTCCTGCATGGCCACCTCGAGTCCGTTCCAGCCCAGTCCAAAGAGTCACGAGCTACCTGCGATGTGTTAAGAAAACAGGGTGAGTCACCAGACTCAGTGTGCAATTATACTATCCCATTCCACAAGTGGGCTTGGGCCCCAAATCAACATACCATGCACAAATATTCAAATGATAGCCCAACCCAACCTATTATCCATCCTCTACACACCACTCCATACATCCATCCTCATACACACCTGGGGATTTCTACAATCAACCCTCCATCCGCTACACACCTCTTTGGTAGTCATGCTGACAGACACACTGCTCAAAGTCCACATAAGTGGTCTAGCCACTAAATCCACATGTGATTAAATCACCATATCCACAATGAGGCTCGAGGCCATCATTAATTGTGACAAAGTCACCTACATATATACACTTCCCCTTTTCATCATTTATATCCCAATACCCATGCACATGCAACATAATATGGCAGATAGGCAACATGATAAAACATAGGTATATATATATCTATAACATACTCACATGCATCACAACAGCTTATCCACGATCATTAATGTAGGTAGTATACTAACCTTGTTTACCGATTACCCAACACAGGTAATACACCCATCACTGCCGCTATTTTCGGCTTCCAAGCATAACACATATATTTATAAAATTAAGGGAATAGTGTGATAACTACACACCTGTAAACTTGGAGAACTAAACTATCGATCTCCCCAACATCCTCACTCGAAGAGATCATAGCGATCTGCTTGTCTTTTTCAGACGCTGGTCCACAACCAGATGGCCAATCCCGAACCGCTGAAACTGCTCGCCTCTAAAATTTAGGGGTAGGGACTACGTGTCCAACCCATTCCTTTACTTGACGAAATTGATAGAACCCGGAGGATCTACACTTGAACTAAAAGATCGTCGAAGTCCCTCGGTTGATCAAAAACTGAAAAATCCCTAATACCCTTCATGCTGGCACCACCACTGAGAACCGATTGAAAGGCTTTGGCAGAAGATGAGTGACGGGACTTCCTCTAGGGATTAACACACGAAAATAATCACCACACAAGAGAGATATTGGACTTTGAAAGAATAAGAATCGAAGAAAACTTAAGAGATGAAATGGAACTAGATTATATTTAGGTTAAAAGAGGTGAGAATCAAAAAGAAAAAAGGTAGAGAAGGTTCGGCCAAGAGATGGCTTGAGAAATAAACGAATAAAAGATGAAAAAGGAAGGGTGAAGATGATTGGAAGATTCGGCTGAGGTTCAAAAGAATGGAAAGTTCATTTGGCTACAAGAAAGAAGAGTTGTTCAACTTTTGAAAGTGAGGTAAATGCTTTAGGCTACCAAAGTGTAAAAGAGATGGAGAGGGAGGTAAGGTTCGGCTTTAGAGAGTAAGTAGAAAAGAAGAGAAAAAGTTGCAAAGGAAGGATGTGATGCTTACGGTTGAGGTGTTTTGGAGAATGAGTAGAAAGAAAAGAAGATGGGACGAAAATGCACAAATGGTCTCTTCAATTTCGACTTTTGGTCATAGGAAAAAAAAAGAAAAGAAATGAATGGCTTTTGACTGGCACTTTTCGGCAAAGAGATTAGAGAAGAGAGAAAACACAAAAGATGAACACACCCAAGCTACTAAAACACCTAAATTCGGCACCTAAACCCCCTAACCAAACCGAATGCCTAGCCCCCCATCACCCATTAAAATTCGGCTAACACTTCTCTCTCACCTCACTCCCCATACCTTCCCTTAATTCTCTCCTTAATCCCCTCTCCTCCACTTCTTCAAATTAATTTGAACAATTCAAACTCCATGCCTCACTCTCCACCATCCATTCATAATATTTGACCCTTTCAAACCTCCCCCTTAAGTGCCCTTGCCGAATCCACCACTTACCTTTCCAGGTGCAAAATAAAACCCCAAAATGTCATCCTTGCAGCTCGAACTCCTTCCCCCTTGTAACTCCCATCTGACGCAACCTCCAAGCTCCCCAAAGTGATGCCTCCCTGCCACTACACCACCTTAGTTCTTGTGTCAACAACCTCAAAATTTCATCCTTTAAAGCTTGGCTCCACTAGCTCTCCCCTAAAAACTTAAAACCAAAAATTTTCACTAAGGCTCAGACTTAACCTCAAGGTTTCCCGAAGCCCCAAACCCACTCAAACAATCATGCAAAGCATACCAACACATAGATACAAAGTAAAATGCAAGACCCCCAAATCCCGGATGTTACAGTTCTTCCCCCTTAAGGAAATTTTGGCCTCGAAATTACCTGATCAAAAGAGATGAGGGTATTGATGTCGCATTGCCTCCTCTGGCTCCCACGACGCTTCTTCCGAACCATGGTTCGCCACAATACTTTGACTAAAGGAACTAATTTCTTCCGCAGCACTTTAACATCTCGGTCCAAAATCTGGATCGGTTCCTCCCCGTAAGACAAGTCTGGCCTTATTTCAACTTCCTCGACTGGCACCACGTGAGACGGATCCGAATGGTAACGTCTTAGCATCGAGATGTGAAACACATCGTGCATTTGTTTCAACTCTGAGGGCAACGCCAACTGGTACACTACTGGCCCCACTCGCTTCAAAACCCGATAAGGCCCTAAAAATCTAGGACTTAGCTTACCCTTACGTCCAAATCTCATCACCTTCTTCCACGGCGAGACTTTCAAGAAAACCCGATCACCTACTACAAACTCTATCTCTTTCCGCTTAAGATCCGCATACGATTTCTATCTGTCTGTTGCCTTCTTCAATCGAGTTCGAATTACCTTAACCTTCTCCTCTGATTCTGTAACCATTTCCGGACCCAAGATATGGCGTTCACCCAATTCCGTCCAGCAGGTGGGAGTGCGACACTTCTGCCCATACAACGCTTCATACGGCGCCATCTGAATACTAGCTTGGTAACTGTTGTTGTATGCAAACTCTTCCAACGGTAAGAATTCCTCCCAACTGCCTCTGAAATCGATGACACACCCCCTCAACATGTCCTCCAATACCTGAATTAACCGTTCAGACTGGCCATCCGTCTGCGGATGAAATGCCGTACTAAAGTCCAGCCGTGTGCCCAAAGCCTGATGCAACGTCCTCCAAAATCGTGACGTAAATCTAGGATCCCTATCCGATATAATTGACACTGGTACCCCATGCAGCCTCACAATTTCTGCCACATACAGCTTAGCCAACCTTTGAAGAGAGTAGTCAACACGCACAAGTATGAAATGAGCGGATTTTGTCAACCGATCCACGATCAGCCATACTGAGTCTTTCTTAGTAGGCGTAAGAGGTAGCCCACTAACAAAGTCCATCGTGATTCTCTCCCACTTCCACTGTGGAATCTTCACCGGCTGTAACAAACCCAAAGGCAACTGGTGTTCGGCTTTGACTTGCTGACACGTTAAACACTTTCCCAAAAACTCCGTAACTTCTCGCTTCAACCCAGGCCACCAAAACTAGTCCCTCAGATCTCGATACATCTTACTTCCTCCAGGATGCATAGCGTAAGGGCTACCATGCGCTTCCTGAAGAATCATCTGCCTTAACTCCACATCCTTTGGCATGCAAACCCTTCCACGAAAACACAAAACCCCGTTGCTGTTCAAACTGTAATCCTCTATTCCACCATCCTTTACTTGCAGAAGTCGAGCACTTAGAACATCATCTGATAACTGTTTCTCTTTAACCTGACTTACCCATGTCAGCTTCACTTACAGCTCAGCTAATAAACTCCCATCGTCGTATAAACTAAGATGAGCGAACATCACTCTCAAATCTGATATTACCTTTCTGCTTAATGCATCTGCCACCACATTCGCTTTACCCGGATGGTATTCAATCGAGCAGTCATAATCCTTCAACAGCTCTACCCACCTCCGCTGCCTCAAGTTCAGCTCCTTCTGAGTCAACAGATACTTTAAACTCTTATGGTCAGTGTAGATAACAGACTTTTCTCCATACAAATAATGTCTCCACACATCCAAAGCGAAAACCACAGCAGCCAATTCCAGATCATGCATGGGATAGTTAATTTCATGCGGTCTTAACTGCCGAGACGCATAGGCAACTACCTTCCCCTCCTGCATCAGCACACAACCTAACCCCGTATGAGAAGCATAACAATACACCACAAAATCTTTCCCAGCCTCAGGCTGAACTAAGACTGGAGCCTCCGTCAAAATCCTTTTTAGCTTCTCGAAACTCTTTTGCTGCTTGTCCGTCCACACAAAAGGTACCTCCTTTCTTAACAACCTAGTCAGGGGTGCCGTAATTGAGGAAAACCCTTCAACAAACCTTCTGTAATAACCCGCTAATCCCAAGAATCTCCGAATCTTCGTCACAAACTTAGGTGGTTTCCAATCCAGCACCGCCTCGATCTTTTGAGGATCAACTCTTATCCCTTCTGTAGATACCACATGACCGAGAAAAGTAACTTCTCTTAACCAAAATTCGCATTTACTAAATTTGGCGTACAATTTCTTCTCCCTTAGAATCTATAGAACTACCCGAAGATGCGAATCATGCTCCTCTTCAGTCTTGGAGTATACTAAAATGTCATATATGAATACTACTATGAACTGGTCCAAATAGAGTTGAAAAACCCAATTCATCATATCCATGAACGCGGCTGGTGCGTTTGTTAACCCAAATGGCATTACCAAAAATTCATAGTGCCCGTAGCGAGTCCGGAAAGCTGTCTTATGAATATCTGCTTCCTTTACCCTAAGCTGGTGATATCCTGACCTCAAATCTATCTTCAAAAAGACCGAAGCCTCTTTGAGCTGATCAAACAGGTCGTCTATCCTCGGCAGCGGGTACTTGTTCTTGATCGTCAGCTTATTCAACTGGCGGTAATCAATGCACATACGCATGGATCCGTCTTTCTTCTTTACAAATAACACTGGTGCTCCCCATTGAGACACACTAGGTCGAATAAAACCGCGATCTAGAAACTCCTGAATTTGAGCTTTAAGTTCAACCAGCTCCTTTGGTGCCATCCTATAAGGGGCGACGGACACCGTAGCCGTACCTAGTAGAAGCTTGATTCCAAACTCCACATCGCGATCCGGATGCAACCCTGGAAGTTCTTCAGGAAAAATATCTACAAATTCCTTTACTGTTCTAACCTCTTCCACGATCGTTTCCTTTGCAATCCAAGGCACTGACAGAAGTTAAGAAGGCCATGCACCCTTTCTTCACCATTCTGTCCGCCTTAGGAGCAGACACTACTTTAGACAAGTAGTCTCTCCACTCACCTATCACCAAGACTTCATCATCCTCGGGAGTCTTTAACATCATGCGCTTAGCAGCACAGTCCAAGTTTGCACGGTACCTTACTAACCAATCCATGCCTAAGATCAAGTCAAATTCCCCAAATGGTAGTTCCATCAAGTCAGCTGGAAAAAGTGACCCTTGAACTTCGAAAGGGACACTTCTAAAAAGTTTATTTACCACTACCGATTGCCCTAAAGGACTAAGTACAGTCATCTCCCTAGAGGCAGTTTCAGGATTCATATTCAAAGTTCCAGACACCATACTAGCAATATAAGAGTGAGTCGACCCAACATCAATTAGTGCAATAAAGGGTAACCCAAAAAATGAGAAACGTACCCGTTATCACGTCTGGTGCATCCCCCTCTTCACGACGTCTGGCTGCGTAAACTAACCCAGGCTGCCTTGCCTCAGTACCCCCTGTTCCTCTGCCCGGTGCTCCACGACCTCAGCCAAAACCATTCCCTCCTCAGTTCGGACCATGACCTCTCGGCATCTGTTGACCACCCCTTCCTGGCTGCACATACCCCTGACCTACCATCCGAGCCCTATTATGTCTTGCAGACAATTCTTAATCAAATGATCCTTTGACCCACAGTTGAAACACTCCTTATTTGTTCCCCAGCACTCCCCTGCATGTGACCTCCCACAATGAGCACACTGTCGAAATTGCCCCACAGTAGCCGGCGTAGTAACACGAATAGGTCCCTCAACCCTAGGCTTTTTTTTGAAAACTCCCGATGCTCCTGACGATCCATAGCTCCTCTTATTCTTGCCTCTGTCCCTATCCCTATTTTGCCTCTTAGTTCGCTTAACCTCCTCAGCTATCTTAGCTTTTTCCACCAAAATAGCAAAGTCTCTCTCTTGCTGAGGAGCTATCAACACTCGCAACTCATCTCGTAGCCCATCTTCAAATCTCACACAACGTTCGTAGTCGGTTGCAACAATCCCTCGGGCATACCGACTTAACCTCAAAAATTCTGCCTCGTACTCAGCTACCATCTTACCCCTTTGAACTAAATTCAGGAATGCCTTCCTCTGAGCATCCACGTAACTGACCCCAACGTACTTCCCTTGGAACTTCATATTGAAGAAATCCCAATCCACTCGGTCTGCTGGAGTACCCTCCCTAACAGTGAGCCACCACTGGTAGGCCTCATCTCGAAGTAGAGAAACCGCGCCCTTCACCTTCTCTTCATCTGTGTAGTCCAAGTCATCCATAATCCTTTCGACCGCCTCCAACCAATACTCAGCCATGTTTGGAGCTACCCCAGAGACACCCCTAAATATTTCAGCTCCATTCGCCCGGAGTCGCTCAGACACAGATTTCCGGGCCCTAGTACCCATGTTTGCCCCCGCAACTCTTTCCAAAACCCGTAACATCGCCTGAGACACCGTATCGCTCCACCCGTTTGATCCTAAAACTCTGCTTCTGCGGCTGGCGGCAGCGGCATCTCGTTTCCTGATCCATGACCAGACCTTACTGGTTCCGACATAGCCATCCTGCCCCTACCACGTCTACGCGCATTACGTCCACGTCCCCTAGTACTCATAGCTAACGTTCTACCCTTACTCTGATTATAAATTTTATGAGTCAGCATGTCTTTCCACTTGTTTATTAACGCATAGTTTTATGACACAGAATTCTAAGATGTTCCTTCGTAAAGCACATACATCCCTAAAGGTTTCTGTCTCTATAGTAAATATTCTAAATTCTAATATCTACAACAATGGATCATATAACCACCTCATACAATCTATTTAGCAGTTAGAAAGCTTAACTGGTGGACCTGAGCCGGGAACTCGAGTGCCATTCTTTCATAAAACCGTTTCATGAAAAATTTCTTTTTAGACTAACTTAAATACATAATTTGAAAACGTGTGACCCCCAAAACCGAAGGCCAAGTTTAAAACTGGGCTCTGATACCAAAATTGTAACACCCCAAACCCGGCCCAAACACCACGACCGGATCTGGCATGTTACTAGGAAAAGGTGTAAAAACAAATTTAATTTTGGATGTAGGGAAAATACCGTAAGCTTGAAAAACCCTTCACTTTAGGTGATGTTTTGAAGTTAGTGGCTTGTCGTTGAAGGAAAATTTCTAAATTTAGTTAGATTCTATTTGTTATCCTGGTTGATACTTGGGAAAAAAATCGATTGTTTTATGTACCCACGTTTTGAAAACTTCATCCATTTTTTTCCGTTCATGTTAAAGTTTAATGATATCATAACTTAAATAAAATTTAAGTTCAAATCCAACTTTAAGATCCCAACATTTACCAAATTTATAGTGACCTTATTACATATTCCAAAATATCCTAAAAGAAAGTAGCAACTAACAGTTCAAAATAATGTTTACTAAATTAACTCCTGCATGGCCACCTCGAGTCCGTTCCAACCCAGTCCAAAGAGTCACGAGCTACCTGCGATGTGTTAAGAAAACATAGTGAGTCACCAGACTCAGTGTGCAATTATACTATTGCATTCCACAAGTGGGCTTGGGCCCCAAATCAACATACCATGCACAAAAATTCAAATGATAGCCCAACCCAACCTATTATCCATCCTCTACACACCACTCCATACATCCATCCTCATACACACCTGGGGATTTCTACAATCAACCCTCCATCCGCTACACACCTCTTTGGCAGTCATGCTGACAGACACACTGCTCAAAGTCCACATAAGTGGTCTAGCCACGAAATCCACATGTGATTAAATCACTATATCCACAATGAGGTTCGAGGCCATCATTAATCGTGACAAAGTCACCCACATATATACACTTCCCCTTTTCATCATTTATATCCCAATACCCATGCACATGCAACATAATATGGCAGATAGGCAACATGATAAAACATAGGTATATATATATCTATAACATACTCACATGCATCCACAACAGCTTATCCACGATCATTAATGTAGGTAGTATACTAACCTTGTTTACCGATTACCCAACACAGGTAATACACCCATCACTGCCGCTATTTTCAGCTTCCAAGCATAACACATATATTTATAAAATTAAGGGAATAGTGTGATAACTACACACCTGTAAACTTGGAGAACTAAACTATCGATCTCCCCAATGTCCTCACTCGAAGAGATCACAACGATCTGCTTGTCTTTTTCAGACGCTGGTCCACAACCAGGTGGCCAATCCCAAATTGTTGAAATTGCTTGCCTCTTAAATTTAGGGGTAGGGACTACGTGTCCAACCCCTTCCTTTACTTGACGAAATTGACAGAACCCAGAGGATCTACACTTGAACTAAAAGATCGTCGAAGTCCCTTGGTTGATCGAAAACTGAAAACTCCCTAATACCCTTCACGCTGGCACCACCACTGAGAACCGATTGAGAGGGTTTGGCAGGAGATGAGTGACGGAACTTCCTCTAGGGATTAACACACGAAAAAATCACCAAAAGAGAGAGATATTCGGCTTTGAAAGAATAAGAACCGAAGACAACTTAAGAGATGAAATGGAAGTAGATTATATCAAGGTTAAAAGATGTGAGAATCAAAAAGAAAAAAGGTAGAGAAGGTTCGGCCATGAGATGGCTTGAGAAATAAATGAATAAAAGATGAAAAAGGAAGGGTGAAGGTGATTGGAAGATTCGGCTGAGGTTCAAAAGAATGGAAAGTTCATTCGGCTACAAGAAAGAAGAGTTGTTCGGCATTTGAAAGCGAGGTAAATGCTTTAGGCTACCAAAGTGTAAAAGAGATGGAGAGAGAGGTAAGGTTCAACTTTAGAGAGTAAGTAGAAAAGAAGAGAAAAACTTAGAAAGGAAGGGTGTGATGCTTACGGTTGAGGTGTTTTGGAGAATGAGCAGAAAGAAAAGAAGATGGGACGAAAATGCACAAATGGTCTCTTCAATTTCGGCTTTTGGTCATAGGAAAAAAAAGAAAAGAAATGAATGGCTGTTGACTGGCACTTTTCGGCAAAGAGATTAGAGAAGAGAGAAAACACAAAAAGATGAACACACCCAAGCTACTAAAACACCTAAATTCGGCACCTAAACCCCCTAACCAAACCGAATGCCTAGCCCCCCATCACCCATTAAAATTCAGCTAACACTTCTGTAACACCCCAAACCCGGCCCATTCACTACGACCGAATTTGAAATGCCATTGTGGAAGAACGGTTGAAAATATTTTTTGACTTATGATAAAACATGAAAATTTGTCATCTTTTGAAAACCATGTCCATTTGAAATCATATGTAACACTTTGATGTTATAAAATGTCTGAATTAAAACTTTATTAAACATATATATATATATATAATAAATAAGTTGCTAAAAAATAAAATCATCTTCACGTAGTAATTTAATTTAAACAAGCCATAAATAATAATAAGAATAAAATAATACCAAAATAATAATAATAAAAAAACCCTTATTACAACCAATATTTAAACAAAGTACTTAATATTAAATTCCATAAAATATTTAAAACATCTTCTTCAGCATGGGCCACCTTGCATCCCCTCCAATCCCGGTCCAAAGCTTACGCATCACCTGAAATGGTTAAGGGAAAATTTGGGTGAGTCCACAGACTCAGTGCATAATCATTACACATGTTTCCACACGTATGGGCTTGGCCCATATTCTCACAGTTCATACAAATAAATATGCAACTACGAAGCCAACCCAACTTAAGTCCATCCGTTACACCAACCTTAGCAGACTCCCTGCCCAAGGCCGTGGCTAATCCACTGATCACATAAGTGATCCCGATATTAATCTGTTTACGGTGACGCACACAGCTGTCAACCGCCGAGATGGGCACCTAGCCAACACCTCCCTTGATGAAGCACACAGCTAATCATCAAGCGCTAATGTAGCACGAGGCTAACATTAGACCACGTACATAAATATGTACACTCCGTCCTTCCTCGATCAAATCCAATCCCCATGCATATATGTAAATGTGTCATGTCAGATCAACATATAGAGAGTGAGTATATATCACATGTTCATTACCATATCACACATACACCATAAATAATTTAATAACACATACTACTAACCTGTTAACCTATTACCCCAACATGGGTATCCACCACTTAAGCCATTATTGACGGCTACCACACATCATACACAAGTATATACATCAATACACAATTATCAGGAGAAACAGTGCGATAATTACGCACCTGATTACTTGGAGTTCTAAACTCTCGATCCCTACGCTATCGCTAAGCGAGACTACGGCTATCTGCCTATAGTTTTCTCCTGCTGCTGGCCCACACCCCGGTGGTCAAGCTCGCACCGCCGAGACAGCTCTTTTCTTAAACTTTGGGATAGGGGCTTTCCCTTGCCCTCCTTGACTGGTATTTGCCTCCATCAATACACTTAATCAGATCAAACGGTTAAACCTCCAAGCCATAAATCTAAACAACGAATCTTACCAAGATATTCTTACCCAAAACCACTTGAATCCCGGATGCTACTATAGGCTTCTGCAAACGCTGACTAAACGACTCCCGAAAAGGTCTCCAGCGCTAGGTTCTGCCTCCCCTACAATCGACCTTAACACTTAATAGAGAAAACTTAGGGCCATTCGGCCAAGACAAACCAACCAAAAGGGTTAACGCTCCACCCTTACCTTACAACCGATTATTCGAGGTGACGGCTTCACTCGCTTGATTCCAAAAACCCGGAGACCCTACAACACATTAGTTCCAACAAGCGATTAACATACATCCAAACAAATGCCGAAATCGGCTCTTACCTTTGTAAAAGTCGACACAGAACAGAGAGGGGAAGAAATAGGCATTCGACTATGCCTACTTACCTTCTCCAACGATTGAAAAAGGAACCCAAAGTGATCCACACCACATTAAAATTCGGCCAAGATGAAAACTAATAGGAGAAGGGAATTTCGGCACACCAAGAGGGAGAGATTCGGCTAGAGTCTTGAAGGTAGAAACGAAAGAAATATGGTTCAAGAAGAAAGGAGAAATCGGTACGAGGAGATTCGGCCAGTGAAGGAGACTATTCGGCTTTGAAGAAACAAGAGAAGAAAATGGAATGTTGCTGGGCTCAAAGAGGTTCGGCTATTGATAGGAAAAGAAGAGAAGACAAAAGCTGCTCAAAGGAGAAATGGATTCGAAAGAACAAGTAGAGGTAGTGTTTAAGAAGAAAAAGTGAAGGCTTTAGGAGCAAAGAGCTAAAATTCGGCTAAAGGAAGCTCACCACCCCTTAAATAGTATTCGGCTACTCCCCCTAACCTTCATGGCCGAAAATGTCAACATGAAAACCCCTTAGCTGTCCCAACACCTTCTCCTCTCACCCACCCCCTTGATTTCCTCCTATATTCACTCTATACCCACCTTTCAAACCAATTCAAACTAAAGCCAACTCATCTCTTCTCCTAGCCACACATTCAAAACAATTTGACCCATTCAAAATCCTCCTTTTAAGTGCCATGGCCGAAACCAACTCCTCCCCTTCTCATGACGAAAAAAAAAAAAACCAAAATGCTGCCTTTGCAGCTCGAACATGAGACCCCTACAGCTCCCTGAGGCGTCACCTTCCAAAGCTCTAAGTGGCGCCTCCCTTGCCACTCTACTAGCTCAATTCTTTAGTCTTAACCTCCCAAAAATTTCTCTTAAGACCCCTAAAGCCAAGCTCCCCTTCTTAACACTAAAAATTCAAAAATTTCCTAAGGCAACTCTTACCTTCTAGGGTTCTCCAAACCCCTTAAAACCCATCCAACTTCACCATAAGCCTTCTAACACTTGAGTTAGCACTAAATGCATAACCCCTAGAACCCGGATGTTACAATTCTACCTTCCTTAAAATAATTTCGTCCACGAAATTACTTGGTTGCCTAACGGTCGTACATCCTAATTCACCACACTGCTCTATTGCTGCGCACTCTGATCTTAAAGAACTACCATATTTCCTAGGCACAGTTTCTAAGTCCACACTCAAGGTTCTAGATACTTTACTAGCAATAAAACAAATTGTCCTTAAAGCGAACAAGCAATAAAGGATATCTCAGACATAAGAAACTTACCTGCTGACACATCTGGCACATCATTATCCTCTCTCTGACGAACTGCATATACCAAACCTGGCTGTCTTGCCTCAGTGCTACCATTACCGCGGCCTAATGCTCCACGACCTCGGCCGGAACCATTCCCTCCATGGTTCGGACCACGACCCCTTGCTGCTTGCTGACCATTTCTGCCCGACTGCACATAACCTTGGCCTAATGTCCGAGTCCTATTCGGATCCTGGGGACAGTCTTTAATCAAATGAGTCTTGGACTTACATCTAAAACATTCTCGATCCCGATTCCAGCACTCGCCAACATGATACCTTCCACATCGAGCACACGGACGATTCGAATTCCCAGTAGTTGACTTAGAAATACGAGCAGAAGTCTCAACCCTCGGTCTTTTCTGAAATCTCTCAAACGATTCTGGCGATCCAGAACTCCTCTTATCCCGGTTTCTTTCTCTATCTCTATTCTACCTCTCGGTCCTCTTGACCTCCTCAGCTATCCGAGCTTTCTCCACTAAAATGGCAAAGTCTCTTTCTCGTTGCGGAGCAATCAAAACTCGCAGCTCATCTCGTAGCCCATCTTCAAATCTGACGCATCTCTCATAATCGGTAGCCACGATGCCCCGAGCATACCGGCTCAAACGCAGAAACTCAGCCTCGTATTCTGCTATTGTCTTGCCACCCTGCACCAAATTGAGGAACGCCTTCCTCTGAGCGTCCACATAACTCGCTCCGATATACTTTCCTTCGAACTTGATCTTAAAGTAACCCAGTCCACTCGATCGGCAGGGGTACTTTCCTTAGCAGTGAGCCACCACTGGTAGGCCTCATTCCGTAGCAACGAAACAGTGTCCTTAAGCTTCTCCTCAGCAGTTAAGTCCAAGTCATCCATAATCCTTTCAACTGCCTCAAGCCAGTATTCTGCCACGTTCGGAGCTACCCCGGACACTCCCCTAAAAACCTCGGCTCCGTTCGACCTAAGTCTTTCGGGTACTGACTTCCGAGTCCCATTGCCCACATTAGCTCCTGCCACTCGCTCGAGCACCCGCAGCATAGCCTGCGATACTGCGTCATCTCCTCCTGTCTGATCCTGATGTTCAACCTCAACAGCTGGTGGTGGCGGCACATCGCTTCCTGACCCATGGCCAGACCCAACTGGTTCCGATACTGCCATCCTGCCTCTACCACGTCCACGAGTATTACGACCACGCCCCCTAGAACTCATATCTAGCGTCACGACTTAATCTGTTTAAAAAGTTTTATGCATTAGAAATTCTGTTTCACTGTTTATCCACGAGTAAATTTTATGAAAAGAAGTTTCCGGAAGTGGTTCTTTCGATCAATCAAAGTTTCATTCCAAGTTCTCTATTCCAATTCAAACATTCACATTCTTCACTAAGGACACATTCATTCATCCACGTCACTTTCTTGAACATTCCCAACCTAGGGGTAATTTCGTCATTTTCCTATAGGGGTATTTCGGTAATAAATCAGAGTCAATTTGAAAATCTTTACAAATCAGAGGCGTTTCAAAATTTCCAAAACTTAAGGGTATTTTGAAAATTTCCAAATAAAAAGTGTCGTTGAAATTTCAGAAATTAGGGTTATCTTGGTAATTTCGGAAGTCAGGGGTATTTTAGTAAATTTCCAATCTGGGTATCTTTAGATTTTGCAAAAATAGAATTTTCTGATATTTTTGTAAAGTAAGGATACTTTAGTAAAAATCGAGGGAAATTTTAAAATTTTCCAAGCCAGGGACATTTTAGTAATTTTACAACCAGGGGTATTTTTATAATAAACCGAAGAAGTTTTGAAAACTTTAATAAATCAAGACATTTTGAAATTTCCAAAACTGGAGGGTATCCTTGAAAAATTCTCAATTTACAAGTATGACAGAATTTTGGAAACCAAGGGTATTTTTTTGAAATTTTGCCACTATGGCATTTTGAGTAATTTTGTAAATCGAGAAAAAGTCTTTCAAAATCAGATTTAGGGTTTACAAACCAAAGGGGTAAGTTTGAAAATTTTAAAACTAAGGGTTTTAAAACAGTAAGGCTAATCCCTTTCGGGTTTTAATAATTGGTTTAGCCTATGAACAAGTCCTCTTGGTTAAGGTGAACCGTAGCTACGCACCAGGTAGGATTCGAGTAAAGAGGAGGTGAGTCGCTAGGACTGCTTAAATACCAAGCTCTTACTGAATTCACTCCTAGACATGCGCACAGTGGTTACCACACCTTAACTCGGTGACTTACTTCACAGGTTTGTTTAATAGTCCTTAAGTCTTATGCACGTGTTTGAGTAGACTAATCCTAGGGTCCAATAGCCCTAACATTCTAATCTACGAGCCCAAATAAACCCATAGCAGTTCACATAAACAAATTACTTCACTAATTAGGAATACTTACCTGGTGGACTTCGGGCCGGAGGTACCGGTGCCATGCCAGAATAACCTGAAAAACTTCTCATAAAAGTCCATATTTTGGAAAAGCCCATTTAAAAAAAACTGTTTTTGGGCCCAAAACCTCAAAGCCGAGTTTTGAACCGGGCTCTGATACCAATTTGTAACACCCCAAACCCGGCCCATTCACTAGGACCGAATTTGAAATGCCACTGTGGAAGAACGGTTGAAAATATTTTTTGACTTATGATAAAACATGAAAATTTGTCATCTTTTGAAAACCATGTCCATTTGAAATCATATGTAACACTTTGATGTTATAAAATGTCTGAATTAAAACTTTATTAAACATATATATATAATTAAAATAAATAAGTTGCTAAAAAATAAAATCATCTCCACGTAGTAATTTAATTTAAACAAGCCATAAATAATAATAAGAATAAAATAATACCAAAATAATAATAATAAAAAAACCCTTATTACAACCAATACTTAAACAAAGTACTTAATATTAAATTCCATAAAATATTTAAAACATCTTCTTCGGCATGGGCCACCTTGCATCCCCTCCAATCCCGGTCCAAAGCTTACGCATCACCTGAAATAGTTAAGGGAAAATTTGGGTGAGTCCACAGACTCAGTGCATAATCATTACACATGTTTCCACACGTATGGGCTTGGCCCATATTCTCACAGTTCATACAAATAAATATGCAACTACGAAGCCAACCCAACTTAAGTCCATCCGTTACACCAACCTTAGCAGACTCCCTGCCCAAGGCCGTGGCTAATCCATCGATCACATAAGTGATCCCGATATTAATCCGTCTACAGTGACGCACACAGCTATCAACCGCTGAGGTGGGCACCTAGCCAACACCTCCCTTGATGAAGCACACAGCTAATCATCAAGCGCTAATGTAGCACGAGGCTAACATTAGACCACGTACATAAATATGTACACTCCGTCCTTCCTCGATCAAATCCAATCCCCATGCATATATGTAAATGTGTCATGCCAGATCAACATATAGAGAGTGGGTATATATCACATGTTCATTACCATATCACACATACACCATAAATAATTTAATAACACATACTACTAACCTGTTAACCGATTACCCCAACATGGGTATCCACCACTTAAGCCATTATTGACGGCTACCACACATCATACACAAGTATATACATCAATACACAATTATCAGGAGAAACAGTGCGATAATTACGCACCTGATTACTTGGAGTTCTAAACTCTCGATCCCTACGCTATCGCTAAGCGAGACTACGGCTATCTGCCTATATTTTTCTCCTGCTGCTGGCCCACACCCCGGTGGCCAATCCCGCACCGCCGAGACAGCTCTTTTCTTAAACTTCGGGATAGGGACTTTCCCTTGCCCTCCTTGACTGGTATTTGCCTCCATCAATACACTTAATCAGATCAAACGGTTAAACCTCCAAGCCATAAATCTAAACAACGAATCTTACCAAGATATTCTTACCCAAAACCACTTGAATCCCGGATGCTACTATAGGCTTCTGCAAACGCTGACTAAATGACTCCCGAAAAGGTCTCTTGCGCTAGGTTCTGCCTTCCCTACAATCGACCTTAACACTTAATAGAGAAAACTTAGGGCCATTCGGCCAAGACAAACCAACCAAAAGGGTTAACGCTCCACCCTTACCTTACAACCGATTATTCGAGGTGACGGCTTCACTCGCTTGATTCCAATAACCCGGAGACCCTACAACACATTAGTTCTAACAAGCGATTAACATACATCCAAACAAATGCCGAAATCGGCTCTTACCTTTGTAAAAATCGACAGAGAATAG
The DNA here is from genome assembly GCA_005393395.2 of Gossypium australe. Lineage (NCBI taxonomy): Eukaryota > Viridiplantae > Streptophyta > Magnoliopsida > Malvales > Malvaceae > Gossypium > Gossypium australe. The sequence continues at coordinate 51,458,799 of CM016615.1, read as the reverse complement.
AGAGGGGAAGAAATAGGCATTCGACTATGCCTACTTACCTTCTCCAACGATTGAAAAAGGAACCCAAAGTGATCCACACCACACTTAAAATTCGGCCAATATGAAAACTAATAGGAGAAGGAAATTTCGGCACACCAAGAGGGAGAGATTCGGCTAGAGTCTTGAAGGTAGAAACGAAAGAAATATGGTTCAAGAAGAAAGGAGAAATCGGTACGAGGAGATTCGGCCAGTGAAGGAGACTATTCGGCTTTGAAGAAACAAGAGAAGAAAATGGAATGTTGCTGGGCTCAAAGAGGTTCGGCTATTGATAGGAAAAGAAGAGAAAACAAAAGCTGCTCAAAGGAGAAATGGATTCGAAAGAACAAGTAGAGGTAGTGTTTAAGAAGAAAAAGTGAAGGCTTTAGGAGCAAAGAGCTAAAATTCGGCTAAAGGAAGCTCACCACCCCTTAAATAGGATTCGGCTACTCCCCCTAACCTTCATGGCCGAAAATGTCAACATGAAAACCCCTTAGCCGTCCCAACACCTTCTCCTCTCACCCACCCCCTTGATTTCCTCCTATATTCACTCTATACCCACCTTTCAAACCAATTCAAACTAAAGCCAACTCATCTATTCTCCTAGCCACACATTCAAAACAATTTGACCCATTCAAAATCCTCCTTTTAAGTGCCATGGCCGAAACCAACTCCTCCCCTTCTCATGACGCAAAAAACAAAACCAAAATGCTGCCTTTGCAGCTCGAACATGAGACCCCTACAGCTCCCTGAGGCGTCACCTTCCAAAGCTCTAAGTGGCACCTCCCTTGCCACTCTACTAGCTCAATTCTTTAGTTTTAACCTCCCAAAAATTTCTCTTAAGACCCCTAAAGCCAAGCTCCCCTTCTTAACACTAAAAATTCAAAAATTTCCTAAGGCAACTCTTACCTTCTAGGGTTCTCCAAACCCCTTAAAACCCATCCAACTTCACCATAAGCCTTCTAACACTTGAGTTATGCACTAAATGCATAACCCCTAGAGCCCGGATGTTACAACTTCTCTCTCACCTCACTGCCCATACCTTCCCTTAATTCTCTCCTTAATCCCCTCTCCTCCACTTCTTCAAATTAATTTGAACAATTCAAACTCCATGCCTCACCCTCCACTATTCATTCATAATATTTGACCCTTTCAAACCTCCCCCTTAAGTGCCCTTGCCGAATCCACCACTTACCTTTCCAGGTGCAAAATAAAACCCCAAAATGTCATCCTTGCAGCTCGAACTCCTTCGCCCTTGTAACTCCCCTCTGACGCAACCTCCAAGCTCCCCAAAGTGACGCCTCCCTGCCACTACACCACCTTAGTTCTTGTGTCAACAACCTCAAAATTTTATCCTTTAAAGCTTGGCTCCACTAGCTCTCCCCTAAAAACTTAAAACCAAAAATTTTCACTAAGGCTCAGACTTAACCTCAAGGTTTCCCGAAGCCCCAAACCCACTCAAACAATCATGCAAAGCATACCAACACATAGATACGAAGTAAAATGCAAGACCCCTAAATCCCGGATGTTACACAATTAATATTCTTTTGGAAAGAATATAATTAATATATGAATTTGAAAATATTAATTGTATATATTTTACCGAATTTATTAATATAAACAGTTATATTAATTAATTTCGGTCAAAATATAAAAGACATGGTAATTAATATTCTTCAAGAAATAATATAATTAATATATTAATTTGATTCATACAAAATATTAATTTTATATATTTTACCTAATTTATAATATAAATGGTTATATTAATTAATTTTGGTCAAAATATAAAAGAACTGGAAATTAATATTCTTTTGGAAAAATATAATTAATATATAAAATTTTGATTCATACAAAATATTAATTGTATATATTTTATAGAATTTATTAATATAAACAATTATATTAATTACTTTTGGTCAAAATATAAAAGACATAGAAATTAATATTCTTTTGGAAAGAATATAATTACTTTTTCTAACTTTCCATTTGCCTTCTCTATTAATAAGGGTATAATCCTGGTTTTCCTTTTTTGATATGTGATATCAAAGAGGATAAAATGATGATAATCCCTTAATGTGTTAAGGTTACCAACTTAATATTTTAAATGGTCTAGCAATTGTTTTTAATTCTCTTTGAAAAGTTCAAGAGAATGTGGTTGTTCATTTTTAACAGGGTTAACTACGTATAGGCTGAGACATTTTCATTATGGCTTGGAATTGACATCAAATCAACAGAATCCTTTCAACATTTTCAGAAAAGTAGGTATATTTTTAACCCTATTTCAACCCAATTTGTTCCTCGTTTATGGATCATTGGCTATGGATCACCGAAATAATTTCTCCGATGCGCGACAGGGTGAACCGACGGTTCCAACATGAAATTGATCATGTAGCCTCTAATAGGGAAAGCATTATTACAAACCATATTAGCAAGTCATGATAAAGGAAACTGAATTAAAGAATGATATAGGTTTGTATATGAACTACGGTTATTGGCTAACACAAAGAAGGTTGCAACACCCTATACCTGGCCCGATCACCGAGCCCAGATATCAGGATGCCACACCACCGTCTCATGTCATACACAACAATTAAAAGCTCATTCCCAAAAAAATGTATTCCATTTTAGTATTCGTATAGATTTTAAGTCAATCTTACTCTTAAGTTATCAATGTAACAGCCCGATTTAGACCCTAGTCAAAACAATGGTTTCGAGACCACAAATTTGAGGTTAGAAAGTTAATCTAATATTACTATCTGTGTTAAAATGTATGTGATATAGCCTGTGTGAAAATTTCCGTGTGATAATTTGATCGTTTGTGTGTTGAATTAAGAGAAAGGATTTAATTGCATAAAGTGCAAAATGCTGTGTGCTGTGTGCTTTTTAAGGTGGAGGCCTTATGTTGTTATTAAGCCATTATTAAAGATAGTGGGTGGTTAAATGACTTATTAGCCTTAAAATATATTTGTTTTACATGACTTATAAAAGGGCAAAGTTGGTATTTGTTTAATAAGCTAATAGTAATTAAAACAAAACAAATTTGATGGCCATTTTCTCATCTTTCTTCCACCGAAAAATAGAAAAGAGAATAACCATTGAAGCTTTTGAAATTTCGGCACTTGCTAAGCTTGATTGAGGCATGTTTTGAGCTCGATTTTTGATAATTTCTACGTTTTAGTGATCGTTGCTTCGTGTTCTTTCAAACCCATATTTTGATTTTAGAAATTGATGGTGATTTTGAGTTATGCCATTGATGAATGCTTGAGCTTTGTGATAGTTGATGATGAATAATGAAAGATATGTATTTAATGAACATGTGTTGTTCTTGAATTTTTGATGAATTTAGCTAATTAGGGTTAAATTGTGAATATAGCAATTTGAAGGACTAAAATGTGCAATAAATGAAATGTGTGGGCTTGTATAAGCATGAGGAGAACTCGGCTAGGCTTGAACCAAGTGAAATTATGTGAATTTGATGATTTTGTAAAATAGGGACTAAAGTGTCGAAATGTGAAAATGTGAGGGCTATTGTGTAAAATGCCCTAAATATATGTGTTTGGATTAAAATGAATGATTTGGTAATTAAATGGATTGAATTTGAATGTGTATAGATCGAGATCGAGGCAAAGATAAAGTGCTCGATTAATCGACCGTATCAATAGTCCGACGTCCGAGGTAAGTTCAGACATAATACATGTATTTAGCTATGTATAATATTATGAAATGATTTGGTATGATATTATTGAAATGAGAATGCTATATGATAGCTTGAGTTACGTGGCACTAAGTGTGCATATTTGGAAATGTGACTGAGATGAATAGCACTGTGTGTGCGATGTTATGAAAGCTTCAGTTATTTAACGTGGCACTGTGTGTCTGATACCGAGATAAGTCAGTTGAAAGATTACGCACTAAATGTGCGATGACTAATATGTATCGACCATATATATGGCACTGAGTGTGCTGTTAAATTGAAAGAATATCAGAGGTTGATCGATTTGTAATATCAAGCATTGAGTAGCTTGGAAATTGAATAACTATGTGTTAGTTAAGGTATGTATTGAACCTTTGTGGTTGATGAGTTTATAGATAAAGATATGAAAGGATGATTGAATAATTTTAGCTATGGATGATATGGTATGATCAGGAGAGAATTGATCTATGTGATGGTTGTTTAAGTTTAATGTTTTATGTTACAAACTTACTAAGCTTTATAAAGCTTACTGTGTGATTCGTTTCTCTGCTTTGCAGCGTCAGTAAAGCTAGCTCGGATCCGGGAATCGCCAGCATCTCAATCACACTATCGGCGTTCTATTTTGGTACTTTTGGAAAGATGTACATAGTTGAAATATGTCATGTATAGGCTAGTTGTTTGGACTCATATTTGAGATGTGTAAATAGCCATGTGATATGGCTAGCTAAATGTTAGTAATGTGTATGAGTGAATATGGCATGTGGTGCATATTTTGATATAGCATGATGGTAATGAATTAGCTTATAAATGGTGAGTTCATTGATGAATTAATGCCTTAGTGATTTAGTGAAGTTATTGATGATTTATACCTAGATTTACATGTAATTTGGTTGTGTTAAATGGCATGACTAGAAATGAGATTATATGTGATGATATATGATTATTGCACATGAAATTAGTTGCCAAATTGTGTGTATAAAGATGCTCAAATGTGCTTGTAGGATTGACCCATGTGGGTGGCATTTTGGCCTTACAAATGGCCTATTTTTGCCACGCGGTGGTGGCACATGGGCGTGCCTGGTGACCGTGGGCGTAAGTCAGTATATGGCCTAAGAGCACACGGCCGTGGCACACGGACGTGCCTGGTAGCCGTGTTGTTTTCAACAGGATCGACCACGGCCAAAGAACACGGGCGTGCTTGGTGGCCGTGGGAGGCACACGGCCTACCAACACGGGCGTGTATCCCCTGAAACCTAGAAAAGTTTTTATTTTCGAGAAGTTTCTGTACGTGTTTTGGTTTAGTCCCGACCCCTCCCTAACATGTGTTTAAGGTCTTATACTCCTTAATAAGGGACTAATTGTTTATGTTTGATGTATTATGATGATGATTAACTTTGTGTCGTAATTCGGTTGTAAATAATCCTTTGTCCGGTAATGCCTCTTAACCCTATTCCGACGACAATTTCAAGTTAAGGGTGTTACATTTTATTGGTATCAAAGCTACGGTTTAGTCGATTCTTGGACTAACATAGCGCGTGTGAGTCTAGCTATACATGCCATATTATGAAATTGCGATAGTGTGATGAATTCTGACAGTTGAAAATGTGATTTCATATAGTAATGGATCCCGATCGAGCAGTTGCTGACGATGTAGAGAGCAATGCGCCTGCTCCCGCTTAAGGGATAGCACCGGCCACATCTAGGCCGAATGATAGTGGTGAGGGAGGAGAGGCTAAGCAAGCCTTCTTTCGAATGATGAACGAGTGGTTTACGAAGTTCGTTCAAACGAATCCGGCTACTCCACAACCTCCACCCCCACAAGTACCTGTTGTGCCACAAGTTGTAGATCCGATCAGATTGAATAAACCACCTGTAGACAAAATTCAAAAATACAGGCCCGAAGAGTTTAGGGCCACGTCTGATGACGATGCTGAGCAAGCTGAGTTTTGGCTTGAGAATACAATTAGAGTATTCGATGAGATGTCGTTGAATTCTGATGAGTGCATTAAGTGTGCAGTTTCCTTGTTGAGAGACATGGCTTATAACTGGTGGAAAACATTGATATCAGTGGTTCCAAGAGAGAGAATCACTTGGGACTTCTTTCAAGCCGAGTTCAGAAAGAAGTATATCAGTCAACGCTTCGTTGATCAAAAACGTAAAGAGTTTCTACAATTGAAATAGGGCAATTTGTCTGTTACTGAGTACGAGTAGGAATTTGTAAGATTGAGTCAATACGCGAGAGAATGTGTTTCGACCGAAGCTACTATGTGTAAATGTTTCATAGAGGGATTGAATGAAGACATTAAGTTGTTGGTTGGGATACTCGATATAAAAAAATTTGTTGTATTAGTTGAAAGAGCATGCAAAGCCGAAGAACTCAGTAAAGAAAAGAAGAAAGCCGATTCTGAGGCTAGAGATGAAAGAAAGAGATCGATGAATAAATTTTCTCAACCTTCTACAAAGATATATAGAGGTGTAAGCAATCGTTCAAATGCTTCGTTTGGACATCCAAGTAGAGATCGTTTGAGACAAAGTACTGGTTTACGAATTCAAGCTCCAAATGAATCAAGTGTTGGTAGTGTTAAGAGTAACAAGCCCGAGTGTAGACAATGTGGGAGGCGACATGTGGGAGAGTGTTGGGGTAAGTATAACAACAAAACATGCTATAACTGTGGATCCCGAGATCATTTTATTCGAGATTGTCCAAAGATGGTCGAAGAAGAAAATATTCAGAATGAAAGACCGAGTAATGTGACAGTTAGAGGTAGACCACCCAGAAACACCAGAAATGTAAGTGAAAGTCAACGAGGGACAACTGATACAGCTGTGAGGTCAGAAGCGAGAGCACCTGCTCGAGCCTATGTTATACGTGCACGAGAGGAAGCATCATCTCCAGACATCATCATTGGTACTTTCACTTTATTTGATACGGATGTCATTGCATTGATAGATCCAGGATCAACTCATTCATATGTGTGTATGAATTTAGTATTGAATAAGACTCTACCTGTTGAGTCTACTGAATTTGTGATTAGAGTATCGAACCTCTTAAGCAAGTGTGTTTTGGTGGATAAGGTGTGCAAGAATTGCCCATTGATGTTTCGTGATATATGTTTTCTGGTCAATTTGATGTTGCTACCATTTGATGAATTTGACATAATTCTGGGTATGGATTGGCTTACTTTGCATAATGCCATAGTGAATTGTAAGAGAAAGAGTATTGAGTTGAAGAGTCAGAATGGTGAGTTAGTTCGAATTGAGTCTAGTGATATGAAAGGACTACCGGCTGTTGTATCTGCAATGAAAGCTAGGAATTATGTGAGAAAAGGTTATGAAGCTTATTTGGCGTATGTGATTGATACAAAATTGTCAGAAAAAAAAGTTGAATCAGTGCTTGTGGTATGTGAGTTTTTAGATGTGTTTCCTGAAGAACTGTCGGGATTACCTCCAATTCGAGAAGTAGAATTTGGTATTGAGTTAATGCCGAGAATTGCTCCTATTTCGATAGCTCCATACAGAATGGCCCCAACTGAATTGAAAGAGTTGAAATCTCAGTTGCAAGAATTGACTGACAGAGGATTTGCATGACCAATTTTCTCACCCTGGGGAGCTCCTGTGTTATTTGTGAAAAAGAAAGATGGAACTATGAGAATGTGTATTGATTATCGACAGTTGAACAAAGTGACAATAAAGAACAAATATTCGTTGCCTCGTATTGATGATTTGTTTGATCAGCTAAGGGGAGCTACAATGTTTTCAAAGATAGACTTGAGATCAGGCTACTATCAATTGAGAGTTAAGGAAGCCGATGTGCCAAAAACTGCTTTCAGAACGAGGTACGGACATTACGAATTTTTAGTGATGCCTTTCGCACTAACAAATGCTCTTGCAGTGTTTATGGATCTGATGAATCGGATATTCAGATCATATTTGGATCGTTTTGTTGTGGTGTTCACTGATGATATTTTGATCTATTCGTGTGATGAGACGCAGCATGCCGAACATTTGAGAACTGTGCTACAAACTCTTCGTGAGAAATAGTTGTATGCAAAGTTTAGCAAATGTGAATTTTGGTTGCGTGAGGTTGGATTTCTGGGACATATTATATCAGCTGTGGGAATAAGAGTTTATTCGAGTAAAATCTCTACTGTTTTGGAGTGGAAGCCTCCGAGAAATGTGTCTGAAGTCCGTAGTTTTCTGGGACTAGCGGGATATTATAGATGATTTGTGAAAGGCTTCTCGATGATTGCGACCCCATTGACAAAATTGTTACAGTAAGATGTTAGATTTGAGTGGTCAGAAAAGTGCCAGCAGAGTTTTGAGCAGTTGAAAGTGTTGTTAACGAAAGCACCAGTTTTTATTCAACTGAATCGGGCAAAGAGTTAATAGTTTATAGTGATGCATTGTTAAATGGTTTGGGCTGTGTGCTGATGCAAGAAGGGAAAGTCATTGCTTATGCTTCGAGACAGTTAAAACCGCATGAAAAGAATTACCCAACACATGACCTTGAATTGGCTGCGATTGTGTTCGCATTGAAGATTTGGCGTCACTATCTGTTTAGGGAAAAATGTCACATCTATACTGATATAATAGTTTAAAGTACTTGATGACTCAGAAAGACTTGAATTTGCGACAGAGAGGATGATTAGAATTATTGAAAGACTACGAACTTGTGATAGATTACCACCCGGGTAAAGCTAATGTTGTAGCTGATGCCTTGAGTCATAAATCGTTTTGTGCTTTACGAGCTATGAGTAAGCAGATAGATCTATATGATGGTAATGCGGTGGTAGCTGAATTGAAAGTAAAATTGATGTTTGTACAGCAGATTTGTGATGCTCAGAAAAATAATGTTGAAATGATAGTTAAACGAACTCGATGTGAATTGAATGTTGAATCAAAATATCGAGTTGGTAGTGATGATTGTTTGAGATTTAGAGATCGGATTTGTGTTCCTAGAAATTCAAAGTTGATTTTGATGATTTTGGATGAAGCTCACAATAGTCATTTGACTGTACATCCGGGAAGTACAAAAATGTATAATGATCTAAAACAGTTCTATTGGTGGCATGGTATGAAAAGAGACATTTCTGACTTTGTGTCGAAGTGTTTAATTTGTCAGCAAGTTAAGGCTGAGCATCAAATTTCGTCTAGTTTGTTACAACCGATTATGATTCCTGAGTGGAAATGGGAGAGAATTACGATGGACTTTGTGTCAGGTTTGCCCTTATCTTCGAGTAAGAAAGATGCAATCTAGGTGATAGTTGACAGATTGACGAAATCAACTCATTTCATTCCGGTGTGAACCGATTATTCTTTAGATAAGTTAGTTGAACTGTATATCAATGAGATTGTGACATTGCATGGAGTACCATTATCTATAGTGTCTGACAGAGATCCGAGATTTACATCACGATTTTGGAAGAAATTGCAAGATGCTTTAGGCACGAAATTGCATTTCAGTACTGCTTTTCATTTGCAAAAGGATGGTTAATTCGAGCGAATCATTCAGATTCTCGAAGACATGCTGAGATGTTGCATACTTGAATTTGAAAGTACGTGGGAAAAGCATTTATCATTGATTGAGTTTGCGTATAACAATAGTTTTCAATCTAGCATTAAAATGGCACCATATGAGGCTCTTTATGGTCGAAAGTGTCGAACTCCCTTGTATTGGACTGAGCTGAGTGAGAATAAGATTCACGGGGTTGATCTGATAAAAGAGACTGAACAGAAAGTGAAGGTAATTCGTGACAATTTGAAAGCAGCCTCAGATCGTCAAAAGTCTTATGCAGATTTGAAAAGAAAAGATATTAATTCGAAATTGGTGATAAAGTGATTTTGAAAGTATCTCCTTGGAAGAAACTACTTCGATTCAGTCGGAAGGGCAAGCTGAGTCCGAGGTTCATCGGATCGTATGTGATTATTGAACGAATTGGACCGGTTGCTTATAGATTGAAATTGCCATCCGAGTTAGAAAAGATTCATAACGTGTTTCATGTGTCAATGCTTCGACGGTACAGATCAGACCCGTCTCATGTCATTGCTCCTACTGATATTGAGATTCAGTCAGACTTGTCTTATAGTGAAGAATCGATCCGAATCTTGCACGAGAGACCAAAGAGTTGAGAAATAAGAAAATTTCTTTAATGAAAGTATTATGGCACAAACACGGAATTGAAGAGGCTACGTAGGAGCCTGAGAACATTAAGAGAGAGCAACATCCACATTTATTCACTGGTAAGATTTTCGGGGACGAAAATCCCTAAGAGGGGGAGAGTTATAACAACCCGATTTAGACCCTAGTCAGAACAGTGGTTTCAAGACCACAAATTCTAGGTCAAAATGTTAATCTAATATTACTTTCTGTGTGAAAACGTATGTGATATAGCTTGTTTGAAAATTTCTGTGTGATAATTTGATCGTTTGTGTGTTGAATTAAGAGAAAGGATTTAATTGCATAAAGTACAAAATGCTGTGTGCTGATTTATGAGTACTTAATTGTTGTTGGCTTTTTAAGGTGGAGGCCTTATGTTCTTAATAAGCCATTATTAAAGATAGTGGGTGGTTAAATAACTTATTAGCCTTCAAATATATTTGTTTTATATGACTTATAAAAGGGCAAAGTTGGTATTTGTTTAATAAGTTAATAGTAATTAAAACAAAACAAATTTGATGGCCATTTTCTCATCTTTCTTCCACCGAAAAATAGAAAAGAGAATAGCCATTGAAGCTTTTGAAATTTCGGCACTTGCTAAGCATGATTGAGGTATGTTTTGAGCTCAGTTGTTGATAATTTCTACGTTTTTTGTGATCGTTGCTTCGTGTTCTTTCAAACCCATGCTTCGATTTTAGAAATTGATGGTGATTTTGAGTTATGCCATTGATGAATGCTTGAGTTTTGTGATAGTTGATGATGAATAGTGAAAGATATGTGTTTAATGAACATGTGATGTTCTTGAATTTTTGATGAATTTGGCTAATTAAGGCTAAATTGTGAATATAGCAATTTGAAGGACTAAAATGTGAAATAAATGAAATGTGTGGGCTTGTATAAGCATGAGGAGAATTCGGTTAGGCTTGAACCAAGTGAAATTATGTGAATTTGATGATTTTGTTAAATAGGGACTAAAGTGTCAAAATGTGAAAATGTGAGGGCTATTGTGTAAAATGCCCTAAATATATGTGTTTGAATTAAAATGAATGATTTGGTAATTAAATGGATTGAATTTGAATGTGTATAGATCAGGAGAGGAAAGGTTCGGATCGAGATCGAGGCAAAGATAAAGTGCTCGATTAATCGACCGTATCGATAGTCCGACGTTCGTGATAAGTTCGGACATAATACATGTATTTAGCTATGTTTAATGTTATGAAATGATTTGGTATTATATTATTGAAATGAGAATGCTATATGATAGCTTGAGTTACGTGGCACTAAGTGTGCGTATTCGGAAATGTGACCGAGATGAATAGCACTGTGTGTGCAATGTTATGAAAGCTTCGGTTATTTAACGTGGCACAGTGTGTGCGATACCGAGATAAGTCGGTTGAAATATTAGGCACTAAGTGTGTGATGACTAATATGTATCTACCATGTATATGGCACTGAGTGTGTGGTTATATTGAAAGAATATCAGAGGATGATCGATTTGTAATATCAAGCATTGAGTAGCTTGGAAATTGAATAACTATGTGTTAGCTAAGGTATGTATTGAACCTTTGTGGTTGATGAGTTTATAGATAAAGCTATGAATGGATGATTGAATAATTTTAGCTATGGATGATATGGTATGGTTAGGAGAGAATTGATCTATGTGATGGTTGTTTTAGTTTAATGTTTTATGTTACGAACTTACTAAGCTTTATAAAGCTTACTATGTGATTCGTTTCTCTGATTTGCAGGGTCAGTAAAGCTAGCTCGGATCCAGGAATCGTCAGCATCTCAATCATACTATCGGCATTTTATTTTGGTACTTTTGGAAAGATGTACATAGTTGAAATATGTCATGTATATGCTAGTTGTTTGGACTCATGTTTGAGATGTGTAAATAGCCATGTGATATGGCTAGCTAAAAGTTAGTAATGTGTATGAGTGAATACGGTATGTTGTGCATATTTTGATATAGCATGATGGTAATGAATTAGCTTATAAATGGTGAGTTCAATGATGAATTAATGCCTTAGTGATTTAGTGAAGTTATGGATGATTTATACCTAGATTTACATGTAATTTGGTTGTGTTAAATGGCATGCTTAGAAATGAGATTATATGTGATGATATGATGATTATTGGACATGAAATTAGTTGCCAAATTGTGTGTATAAAGATGCTCAAATGTGCTTGTAGGATTGAACCATGTGGGTGGCATTTTGGCCTTGCAAATGGCCTATTTTTGCCACACGGTGGTGACACACGGGTGTGCCTGGTGACCGTGGGCGTACATCAGTATATGGCCTAAGAGCACACGGCCATGGCACACGGACGTGCCTGGTAGCCGTGTTGTTTTTAATAGGATCGACCACGGCCAAAGTACACGGGCGTGCTTGGTGGCCGTGGGAGGCACACGGCCTACCCACACGAGCGTGTATCCCCTGAAACCTAGAAAAGTTTTAAATTTCTGAGAAGTTTCTGTACGTGTTTCGTTTTAGTCCCGACCCCACCCTAACATGTGTTTAAGGTCTTATACTCCTTAATAAGGGACTAATTGTTTATGTTTGATGTATTATGATGGTGATTGACTTTGTGTCGTAATTGGTTTGTAAATAATCCTATTGTTCGGTAATGCCTCTTAACCCTATTCCGGTGACGGTTTCGGGTTAGGGGTGTTACAATCAATGTTACATGTTAAACACACAACATATAGTCTTATATAAGTAGTTTTATATGCATAAGGTCTATTTAGCAAAATCTCAAAATTGACTACGTAGGTATCAAACTAGAATATGGGTATCGATATTTCTCTCAAGCGGTATCGATACTACTTGGCAAATCGGTACCAAATCAGCATTCTATTTCTTGTCTAAAATCCAAAGTCTCAAAACTTATCAGCACTTTTTGAAAAGTATCAATTATTTAACCCTAAGTATCGATACTTGTGATAAGGTATCGATACCAAATTACATTACTGTCTTCCTGTACTTTCAAAAAAAATGGATGTATCGATGTTAAAACCCGAATATCGATATCTCTACTCCAGACATAAAAAATACAACAATTACAAGCATATAATTCATACAAACTAATGTCTAATCATCATGTATCATTCACTTCATCAAATAGTCACAAAAATGTCTGAAGAAACAATCTAAAACATCATAATCATGACCAAGTGAGAAACCAATAATTCAAACTGAAAGTCTTAAGGAAAATAACCATGTAAACAACTTAAAGATAATAGAAAAAATCAGCATATACTCTACCACATTGTCTTTTTCCCAAAACATAATCAAAACAATAACATGTAACAGCCCATTTTTGCTCAAATTAGAATAGTGGTTTTGGGATGACAAGGTCAAAAAATTGATTTTATTATTATTTAAATGTTTACAGCATGATTGATTTATTGTGTGAAAATTTCATTAAGAAATTTTATCGTTTGAATGGTCAGTTTGATAAAAAGAACTAAATAACGTAAAGCGTAAAACTTGAGTTCTAATAGCTAAAGGTGTCTAAAAGCTATAGAACCTTAAAGTTAAGGTCCTTATGATGTAATTAGACCATTTTATTAGTAAGTTGACATTAATGGACATGAAATGGATGATATAAATGTTTTATCATTAAGGTTAGTTTAGTAATTTGTCAAATAACGTTAATTAAATAAAACAAAATAAAATTTATTCTTATTATCATCTTCCTTGGCCGAATGAAGCATGGAGAAAAGCCATTTTAGGGCTTGAAATATTCGGTTACTTCATGATCTAATTGTAAGTCCGTTTTTGTCCCATTTTTAATGATTTTTTATGTTTTTGTAATCGTTGCATCTAGTACTAGCTAGCCCAAGGACTATTTTGCAAAATTGTTAAAGATTTTGAATGATGTCATTGATGAATATATGTGTTCTTCGATGTTTGATGATGAAATATGAAATCTTGTTGTTAGATTTACATATTTTGTAAAGTGATTTTGAGTGAAAATGCAAAATAGGGATTTATTTGTGAAAATGTGAAAATGTGAAAATGTGTGGTTAAATGTGTGAATAAATGAAAAATGTGGGCTACTAGGGGCATAGTAGTAATTCAGCTAGCATGGGTTTATTTTGAATTTTTTTAATTTCTGATTTTATGAAATAAGGACTAAATTGTGAAAAATGTGAAAGTTTAGGAGCAAATATGTAAAATAGCCCTAATGTATAAATTGGACTAAATTGAATAAATGGATGATTAAATAAGCTAAATTTGATATTATATAGATAACGCAAAGCAGAATACGGGCTTAGATCGAGGAAAGAATAAGATATCGGATTAGTTAATCGTGTCGTCGTTTTTACGTCCAAGGTAAGTTCGTATGTAATAAGCACTGTTATAGTTATGCTTTAAATGTTTTGATATTGCATAAATTATGCATACGAGACTAAAGTCATGTTTGACGATGATTCAGCTATGTATGGCACTTAGTGTTCAAGATCAAGATAGCTTCGGCTATGAATGGCACATAATGTGCGAGATTAAAATAGCTTTGGCTATGTATTGGCACTTAGTGTGCGAGATTTCGAGTATTCAACAGTATTTTTAATAGGTATGAGCTTGTTACGGATTGGTACAGGTATGTACATGGATAGTATGAACTTTAAATTGAAGAAGTTATGAAGTTTGTATATAAACTTATGGTCAAGCATGTGAAAGGTTTGTTAATTATCATGAATCACATGTTAATATGTTCAAATTGATGAATTGTGTATTTGTGATTAGTTGAGTTTATTTCATACGAGCTTACTAAGCTATAAGCTTACTTTTTTTTATTTTTCCATGTATTATAGTGATTTCGAAGCTAGCTTGGAATCGAGGATCGTCAGAGATCGCTTCACACTATCCACCTATCATTTAGTACCTATGAACTTTGGTATCTTAAGTATATGGCATGTATCGGAACTTTGGTCATGTTGCCTATGTTTTGGTAATGATTTTGGCCATTTGAAATGGTTTGTATATAATAGCCATGAGAGTTGGCTTATTTTGAGTAAATTTGCTTGTGTATATGTGTATGTGCATGTAACACCCCTTACCTGTGTTCATCGCCGGAACCAGATATGAGGCATTGCCGAATTTAACTTGATTAAACATACAACTTTGGGCTATAAAATTTCGTTCTAATTTAAAACTTCTCGTTCATATTCATAACATCATTATTATAGGCCTACGAGGCCCTAAACATGGGGTTTCAGAATTAAACCTATAACTTGTGTACACTTAGAAAATTTTATCTTAAACAGGGCCACATGCCCGTGTGAAATGGGACACGCCCGTGTGGGCAGCCCGTGTGGGCACACACGCCCATGTCCCTAGCCCGTGTGGAATTTATTTTTCAATTTGAACCTACAGGGGTTTTCACACGGCCGGGCACACACCCGTGTCCTTCACACGGCCTAGACACGCCCGTGTCCTCGCTCGTGTGTGAAAAACCTTGGTATTCTGTTTATGACGTCAGCAAACACTTAAGGGGCACACGGCCTAGGCACACGCCCGTGTGCTGGCCCGTGTGACGAATTGAATTCTAGCAAATTTGATGCAAGGGACACATGGTCTATCAACACACCCATTGGGGCTGACCGTGTGTCCCACACAGCCTATACACACACCCGTGTGTCTACCCATGTGGACAATTATAAGGCTATTTTCCAAGCCAACTGCCACCCTGAAACATAAACACACATATTCCACCACAAGCAACACATAACATGGCAATATTACACAATGAAGAATCATTAAATCATCATTCATGCATTTCACATTTTACATCCATCATTTGCATGAACATTCACTTCAAAACTCATCATCATTAAATATATGAAATTTGACAAATATTGGCCAATCCCCAATGGCCATTTAGAAAATGAGTGTATAACATAAGTAGCCAACACTTTGGCTTCCAAATATGACATAACCCAAAATGACCAAGTCCCTAAACATGCCATACTCGAAATAAATCAACTTAACTATACCAAAAGAATAGTTGATAGTGTGATCCGAGCTCCGATTGATAGTGTGATCCGAGCTCCGACGTTCTACTATCCCCAAGCTAGCTTTGCGATACTACAAGAAAAGGGAAAAGAGAAGGTTAAGCATATAGCTTAGTAAGTTTGCATGAATTAAAATAGCAACATAAGTACTCATGGTAAAATCCATTTAGCTCATAGAACAATAACAACACAAGTCTTCAAGTAGTTAGACATACTTACTCTGTAACACCCCTATCCCGTATCCCTCGCCGGATTAGGGTTAAAGGCATTACCTGACAGATCAGATACTTTTATAAACATTTACAGAAATTTCATACAACCTTCATTAACAATAATCATAATGTCCCTTAAATCAGTCATCGAGACCTTAAGCATGCTTACCATTTAAGTCGGGATTAAATCGAACCACATAAAGAGTTCTCAGAAAATTTAAAACTTTACTAAACTACAGGGGAGGCACGCCCGTGCGAGGAGACCGTGTGCCCTCCACGACTTCTAGACACCCCCGTGTATGCATCCGTGTCTATATACTGACTATACCAACATGGTCATTAGGCACGCCTGTGTGCCATGGCTGTGTACTACAAGGTCATATACTGACTTCCCCACCACGGCCACCAAGCACGCCCGTGTATTTGGCCATGTACTTTTTAGTTAGCTATTGACTTCCACAGCACAGGCAGATGACACACCCGTGTCAAAGCCGTGTGATGCTAAACTGCAACCTACAATTCACCCACAGTCGTTAGGCACGCCCGTGTGCCACAACCGTGTGACATTATAGGCCATTTACAAGGCCAAATTGCCACCCACTTAGGGTCAAACCTACAACCAACACATACCAAAACATATCATGCACATAAGGCAGCCAAAAACTTTCCAAAATGACCATTCAATCAAAGCATTTAATACTAATTCCAACCATGCCAAAACTTATCTCATCACAAGCATAATACATTCAATACCAAACATCATTCCTTCTCAATTTCACTAATTTATGCTAGCATTTGATCAACACAAAGTTACCATTCAATAATCAATTTCTCAACCCACAAACCGTACCAAAAGATGCATCACATATACCAAGTTCATTCATGTTAAAGCTAGCACATATCTAGCCACATCTCATGGCTACTTACAAACATTAAACATGAACCAAATGACCAGCCTATACATGCCATATTTTAACTAGGTACATCATTCGAAAATACCCCAAAATAGATTACCGATATTGTGATGAGAAGCTAACGATCCCCTGATCAGAGCTAGCTTTACTGACACTGCAAAGCAGAGAAACAAATCACACAGTATAAAGCTTAGTAAGTTCATAACATAATACATATTACCAACATGGCATCACATAGACTAATGTTTACTACCACAAATATAATACCATTCACAACCAATATGTTCAATAAACTCATCCACACCCACATTCATAGTTTCACCAATCACATAGATTCCGAGCGTACCTTAGCCAACACTTAGTTGTCAAATACTTTTGCTAATCAATAATCACGATTCATTTCGATCCACACTCGTTTCTTCCTTGATTCATTCGCACATTTAGTGCATAATTAATTAGCCGGAGCTTAATTAGCATTGTACACTTAGTACATCCATCCCAAACCAATTTTAAATTGACATCGCACACACAGTGCCAACCACCAAGCCGGAGCTTATATTACTCCGCACACACAGTGCTATAATTTCCGATCACATTTTTGAATACGCACACTTAGTGCCATTTAACTCAATCTATCACATAGAATTCATTTTGTAATAATATCAGACCATTTATTTCATAGCATTAAACATAGCTAGATACAGGTATTATGTCCGAACTTACCTCGGATGTCAAAATATCGAAATGGTCGACTAATCGAGCACTTTCTCTTTGCCTCGATCTCGATCTGAACCTCTCCTTTCTTGGTCTATACATATTCAAATTCAATCCATTTAATCACTATTTCATTCAATTTAATCCAAACACACATATTTAGGGCATTTTACACATTAGCCCTCATATTTTCACATTTAGACACTTTAGTCCCTATTTCACAAAATCACCAAATACACAAATTTCCAATATACATGTGCTTGGCTGAATTCTCCCCATGCTTATACAAGCCCACACATTTCATTTATTTCACATTTTAACCCTTCAATTTGCTATTTTCACAATTTAGCCCTAATTAGCTAAATTCACCAAAAATTCAAAAACAACACATTTAAAAATCAAGGTCACACTTGTCCATTGCCATCCACTATCATACTTATGGAATAATTGCCTCATAAGGCCTCCACCTTTAAAAGCCAACAACAATTAAGCACTTATAAATCAGCACATAGCTTTTACTCTTTACGCGATTTAGTCCTTTCTCTTAATTCGACACATAAACGATTAAATTACCACACAGAATTTTCACACAGACTATATCATATAATATTCACACAGAAAATAATATTAAAATATTTTTTAAGACCTCGGGTTTGTGGTCTCGAACCACTTTTCTGACTAGGGTCTAAACCGAGATGTTACAACTCTCCCCCCTTAGGGATTTTCGTCCCTGAAAATCTTACCAGTGAATAGGTGTGGATATTGCTCTCTCATAACATTCTCAGATTCCCACGTAGCCTCTTCAATCCCGTGTTTGTGCCATAACACTTTCACTAAGGAAATTCTTTTGTTTCTCAACTCTTTAATCTCTTTCTCCAAAATCCGGATCGGTTCTTCACTATATGACAAGTCTGACTGAATTTCAACCTCATTAGGAGCAATCACATGAGACGGGTCTGCTCTGTACCGTCGAAGCATTGATACATGAAACACGTTATGAATCTTTTCTAACTCAGATGGCAATCTCAATCTATAAACAACCGGTCCAACTCGTTCAATAATCTCGTACGGCCCGATGAACCTCGGACTCAGCTTTCCCTTTCGGCCAAATCGAAGTATTTTTTTCCACGGAGACACTTTCAAAAACACTTTATCACCAACCTCAAACTTGATATCTTTTCGTTTTAGATCTTCATAAGATCTCTGAAGATCTGAAGCCGCTTTCAAACTGTCACGAATCACTTTCACTTTCTGTTCAGTCTCTTTTATCATATCAACCCCGTGAATCTTATTCTCACTCAACTCAGTCCAATATAATGGAGTTTGACACTTTCGACCGTAGAGAGCCTCATATGGTGCCATTTTAATGCTAGATTGGAAACTGTTGTTGTAAGCAAGCTCAATCAGTGATATGTGCTTTTCCCACGTATTGTTGAATGCGAGTATGCAACATCTCAGCATATCTTCAAGAATCTGAATGATTCGCTCTGATTGACCATCCATTTGCGGATGAAAAGTAGTACCAAAATGCAATTTTGTGCCTAAAGCACTTGCAATATATTCCAAAATTGCGAGGTAAATCTCGGATCTTTGTCAGACACTATCGATAACGGTATTCTGTGCAATCTCACAATTTCAGCAATATACAATTCAGCTAACTTATCTAAAGAGTAGTCGGTTCTCACCGGAACAAAATGAGCTGATTTCGTCAGTCTGTCTTGCATCTTTCTTACTCGGAGATAAGGACAAACCTGACACAAAGTCCATTGTAATTCGCTCCCATTTCCACTCAGGAATCATAATCGGTTGTAACAAACCAGACGAAGCTTGATGTTCAGCCTTAACTTGCTGACAAACTAAACACTTCGACACAAAGTCAGAAATATCGCTTTTCATGCCATGCCACCAATAGAGCTGTTTCAGATCATTATACATTTTCGTACTCCCCGGATGTACAGTCAAATGACTATGGTGAGCTACATTCAAAATCATTTGAATCAACTCTGAATTTCTTGGAATACAAATTCGATCTCTGAATCTCAAACAATCATCATTATCGATCTGAAATTCTGATACGGCATCCGACTCACACTGAACTCTTTTTGCTAACAACTCATTGTCACTCTTCTGAACTTCACAAATCTATTGTATGAACAATGGTTTTACTTTCAATTCAGCTACCACCACATTATCATCACACAGATCTATCTGATTACTCAAAGCTCGCAAAGCATATAACGATTTTCGGCTCAAGGCATCAGCTACAACATTAGCTTTACCCGGGTGGTAATCTATCACAAGTTCATAATCTTTCAACAACACTAACCATCTTCTCTGTCACAAATTCAAATCTTTTCTGAGTCATCAAATACTTTAAACTCTTATGGTCAGTATAAATGTGACATTTTTCCCCAAACAGATAGTGACGCCAAATCTTCAATGCGAATACAATCGCAGCCAGTTCAAGATCATGCGTTGGGTAGTTCTTTTTGTGCGGCTTTAACTGTCTCGAAGCATATGCAATGACTTTCCCTTCTTGCATCAGCACACAGCCCAAACCATTCAACGATGCATCACTGTAAACTATGAATTCTTTGCCTGACTCAAGTTGAATCAACACGGGTGCTTCAGTTAACAGCACTTTCAATTGCTCTAAACTCTGCTGGCACTTTTCTGACCACTCAAATCTAACACCTTTCTATAACAACTTTGTCAACGTAGTCGCAATCATCGAAAAACCTTTTACAAATCGTCTATAATATCCTGCTAGTCCCCGCAAACTACGGACTTCTAACACACTTCTTGGAGGCTTCCATTCCAAAATAGCAGAGATTTTACTCGGATCAACTCTTATTCCAGCAGCTCATACATTATGTCCCAAACACCCAACCTCTCGCAACCAAATTCGCATTTGCTAAACTTTGCATACAACTGCTTCTCACGTAGTGTTTGTAGCACAGTTCTCAAATGTTCAGCATGCTGCGTCTCATCACACGAATAAATCAAAATATCATCAATGAATACCACCACAAAGAGATCCAAATACGGTCTAAATATCCTATTCATCAAATCCATAAACACTACAGGTACATTTGTTAGTCCGAAAGGCATCACTAAAAATTCATAATGTCCGTACCTCGTCCTGCAAGCAGTCTTCGGCACATCAGATTCTTTAACTCTCAACTGATAGTAGCCCGATCTTAAATCTAACTTTGAAAACACTGTAGCTCCTCTCAGTTGGTCAAAAAAATCATTGATACAAGGCAACGGATATTTGTTCCTTATTGTCACTTTGTTCAACTGTCGGTAATCAATACACATTCTCATAGTTCCGTCTTTCTTTTTCACAAATAACACAGGAGCTCTCCAGGGTGAGAAACTCGGTCGGGCAAATCCCCTGTCAGTCAACTCTTGCAACTGCGACTTTAACTCTTTCAATTCTGTTGGCTCCATTCTATATGGAGATATAGAAATGGGAGTAGTCTCCAGCACCAATTCAATACCAAATTCCACTTCCCAGGTTGGAGGTAATCCCGGTAGTTCTTCAGGAAACACATCTGGAAATTCACATACCACAGGCACTGATTCAACTTTCTTTTCTGACACTTTTGTATCAATCACGTATGCCAAATAAGCTTCACACCCTTTTCTCACAAAATTCATAGCTTTCATCACAGATACCACGACTGGTAGTCCTTTCATATCACTGGACTCAATTCGAACTAACTCATCATTCTGACTTTTCAACTCAATACTCTTTCCTTTACAAT
Organism: Gossypium australe; assembly: GCA_005393395.2. Lineage (NCBI taxonomy): Eukaryota > Viridiplantae > Streptophyta > Magnoliopsida > Malvales > Malvaceae > Gossypium > Gossypium australe. Next base: position 51,437,298 of record CM016615.1, on the reverse strand, counting down.
CCACGATGGCATTATGCAGAGTAAGCCAATCCATACCCAGAATTATGTCAAACTCATCAAAGGGAAGCTATATCAAGTTGACCGGAAAACATATATCATGAAACATTCATGGGCAATTCTGGCACACCTTATCCACCAAAACACACTTGCCTAAGGGGTTCGATACTCTAATCATGAATTCAGTAGACTCAACAGGTAAAGTCTTATTCAATACTAAATTCATACACACAAAGGAATAAGTTGATCCTGGATCTATCAATGCAATGACATCAGTATCAAATAAAGTGAAAGTACCGGTGATGATGTCTGGAGATGATGCTTCCTCTTGTGCACGTATAGCATAGGCTCGAGCAGGAGCTCTCACCTCCGATCTCACGGCTGTATCAGTTGTCCCTCTCTGGCTATCATTCACATTTCTGATATTTCTCGGTGGTCTACTTCTAGCAGTCACATTACTCGGTCTTTCATTCTGAACATTTTCCTCTTCGACCATTTTCGGGCAATCTCGAATAAAATGATCTCGGGATCCACACTTATAACAAACTCTATTGTTGTACTGGCCCCAGCACTCTTCCACATGTCATCTTCCATACTGTCTGCACTCAGGCTTGTTACTCAAAACACTGCCAACACTTGAGTCATTCGGAGCTTGAATTCGTGAACCAATACTCTGTCTCAAACGATGTAATATCCTGGATTAGGGCATATGCATAATTACTTAATTAAATGTGAAAGCATGCCTTTGTGTGTATGAATGTGTTTTCATGAATTTTGGGAACCTTAGAATAGGGGAGAATGATTTAGAAAATATCGTACCTTAAGTTTTAATAAGGGAGCTAAGCTTAGTAGGGCCTTAAGAGAAATTGTATGTGAAATTTGACACACAAATAGGCTTGGTTAAGTGGCTTGGAGGCGCTACTTAGGGCCTCTGTAAATGACGCCACAACAGGTGCAAGTGGGCCAAGGTTCGAGTCTCGTGGGAAGCAATATTTTGGGGCTTTTATTTTGCATGTTTGTGTCAAGGAAAGGTGGAGGTAGTGGAAGGCATTAAGGCACTAAAGGGATGAGTTTTATCCTTTTTAAAATTCGGCTAAAGGGGTGTGATAATTGTGGATTAATTCCTTTTTATTTTGAATAGATAAAGAAGAGATAAATGTGGATTATTTTTATTAATTTTAAATGAAGAGATGAAGAGAAAAGCTAGGGACTTGATAGTGTTGGCCGAATAGGGTATTCTCTTGGTGATATTTTCGGCCAAAGAAGTATAGGAGGCCATTTTTCATTCTTTTCCTCTCTTTTGAATCTCTGCCGAATTCTCTAGGCAAATCCTCTCTTTTTCTTTTGTTTGACAAAACCGAAAATCCTCTTCAATTCTTTCTTTCTTTTCTCCTCTAGCCGATTCTTTCTAAGCCTCATATCCCTCTCTTTTCATCCTTGTTGAAGCCGAATCTCATTAGCAATCATCAAAAGCCGAAACTTGTTGATCATTGCATAGCCTATAGCCGAATACTGCTAAGGGTCCAAGCAAGGGGTTCAATCGAATTCAATTTTAAGGGTAAGGATTCTTCTATCATCGTTTCATCTCTTTTTCTTTTGCCGAAATAAAAGTGCTAATCCCCTTCATGTCTTTGGCCGAAACTGTGAAGGATTCTTTCGGGATTCTTGCTATAGTCGACTATAAAGGAGGAGATCTTCGGGATTTGATTCATCAAGGAAAGAGTATAAGTGTTCGGCCTAAGGCCACTTCCTAATACTTTTGGTATAGAAGCCGATTCTAACATTGGTTAAGCAGGGTATTTCGACATCTCCTTGGTTAAGTGACTATTTCCGGGATTTGGAATCACAAGGTAAGTGAAAGTGCTTATTCGGTCATATGGGTTACTATGTTAGCCGAATCTAACTACGGATATGTAGGGGGCAGTCGACAGTGGTATACAAGGATTTCGGGATTTCAAATCGTAGGGTAAGTACATATGTACAATCGGCCAAGGCCATAGTAAAGTTATAAATCTATTTCTTATGTTATTCAAAAAGCCGAAACTAACTAGTCCAATGATTAAGTGTATAGCCGATTGCAATAAAGAAGCATCACAAAGTTCCGAGATTTGTTTAGGAGTCAAATTGACAGCAAGGTAAGAATTTGATTGTGATAAATCCTTCGGGATTTGGTTTTTAGCCGAATGGCTTTTTACTAACATGTTAAGATTGGCTGAATATAGGAGTTAAAGATCTAAGGCATTAGATCGGGCTTTTCGGGAAATCAGTGATTTTACTAAGTGTATTAGGTGTGTACCCTAAGCCCTAATAGTTTTATGGTACTGTTTATATGCATGTGTTAATAAGAATGTGTAACATGTGGCTAAGAGTACCATGCAATGGTACAAAGTACTCAGGTACGTTTTCCTGCTCCTACTGTGAGTATGATTTATGGCACATAAGTGAATGTGATAAGAATGTGAAATAAGGCTTAAGGCATGATATTGCATGATATGTATGACATGGGGCATATGGGTGATTATGAAAGGGGAAGTGAATGTGGTGACTTATGTCACGATATCTGAATGTGGTGACTTCGGTCACATTATCTGAATGTGGTGTCTCATGACACAAAATGTTATCTGGTGGCTAAGCCACAAAATTTACAAGGGCGATGAGCACGTCGACTGCAGCGACTGCCTTCGATGATGTGTAGCGGATGGAGGGTTGACTTAGTAGTCCCCACGGTGTGCAGGTTGGTACGGGTGATGTGTAGCGGATGGCATCTAGGATTGGGTTCGGGATTGCATCATTTTATTTAAATGCTATATATGTATGTATGTTCTGATATGCCTGAATCTGTTTGGACTTAGTGTTGGTTGTACACATTGAGTCTGTTTGACTCACCCCGTTGTGGGAATACTTTTCAGGTGACGATCAGTAATGGACCGGGTCGGCAGGAGCTTAGTGGTGGCCATGCTCAGCAAGGAAAATTTATTTTATTTGGACATTTTATTTTATTTAAGTACTTTACATTTATTTTGGGTTTGTTTTTGATGTAATAAGGCCATAGTATGAACTATTTTATGCATGCATGTTAACTATTCTCTTATGATACGAGATTTTTATCAAATTAAAGACTAAGTAAATTTTATTTAAGAATGAATTCTAAACGTTTTAACACCTAAAAGAAAATGATTTCTAACTTAAAGGTAGAACCTAAAACAATTTCGGCATATCTTTTAACTTAGAGTTTTTGAAACTTAAGCAATGGAATTTTTATAAAAACTTATATTTCAAAAATAAATTAGTTTCCAACTTGAGCCCAACCCAATTCGAGTTTTCTCCCAAAATCACTCAAAGATTTTCAAAAGATACAAACCAGTTTTGAACCGTTTTTACTCGAGGAACATACCAAATCTGGTCGAGGCTCGTGGGCCGGGTTTGGGGTGTTTCAGCTTGGTATCAGAGCCCAGTTTTTAAACTCTCGGCCTTGGGTTTAAGGCCCAAAATGTTTTCAAAGTTAGGCCCAAAAGAATTTTGTGAAATAAGCAGGTTTTCAGGCATGGCACCTAAGTCTCCGACCCGAAGTCCACCAGGTAAGTACCCCTATCCATTGTGTGAATTATTGTATGATTTGTAGAAGGGTAGAAATGGAACGTAGATTAGTATGATAGGTACTTGAACCATAGGACTAGTTTACCCCAATGATTACATAAAACTTTAAATGCCTAATTAAACAAACCTGTAACTAAGTCGCCGAGTTAGGGTGTGGCAACCACTGTGCGCATGTCTAGGATTGGATCCGGAAGAAACTGATACTTAAGCAGTCCTAGTGACTCACCTCCTCTTCGCTGGAATCCTACCTGGTGCGTAGCTACGGTTCACCCTAACCGAGAGGAATCATTCACGGGATAAACCCAATAACTAAAACCCGAAAGGGATTAGCTGTATTTTCATAAAAAATTCGGTTTAAAAATCACCAAATTACCCCTTTAAATTGTAGCAAAACTTAGTTTGAAAACTTCCCAAAATATTTCTGATTTACAAAATTACCTAAATACCCCTAGTGGTAAAATTACTAAAATGCCCTTGGTTTCCAAAATGACCATACCACCCCCGATTTCAATAACCTTCTCTGATTTTGCAAGAATATCCAAAAAATTTATTGTTACAAAATACTAAGGTACCTTGATTTGAAAAATTTACGAAATTACCACTGCTTTACAAAATTACCAAAATGACCCCCGATTTCTAAAGTTTCTACAACAACACCGATTTGGAAAACAAATTCGCAAAAAGAACCTTAAGTTTCGTAAATTTTGAAATACCTTTGAGAATTTTCAAATTGACCCCGGATTATTACCAAAAATACCCTTATAGGACAAATGACGAAAATACCCCTAGGGTAGGAATAGACAAAAATGTACGAATAGTGAATGTGTATGGGAGATATTACGGAATGGATGTGTTTTCTTTGAATTAGGATAGAAGACTTGAAACTTTGATTGATCGAAAGAACTACTACTAAACTCTTTACATAAAATTTCTTCGCGGATAATCAGTGGAATAAAGGCTAATTCATAAAACTTTCTTAATCAGATTAAAGCGCGATCGTAGAAATGAGCTCTAGGGGACATGGTCGTAACGTAGGAGGATGCGGTAGAGGCAGAATGACTGTGTCAGAACCCGTTAGATCGGGTCAAGGATCTGAGAATGAGGTACCACCGCCACCACCACCATCAGCTGTTGGTGTTGAGCAGCATGATCAGACGGGGGATGATGCTGTGTCGCAGGCTGTGCTGCGAGTTCTGGAGATGGTGGCTGGAGCAGGTGGAAATATGGGAGCTCGGAAATCTGTACCCGAGCGACTTCGAGCCAATGGGGCTGAAGTGTTTCATGGAGTATCTGGTGTGGCACCCAGTACGGCTGAGTATTGGTTGGAGGCAACGGAACGAATTATGGATGAGTTGGATCTGACCTTTGAGGAGAAACTGAAAGGAATGGTGGCGCTGCTACGTGATGAAGCGTATCAATGGTGGCTCACAGTTCGGGATGGTGCCACAGTTGAGGATCTTACTTGGGAATATGTTAAGGTGGCATATTAGAAGAAGTATGTCGGTACGCGTTACACTGATGCGCAGAGGAAGGCATTTCTGGGGCTGGTTCAATGGAACAAGTCCGTAGCGGAGTACGAAGCTGAATTCCTGAGGTTGAGCCGGTATGCTCGAGGAGTAGTGGCTACGGAACTTGAGTGATGTGTCCGGTTTGAGGACGGACTAAGGGATGACTTGAGGTTGTTAATCGCTCCACATCAAGAGCGGAAGTTTTCTGCATTAGTGGAGAAAGCTAAGGTAGCTGAAGGGATTAAGGACTCTGTGAGGCAGAACACGGATCGGAATAAGCAGAAAAGAGGGTTTGGGCCGTCAGGATCGTCTGGGAATGTTCAGAAGAGGCCTAGAGTTGATGGGCCGCGAGGTCAACAAGCTGGTACTGGAGGGCAGTATCGTACTTGTGATCAGTGTGGAAAGAAGCATTTAGGGGAGTGTTGGAAGAAGACAGGAGGATGCTTTAAGTGTGGGTTAAAGGACCATATGATTAAGGACTGTCCTATGAAACCAGATGGGAATCGACCAGTAGCTCAGAATGTTAATCAGGCAAGTAGAGGTGGACAGCAGCCTCAGCAAGGCCTGGTCCGAATGGCCGAGGTAACGGTGCTGGAAGAGGATGTGGAACACCTGGCAGAGGTGCTGGTAATACAGAGGCAAGACAGCCGGGCTTGGTATATGCAGTTCGCCGTAGGGAGGATGGAGACGCGCTGGACGTCATAACCGGTACGTTCCTTATTTGTGGCAAGCCTTATTTTGCTTTGATTGATGTGGGCTCGACCTATTCGTATGTTGCATGTAGAGTAGTGGAAACTCTAGACATAGCCTCTGAACTTTCTGATAGGGAGATGACTGTAGTAAGCCCACTAGGTCAAACTGTAGTGGTGAATAAGATGTTTCGGAAAGTGCCTTTAGAGATTCAGGGCGGGATATTCTCTGCCGACTTAATGGAACTACCTTTCGGAGAATTCGATCTCATCCTTGGTATGGACTGGCTAGTAGGACATCGGGCTGTGTTGGATTGTGCAGCTAAGCGAATGGAGTTAAGGACCCCAGAGGGTAAGGAAGTAGTTATGATAGGAGAAAGAAGAAACTACTTGTCTAATGTAGTTTCAGCGCTGAAGGCTGATAAGATGGTTCGGAAAGGGTGCAAGGCATTCTTGGCCTTTGTTAGAGCGTTGGATGGAAAGGAAGAAGGTGTTAGTGGAGTTCGAACTGTAAGGGACTTTGTGGATGTCTTTCCGGAGGAATTACCTAGAATACCCCCAGATAGGGAGGTAGAGTTTGGAATTGATCTGCTGCCGGGAACAGCTCCTGTGTCAATTGCCCCGTACAAAATGGCACCAAAGGAGTTAGTTGAGCTCAAGGCTCAGATCCAAGAGTTGCTAGATCGTGGGTTTATTCGACCCAGTGTGTCTCCATGGGGAGCACCGGTCTTGTTCGTGAAGAAGAAGGACGGAACTATGCGTATCTGCATAGATTACTGTCAGTTGAATAAGCTGACTATCAAGAACAAGTACCCTTTGTCGAGGATTGACGACTTGTTCGATCAGCTTAAGGGGGCAGCGGTTTTCTCGAAGATAGATCTAAGGTCTGGATATCATCAGCTTAGGGTGAAGGAAGTGGATATCCATAAGACAGCTTTCCGGACATGGTATGGGCATTTTGAGTTCGTGGTAATGCCGTTTGGTTTGACAAACGCCCCAGCTGAGTTCATGGATATGATGAACCGGGTTTTTCAATCCTATTTGGATCGGTTCGTCGTGGTGTTCATCGACGACATCCTTGTGTACTCCAAGTCTGAGGAGGAACATGATGAGCATCTCCGGATTGTGTTGCAAGTGTTGAGAGAGAAGAAGCTCTATGCCAAATTCAGTAAGTGTGAATTTTGGCTTAAGGAAGTTGCGTTCTTAGGACATGTGGTGTCTGCAGAAGGAATAAGGGTGGATCCTAGGAAGATTGAGACAGTGTTGGATTGGAAACCACCTAAGTCTGTGGCTGAGGTTCGCAGTTTCTTGGGATTGGCAGGCTACTACAGGGGATTTGTAGAAGGGTTCTCATCGATAGCCGCGCCTTTGACAAAGTTATTGAGGAAGGAAGTACCTTTCGTGTGGACGGATAAGCAATAGGAGAGCTTTGACAAGCTTAAGAGGGTCTTGACTGAAGCTCCGGTTTTGATTAAGCCGGAGGTAGGAAAGGATTTCGTGGTGTATTGTGATGCTTCTCATACAGGATTGGGATGCGTACTGATGCAAGACGGGAAAGTAGTCGCTTATGCGTCTCGACAACTGAGGCCACATGAGGTTAACTACCCAACTCATGATTTGGAATTGGCGGCAGTGGTCTTTGCTCTTAAGGTGTGGAGGCACTATCTCTATGGAGAAAAGTCAGTAATCTACACAGGCCACAAGAGTCTTAAGTATCTGTTGACTCTGAAGGAGTTAAACCTGAGACAACGAAGGTGGGTCGAACTACTAAAGGACTATGACTGTTCAATAGAGTATCATCCGGGCAAGGCGAATGTAGTGGCAGATGCCCTAAGTCAGAAAGTAGTGTCGGAGCTGACGGTAATGTTTGCACATCTGAGCTTGTATGATGATGGAAGTCTGCTGGCAGAGTTGCAAGTAAAGCCGATATAGTTGAATGCAGTGAAAGAAGGTCAGTTGGTGGATGAGGATTTAAGTGCTAAGTTACAGCAAGTGCAGAATGGAGAGTTGGAGGATTATGGTATTAATGACGAGGGAGTATTGTGTTTCAAGGGTAAGGTCTGTATGCCGAGGAATAAGGAGTTAAGGCAGAGGATTCTTCAGGAATCGCATAGTAGCCCTTATGCTATGCATCCTGGAGGTAATAAGTTGTATAGGGATCTAAGGGAACAGTTTTGGTGGCCTGGTCTTAAGAAGGAAGTTACAGAATTTGTTAGCAAGTGCTTAACGTGTCAGCAAGTTAAGGCTGAACACCAAGTTCCGTCAGGACTACTTCAACCGATAATGATTTCGCAGTGGAAGTGGGAGAGAATCACCATGGACTTCATTAGTGGGTTTCCCCTTACGCCTACTAAGAAGGACTCGGTATGGGTGATAGTAGATCGGTTGACAAAGTCAGCGCATTTTATTCCAGTGTGAGTGGATTATTCCTTGCAGAAGTTGGCGAAGTTGTATGTGGCGGAAATTGTGAGGTTACATAGAGTTCCGGTATCGATTATCTCTGATAGGGACCCAAGGTTTACTTCTCGGTTTTAGAGAGCGCTACATCAAGCTTTAGGTACTAAATTGGATTTCACTACGGCATTTCATCCACAGTCTGACGGGCAGTCTGAACGAGTAATACAAGTGTTGGAGGATATGTTAAGAGCCTGTGTGATAGACTTCAGAGGGAGTTGGGAAGAATATTTGCCTTTAGCGGAATTTGCATACAACAACAGCTATCAAGCCAGTATTCGGATGGCACCGTATGAAGCGTTGTATGGACGGAAGTGTCGAACTCTTACGTGTTGGACGGAATTAGGGGAACGTCGGGTTTTGGGTCCACAGATTGTGGCAGAATTTGAGGAAAAGGTTGAGATAATTCGAGCACAGTTGAAGGAAGCATCTGATAGGCAGAAATCGTACGCAGATCTCAAACGGAATGAAATAGAATTTGATGTGGGAGATCAAGTGTTTCTTAAAGTTTCACCTTGGAAGAAGGTGATGAGATTTGGTCGCAAAGGGAAGTTAAGTCCAAGGTTTATAGGACCTTATCGAGTATTGAAGCGAGTTGGACCAGTGGCATATCAGTTGGAGTTGCCACCGGAGTTGAAGCAGATGCACGACGTATTCCATGTGTCCATGCTACGTCGTTATCGATCGGATCCATCTCATGTTGTTCCGGTTGAAGAGGTGGAGCGAAGGCCAGATTTGTCCTACGAGGAAGAGCCGATTCAGATCTTGGAGCGTGATGTGAAAGTGTTACGGAGGAAGTCAGTTCCTCTAGTCAAAGTGTTATGGCGAAATCATTGATCGGAAGAAGCTTCGTGGGAGCCAGAAGAAGCAATGCGACAGCAATACCCTCACTTATTTCAGCCAGGTAATTTCGAGGACGAAATTATTTTAAGGGGGGTAGAACTGTAATATCCTGGATTAGGGCATATGCATAATTGCTTAATTAAATGTGAAAGCATGCCTTTGTGTGTATGAATGTTTTTTTATGAATTTTGGGAACCTTAGAATAGGGGAGAATGATTTAGAAAATATCATACCTTAAGTTTTAATAAGGGAGCTAAGCTTAGTAGGGCCTTAAGAGAAATTGTATGTGAAATTTGACACACAAATAGGCTTGGTTAAGTGGCTTGGAGGCGCCACTTAGGGCCTCTGTAAATGACGCCACAACAGGTGCAAGCGGGCCAAGGTTCGAGTCGCGTGGGAAGCAATATTTTGGGGCTTTTATTTTGCATGTTTGCGTCAAGGAAAGGTGGAGGTAGTGGACAGCATTAAGGCACTAAAGGGATGAGTTTTATCCTTTTTAAAATTCGGCTAAAGGGGTGTGATAATTGTGGATTAATTCCTTTTTATTTTGAATAGATAAAGAAGAGATAAATGTGGATTATTTTTATTAATTTTAAATGAAGAGATGAAGAGAAAAGCTAGGGACTTGATAGTGTTGGCCGAATAGGGTATTCTCTTGGTGATATTTTCTGCCAAGGAAGTATATGAGGCCATTTTTCATTCTTTTCCTCTCTTTTGAATCTCTGCCGAATTCTCTAGGCAAATCCTCTCTTTTTCTTTTGTTTGACAAAACCGAAAATCCTCTTCAATTCTTTCTTTCTTTTCTCCTCTAGCCGATTCTTTCTAAGCCTCATATCCCTCTCTTTTCATCCTTGTTGAAGCCGAATCTCATTAGCAATCATCAAAAGCCGAAACTTGTTGATCATTGCATAGCCTATAGCCGAATACTGCTAAGGGTCCAAGCAAGGGGTTCAATCGAATTCAATTTTAAGGGTAAGGATTCTTATATCATCGTTTCATCTCTTTTTCTTTTGTCGAAATAAAAATGCTAATCCCCTTCATGTCTTTGGCCGAAACTGTGAAGGATTCTTTCGGGATTCTTGCTATAGTCGACTATAAAGGAGGAGATCTTCGGGATTTGATTCATCAAGGAAAGAGTATAAGTGTTCGGCCTAAGGCCACTTCCTAATACTTTTGGTATAGAAGCCGATTCTAACATTGGTTAAGCAGGGTATTTCGACATCTCCTTGGTTAAGTGACTATTTCCAGGATTTGGAATCACAAGGTAAGTGAAAGTGCTTATTCGGTCATATGGGTTACTATGTTAGCCGAATCTAACTACGGATATGTAGGGGGCAGTCGGCAGTGGTATACAAGGATTTCGGGATTTCAAATCGTAGGGTAAGTACATATGTACAATCGGCCAAGGCCATAGTAAAGTTATAAATCTATTTCTTATGTTATTCAAAAAGCCGAAACTAACTAGTCCAATGATTAAGTGTATAGCCGATTGCAATAAAGAAGCATCACAAAGTTCCGAGATTTGTTTAGGAGTCAAATCGACAGCAAGGTAAGAATTTGATTGTGATAAATCCTTCGGGATTTGGTTTTTAGCCGAATGGCTTTTTACTAGCATGTTAAGATTGGCCGAATATAGGAGTTAAAGATCTAAGGCATAAGATCGGGCTTTTCGGGAAATCAGTGATTTCACTAAGTGTATCAGGTGTTACCCCACCCTAAGCCCTAATAGTTTTATGGTACTGTTTATATGCATGTGTTAATAAGAATGTGTAACATGTGGCTAAGAGTACCATGCAATGGTACAAAGTACTCAGGTACGTTTTCCTACTCCTACTGTGAGTATGATTTATGGCACATAAGTGAATGTGATAAGAATGTGAAATAAGGCTTAAGGCATGATATTGCATGATATGTATGACATGGGGCATATAGGTGATTATGAAAAGGGAAGTGAATGTGGTGACTTATGTCAGGATATCTGAATGTGGTGACTTCGGTCACATTATCTGAATGTGGTGTCTCATGACACAAAATGTTATCTGGTGGCTAAGCCACAATATTTATAAGGGCGATGAGTACGTCAACTGCAGCGACTGCCTTCGATGATGTGTAGCGGATGGAGGGTTGACTTAGTAGTCCCCACGGTGTGCAGGTTGGTACGGGTGATGTGTAGCGGATGGCATCTAGGATTGGGTTCGGGATTGCATCATTTTATTTAAATGCTATATATGTATGTATGTTCTGATATGCCTGAATCTGTTTGGACTTAGTGTTGGTTGTACACATTGAGTCTGTTTGACTCACCCCGTTGTGGGAATACTTTTCAGGTGACGATCAATGATGGACCGGGTCGGTAGGAGCTTAGTGGTGGCCATGCTCAGTAAGGAAAATTTATTTTATTTGGACATTTTATTTTATTTAAGTACTTTACATTTATTTTGGGTTTGCTTTTTATGTAATAAGGCCATAGTATGAACTATTTTATGCATGCATGTTAACTATTCTCTTATGATACGAGATTTTTATCAAATTAAAAACTAAGTAAATTTTATTTAAGAATGAATTCTAAACGTTTTGACACCTAAAAGAAAATGATTTCTAACTTAAAGGTAGAACCTAAAACAATTTCGGCATATCTTTTAACTTAGAGTTTTTGAAACTTAAGCAATGGAATTTTTATAAAAACTTATATTTCAAAAATAAATTAGTTTCCAACTTGAGCCCAACCCAATTCGAGTTTTCTCCCAAAATCACTCAAAGATTTTCATAAGATACAAACCAATTTTGAATCTTTTTTACTCGAGGAGCATACCAAATCTGGTCGAGGCTCGTGGGCCGGGTTTGGGGTGTTTCACATCAACTTTTCTACAAAATCACTCAAAGTTTTTCCAAAGATCAAACGAATTTGAATCGGTTTTACTTTAGGAACATACCAGATCAGGTCGAGGCTCGCGGGCCGGGTTTGGGGTGTTTCAAACGATCTCTACTTGGGTGTCCAAACGAAGCATTTGAACGATTACTTGCATCTCTATATCTCTTAGTAGAAGGTTGAGAAAATTTACTCAATGATCTCTTTCTTTCATCACGAGCTTCTGAATCAGCTTTCTTCTTTTCCTTACTGAGCTCTTCAGCTTTGCAGGCTCTTTCAACTAACACAACAAATTCATTTATATCGAGTATCCCAACCAATAACTTGATGTCTTCATTTAATCCCTCTATAAAATGTTTGTACATAGTAGCTTCGGTCGAGACATATTCTCTCGCATATTGACTCAATCTTACAAATTCTCTCTCATATTCAGTAACAGACAACCGGCCCTGTTTCAATTCTAGAAACACTTTACGTTTCCGATCAATAAAGCGTTGACTGATATACTTCTTTCTGAATTCAGTTTAAAAGAAGCCCAAGTGATTCTCTCTCTTGGAACAACATATATCAATGTTTTCCACCAGTTGTAAGCTGGGTCTCTTAACAAGGAAATTGCGCACTTAATGCACTCATCAGGATTCAACGACATCTCATCAAATACTCTGATTGTATTCTTAAGCCAAAACTCAGCTCGCTCAGCATCGCCATCAGAAGTAGCTCTAAATTCTTCGGCCCCATACTTGCGAATCTTATCCACGGGAGGTTTATTCAATCTATTCGGATTTACAACTTGAGGCACAACAGGTACTTGCGAGGGTGGAGGTTGTGGAGCAGCCGGATTCGTTTGAACGAACTCCGTAAACCACTTACTTATCATTTGGAAGAAGGCTTGCTTAGTCTCTCCTCCCTCACTACTATCATTCGGCCTAGAGGTAGCCGGCGCTGTCCCTTGAGCGGGAGCAGGCGCATTACTTTCTCATCATCAGCAATTGCTCGATCGGGATCCATTACTATATAAAAACACATTTTCAAATGTCAGATTTCATCACACTATCGTAATTTCAAATATGGCATGTATAGCTAGACTCATTCACACTACGTTAGTCCGAGAATCGACTAAACTATAGCTCTGATACCAACCAAATGTAACACTCCTATCCCGTATCCGTCGTCGGATTAGGGGTAAAGGCATTACCTGACAGATCAGATACTTTTATAAACATTTACAAAAATTTCATACAACCTTCATTAACAATAATCATAATGTCCCTTAAATCAGTCATCGAGACCTTAAGCATGCTTACCATTTAAGTCGAGACTAAATCGAACCACATAAAGAATTCTCAGAAAATTTAAAACTTTACTAAACTACAGGGGAGGCACGCCCGTGGGAGGAGACCGTGTGCCCTCCACGGCTTCTAGAACCCCCGTGTATCCATCCCTGTCTATATACTGACTATACCAACACGGTCATTAGGCACGCCCGTGTGCCATGGCTGTGTACTACAAGGTCATATACTGACTTCCCCACCACGGCCACCAAGCACGCCTGTGTATTTGGCCATGTACTTTTTAGTTAGCCACTGACTTGCACACCATGGCCAGATGACACACCCGTGTCGAGGCCGTGTGATGCTAAACTGCATCCTACAATTCACCCACGGTCATTAGGCACGCCCATGTGCCACAACCGTGTGACATTATAGGCCATTTACAAGGCCAAATTGCCACCCACTTACGGTCAAACCTACAACCAACACATACCAAAAAATATCATGCACATAAGGCAGCCAAAAACTTTCCAAAATGGCCATTCAACCAAAGAATTTAATACCAATTCCAACCATGGCAAAACTTATTGTAGCGCCCAAAATTTGCCCGGGCCCATGCCATAACTAATTAGCCAAAAAAAAACCAAAAAAAAAAAGAAAAATTAAAAAACCCAAAAAACTTATTATTAATAAAGTCCAATAACGGTCTGTTTTACAGGCCCAATAACAGATTAAACCACTCAACCTAAATGCTAATTACAGCAGACCCAATTAGTGGCCCAAATGCAAACCCAAATACACAGTTACAAGCCCATTAAGCCCAATTATCTTAAAATCGTCTGGAAACCCTAGGGGTTTCAAGAATATTCCAGCGCTGCAATAGTCTCCTTTTTCCGTGCCTCCATGCGCGCCGCTGTCCACTCTTCCACGCCAGCTCACAACCTCCGTACGTGCCACGTCTACGCCTCCGTACTACGATGACCGTACCTGCACTACGACAACAAATAGCAGCAGAGAGTAACAGAGAAAAAAAGAAAAACAATGTATTTTGATTTGATTTTCTTTTTTATTTTCAATTTCGGCCAATAAAAGGATCGAAACCAACCCCTATAATTGGGTTCACAATTTTCGAATACGGAATACAGATTACGCATACAGAATATATCAGAAACAAAAAAGGTTTTCCTTTTTTTTGATTACATCTTTCTTCTATTGTTCATTCTTGTTTTTGAATATATTTTCAAGCACTGCTTTCTTTTATTTTGAAATATTAACAAAAAGAGAGAGAGGAGATACATTCGCTTGGTTCTGTCTGTGTCCTCTTCGTTGCGATCGGAGTTCGGATAAGGGTGGGACTTCAAGGCCGGTGCGAAAGGGCCTCCATTGGGATCTTCGTGTACCACCAAGTGCCTTTACAGTGACATTTTGGTGGTCAGACAGAAGGGTTTCCTTTAGCTGCAGTGGAGAATAAAAACAAAGTGGGGCTAGGGTTTGGTTTGGTTTAGAAACAAAAAGGGATTAAACTGTTCTGATTGTTTTTTAGGATTTATTTACTGATTTAAATCATGAGAAACGACGTCGTTTGAAGCTTAATTAAGTGGCTTCAAAATGACGTCGCATAAAGCAGCCCCGATCCAACCCGACCCGAAAACCCGGAGGATCCGCGTGTTTTGGTCATGATGGTTTATTTGTTCTTTTAGTCCCTCCGCAATCTTATTTATTTTTAATCAAGTTTTATTTATTTTTAATTTCGCCCTTAACATGTATTCCGTTTTCATTTTGGTCCCCGTTTAAACGCAACGTTTCGAGTCTGGGAATATTTACGAGTTTAATCCCCAATCATTTGCGCGCCAATGCGTTTTAGTCTTTTTCGTTTTCTTTTTTAATTTATTACTTCTAGCACTCCAATTTTACTCTGTTTTCAATATAGTCCTTTAATTATTTTATTTGATTATTTGTTTACAGTTTTTTTATTATCCTTTTTTGAAATTAATACTATATATTTTTTATGGATCCAGATATTATTTTTCCATGTTATTTTCATTAAAGTTTTTTATGCATATATTCTTTTTATATATACCTATAATTTATATTAAAACTATTTTTATACTATGTATATATCATTGTTTTCATATTATTATATTTATATATACATATGTATATGTTTTTATCTATTTATGTATATAGGTATATTTTTTTCTTTAAATCTATTTATTTATTTAATTTATTTCCTTTTTATTCCCTATTTTATTATGTATATATTTTATATTATTTTATATATATTTGTTGTGTATAATTTACTTCTTCAAAATTATATTTACGTATTCTATACATGTTTATATATTATTATTTTTATGTACATTATTTTATATTAAGTTTCTTTTATTTATTTACATATATTACTTAAATTGACACGTGTTATTTGCTTATTATTTTTTATGCTATATTTAAGTTTAATTAGTTTTCACTTAGCTATATTTTTAGCTTTCGTTATTTCTTAATAATAATGTTGGTATTTCCAAAATAAGAGTTGTGAGATTATCGACTTTGTATATGTTGAATTGTATATTCATATTATTATTCTCGTCATTTGTATTCGCATATTATTCTTTCATGTTCGATATTATATTTCTATTCCTATTGATTCAATAAAAATACATTTTGAGTCAATTGTAAAATTGCTTATTTAAAAAGTTATTTGAAAAACAAGGCAATATTTGTGTGTTTAGAAGTTCGAAAGATTACATCCTAACATGCTGGGTGTCGAGTTTTTTCGTTCAACTAAATAAACAAATACCCTTTTAATTATATGTTTTGAAGATCAAAGATGATCTTGGTGTCAAAGTATAAACGTGTTATATCCTAACGTGCTGGGTATGACATTTTTATTCCTTTGAAACGAGTTAATCTTGAAATTCAATTCAGGGTTACTTAACCTTCTTTAAAAATTTTATACCGTAAATATTGTCAAGTTTTCGACGCAAGGACATTAATTAATCGATTTGGTACCAATTTTGGGCGTTGCGAGGGTGCTAACCCTTCATCGCACGTAACCGACTCCCGAACCCGTTTTCTCTAATTACGTAGACCAAAATATTTTAAAGGTGATCCGATCACACCTAAACAAAAAAGATTAGTGGCGACTCCTTATTTTTAAGTCGATCCCCATTTTTCCAAACTTTAAATAAAAAAGGGACAAAAACTGGTTGTGGGTCAGGCCATTAGATTGATTAATTTTTGTCCGTTTGATTGAAAACTTGGAAAATCGTTTTGAAAAGTCACGATTCTTTTAATGCATTTATTGATGTTATGATTAAAATCCCATAGAATACTCTGGCATTGCATAACCGTTGTGGTTACACTTGTAAGTGGGAGTGAGAAACTAAGCTTTCGTGAGGTTTTCACCTCCGCATGGGCTAGTGGACCGCTTCCGGGATACATCTGTATCTATGTGTTTCGTGAGATTTTCATCTCCGCATGGCCATAGGGAAATGTATTCCCCTGAACTAAACTCGATCCATATGACCTATAACGGGTGAGAATTGAGGAATCTGCTGATTCAGGTACCTATTCCTTAGGACTAAACCACATATAGTGAACCCTAAAAACCCACCGTAAATAGAGCTGCAATAAACCATAGTGGCCATCCGAATAAGTACTCTACTTGTTAATGTGTTTCATTTTGTTTTAGTTATGATTGCATCACATATCATTTCATATCTAAAAGAGTGTCGATTCATGTTCGATCACTAAATTAGAGGGTTTGTCATGGAGAACGAATTTCTTGATGAAATGGAAGATAATGCGATTGTCCGTATATTTGTAGTCCGTTTCATGTAAAGAATTTTGCCCTCTAAAGAAGTTTTCTAATGGGAATTGAATTAGAATCGATACCTTTTGCATCCATTGCATGCATTGCATGAATTTACATGGCATTACATCCTATGCATTAGATTTCATGAGAGGACCCTGATTAGTTGAAGTTATTTCAGCATTAACCTGGACACCGGCAAAACCAAACATCCCTACGGTACCCGAACCAAGATGAAAGATATGGATCAGAGATTAGAGAAGCTTGAACAACTCCAAAGGGAGATGCAGGATAAACTTCAGCTCCAAATGCAAGAGCAGCTTGCTAAGATCCAGCAGGATATGATAGGCAAAATTAATGGAATCCCAGAGAAATATGATGACTCAGATAACGCAGCTGTTGAAGGGGCATATGGATAAAGGAAAGAGCTCCATGGTTAATGTTGAGGGGAATACTGAGTATCATCAATATCCCCCTGATTTTACTCTACCACACGTGCAAACACTACCTGAAATGACTGTACAAAGGCCGTCTGTCACGATCAGGCCTCAACAATTCCAAGTTGATGCTTCAGTGAACCCCCAAACTGGCTTAGGTTTACGAGATAATCCAATCATAACTAATGTCCCTGATTTGGATGAAATAGCTGAAGGAGATAGGACAAAAGTAGAATCGCCAAGACAGCTAGAAAATAAATATAAACGGTTGGAGGAGAAGTTTAAGGCTTTAGAAAGTGCTGATAGTTGTTATGGAATTGACGCTAAGGATTTAAGCTTGGTTCCAGACTTGGTGCTCCCATACAAGTTCAAAACGTCTGAATTTGATAAGTATAATGGGACAAGTTGCCCCGAGGCTCATATTACTATGTTTTGTAGAAGAATGACAGGTACATTAATAATGACCAACTGTTGATACATTGCTTTCAGGATAGCCTGGTCGGAGCAGCAGCCAAATGGTATAACCAGTTGAGTCGTGCCAGAATTGGTTCATGGAGAGATTTAGCCCAAGCATTCATGAAACAGTACAGTCATGTGACAGACATGACTCCTAATAGAATTATTCTCCAAACCATGGAGAAAAGGGCGAATGAAAGTTTTAGGCAGTATGCACAGTGGTGGAGAGAGGTTGCTATCCAAGTCCAGCCACCACTTTTGGAGAAAGAGACCACAATGCTCTTTATTAATACACTGAAGGCCCCATTTATCGCTCATATACTAGGGAGCGCCACAAGGAGCTTCTCAGACATCGTAATAACTGGAGAAATGATTGAGAACGCCATAAAGAGTGGAAAGATAGATGTTGAAGAAAGTGCCAAAAGATCAGCCTCAGAAATAGGGAAAATGAAGTGAACGGCTTGAGCAAACGTCCCAAATTAGTCACCGTAGGTCAACCGAGGGCTGTGACCACTTACCATCAGGGCTCATCAAGACAAGAATCCAGTGCAAAGCAACTCCAGTTTACACCAATTCCAATGACATATAGGGAGTTGTATCAAAGCCTATTTGATGCACATATGGTGGCTCCTCATTACATGGAACCAATACAACCCCCATACCCTAAATGGTATGATTTGAATGCTCAATGAGAGTATCGTGCGGGGATAATGGGTCACTTAATCGATAACTGCATTGCATTTAAGAAATTGGTGGAGAGTCTTATTAAAAAAGGGTTTTGAAGTTCGATGAGTAGACCGGAGCAGTAAGTTGCGATAATTGAAGGAGGGGGCAAGAGAGTTGCGATTCCTTAAAAAGGTCATCAGAAGCCTAGAAACGGGGAAGCCAGAATACCAATGGCATATCCAAAGAGTGAACCAAGGAATAAAAGTTTTCCAAGCATCGGCCTTTATATACTTGAGAGTGTTTTGAACAATAGGACTGTGGAAAAGACATGTATTTTTAAGGTTAATCCAGAGTAATATTTAAAACACGTTTATTGCTTTCAACCTAGAAGTAATGAGAGTCATTTTATGAAATAGGCTTGTGTTCAGAATCCTTATTTCAATAAAATGCATATTTTTGAGTAAATATTTTTCTATTCTTTCTATTTATAGATTCTTTCATACTTTAGATTACTATTTAGATATTCTTTCATTCTTTATTCATGATCATACCATACAAATAATTATTCTTGAAATTTACCTTCGTACCCACAATGGGTCCCCAGATATCAATGACATGGGCGACGCTGTTACTGACTCCCTTTTTGAATGAAATATGGGTCTAAGGGATCTCAGGACTTTGAAGATGACAGAAATTGTAACATATCTTCTGATTTGTTAATACTGGATGAAAAAATAGATCCTACGTCACGAGCCAAGGAAGGAGATGAAGATCAAAGCCTAGCTCAATGCAGAAATAAAATTTCCTACATGTGGGGCATGGATGTTATCAAGTCAGTCTCATCAAAAGTTTTTGGCCAACATCGTTTCATTTTCGTGGATGTCGGTTACTTCACTAAGATGGTAAAAGTCGCTTCATGTGCCAATATTACAAAGTCGATAGTTATCAGAACAAAAAAGAAAAAGAAAAAATACAGAAGAAAAATGTCGAAAAGATCATATTTAACCGCACAATGTCAAAAGTTTGCGGTCTGTTCAAAAATCAGGTGCTACATCACAATGCAACAAAGGCAACCAAAAAGAAAAAACAAAAGATCATAAAAAAACCAAGACTTGTAAAGATTGGCATACAGAAGTTACTATTTACCCTCTATGCTCATCAAACATTGGCCAAGACTGTCACCGGATCAACACATTTCTCACTGGTTTCGCCCATTGAAGTCGAAATTCCTTTCTTCGAATCTTATCAGAACTGAAGTTGGATGAGGTAGAATGGATCCAATCCCGATCTGATCAATCAAACTTGTGAGGAAAGGTTAATAGCTATCCGTTACAGTCAGATGATATGGGTTTGCGACAACGAGGTTTATCTTGGAAAATTTCCAAAGGGGACCTGATATTGAAGAAGATCCTTTATATAAAAAAGGATTTCAAAGAAAATGGAGGCCAAACTAGAAAAGACTTTATGAAGTGAAAAAGTCTGTTCTGGAAACATTGACCAAATGGGAGGCAGGGATATGCCCAACCCGGTGAATTCAGTCAAGAAATATCCGTAAAAAAAAGGGAAAAGAAGAAAGAAAGAAAAAAAGAGAGAGAAAGAATGTTGATAAAAAAAAGGATAAAGAATTTTTTTTTTCAATCAAAAAGAAGAAAGAAAAGGAGAGGCCAAGGCGAAAACCCGCAAAGGGCGCATTGAGACCAAAGGGGATTTGAGTTGAAAACTTGAAAAGGGCGGCTCAAATTTGTTCAGAAGAGGGGCATATAGTAGTCTTGCTACACTTGAATTAACAATGAAGAAGTATGCTACGTCTTGGGGCATCAACAAAATACTCCGGATCCCTTAAACGCATATCGAGCTTAAAATGGTCCTCAAGAAGTTGGAACGGAGAAGCTCAGGCTGCGATGTCTAGGGCACCTAGTTTCAATTTTACCCATTTTTAATTTGTTATTTATGTTTCTTTTCAAAATATGTTCACAATAAATTTCCTTTTTGATTGCGATTGCTATCTTTTCTCAGCTTATTTGTTTCAAGCTATGCTCCTAATTAATTTCCTTCTTATCCATGGTTATGATATTTTTCAGGCATTTTGCATTGAAATAACGATTAGTGGACTAATATAATTTTCATAAAATGAGTTTCGCATATTACTCTGGAAACTTCTGAATAATACAAGAACTCGAAATAGGACTATTGTTTTAAAACTCACCAAGTTTAAGGAAGAGTCTAAGTTGAGGCTATCTTATTGGATTTTCTTTTAAAAATAGTTGGTGATACAATCTTGACGAAAGTAGGTAATCATGCATACACATCTGGTTGGGTCACCCGGGGAGTGAACAATAGATGGAAGCTGATACAGATCCTATACCTTTGAATAGTAATGGGATGGATTGAAGAAGAAACAAATCTTATGTTTTAGGAGTCGCAATGGGATGGATGGGAAATGATTCAGATCCTATACCCCTAGATCACAATGAGATGAACCCTGAAGTTACAGTGGGGCAAATTTGTTGAACAAGATATTTATTTTCTCGGGTTTTCTGTCAAGAATACCAGCCGAACAAGATCGTAGCATAAGACATCAGTGATAAAGCCTTAATAAAAAATGAACGATGACACCTTAAACTTTTAAAAAGGGATCATTCTCATGAAATTCTGCATTCATGTAAAACACATTTAGTTAGAAGCATTTGATTCATTCCGATCATTGCATCCTAATCATTGTAAGAAATCATTCTCATGACATTCTGCATTCGTACAAATGTCATCCATAAGGCACATCTATTTAGGGGCATTTGATTCGTTCCAATCATTGCATCCTAATCTTTGTAAAAGGACAATTCTCATGACATTCTGCATCCATGCAAATGTCATCCATAATACATTTAGTTAGGAGCATGAGATTCATTCTGATCATTGCATCCTAACCATTTTGTATAAGCATAAACAACAAAACTGATTTTACAGGACAGGTCCCCTAGAAGACGTTGTCGCAACATTGGTGAATTCGAAGATCCTGCCTTCCTGAGCGAAGCGGATCGAAGATAGCAGATCTGGCAATCCTGAAGTTACAGGAGCAGATCGGAGACATTAGTCCTATCTCCCTGACCAGCAGTTGAATAGTTCGAATATTGTAGATCTTGTCGCCCTAAGTAGTAGTAGACCAAGATCGAACGGCAAATCTTGTCTCCCTAAGCAGTAGTGGAACAGATTTAAGCTACCAACCCTATCTCCCTGACCAGCAGTGGAATAGGTCGAAGATTGTAGATCTTGTAGCCCTAAGCAGTAAGGGACCAAGATCGAACAGCAAATCTGGTCTACCTAAGCAGTAAGGAACAGATTTAAGCCACCAACCCTATCTCCTTGACGAGCAGTTGGAATAGGTCGAAGATTGTAGATCTTGTCACCCTAAGCGGTAGGGAACCAAGATCGAACGACAAATCTGGTCTCCCTAAGCAGTAGTGGAACAGATTTAAGCCACCAGCCCTATCTCCCTGACCAGCAGTGGAATAGGTCGAAGATAGCAGATCTTGCCTTCCTAAGCGAAGCGGATCGAAGATACTAACCTAGTATCTCTAAGTTTGCAGTGGAGTAGACTAAAGATAGCAAATCTCATATCCTCGAAGTTCCAGTGGAGCAGGTTGAAGCCACCAAATCCCTTCTCCCTGAGGTTATTGAGGATCAACCTTTATTTTCGAGAAGTGTCAGTAAGAAGATCAAAGTTACAAATCTCTTCTCTCTGAATTCCTATCACCTCGAAGTCCCAGTCGAGCAGGTCGAAGCTACAAATCCCTTCTCCCTAAGGTTATTGAGGATCAACCTATGTTTTCGAGAAGTTTCAGTAAGAAGATCGAAGTTACAAATCTCTTCTCTCTAAATCCTTATCTCCTTGAAGTTCCAGTGGAAAAGATTGAAGCTACAAATCTCTTCTCCCTGAAATTACATTGGAGCGGATCAAAGTGAAAGTTTCTATGCCCCTGAAGACGCGGTGGGATGAAATGAAGCTACTCGAAGATGAAAAGCACCGAATGAAGTCAAGATTCGACCAGACCGGGCAAATTTGGCCCTTTCAAAGTCTATGCTTTATTCTTGTTACACGACAATGAGCAAAGAGGGGCAGCTGTAGGGCCCAAAATTTGTCCGGGCCCATGCCATAACTAATTAGCCAAACAAAACCAAAAAACAAAAGAAAAATTAAAAAACCCAAAAAATTATTATTAATAAAGTCCAATAACAGTATGTTTTATAGGCCCAATAACAGACTAAACCACTCAACCCAAATGCTAATTACAGCAGACCCAATTAGTGGCCCAAATGCAAACCCAAATACACAGTTACAAGCCCATTAAGCCCAATTATCTTAAAATTTTCTAGAAACCCTAGGGGTTTCCAGAATATTCCAGCACTGCAACAGTCTCCTTTGTACGTGCCTCCATGCGCACCACTGTCCACTCTTCCACGCCAGCGTACAGCCTCCGTACGTGCCACGTCCACGCCTCCATACTACGATGGTCGTACCTGTACTACGACAACAAATAGCAGCAGAGAGTAACAGAGAAAAAAGAAAAATAGTGTATTTTGATTTGATTTTCATTTTTATTTTCAATTTCGGCCTTTAAAAGGATCGAAACCAACCAATATAATTGGGTTCACATTTTTCGAATACGGAATACAGATTACGCATGCAGAATATATCAGAAACAAAAAAGGTTTTCCTTTTTTTCGGTTACATCTTTCTTCTATTATTCATTCTTATTTTTGAATCTATTTTCAAGCACTGTTTTCTTTTATTTTGAAATATTAACAAAAAGAGAGAGAGGAGATACCTTCGCTTGGTTCTGTCCGTGTCCTCTCCGTCGCGATCAGAGTTCGGATAAGGGTGGGACTTCAAGGCCGGTGTGAAAAGGCCTCCATTGGGATCTTCATGTACCACCAAGCGCCTTTATAGTGACGTTTTGGTGGTCAGACGGAAGGGTTTCCTTTAGCTGCGGCGGAGAATAAATACAAAGGGGGGCTAGGGTTTGGTTTGGTTTAGAAACAAAAAGGGATTAAACTGTTCTGATTGTTTTTTTAGGTTTTATTTACTGATTTAAATCATGAGAAACGACGTCGTTTGAAGCTTAATTAAGTGGCTTCAAAACGACGTCGCATAAAGTAGCCCTGATCCAACCCGACCCGAAAACCCCAATCATTTATTTTTAATCAAATTTTATTTTATTTTTAATTTTGCCCTTAACATGTATTCCGTTTTCATTTTGGTCCCCGTTTAAACGCAACGTTTCTAGTCTGGGAATATTTACTAGTTTAATCCCCAATCATTTGCGCGCCAATGCGTTTTAGAATTTTTCGTTTTCTTTTTAATTTATTACTTCTAGCACTCCAATTTTACTCTGTTTTCAATATAGTCCTTTAATTATTTTATTTGATTATTTGTTTATTGTTTTTTATTATCCTTTTTTGAAATTAATACTATATATTTTTATGGATCCAGATATTATTTTTCCATTTTATTTTCATTAAATTTTTTTATATACATATATTCTTTTTATATATACCTATAATTTATATTAAAACTATTTTTATACTATGTATATATCATTGTTTTCATATTATTTTATATATATACATATGTATATATGTTTTTATCTATTTATGTATATAGGTATATTTTTTCTTTAAATCTATTTATTTATTTAATTTATTTCCTTTTATTCCCTATTTTACTATGTATATATTTTATTTATTATATATATATCTGTTGTGTATAATTTACTTCTTCAAAATTATATTTACATATTCTATACATGTTTAGATATTATTATTTTTATATGTACATTATTTTATATTAATTCTTTTATTTATTTACATATATTACTTAAATTGACACGTGTTATTTGCTTATTATTTTTATGCTATATTTAAGTTTAATTCATTTTCACTTAGCTATATTTTTAACTTTCGTTATTTCTTAATTAATAATGTTGGTATTTCCAAAATAAGAGTTGTGAGATTATCGACTTTGTATATGTTGAATTGTATATTCATATTATTATTCTCGTCATCCAATTGTATAAATGTTGTATTCGCATATTATTCTTTCATGTTCGATATTATATTTCTGTTCCTATTGATTCAATAAAAATACATTTTGAGTCAATTGCAAAATTGCTTATTTAAAAAGTTATTTGAAAAACAAGGCAATATTTGTGTGTTTAGAAGTTCGAAAGATTACATCCTAACGTGTTGGGTGTCGATTTTTTTCGTTCAACTAAATAACCAAATACCCATTTAATTATAAGTTTTGAAGATCAAAGATGATCTTGGTGTCAAAGTATAAACGTGTTATATCCTAACGTGCTGGGTATGACATTTTTATTCCTTTGAAACGAGTTAATCTTGAAATTCAATTCAGGGTTACTTAACATTCTTTAAAAATTTTATACCATAAATATTGTCAAGTTTTCGACGCAAGGACATTAATTAATCGATTTGGTACCAATTTTGGGCGTTGCGAGGGTGCTAACCCTTCCTCGCACGTAACCGACTCCCGAACCCGTTTTCTCTAATTACGCAGACCAAAATATTTTAAAGGTGATCCGATCACACCTAAAAAAAAAGATTGGTGGCGACTCCTTATTTTTAAATCGATCCCCATTTTTCCAAACTTAAAATAAAAAAATGGTTTCGACACTTATCTCATGACAAGCATAATACATTCAATACCAAACATCATTCCTTCTCAATTTCACTAATTTATGCTAGCATTTTATCAACACAAAGTTACCATTCAATAATCAATTTCTCAACCCACAAACCGTACCAAAAGATGCATCACATATACCAAGTTCATTCATGTTAAAGCTAGCACATATCTAGCCACATCTCATGGCTACTTACAAACATTAAACATGAACCAAATGACCAGCCTATACATGCCATATTTTAACTAGGTACATCATTCCAAAATACCCCAAAATAGATTTCCGATAGTGTGACTGAGAAGCTGACGATCCTTTGATCCGAGGTAGCTTTACTGACACTGCAAAGCAGAGAAACAAATCACACAGTAAGCTTTATAAAGCTTAGTAAGTTCATAACATAATACATAATACCAACATGGCATCACATAGACTAATGTTTACTACCACAAATATAATACCATTCACAACCAATATGTTCAATAAACTCATCCACACCCACATTCATAGTTTCACCAATCACATAGATTCCGAGCGTACCTTAGCCAACACTTAGTTTTCAAATACTTTTGCTAATCAATAATCACGATTCATTTCGATCCACACTCGTTTCTTCCTTGATTCATTCGCACACTTAGTGCATAATTAATTAGCCAGAGCTTAATTAGCATCGTACACTAAGTACATCCATCCCAAACCGATTTTAAATCGACATCACACACACAGTGCCAACCACCAAGCCGAAGCTTATATTACTCCGCACACACAGTGCTATAATTTCCGATCACATTTTCGAATACGCACACTTAGTGCCATTTAACTCAATCTATCACATAGAATTCATTTTGTAATAATATCAGACCATTTATTTCATAGCATTAAACATAGCTAGATACAGGTATTGAAACACCCCAAACCCGGCTCACGAGCTTTGACCAGATTTGGTATGTTCCTCAAGTAAACCGGTTTCAAAATTCTTTTGTTACTTAGAGAAAAACTTGTGTGACTTAAAAAAAAATATTGTTTGGGTTGGGCTTGAGTTGAAAACAAATTTATCTTATGTTAAAACCCATTTATTTAAGGTGACAAAACATTTAGAGTTAATTTTAAAAGGAATTTACTTAAACTTTAATTGATAAAAATCCATAACATAATAAATAAAAGAAAAATAAAGTAAACCACAATGGCCTTATTATATCAATGATCCCAAAGTAAAACTTAAAATACTTAAAATAAATTGAAAGTCCAAATCATAAATTTCTTGCTATGCATGGCCACCTTTAAGCTCCTGCCGACCCGGTCCATTACTGCTCATCACCTGAAAAATATTCCCCAACGGGGTGAGTCAACAGACTCAATGTGTATACAACACTAAGTCATAATAGAATCAGGCATACAAATGATACACATTCAAATCATAGAATACAATTAATGATGCATTCCCAAACCCAAACCTAATTGTCCATCCGCTACACACCCCCGTACCTGCCAAACACACCGTGGGGACTACTAAGTCGACCCTCCTTCCGCTACACACCAATTTGCGGGCTTAAGGCCCTTTCTGAGTTTCCTCGAAATTACTTACTAACAGTCGTACAATCCTTCTCACCGCACTATGCTTACGTTGCACACTCTGATCTTAATAGAACCATCATACTTCCTAGGCACAATCTCTAGGTTCACGTCCCCTAGAACTCATTTCTAACGTTGCGATTTAATCTGATTACAAAGTTTTATGCATTAGTTCTTGTTTCACTGATTATTCGCGAAGAAGTTTTATGAGAAGAATTTTAGGAGTGGTTCTTTCGTATTCATACATGCACACAGTCTTCACATCCATACATTCATCAATCAATTATGAACTTTCGTTCATTCAGAGAAACGTTGTAGTTTTCATTGTTGTTGTTTTCTCACTACCTAGGGGTATTTTCATAATTTTCCCTAGAGGGGTATTTTCGTAATTTGCCACAATAAGGTTCCTTGTGGATTTTTTCAATAAGGGTATTTTTGTAATTTTGCATTCCCGGGGTATTTTGGAAAATTTTTGAAGTCTGGGGGTATTTCGGTAATTTTGGACCTTGGGGGTATTTTGGTAATAAACTAGAGTAAATTTGTAAAGCTTAATAAATCAAGGGTATTTTCAAAATTTGCAAAACTTGAGGGTTCTTTTTGAGAATTTGTTTCCAAATCGGTGATGTTGCAAAATTTTTGAAATTCAGGGTCATTTTGGTAATTTTATAAGTCAGGGGCAATTTTGTAATTTTCCAAAATCAAGGTATTTTGATATTTTGCAAATAAGGGTTTTTTTTTTGAATTTATAAAATAGTGAAATTTTGGAAAAACTGTTGGGTAATTGGACCTTTTATATACCAAGGGCATTTTTGTAATTTTACCACTAGGGGCATTTTAGTAATTTTGTAAACTAGAAGTTTTTGGAAAATTTTCGAAAATAACAATTTTCTCAGTTCAAAAGAGTGATTTGTTGAAATATTTTTTTTTTTTAAAAAAAAAACTAGGGTTTCCATAAAAACACGGCTAGTTCCCTTTCGGGTTTTAGTTAGAGGTTTAGCCTATGAATAAGTCCTCTTGGTTAGGGTGAACCGAAGCTACGCACCAGGTAGGATTCGAGTGGAGAGGAGGTGAGTCACGCGGACTGCTTAAATACCAAGCTCCCACCGAATACCAATCCTAGACATACGCACAATGGTTGCCACACCCTAACTCGGCGACTTAGCCACAGGTTTGTTCAATTAAGCATTTAAAATCTTATGTAACTGTTGGGGTAAGCTAGTCTTAGAGTTCAAGTACCTATCATACTATCTACGTTCCATTCCATTTCTACCCTTCTACAAATCACAATATAAATCACACAAAGGATAGGGGTACTTACCTGGTGGACTTCGGGTCGGAGACTTAGGTGCCATGCCAGAAAACCTGCTTACTTCCAAAAATATTTTCATAAAACTCATTTGGGCTCGATTTGAAATCATTTTGGGCCTTAAACCCCAGGCCGAGAGTTTAAAACTGGGCTCTGATACCAAACTGAAACACCCCAAACCCGGCCCACGAGCTTTGACCAGATTTGGTATGTTCCTCAAGTAAATCGGTTTCAAAATTCTTTTGTTACTTAGAGAAAAACTTGTGTGACTTAAAAAAAAAAAATATTGTTTGGGTTGGGCTTGAGTTGAAAACAAATTTATCTTATGTTAAAACCCATTTATTTAAGGTGACAAAACATTTAGAGTTACTTTTAAAAGGAATTTACTTTAACTTTAATTGATAAAAATCCATAAACATAATAAATAAAAGAAAAATAAAGTAAACCACAATGGCCTTATTATATCAATGATCCCAAAGTAAAACTTAAAATACTTAAAATAAATTGAAAGTCCAAATCATAAATTTCTTGCTATGCATGGCCACCTTTAAGCTCCTGCCGACCCGGTCCATTACTGCTCATCACATGAAAAATATTCCCCAACGGGGTGAGTCAACAGACTCAATGTGTACACAACACTAAGTCATAATAAAATCAGGCATACAAATGATACACATTCAAATCATAGAATACAATTAATGATGCATTCCCAAACCCAAACCTAATTGTCCATCCGCTACACACCCCCGTACCTACCAAACACACCGTGGGGACTACTAAGTCGACCCTCCTTCCGCTACACACCAATTTGCGGGCTTAAGGCTCCGCATCTGTGGTTTTAGGAAACCACTTTTCAGATTACTGTGGTCTTAGATCACCACTTTTCAGATTACTGTGGTCGTAAGTCACCACTTTTCAGATTACTGTGGTCTTAAATCACCACTTTTCACTTCCCCTTTCAATATACAACCATATGTCCCATAAACATTAATATGCATAATATACCATAGTTCACATTCTTATCATATTCTCATGTTATGAATAACATATTTCATATTCCTAGTAGAAGTAGGAAACGTACCTGAGTACTTAGTACCTTAACATGGTACCTTAGCCATGCTCATATTTTCATTAACATATATTTTAATACATGCAACCATAATTCATATTACAAAGTAGTGTGGAGTACACACATTCTTAATAATACATTTAATTTAAACATAGCCATGAACCTATCAAAACTTAGGGTAAGGTACACACATTCTTATACATTCATATATTAAATATTTGCCATATAACATATTAAAAGTTAGTGTGGGGTACACACATTCTTAATAATACATTTAATTTAAACATAGCCATGAACCTATCAAAACTTAGGGTAGGGTACACACCTGATTTGCTTAACGAATTCCTTGAAATCCCGAAATCTGATCTACTGCCTTAGATCTTAAATTCCTACATTTGATTAATCACTTACTACTTTAATAAAAAGCCATTCGGCCATAAATCCAAATTCTAGTAGGATTAGTATTCTTAAAACTTACCTTGAAATTCTCAAATCCCGAAATCCTTGTATCCCTCTGTCGAAATCCCTATAACTTCATGTTAGATCAATTTCTAACATTTATTCACAACAAATAACCCTTAGCCGTATGTTAAATATGACTTACCTTAGATTCTTAAATCCCGAAATTCACCGAATAACTAGGGAACACGCGGCTTATGGTATACCTTCGGGAAAAGAACTTCTCCTTCCTTGTAGTCGACACTTAGTAAATCCCGAAAGATCTCCTTACTTTAGGAATCGACAATCCTTGCTTGAGCCTTTAACAATATTCGGCTATGGCCTTGATGTGGATTAAAATTTCGGCTTCTTGATGAACAGTAGAGGATTTTTGGTTTTTCAAAGAAAGAAGAGGAAGATATAAAACTTAGGAAAATTCGGCAAGACTAGGGGGATTCTGCTTTCGGCTTTGTGAAGAATTGAAAAGAGAAAGAAGAACAATGACAGAGAGAATTCGGCAGAGAGGAGAATTTGCTTAAGAAATTCGGCAAAGGAAAAGTGAATGAATGAATGGCCTCTCTTTTCCTTTTATAGCTAAATTTACTAGGCTAGAGTCCCTTATTTGGCCATCACTCTTCTTTATTTGATAGCTTTATCTCTTTAATTTAAAATAATTAAAGAAATATCCTTTATTATCTCTTATCTTTTAATAAAAATAATACTAATAATAATCCTCTTTTATCTCTTCCTTATCTATCAAAATAAAAGAAATAAATCCATATTTATCCATCTATTATCTCTTCAAAAAATAATCCAATAAAAATCCTTTATTATCACCTTATTAATCACATATTTCTGAAAATAAAACACCTCCTTTTCTAGAAGCATGTGCCGTCCACCTCAGCCTTTTGGAAGCCAAAATAAAACCTTATTTATTTGCTTCCCAAGTGACTCGAACCCAGGCCCATTCCTCTTGCACATGGCGCCATTTCCATAGGCCCTAAGTGACACCTTCAGGCCACTTTTCCAAGCCTGTTTGGGTGTCAAATCTTACCAACTTTTTCTTTTAAGGCCTCCTTGCCCTAATTTCCTATTTTAAACTTTAAAATTCGACATTTCTAGGTCATTTCTAAGTTTCCTAAAATTTTCGATCGGCTCTGTATACTTGCCATTTTCTTACATTTCCAAGTTTCCAGAAATGTTCACTTTCCATTTTTGAACCATTTCCTTACATTTCCAGGTTTCCAAAAATGTTCATTTCCAATTTATTTTCATACATTTCTGAGTTTCCAAAAATATCAATAATTTATTCATAATACTTAAAACTTGTCATTTCATACAATTAAACCGAAAATGCATAGGCCCTTTCCAGGATGTTACAGGTCTTATGTCCGAACTTACCTCGGATGTCAAAAAACCGAAATGGTCGATTAATCGAGCACTTTCTCTTTGCCTCGATCTCGATCCGAACCTCTCCTTTCTTGGTCTATACATATTCAAATTCAATCCATTTAATCACTATTTCATTCAATTTAATCCAAACACACATATTTAGGGCATTTTACACATTAGCCCTCACATTTTCACATTTAAACACTTTAGTCCCTATTTCACAAAATCATCAAATACACAAAATTCCAATATACATGTGCTTGGCCGAATTCTCCCTATGCTTATACAAGCCCACACATTTCATTTATTTCACATTTTAGCCCTAATTAGCTAAATTCACCAAAAATTCAAAAACAACACATGTTAATCCAACACCAAGTTCACATATTAACTACCAACTAGCACATAGCTCAAATGTTCATCAATGGCTCATCACAAAAACATCATCAATTCACAAAATTTCAACATGGGTTAGCTAGAGCACAAAGAAACAATTATGAAAACGTATACTGAACATAAAACACTTACTAATTGAAGCTTAAAGTGGTCGAATGTTTCAAAGCCTTAAACCCTTTATTTTCTTTCTTTTGCAAACGGTGGAAGAAGATGAACACACCCACTTACTCTTGATTTTTGTTTTATTATAACATATATATTATTATTATGCCATTTACTAAATTAACCTTTTAATCAATAAATAAAACATTTAAACATCAAGGTCACACTTGTCCACTGCCATCCACTATCATACTTATGGCATAATTGCCTCATAAGGCCTCCACCTTTAAAAGCCAATAACAATTAAGCACTTATAAATCAGCACATAGCTTTTACTCTTTATGCAATTTAGTCCTTTCTCTTAATTCGACACATAAACGATTAAATTATCACACAGAATTTTCACACAAAAATAATATTAAAATATTTTTTTACGACCTCGGGTTTGTGGTCTCAAACCACTGTTCCGACTAGGGTCTAAACCGGGATGTTACATACTCATACTTACTCTTATCCATCACATATCACATTGTGGTTTCATAATTTTTATTTTACTCATGGTACATGTATCACTTCATCACATAATTTAGCACTTGTGCTAACTTGAACATAAACTTAAATCATTATCATTCTTATATAACTTAGCTCTTTATCATCTTTACATACTTAGCTCTTTTGCCCGTTGATCTACTCGAAATACCAGAGGATACTCAATCTCATCATACATGTATCACAATGCCAGTGCCATATCCCAGATATGGTCTTACATGGGATCACCTCTTGATGCTGATGCCATATCCCAAATATGATTTTATACGGGATTCCTTAATTCGATGTTGATGTAATGTCCCAGACATGGTCTTATACGAGATCTTCCTTTGGTACCGAAGCCATGCCCTAGACATGGTCTTACACGAGACCTTCCTTATTCAGTGCTGATGCCATGTCCCAGACATGGTCTTATACGGGACCATCCTTATCTCATGTTGTGACATAGGTATCCTCGTTATTTCGAAACCTCATCCAGGACTTCAACTTAGCATATTCTCATCATTTTCTCAACAAGACATCATTAATCAACTTCATGGAAATATTATGCATTTCTCATAATAATAATTAATTTAAACATAATAACATATGTAGCCTTAATTTCATACAAACTTACCTCGATACTCAAAATGTGTGAGGATGTTCGATTTAGTCTAACACTTTGTTCTAGCCTCAGTTTCGGTCCGGGCTTCGTGTTTCTTGATCTATAATAACAATCTCACTTGTTTAATACTCACATTGACTAAATTGACTCATGAATCATACTTTGGTAAAATTAAAATTTTGCCCCTAGACTTTCTCATAATTTCACTTTTGCCCCTGGGCTCGTAAAATGATTTTTATTCAACTTTCTTGTACTTTAAGCCTAGCCAAATTATTTTCTTAACTACAACAGCCTCAATTTCCACTATTTCACTCATGTATGACCATTTTTATAACTTCTACAATTTGGTCTTTTTATGCTTTTTTCATGAAAATCACTTGGAAAAAAACGTTTATCATACATCAAACTTTCATATTCTTCCATAAAACATCAAAATACATGCATGTCATACATGGGTAAATTTTTTAACATGAACCCTAGCTCAAAATATAGCTAGAAATAGCTAAATCAAGTTACGAGGATCTCAAAAATACGAAGAACATTAAAAACGGGGCTGGGGTACACTTACTATCAAGCTTGCAAGTTGAAGAAACCCTAGGTATGGAGAGCTTAGAATTTTCGGCCCTAGCTTGAAAAAGATGATCAAATTTTGCTTCATTTTTCCCTTTTTAATCTTTTATTAACGAAATGACTAAAATGCCCTTAAGTCCCTTTCTTGAGATTTTTCCTTCCCATGTCTATTTTTGTCCATCTTAACCTATAATGGTCTAATTGCTAAATAAGGACCTCTAATAATTTTTATGATGCTAATTCATACTTAAATCTTCTAGAATCTCATATTTTCTAATCTTTGCAATTTAGTCCTAATGGACAAATTGTTCAGTAATTAATAAAATTTCTTCATGAAATTTTCACACAATCATGCAAACACCTCATAAGCCTCACAAAAATCATAAAACATATATTTCTACTTTGGATTTGTGGTCTCAACCACTATTTCGACTAGGCCCTAAGTCAGGTTGTTACAATTCTCCCCCCTTAGCGATTTTCGTCCCCGAAAATCTTACCGGTAAAAAGGTTTGGGTACTAATGTCTCATCGCCTTATCGGGCTCCCATGTAGCCTCTTCTACCCCATGTCTTCGCCATGGTACTTTCACAAGGGCTATACTTTTATTCCTTAACTTTTTGACTTCTCGTGCTAGAATCCTAACCGGTTCTTCACCATAAGTCATGTCGGGTTGAATTTCAACCTCTGTCGATGTAATCACATGCGAAGGATCTGATCTGTAACGACGTAACATAGACACGTGAAACACATCATGAATTTGTTCCAATTCAGACGGCAAAGCCAATCGATAGTGTAACACCCCAAACCAGGCCTAGACGTTATGGCCGAATCTGACGTGTCACATTAAAGTGTTTTTCGAAAACCATGTTTTCGTTGAAAACCCTTCTTGAAATTTTAAACTTCTTGCCATCTAAAACTTGTACAAAACCTCAGTTTGCATTTGTTTATTTTCAATTGTGGTTTATTAAAAAGTTATTCCCTTTTAAAATGTTATTCCCTTTTAAAACGTTATTACCTTTAAAACCTTATTTGTTGCAGACGCTTAATTTAAAACAAAAGATTTACGAAAACGTGATATTCAAAAATTGAGTTGCAGAAACATAGTGTTTGAAAATGTTATTGTTTTGGAAAACCGTTTTCTACTTCTAGCGGATATAAATCACAATCAATAAAATCCCAAATTTAAAATCCAGAAATTATAGAGGCCTTATTACAACCCGAATCAAAATCAAAGTGCTTAAGTAAATGAGCAAAACAGAATAAAACATTTGCAGTTGTGTGGCCCTCTCCGAGTCCCTCGCAGCTCCGAACCGTCTAACATTGGGGACTACCTGAAAGGTTAAAAATGGGGTGAGTTTACGAAAAACTCAGTGTGTAATCCCCTTATTAAAGAAACAGTCAGTATACAGCAATAGAATCAGTCTGGGCCTGAGCCCTTTAACAGTAATAGTACAGTTCAATTCAGAGAATATATGGGCTAAAGCCCAAAACAATATCATTTGGGTCACAGCCCATAATAGAATTAGTTGGGCCTAGCCCATCACAGTAACAGCCTCAGTATGAACGATGCATGATGCATGCAAACCCATCCAACCCTGCACTTGCTTCCGTCCAACCCTGCACTACCTGTGGGGAATAAATCACCCACGCCATCCCTACACTTACAGTGTAAGCACTGGTTGCAGCACTAACCAAAATCGCAACAAAGCTGCTAGTATATTTGCGGCTTTAAGCCTTCAGTAACAGTCTCATAACTGGCACATAGCCATCTATAACTGTAATAAGACCGGCACATAGCCATCAGCTACGGTAACATAACCGGCACATAGCCATGGGTAAGTATGATTGACACAAAGTCATCAATAATTACAATCGGCACACAGCCATGGATAAATATGATCGACACAAAGTGTAACACCCCAGACCCGGCCTAAAAGTTAGGCCCGAATTCGGTGTGTCACATCAAATGCATAATTCAAACAATTTTGCTAATTAAAAATTTAAGGCCCAAAAGCCCAAAATCCTTGAGTCTTGTTAAGTAATAAAAAAACCCATTTTATAATTTTAAGTACTTCGGGAACCAAGTTTAAATGTAAGAAATTTACTCAGGTTTAATAATTACGTAAACAGTTGAAACAACAAAACCTAAAGTCTACAGTCAAAACGGAGTACAATGCCTTATTGCATCCAACGAAAATAAGCAATTAAAACTATATCTTTTGAAACAAATAAATAAAAATTTAAACATCTTGTAGTGCGGCCATCTCCGAGTCCTCTCCCACGTCGAGCCATTTACTGAGGATCACCTGAAACATTAAATAAAGGGTGTGAGTTTCGAAACTCAGTGTGTACAACCCTTGGCATTCAATTCAATATATATTTCTCACATTGGCCTGAGCCCTATCAAAATTGGCAGTCTTGGGCCCTGGCCCACAATGGCCTCATATCATATCATATCATATCATATGCAAAACAAGGCAATGCAAAACCCTCCCCAAAAATCCATCCGTTACACACCATTTCCCTTACAACCCTACACACCTGTGGGGATTTCTAAATCGACCCACCCATCCTCTACACACCAAAGGTAGCACCCACAGCGGCACTACTCAACGTTGCAGCAAACCTGCTAATCATAAAGCCGCCGATGGATCCATGGTCGTCAAGCGACTATGCGATCCTCAAATCTTCCTCCGTACCATAATTCCCACCCGTATGCATCCTAATCAGAATATCATATGAATGCAACATGCACATGAATAGCCTTCACAAAACTCATACTCATCACATATAGGTATTTTTGTCATTTCACAACCCAAGGATATTTCTATAAATCTACTCTATAGGGGATTTAGGTAACTTTGCAAAACGGAGGTACTTCGGAAATTTTGTAACTCAGGGATGTCTTGGTATTTATGCAAACCAAGGGTATTCTAGTAATTTCACAATTCGGGGCTATTTTAGTGATTTTACAAATCTAAAGATGTTTTGGTAATTTTCAAATCAGGGGTATTTTAGTAATTTTACAAATCTAGGGGTATTTGATCCCTCTCGGGTCTTAGTTATGAACTTTGGCCCATTAACAAGTCCTTGCGGCTAAAGTGAACAGACACTATGCACCAGGTAGGATTCTAGAGAAAAGGAGGTGGGCCGCTAGGGCCGCTTATGTACCAAGCTCTCCCTAGATCCAATCCTAGACATGCACATGCCCGTTACCACACTCTAACCTAGCGACTTGTCCACAGACATGTTTAATTATTAGAAAGTCTTATGCGGTTTAAGAGTTGTTCAGTACTAAGCCTAAAGACCATAAAATCCTAGCATTCTAGTCTACGTCCCCATAAAGCCCATCAACCTATTTCACGTTCATATAACCCATAATGGCCACATCACATTCTTATGGCCCACTAGGCCCAAATCTCAGTCATATGACCCATTAGGCCCAATACAAATCCAGATCATGTGACATGCATGCCTATGCCAACTCATATAATCAAATTAATCCATTTCATCAAACTTAGCCTCAGGGCCCACCGGGCCCATTTAGCCACTTTCAGCCTTTCGGCATTCCCGATTTCTTGTGTGCATAGATTTGTACACACCTGGTTACAACGCGTGCCATAAACCCCTTAATCACGAACCTACAATAGTCACCACTTAACGATTAATCTTTGCTTAATACACACTTTATGAAAAACAAAAACCTCACCGTAACCTTACCATGTGCCACAAGTTCTAGTAGCCCTTCCTAGCTACTATTCGCGAATATCCCTAGATCTGTACCCAAACATATATCATCAAAATCGAGTGACTCATTTTTCACATGAGTCACCCCTATAAGCCATACCTACATTCAACCATCCATTAATCTATAACTGAGACGAGTACACTTACCACTTTGCTAATGATCCTCACCACGCTTGCGATCTCTAAACCCTACCTTTGTTAATACCAGGTTAACGACGATGAGAAGTTAGATAGCCCTTCGACTTTTACCGAATATACTAAAGGAAAAATTGACTAAGTACTTACCCAAGGAGTAATCGGCCGAGGAAGCTTTCGGCTTTTGAGACTAGTATGGTGACAGGGACAATTCGGCACCAATAGGAAGAGGAAGAGAAGAGGTGATTCGGCTAGAACCAAAGGTGAACCAAAAAGGGAATTTGAGAAGAGAGGGTATGGAGGATTCGACTTCTAAACACTTAGAGAGAAAAAGGGTGTTTGGGCAGCTCACAAGTGAAGTATTCGGCTAGAGGGAAAAATAAAATTTCGGCATTACCCTAGGAACCTAATTCGGCACCTGTATATATAGCCCCTAACCGAAAGTTCCTTTCCCCCAGAGTCCAAATCGGCACCAATACATCCACCCTCCAATCCCTATCTTTTCTCCCTTATCTTTACCTTAAATTTCTCTCCTGAACACTCCCTTCCAGAGTCCCCTCCAATGCCACCATCTTTTGTCCAGGTGCAAAAATAAAACTCCTTAATTTACCGCTATTAGGCCTCGAACCTTGGACCTCATTAACTGACAAACATGCCACCTTATAGCTCCCTAAGTGCGCCACTTGCCATTGGACCACAAGCCCATTTGTGTCCTATTTTCTCTTAATTCGCTTAAGAGGCCTAATGCCTGAGACTAGGGTCCACTAAAGCAAGAAAAATAAATTTTTCCCTAAGGTCTTCCCTATCTCTAAGTCTTCAAATAATCCTTATGATACCTTAAAGTTAATATTCCAGAAGCGAGACGTAAAACGAGGGTCTTTATTAGATATAATAGAAACTGAAACTCCATGCAACCTCACAATCCCTGCCATATACAACCTTGCCAATTTCTGTAATGAGTAGTTGGTGCGGACCGGTATAAAATGGGTAGACTTAGTTAATCGATCCACAATAACCCACACAGATTCCTTCTTAGCAGGAGTCAAGGGTAGGCCACTAACGAAATCTATAGTAACCCACTCCCACTTCCATAGTGGAATCTTAATCGACTGAATTAATCCTGATGCCAATTGGTGCTCTACTTTCACTTGTTGACATACCAAACATTTGCTCACAAACTCCGTAACCTCGCGTTTCAATCCTGACCACCAATAAAGCTCTCGTAAATCTCGGTACATCTTGTTACCTCCGGGGTGCATAGCATAGGAACTACTATGCGCTTCCAATAGTATAGACTTCCATAGCTCTTCGTCTCTTGGCACACAAATCCTACCACGGAAACACAACAACCCGTCACTATTTATCCCAAAATCTGACGTTTCCCCCTTCTCAATTTGCTTGAACTGAAAATTCAAAGTCTCATCCAACGACTGTTTCTCCTTAATGTGCTCAACCCACAGTGGCTTTACTTGCAACTCGGCTAACAAACTCCCGTCGTCATACAAACTCAACCGAGCAAACATTACCCTCAAGTCCAACTTAGACCTACGGCTTAGCGCATCAGCCACCATATTAGCCTTACCCGGGTGATATTCGATCGTGCAATCATAATCCTTTAACAGCTCAATCTATCTGCGCTGCCTCAAGTTCAACTCCTTCTGAGTTAAAAGGTACTTCAGACTCTTATGATCAGTGTAGATGGTGAACTTCTCTCCATGCAAATAGTACCTTCAAATCGTGGGTTGTGTAATTTCTTTCATGAGTCTTAAGTTGGCGTGACGCATACCCAACCACCTTCCCTTCCTACATCAAAACACAGTCCAAGCCCACGTGTGACGCATCGCTATACATCGTAAACTCTTTCCCATGCTCCGGCTGAATCAGAACAGGAGCCTCTATTAAAACCTTCTTAAGCTTCTCGAAACTTTCCTGCTGTTTATCCGTCCAGACAAACGACACCCCCTTCCGTAGCAACTTTGTCAAAGGTGTCGCGATTAGGGAAAACCCTTCAACAAACCGCCTATAGTACCCTGCCAGGCCTAGAAAACTCCAAATTTCTGACACCATCTTAGGTCGTTTCCAATCCAATACTGCTTCCACCTTTCGGGGGTCAACTCTAATTCCCTCTGCGGAAACCAAATGCCCTAAAAAAGTGACTTCCCTTAGCCAGAATTCGCACTTGCTAAACTTAGCATAGAGTTGTTTCTCCCTTAGAATCTATAACACAATTCTTAAGTGTGCCTTATGATCACCCTCCATTCTCGAGTATACTAAGATGCCATCTATGAAAACTACTACGAACTGGTCTAGATACGGTTGAAAAACTCGGTTCATGAGATCCATAAAAGCAGCAGGTGCGTTTGTTAGCCCAAAAGGCATCACCAAAAACTTATAATGTCCATAACGAGTTCTGAAACCTGTCTTATACACATCTATTTCCTTAACCCTCAGTTGATGGTACCCTGAATGCAAGTCAATCTTCGAGAAAACTGAGGCTCCCCTAAGTTGATCGAAAAGGTCATCTATCCTAGGCAGGGGGTACTTATTCTTAATGGTTAACTTGTTCAATTACCTATAATCGATGCACATCCTCATGGACCCATCCTTATTCTTCACGAATAATACCAGTGCTCCCCATGGAGACATACTTGGTCTAATAAATTTGTGAACCAATAACTCCTGCATCTGGGCCTTCAACTCCATCAGCATCTTCGGTGCCATCCTATAGGGTGCAGTGGACACTGGCGCCGTCCCCGGTAACAACCCTATTCCAAACTCTACCTCTCTACTGGGAGGTAACCTCGGCAATTCCTCTGAAAAAACATCAGGGAATTCTTTTACTGTTTTCAGATCCTTGTCAGTAATACTTTCAGATTCCAAATCACTAATATAATCTAAATAAGCTTCACAGCCTTTCCTCACCAATCTTTCTGCCTTTAAAGCTGAAATCACATTCGATAAGTAATCACGTCGTTCCCCGATCACTGCCACTTCACGGCCTTCCACAGTTCTTAACACCATCTGCTTCATGGCACAATCTAGAGTTGCTTGGTGCATCGTCAACCAATCCATGCCTAAGATGAGGTCGAACTCACCAAACTGCATTTCCATCAAGTTTGCTAGGAAAATAACTCCCTGAACTACTAACGATACATTCCTAAACAACTTACTAGCTTTCACTGATTGCCGTAAAGGACTTAACACAATCATTTCATTCTCAACGATTTCAAATTCAACCCCATACAGTTTCAGTCCTATTGCATGCAATGTACGAATGTGTCAACCCCACATCAATTAGCGCAATATAAGGTAGCTCATAAATAAGGCACGTACCAGTTATCACATCTGGTACATCATCTTTCTCTCTGCGACGAGCAGTATAAACCAACGCTAGTTGTCTCGCCTCTGCCTGACCTGCACCTCTGCTCGGTGCTCCACGTCCTCGTCTTGCGCCATTGCCACGGCTTGACCATGGCCCCTTGGTGGTTGTTGACCACCCCTCTGAGGCTGAAAATTACCTCTACCACCGGCTCGCTTCTGATCTAGCCTTCTCGGGCACTCCCTAACCCTATGCTCCATAGATCCACAGCCCAAACATGTTCCCCTCCTCCTCCAACATTCGCCCAGATGCCTTTTTCCACACCTAACACAAAGTGGTATTCCGTTATTAGCAGTAGCAACAGGGGCCACAGCTCTAACCGGCCCATTCCCTCTGGCCCTCCTAATGGCCTCTTTCGGCTCCCATAGGTTCCATATTCCGCTTGTTCTTGGCCTTATCTTTCTCTCGGTTGCGGCGCTCCATGCTCTTTACCTCCTCTGTTGTCTTTGCTTTCTCCACCAAAATCGCAAAATCCCGCTCCCTTTGTGGAGCTATAAGTACCCTAAGGTTATCCCTTAGTCCATCCTCGAACCGTACGCATCTTTCATACTCTGTTGCGACTATCCCCTTGGCATATCGACTAAGGCGCAGAAACTCAGCCTCGTACACTGCTATTGGCTTATCTCCCTGAGTCAGACTCAAAAACTCCTTCCTTCGGGAATCCACATAGGCCACTCCAATGTATTTCCCTTGGAATGCCAATTTGAAGAACTCCCAAGTGATCTGCTCAGGTTGGTTGCTCTCCTTTACGGCCAACCACCACTAATAGGCTTCCTCCCTAAGTAAGGATATCTCCCATTTTAACTTTTTTTCAGCCGTGCAATTCATGTTGTCCATTATTCTCTCCGCCGCTTCCAACCAATACTCCGCCATACTCGGGGCCACCCCCACTACTCCTTTGAGAATCTCTGCCTCATTAGCTGAGAGTCGCTCCACGATCGACCCACGACTCCCCGTACCATTATTGGGCCCAACGACCCTTTCTAAAATCCTTAGCATGGCTTGCGATACTGCATCTTTTGTAGCAGCCGCCCATTCATATGGTCCCGTTTTAGCTACGGGTGAGGCCAGAGCCTCTCCTACTCCAACCTTGGGTATATGGCCCGATGCCGACGACCCAACCCTAACACTTCCACGGCTTCTACCGCTACCTCTTGTACCTCTTCTAGCGCTCATCATTGCGTATTTCTGGATTAAAGTTTTTATGAAATTAGTTCATAATTCCACTGTTTAAAGCGCATGTCTTATGTAAGTAACAATGTTAAAAGTTGTTTCGCGATACCGAATCCACTACAGGCTTAAGATTCCTACGGGCTTTAGTCTTTAAAAATCTATTTTTAAGTAGCCCATTATCTATATAGTTCAGTAATTTAAACAAATGTAAGTTTACTTGGCTCGACGTCGAGGGCTCGGTGAACCACACTTCCAAAATCCTGCAAAAACTTTTTTTTAAAACCCAAAATATAAGGCCCATTTCACAACCCGAGCTTTGCAACCGGGCTCTAATACCACTAAATGTAACACCCCAAACCTGGTCTAGAAGTTAGGCCCAAATCTGGCCTGTCACATGAAAGGCATAATTCAAACGATTTTGCTAATTAAAAATTTAAGGCCCAAGCCTAAGATCCTTGAGTCTTGTTAAGTAATAAAAAAAACCCATTTTATAATTTTAAGTACTTCGAAAACCAAGTTTAAATGTAAGAAATTTACTAAGGTTTAATAATTATGTAAACAACTGAAACAACAAAACCCAAAGTCTAAAGTCAAAACGGAGTACAAGGACTTATTACATATAACAAAAATAAGCAATTAAAACTATGTCTTTTGAAACAAATAAATGAAAATTTAAACATCTTGTAGTGCGGCCATCTCCGAGTCCTCTCCCACGTCGAGCCATTTACTAAGGATCACCTGAAACATTAAATAAAGGGTGTGAGTTTTGAAACTCAGTGTATACAACCCTTGCCATTCAATTCAATATATAATTATCACATTAGCCTGAGCCCTATCAAAATTGGCGGCCTTGGGCCCTGGCTCACAATGACCTATATCATATCATATGCAAAACAAGGCAATGCAAAACCCTCCCCAAGAATCCATCCGCTACACACCATTTCCCTTCCAACCCTACACACCTGTGGGGATTTCTAAATCGACCCACCCATCCTCTACACACCAAAAGTAGCACCCACAGCAGCACTACTCAACGTTGCAGTAAGGTGCTAATCATATAAAGGGGCTTAAAGCCATCGATGGATCCATGGTCATCAAGCGACTA
The DNA here is from genome assembly GCA_005393395.2 of Gossypium australe. Classification (NCBI taxonomy): domain Eukaryota; kingdom Viridiplantae; phylum Streptophyta; class Magnoliopsida; order Malvales; family Malvaceae; genus Gossypium; species Gossypium australe. The sequence goes on along the minus strand of CM016615.1, from coordinate 51,394,469 downwards.
TGCAATTCTCAAATCTTCCTCTGTACCATAATTCTTACCCATATGCATCCTAATCAGAATATCACATGAATGCAACATGCACATGAGTAGCCTCCACAAAACTCATATTCATCACATAGAGGTATCTTTGTCATTTCACAACCCAAGGATATTTTCGTAAATCTACTCTATAGGGGATTTAGGTACTTTTGCAAAACGGAGGTACTTTGGAAATTTTGTAAAACAGGGCTATTTTCGTAATCTGCAAACCAAGGGTATTCTGGTAATTTCACAATTCGGGGCTATTTTAGTGATTTTACAAATCTAAGGATGTTTTGGTAATTTTCAAATCAGGGGTAGTTTAGTAATTTTAGAAATCTAGGGGTATTTGGTCCCTCTCAAGTTTTAGTTATGGACTTTGGCCCATTAACAAGTCCTTACGGCTAAAGTGAACAAACACTATGCGCCAGGTAAGATTCTAGAGAAGAGGAGGTGGACCGCTAGGCCGCTTAAGTACCAAGCTCTCCCTAGATCCAATCCTAGACATGCACAAGCTCGTTACCACACTCTAATCGAGCGACTTGTCCACAGACATGTTTAATTATTAGAAAGTCTTATGCGGTTTAAGAGTTGTTCAGTACTAAGCCTAAAGTCCATAAAACCCTTATAACACCCCAAACCCAGTCAATACGCTACGACCGAATTCGAAATGTTACAGAGAAAGTAGGTTTTGAAAACTTTGGAAACGTCGCGATTTGAAGAAAATTTCCTAGTTGTAGTAATTCCAGGTTTAAGGGCTATTAAGAATCTAGTTAAGTTAGAACTTATTAAACTCTTGATAAGGGTGACTAGATGATAAAAACCGATAGGTCTGTTTGTTTTTTTCCTTTCTTTAAGAAGAAACCAAAATTTAGTAGATTTTGTAAAATGACATTTGGAAAACAATGTTGGGGTGTGCGATCTTCTGAAAATAGGTTTAGCAATGTTTGAGGGAAATACCAAGTTAAATTATTCACGGCTTATATTACATTTTTTAACCTTTTTGGAAAACCTTTATTTACGTTTTAAGAAAACTCATTTTCCTTATGAATCTTTGCATGTTAAAAATCAGCGTATGACAAAACCCATAACTAGAATAAAATTTAAAGCGGCCTTATTACAACTTAAAATCCCCAAATAGAAATAAAGTTCAAATTTATTGAAGATACTGCAATGTATGGTCACCTCGAATCTGTTCCGGCCCCTGATTCGCCATCTACTGATTACCTGCAAAATTAAAAAAGGGTGAGTCACCAAGACTCAGTGTGTACATCCCCATGTAGCGCAAATTGGGCCTTAGCCCACACAGTACAGCACATGACATATGTATGCTATGCAGCCCATCCCAGATTAGCTCTCCATCCAAACTCTCGTGGCATTATGCCACTATGGTTCATAACCACCATGGTCCTAGACTACTCGTGACCGTAGTCACTCGTGACAGAGTCACTGTAATATAACCGTGGGGCCAACCCACCGTGGTCATAGACCACCGTGACGATCTCTAGCAAATGCATATATGGGGCCAACCCGCTATGGTCATAGACCACCGAGATAAGTCACTGTTACAAGCAATCGTGGTATTAACCACCGTGGTACTTAGACCACTCGTGACCATAGCCACTCGTGACATTAGTCACTTTTCTCCCTCCTCATTTCAACCATTCCCGAGCCCATGCTCTTTCATGTCATGCACATTATGTATGCAACTTATTTCACAGTGAATAGCAGATCATTTACATGCATAACATCCGAAACATACGTACATACAGATTAATCATAATAATAATCGAGAAATTACTCGGCGTCTCCAACCTTACCCATAAGGGTAGTTAACCTTTCATGTTAGTTATTTCAGCTTTTCACCCTTTTAAGTTAATAACGCAATAACAGCAGTAATGAAGGCGTGTGAGTGGTACACACCTGATAACGCGTAAGGTAATACCCTCTACGTCGACGCTTTCACTCGCAGGAACGACAGCTATCTGTCTATCCCAAACCAACGTTGGTTCTCTCCCACAGCCCAGCGGAAAGTCCCGAACTGCCGACACAACATGTTTCTTAAACTTAGGAACGGACACTAAAGGTTCACCCCTTCCTTAGGTTGACTAGTAATTGAATCCATGAAGAGATGTGATCAGTACTTAAAGAAGAGAACGTATGGTTAAGGCAATGAAAAGGGAAGTAAGAAGTAGATAACGAATAATCGGGAAAATCTCTTACCTCAGGAATTTGGATGGAAAAGGTAAAGTTCAGCAACTAACAGACCTTCAAGATTCGAAGCACACTGTTCAGCAACCAAGGTTTCCAAAGAAACATCCCAATCGAGAGAAAAGAAAAGGAGAGAAGAATTAACCGAAGATAGAACCCCATGCTAACAAGCCATTTGGCCTTGGCCACATAAAACTGAAAGAGAGAAAGAAAGAACAAAAGGAACACTTCTTATCTTCACAAACCCGATTGCAAAGGCTCTCAACAGCCTAAGATTCCTACACTCTCCTTCTTGGTGTTCGGCTAAGAGGCCCCTAGTAGAGAAGTCGACTGGCCCTCAAAAGATTCGGCACAGGGAAAAAAGTAGATGAGAAAGATCAAACGACCGAGCAAGGAGAATGAAGATTGGGTTTCGACTATTAGCAAAGAATGATGACAAGGGGGTTTCGATGGTACAAGGGAAAGATATGCGGCTCAAGGTAAAGGGAGAGTGTGAAGAAGAGAATATTTCGGCTAGCCCACACACCAACCTTAAAGAAAGATGAAGCAACAAATGGGTGAGAGTTTCGATTGAAGTGCACGAGTGGATACTCCCCAAGGCTTCGGCCAGAGCACAAAAGAGGAGAAAAGATGAAGGAATTGTGACTAGCTACTTGATTTTGGTATCACCAAAGAGAAATGGGGTGAGAGGTCAAAAATGAAAAAGAGAAGGGAAGTGTTTTCTAGAATAAGTTTTGATCATGGAAGAAAACGGCACACAAAACCAATGGCCTTAAGAATTTGACACACACCCTACAAAGTCAAAATCGACTTCTCCCCCCTTCCAACATCCAAATTTCTGCCGTCATCTTCCACCAACATCCCATCCCATATTTTCCTCCTTAATTCACTCTTGTTCACCCATGAGTTTGAATATTTCAAACTCCACCTTTCTCTCCTGGTCACCCTTTCAAATTATTTGACTCCTTCAATCCCTAACCATGTAGTGCCCTTGCCGAATTCACTACCCAGGCTCCTTAGGCGCAAAAATAATGTTCCCCTTTGCTAACGACGCGATTCGAACCCCCTCTCCCTACAGCTTCTCCCATGTGACGCCACCTCAAGCACCCTAAGTGGCGCCTCCATGCCACTTTACCATATCCTTATTTGTGCTGACAAAGCACAATTAAAGACCCTTAAGGCCTGCCTCAGCTAGCTCTCCCTCCTAAAGTGCCTAAAAGTAAACTTTTCACCAAGGCTCAGGCTTAACCCCGAGCCTTCCCGGGACCCCAAACACATCAAAACAACAAACAAAACATGACCACACACAACAACCTACAACAATGCCAAGCCCCTAATTCCAGGATGTTACAGTTCTACCCCCTTAAAGAAATTTCAGCCCCGAAATCCTCCAGCTCCCACGTGGCTTCCTCCGAACCATGGTTTTGCCACAACACTTTAACCAACGGAACCGACTTCCTCCGTAACTTCTTAACGCCTCGGTCTAGGATATGAATTGGTTCCTCCTCGAAAGATAAATCAGGTCTGACCTCGATTTCTTCTACCAGCATTATACGAGATGGATCCTAACGGTAGCGCCTTAACATCGAAACATGGAATACATCATGGATCTGTCCCAGTTCTGAAGGTACTTCGAGCGGATAAGCTAATGGTCCTACACGCTTCAACACATGGTAAGGCCCGATGAACCTGGGGCTCAGCTTGCCCTTCCGTCCAAACCTTAGAATTTTCTTCCACGGTGAAACCTTTAAGAAGACATGGTCACCCACTGCAAATTCTATGCCTTTGCGCTTCAGATCCGCATAAGATTTCTGCCAGTCAGAAGCTTCCTTCTATCGAGTCCGGATTAAGCTAACTCTTTCCTCTGTTTCAGACACCAACTTTGGACCCAATAACTGTCGCTCACCCAACTCAGTCCAGCAAGTAGGAATGCGTCATTTCCGACCATACAACGCTTCATAGGGCGCCATCTTAATGCTAGATTGGTAACTGCTGTTGTATTCGAATTCCACCAACGGTAGGAACTCCTCCTAACTACCCCAAAAATCAATAACCCGACCTCTTAACATATCTTCCAAAATCTGAATTACCCTCTCCGATTGACCGTCCGTCTGTGGATGAAAGGCTGTGCTGAAATCTAATCTCGTACCCAAAGCTTGATGCAACGCTTTCCAGAACCTTGACGTAAATCGGGGGTCTCTATCGGATATAATGGACACAGGTACCCCATGCAATCTCACAACCTCTGCCACATACAGTTTGGCTAACCTTTACAATGAGTAATCAACCCGACCCGATATGAAATGAGCAGACTTCATCAGCGGATCCACAATTACCCACACTGAGTCCTTCTTTGTAGGCGTAAGGGGTAGTCCACTTACAAAATCCATCGTTATTCTCTCCCATTTCCAGAGTGGTATCTTTACGGGCTGTAACAACCCCGAAGGCAATTGACTGACCCACAAATTACGTTACCTTCGCTTCAAACCCGGCCACCAAAATTGTTCTCGCAGATCCCTATACTCCTTAATTTGACTGACCCACGTAGGCTTCACTTGTAACTCAGCTAATAAACTTCCATCTTCATACAAGTTGAGATGGGTGAACATCACCCTCAAGTCCGAGATCGCCCTACGTCTCAACACATCTGCCACCATGTTAGCTTTACCCGGATGGTACTCAATCGAACAATCATAGTCCTTTAGCAATTCAATCTAGCGCCGTTGCCTTAAATTAACTCCTTCTGAGGAAGGAGATACTTCAAACTCTTGTGGTCTGTATAAATAACGGACTTCTCCCCATACAGATAATGTCTCCAGATCTTCAGCGCAAACACTATTGCAGCCAATTCCAGATCATGCGTGGGATAATTCACTTTATGCAGTCTCAACTGTCGAGATGCATATGCCACTACCTTCCCTTCCTGCATCAACACACATCCCAACCCTGTGTGTGACGCATCATAGTAAACAACAAACTCCTTCCCAGCCTCAAGCTGAATCGACACTGGAGCCTCAGTCAAGATCCTCTTTAGCTTCTCGAAACTATCTTGCTGCTTATCTAACTAGACAAACGGTACCCCTTTTCGCAACAGCTTGGTTAGCGGTGCAGCTATTAATGAGAACCCTTCCACAAATCTTCTATAATACCCAGCTAAACTGAGAAAATGCCGAGCTTTTGCCACAGACTTAGGCGATTTCCAATCCAACACAGCTTTAATTTTTCGGGGGTCGACTCTAATCCCCTCAACAGACACCACATGTCCCAGAAAGGTAACTTCCCTCAACCAGAATTCACACTTACTAAATTTGGCGTACAACTGTTTCTCTTTCAGAATCTGCAGAACCACCCGAAGATGCGAATCATGCTCCTCTTCCGATTTTGAATAAACCAGGATATCGTCTATAAATATCACAACAAACCGGTCCAGGTAGGGTTGGAATATCCGGTTCATCATGTCCATAAACGCTGCTGGTGCATTGGTCAACCCAAACGGCATCACCAAGAACTCGTAGTGACCGTAACGAGTCCGGAAAGTTGTCTTATAAATATTCGACTCCTTGACCTTAAGCTGATGATAACCCGACCTCAAATCTATTTTTGAAAAGACCGATGGGCCTCGCAACTGATCGAACAGATCGTCTATCCTAGGCAATGGGTACTTGTTCTTGATTGTCAACTTGTTCAACTGTCTATAGTCAATACACATCCCCATTGACCCATCCTTCTTTTTAACAAATAATACCAGCGCTTCCCAAGGTGACACACTGGGTCGGATAAAACCCCTATCCAACAGTTCCTGAATTTGGGCTTTCAATTCAATCAACTCTACTGGCGCCATTCTATACGGGGCAATAGACACTGGCGCTGTTCCCGGAAGAAGATCAATTCCGAATTCCACTTTGCAATCCGGAGGCAATCCTGGAAGCTCTTCTAGGAAAACATCAGAGAACACTTTCACTGTTCTGACATCCCCTACAGTCAACTCCTTAGCTTCCAGAGCTCGAACAAACGTTAAGAATGCCTCACATCCTTTTCTCACTAGTTTTTCAGCCTTTAAAGTGAACACTACATTAGACAAGTAGTTCCTCCTTTCACCTATCACCACTACTTCATCATCCTCAGGAGTCCTTAACACCATGCGCTTAGCAGCACAGTCCAAATTTACTCGATACTTCACTAGCCAGTTTATACCTAAAATTAAATCGAACTCCCCGAACGGCAGTTCCATTAGATCAGCTGGGAAAACCATCCCTTGAACTTCTAGAGGTACATTCCTAAAAAGTTTGCTCACCACTACAGATTGTCCTAAAGGGCTAAGTACAGTCATCTTCGTAAAAGCAGTTTCAGGTTCTATACTCAAAGTCCTAGATACATTACTAGCAACATATGAATGCATTGATCCAATATCAATTAGTGTAGAAAAAGGCAGTCCATAAATAAGTAACGTACCGGTTATGATGTCCGGTGCATCGCCCTCTTCTCGACGTCTAGCAGCATAGACCAACCCAGGTTGCCTTACATCTGTGTTCCCAGCACCCTTGCCCGGTGCTCCACGTCCACGACCAAAACCATTACCCCCTCTGGCCAGACCACGACCCCTTTGTGGCTGCTGACCACCTCTATCAGGCTGAACGTAATTCTTACCTGCCGGCCGCATTCTGTTTGGCTCTTGCAGACAGTCTTTCACCTGATGATCCGCTGACCCACATCTGAAACATCCATTGCTTCTTGCCCAGCATTCCCCAAAATGGAACTTCCCACATGTAGCACATTGCGGCGGTCGACCCATAGCAACAGGCCTCACAGCTCGACCCGGACCATCCACCCTAGGCCTTTTCTGAAAGTTCCCAGTAGATCTTGATGGCCCAAAACTTCTTTTATTTCTACCCTTGTCCCTATCCTGATTCTGTCTTTCAGTACGCTTTGCCTCCTCGGCTATCTTAGCCTTCTCATCCAGGACAACGAATTCCCTTTCTCGTTGCGGAGCTATCAGTACTCGCAACTCATCCCTCAGGCCATCATCAAATCGAACACAACGCTCATGATCTGTAGACACAATACCATGAGCATACCGGCTTAGGCGCAAGGATTCTTCCTTATACTCGCCCACTGACTTATTCCCCTAAACCAGGTTTAGGAATGCCTTCCGCTGCACGTCCACATAGCTTGGGCCAATATATTTCCCCTGGAACGTAGACTTAAAGAAGTCCCAGGTGATGCGATCTGCTACAGTACCATCCCTAACCGTGAGCCACCATTGATAAGCCTCATCTCGAAGAAGAGACACAACCCCTTTTAGCTTTTCTTCTGCAGTGCAGTCAAGGTCATCCATAATCCGTTCTACTAATTCTAACCAATACTCGGCTACGTTCAGAGCCACACCAGATACGCCCTTAAATATCTCAGCTTCATTAGCCCTGAGTCATTCAGGTACAGATTTTCAAGCCACCGATCCTGTGCTCGCTCTAGCCACTCTCTCCAAAACGCGAACATAGCCTGAGACACCGCATCGTCTCCACCGGTTTGATCTTGGAATTCTGCTTCTGCAACAGGCGATGCGGGTACCTCACCTTCCAGCCCATGCCCAGATTCTAAAGGTTCAGCCCCAGCATCTCGGCCCCTTCCACGGCCTCGCACAACACGCCCGCGTCCCCTAGTACTTATTACTACTATCGCGGTTTAATTTGATTAAGAGTTTTATGTGTTAGTGTTTTTCTTTCACTATTTACTACTGAGCTGTTTTATGAAATTAACATTATGAATAGTTCTCGTCATCTTCATGCATACCTAAGGTTTTAGTCTCTAAAGTTGAATCTCATAGTACAAGTAATCATAGCACATTACACATAGTTCACATACAACAACCAACAGTCAGAGAACTTACCATGCGAATTCAATGCCGGAGACTCGGGTGCCATGCTTCTTGAAGACATATATATTTCTAAATTATTTTCTGGCCATCTTTTAAAACATTTTATACCCCCATACCTACGACTGAGTTTTTGAAACATCGCTCTGATACCACAATTGGAACACCCCAGACCCGGTCAATACGCTACTACCGAATCCGAAATGTTACAGAGGAAGTAGGTTTTGAAAACTTTGGAAACGTCACGATTTGAAGAAAATTTCCTAGTTGTAGTAATTCCAGGTTTAAGGGCTATTAAGAATCTAGTTAAGTTAGAACTTATTAAACTCTTGATAAGGGTGACTAGATGATAAAAACTGATAGGTCTATTTGTTACTTTTTTTCCCTTTCTTTAAGAAGGAACCGAAATTTAGTAGATTTTATAGAATGACATTTGGAAAAAAATGTTGGGGTGTGCGATCTTCTGAAAATAGGTTTAGCAATGTTTGAGGGAAATACCAAGTTAAATTATTCTCGGCTTATATTACATTTGTCAACCTTTTTGGAAAACTTTTATTTACGTTTTAAGAAAACTCATTTTCCTTATGAATCTTTGCATGTTAAAAATCAGCGTATGATAAAACCAATAACTAGAATAAAATTTAAAGTGGCCTTATTACAACTTAAAATCCCCAAATAGAAATAAATTTAAATAAAGTTCGAATTTATTGAAGATACTGCAATGCATGGTCACCTCGAGTCTGTTCCGGCCCCTGATCCACCATCTACTGATTACCTGCAAAATTAACAATGGGGTGAGTCACCAAGACTCAGTGTGTACATCCCTATGTAGCGCAAATTGGGCCTTAGCCCACACAGTACAGCACATGACATATGTATGCTATGTAGCCCATCCCAGATTAGCTCTCCATCCAAACTCCCGTGGCATTATGCCACTGTGGTTCATAACCACCATGGTCCTAGACCACTCGTGACCGTAGTCACTCGTGACAGAGTCATTGTAATATAATCGTGGGGCCAACCCACCATGGTCATAGACCACCGTGACGATCTCTAGCAAATGCATATGTGGGGCCAACCCACTGTGGTCATAGACCACCGAGATAAGTCACTGTTATAAGCAATCGTGGTATTAACCACCGTGGTACTTAGACCACTCGTGACCGTAGCCACTCGTGACATTAGTCACTTTTCTCCCTCCTCCTTTCAACCATTCCCGAGCCCATGCTCTTTCATGTCATACACATTATGTATGCAACTTATTTCACAGTGAATAGCAGATCATTTACATGCATAACATCCGAAACATACGTACATACAGATTAATCATAATAATAACAGTATCGAGAACTTACCCGGCGTCTCCAGCGTTACCCATAAGGGTAGTTAGCCTTTTATGTTAGTTATTTCGGCTTTTCGCCCTTTTCAGTTAATAACGCAATAACAGCAGTTATGAAGGCGTATGAGTGGTACACACCTGATAACGCGTAAGGTAATACCCTCTACGTCGACACTTTCACTCGCAGGAACGACAACTATCCGTCTATCCCAAACCGACGTTGGTTCTCTCCCACAGCCCGGCAGAAAGTCCCGAACTACCGACACAGCATGTTTCTTAAACATAGGAACAAACACTAAAAGTTCACCCCCTTCCTTAGGTTGACTAGCAGTTGAATCCATGAAGAGATGTGATCAGTACTTAAAGAAGAGAACGTATGGTTAAGGTAACGAAAAGGGAAGTAAAGTAGATAACGAATAATCGAGAAAATCTCTTACCTCAGGAATTTGGATGAAAAAGGTGAAGTTCGGCAACTAACAGACCTTTACGATTTGAACCACACTGTTCAGCAGCCGAGGTTTCCAAAGAAACATCCCAATCGAAAGAAAAGAAAAGGAGAGAAGAATTAACCGAAGATAGAACCCCGTGCTAACAAGCCATTCGGCCTTGGCCACATAAAACCAAAAGAGAGAAAGAAAGAACAAAAGGAACACTTCTTACCTTCACAAACCCGATTGAAAAGGCTCTCAACAGCCTGAGATTCCTACACTCTCCTTCTTGGTGTTCGGCTAAGAGGCCTCTAGTAGAGAAGTCGACTGGCCCTCAAAAGATTCAGCACAGGGGAAAAAGTAGATGAGAAAGATTAGTCGACCGAGCAAGGAGAATGAAGATTGGGTTTCGGCTATTAGCAAAGAACGATGACAAGGGGGTTTCGATGGTACAAGGAAAAGATATGCGGGTCAAGGTAAAGGGAGAGTGTGAAGAAGAGAATATTTCAGCTAGCCCACACACTAACCTTAAAGAAAGATGAAGCAACAAATGGGTGAGAGTTTCGATTGAAGAGCATGAGTGGATACTCCCCAAAGGTTCGACCAGAGCACAAAAGAGGAGAAAAGATGAAGGAATTGTGACTAGCTACTTGATTTTGGTATCACCAAAGAGAAATGGGGTGAGAGGTCAAAAATGAAAAAGAGAAGGGAAGTGTTTTCTAGAATCGGTTTTGACCCTAAAAAAAATGGCACACCAAACCACTAGCCTTAAGAATTTGACACACACCATACAAAGTCAAAACCGACTTCTCCCCCTTCCAACATCCAAAATTTGGCCATCACTTTCCACCAACATCCTATCCCATATTTTCCTCCTTAATTCACTCTTGTTCACCCATTCAAATGAGTTTGAATATTTCAAACTCCACATTTCTCTCCTGGCCACCCTTTCAAATTATTTGACTCCTTCAACCCCTAACCATGTAGTGCCCTTGCCGAATCCACTACCCAGGCTCCTTAGGTGAAAACATAAAGTTCCCCTTTGCTGACACGCGATTCGAACCCCCTCTCCCTGCAGCTTCTCCCATGTGACGCCTCCTCAAGCACCCTAAGTGGCGCCTCTATGCCACTTTACCATATCCTTATTTGTGCTGACAAAGCACAATTGAAGACCCTTAAGGTCTGCCTCAGCTAGCTCTCCCTCCTAAAGTGCCTAAAAGTAAACTTTTCACCAAGGCTCAGGCTTAACCCTGAGCCTTCCCGGGACCCCCAAACACATCAAAATAACAAACAAAACATGACCACACACAACAACATACAACAATGCCAAGCCCCTAATTCCAGGATGTTACAACCCTAGCATACTAGTCTACATCCCCATAAAGCCTATCAACCCATTTCACGTTCATGTAACTCATAATGGCCACATCATATTCTTATGGCCTACTAAGCCCAAATCTCAGTGATAACCCATTAGGCCCAATACAAATCTGGATCATCTAACATGCATGCCTAACCCAACTCATATAATCAAATTAATCAATTTCATCAAACTTAGCCTTAGGCCCACCGAGCCCATTTAGCCACTTTTGACTTTTCGACTTTTCGGCATTGCCAATTTCGTGTGTGCATAGTGTTTGTATAAACCTGGTTACAACGCATGTTGTAAACCCCTTAATCACGAACCTACAATAGTCACCACTTAATGATTAATCTTGGCTTAATACACACTTTATCAAAAACCGAAACCTCACCATAACCTTACCGTGTGCCACATGTTCTAGAAGCCCTTCCTTAGCTACTATTCGCGAATATCCCTAGATCTGCACCCAAACATATATCATCAAAATCGAGTGACTCATTTTTCACATGAGTCGCCCCTATAAGCCATACCTACATTCGGCCATCCATTAATCCATAACTGAGACGAGTACACTTACCACTTTGCTAATGATCCTTACCACGCTTGCGATCTCTGAACCCTACCCTTGTTAATACCAGGTTAACGACAATGAGAAGTTAGATAGCCCTTCGGCTTTTACCGAACATACTAAAGGAAAAATTGACTAAGTACTTACCCAAGGAGTAATCGGCCTAGGAAGCTTTCGGCTTTTGAGACTAGTATGGTGACAGGGACAATTCGGCACCAATAGGAAGAGGAAGAGAATAGGTGATTCGGCTAGAACCAAAGGTGAACCAAAAACGGAATTTGAGAAGAGAGGGTATGGAGGATTCGACTTCTGAACACTTAGAGAGAAAAAGGGTGTTTGGGCAGCTCACAAGTGAAGAATTTGGTTAGAGGGAAAAATAAAATTTCGGCATTACCCTAGGAACCTAATTCAGTACCTATATATATAGCCCCAAGCCGAAACTTCCTTTCCCTTAGAGTCCAAATCGGCACCAATACATCCACTCTCCAATCCCTATCTTTTCTCCCTTATCTTTACCTTAAATTTCTCTCCTGAACACTCCCTTCCAGAGTCCCCTCCAATGCCACCACCTTTTGTCCAGGTGCAAAAATAAAACTCCTTAATTCACCCCTATTAGGCCTCAAACCTTGGACCTCCTTAACTGACAAACATGCCACCTTATAGCTCCCTAAGTGACGCAACTTGCTATTGGACCACAATCCCATTTATGTCCTATTTTCTCTTAATTCGCTTAAGAGGCCTAATGCCTGAGACTAGGGTCCACTACAGCAAGAAAAATAAATTTTTCCCTAAGGTCTTCCCTATCTCTAAGGCTTCAAACAATCCCTATGATACCTTAAAATTAATATTCTAAGTGCTACACATACATACTAACTTCAATGCACAGAAATTAGGGTTTCGGGATTTTTGGGGCGTTACACAAAGTCATAATCAAGACGGCACAGATCCATAATTAGGTTGGCACAGAGCCATAATCAGATTAACTGGCTTAAAGCCATCGGTAGGTCCGCAGTCGTCTCGTGCGACCCGTGCGACCTTGACGGATCATTTCTGGGTCCACAGTCATCTCGTACGACCTGTGCGACCTTATCAGAATAGTGCTTCCTCCATTACCAATATCCCAACCCCTTGGAGTATGTCATGTATGCAGAATGTCTGGCCCACAACTAATCATATCATTCACAGTTAAGTCAATCAAATCATAGTCATACAATCACAATCAAATTAGTCAAACCATAGCATAAATCAGTCATTTACCCTCAAGGGGTAAAATAGTCATTTACCCTACAGAGGCATTACAGTCATTTTACCCTACAGGAGCATTACGGTCATTTTACCTTAATAGGGCTATTACGGTCATTTTACCCTACAGGGGTATTACAATCATTTTACCCTACAGGGGTATTACGGTCATTTTACCCTACGGAGGCATTACGGTCATTTTACCCTATAGGAGCATTACGGTCATTTTACCCTATAGGGGTATTACGATCATTTTACCCTACAAGGGTATTACTATCATTTTACCCTATAGGAGCATTACGGTCATTTTACCCTATAGGGGTATTACGGTCATTTTACCCTACAAGGGTATTACGGTCATTTTACCCTACAGGGGTATTACGGTCATTTTACCCTACAAGGGCATACGGTCATTTTACCTATAGGGGTATTACGGTCATTTTACCCTACAGGGGTATTACGATCATTTTACCCTATAGGTGCATTACGGTCTTTTTACCCTATAGGGATATTACGGTCATTTTACCCTACAAGGGCATTACGGTCATTTTACCCTACAGGGGTATTACGGTCATTACGGTGTAAATGGGCCCAAGGCCCAATATTCGGCCCAAGTGGGCCCACACGCTCGTGTGGCCCATTTAGCCTAAATTCAGTCACGACTATGCGAACTACATAGCCCAGTCCAGTATTTGCCACTTAACGTGGATTTTATCTTTGTGGGGCCCAGAGCCCATTGGGCCCACACGACCCATTTTAGCCAAATGAGGCCCAATATCACAAGAACGCTCGTAGTGGCTTCTACAATCTATCTCCCATGATTTGTGGGCTCGGTTTACCACACGGGTGATAGCATGCTCGTGAGGCCTCAAATGCCGAAGTTTCGGCTTTTCGACTTTTTGACTTTTGTCGATTCACAACAGAGATAGTGTGATTACACACCTGTTTGTGATAACGAGTAAACTAGCCCACGTGCTCTTCAACTATCGCCTTGCTTGACCCAATGGGTATTTGCAACTAACCATTGATCAAAAGTGATTACCCACTCTTTGATTAGTTTCTACACACAAAACGAATCACCATTAATATATATATAACCATAAAATAATTGATCCTTAACAAACACGCTTATCGATATCATGCAACGAAGAACTCACAAGAATCAGAAGAACAAAAAATGCAATAGCTTAGGTTCGGCACAGTGGACAAATGATGGTGGTAATCGGCACTAACAATAGATCCCCAATCACTAGGCTATCAACAATTGTCAGAGTAAAATGAGGGAGAAAGATAGACAATAGGGGACGGTCACTAAAGAAAACCTGAAAAGAAAGGACCACAATCGGCCAAGGGTGAGAGAGGGAGAGAAAAGTAGGTTCAGCTTTGAGAGAAAATAGAAGAATGAATGGGGAGAGAAGAGAAGTGCATTCGACACTATTAGGAGAGTAAAGAAAATAGAAAAAACGAGCAGAGAAAGAGATGTGAGACCACGGAAAGAATATTACCTAATTGGCAATTGAAGAAAGGGAGAAAATAATGGCACTTTTGGTCACCACAGTTGATAAAATGCAAAACCCGAAAGAAATCCCGAATGGAAAAAATCACAAAGGAAATTCAGCCCTCTCCTTTCAAGTTCCACAAAATCAAAACAAAGAATATGCCTACAGCCAAAATTGCTCTCTATTTCCTCTAGCCGAAATCCCCTAGAGCCTTAGAGTCCCAATTGGCCACAACACCCTACCAATCTCCCATTTCGAAATTCCTTGATTCTCTCCCCAACTCTCTCCATAATCTTCTCCACAACTCCATCCAAGACCAATTCAAACTCCTCTCAACAGTGTTTCAGTCCAACTCTTCTACCTCTACAGCTCAAGAAGCAAAATAAACATTCCACTGTGTAACCCAGGACTTGAACCTCAGACCTCTCAGTTATACAACATGCCACCTTGCCACTACACTACAGACTCTTTTTGTGTCATAAAACAAGCATTATTACTAATAAGGCCTAAGTGCCAGTGTCCAGGTTCATTTAAAAGAAAAAAACTAAAAATTTTGCAAGGGCCAAGACTTGAACCCAAGCTTCTCAAACACTCCTATACACACCCAAATCACTTAGCCATTAAAGCTAACAAGCAACTTGTGTCATATTCTTGCACACATAAATGCCCAAATTTGGGGCATTACAATTAGGCTACCGGCCCTATCCTCTTGGTGATCTCATATGGTTCGATAAAACACGGACTCAATTAGCCTTTCCGGCCAAATCTGAGAACTTTCTTCCATGGTGACACTTTCAAGAACACCTTATCACCGACTTGAAATTTGATCTCTTTTCGTTTCAAGTCCGAGTAGGATTTTGTCTATCGAAAGCATCTTTTAAACAATCACAAATTATCTTTACCTTCTCTTCGGTTTCTCTAACCAGATCAACCCCGTGAATCTGATTTTCTTTGAGTTCGGTCCAATACAAAGGCGTTCGACACTTACGCCCATACAACGCCTCATAAGGTGCCATTTTCAAACTCGACTGAAAACTGTTACTGTATGCAAACTCTACCACCAGTAGGTACTTTTCCTAGATGCCCTGAAACTCGAGAAACAACATCGGAGCATCCTTAAGTATCTATATTAACCTCTCCGGCTGTCCATCGGTTTGGGGGTGAAAAGTCGTACTAAAACTCAACTTTGTGCCCAAAGTCTCTTGCAACTTTTTCCAAAATCGGGGATGTGAATCTCAGATCTGTATCCGATATAATTGATAAAGGCACTCCACGTAACCTTACAATCTCTGAAACATACAAGTCTACCAACTTAACAAGTGAATAAACAACACGTATAGGTATGAAGTGGGCCAACTTTGTAAGTCTATCTATCACAACCCATACGGCATCTTTCTTACTCGGTGTCAACAGCAAGCCCGTTACAAAATCCATAGTAACACGGTCCCATTTCCACTCAGGAACTATAATAGGTTGAAGCAGACCCAAAGGTACTTGGTGTTCAGCTTTCACTTACTGACAAATTAAGCATTTTGACACAAACTCCGAGATGTCTTTCTTCATATCCAGCCGCCAATACCATTTCTTCAAGTTGTTATACATTTTGGTGCTACCCGGATGAACAGATAGGCATCCACTATGTGCCTCGTTCAAAACTTTCTGAATGAGCTCATCATTCCTCAGTACACAGACTCTGTCTCTGAACATCAAACATCCATCAAAATTAATCTAAAAGTCAGACTCAACACCCGACTCGCACTAAACTCTTTTGGCTTGCAAGTCATTGTCATCTTTCTAAGCCTCATAAATCTCTTGAAGGAACATCGATCAAGCCCTCAACTCAGCTAGAGTGGAACCATCGTCTGGCAAAGTCACTCGTGTATTCATAGCCCTCAACGCAAATAGGGATTTCTACTCAAGGCATCGGTAACTACATTCGCCTTTCCCGGGAGGTAATCAATGACCAGCTCATAATCTTTATTAGCTCTAACCATCTTTGCTGCCTTAAGTTCAATTCCTTATGAGTCATCAAGTACTTTAGGCTCTTATGATTGGTGAATATCTGACATCTTTCACCATACAAATGGTGTCTCCATATCTTGAATGCAAAAACAATGGCAGCCAACTTTAAATCATGCGTCGGGTAATTCTTCTCGTGTGGCTTTAACTGTCTAGAAGCATACACTATCACCTTGCCTTCTTGCATAAGCACACAACCCAATCCATTCAAGGATGCATCGCTGTAGATCAAAAATTCTTTTCTCGGTTCAGGTTGCACTAGAATTGGAGCCTCAGTCAACAATGCTTTTAGTTTCTCGAAACTCTATTGGCACTTTTCAGTCCATCCAAACTTTACATCTTTTTGTAACAACCTCGTCATAGGCGTAGTAGCTATTATAGAGAATCCCTTGACAAATCGTCGGTAATAGCCAACTAGGCCTAGAAAACTTCTAACCTCTGATACATTTCTCGGCGGTTCCAGTCAACAATAGCTGAAATCTTGCTTGGGTCAACTCGGATTCCATCTTCCGAGACAATGTGCCCCAAAAACCCAACTTCTTTAAGCCAAAATTCACTTTTGCTAAACTTAGCATACAACTGATTATCTCGTAAAATCTATAAAACTGTCCTCAAGTGCTCGGCGTGCTCATTCTCATCACGAGAATAAATTAATATGTCATCAATAAAAACCACAACAAATTTATCCAAATATGGCCGAAAGATACGGTTCATTAAATCCATAAACATAGCAGGGGCATTTGTTAAGCCAAAAGGCATGACTAAAAATTCATAGTGCCCATACCTTGTCCGAAATGCGGTTTTCGTCACATCTGAGTCTTTGACCCTCAACTGTTAGTAACCGGATCTCAAGTCTATCTTGGAAAACACAGTGGCTCTGTTCAATTGATCAAATAAATCATCATTCCTTGGAAATGGGTACTTATTCTTCACGATAACTTTATTACGCTACCGGTAATTTATACATAATCTCATAGAACCATCTTTTTTTCACAAATAGCATTGGAGCACCCCACGGAGAATAACTCGGTCTAGCAAAACCTTTGTCAGTCAACTCTTGCAACTGTGCCTCCAATTCCTTCAACTCAACTGGAGTCATTCTGTAAGGAGCAATCGATATAGGTGCAATACTAGGAGCTAACTCAATGCTTTCAACTTCTCTAACCGGAGGCAACCCTGGCAATTCTTTTGGGAATACATCTGGATACTCACATACTATCGGTACTGATTCAATCCTTAACTCAGTTTCTTTGGCATTCATCACAAAGGCAAGATATGCTTCCCATCCCTTTCTTACATATTTTTGGGCAGACATATGTGAGATCACAACAGGCGACCTGTCATGTTCATTTGATTCAACACAAAGAGTGTCCCCGTTTTCACATCTAAATTCAATGTATTTCTTTCCACAATTTACTGTCACATCATGAGCAATTAACCAGTCCATACCAAGAATTATATCGAATTAATCAAGGCAATAGCATGTGATTTGCCTTAAAATAATGACCTCTAATCATCAGTGGGCAATCTTTGCATACCTTATCAACTAGTACACTTTTGCCTAAAGGATTGGACACTTTTATCACAAACTCTGTAGACTTAACAGACATGCTCATGCTAGATACTAATTTAATGCAAATGTATGAATGGGTAGACACCGGATCAATTAAAGCAATAACATTAGTATCATGGAGAGAAAATGTACCCGTAATTACATTAGGGGATGACGCCTCTTCGCGAGCGCGAATGGCATAAGTCCTCGCAGTCGCTTTACCCTCAGATCTCGTAGCCTACTCTCTAGGTGTATTTTTACTACTCGTTCCACTTCTCGGGTTTCTCTGTTGTCTCCCTCTAGTAGTGCTTCCCAATCTTGCACTCTGAATTTTCTCTTTCTCAACCATGTTAGAGCATTCTCTAATAAAATGATATTGGGAGCCACACTTAAAACAGGCTCTCTCAAGGGCTCGGCACTCACTGGGATGACGTTTGCCACACTGTGGACATTCCAGTCTATTAGGTCGAGAGTTCCCAACACTAGCAACTGAGGTAGTCTGAGCTTTAATCCCAGAGTATTGTTTACTCTTACTTCTATTTAAAAACTCAGCTAAAGTAACTGATCGGGTAGGGAAGTCTCTTGACTTCTTGGATGAAGATTGAAATGACTTGTTCATTTGTCTCTTCCTTGAGTCACGAGACTCCATCTCAGCTTTTCTTTTCTCTTTAACCAACTCTTCAACTTTACAAGCCCTGTCCACTAGCACAACAAATTCCTTCAATTCTAGGACGCCAACAAATAATCAGATATCTTAATTTAATCTGTCCTCAAACCTCTTACACATGATGGCTTCAGAGGACACCCACACCCGAGCGTACTTGCTGAGCCTTACAAATTCACGCTCATATTCAGTTACTGTCATTCTACCTTGTTTCAGTTCAACGAATTCATTTCTTTTCTGGTCGATACACCTCTGGCTAATATACTTCTTCCAGAACTCTTCTTGGAAAAACTCCCATGTGCTCCTTTCCCTTGGTACAACTGACACAAGGTGTTCCACCACTGATAAGCAAAATCTCTCAAAAGAGAAACTACACACTTCATGCACTCTTCAGGTGTACAAGATAACTCATCAAATACCCGGATGGTATTTTCAAGCCAAAATTCTGCTCTTTCCGGACCGTCATCTTTACTAGCCCGAAATTCCTCGGCTCCTTACTTCCGAATTCTATCAACTGGAGGCTTTTCTCTTCTTATCACTTCTACCACTTGGAGAGCTACTAGGGCAGGTTGAGGAATATGCAGGGGTGGACGAGATGTGTATTCGGGTTCGCACGAATGAACTCCGTGTACCATGCATTCGTTATGTGGAGAAAGGCTTCTCTAGCCTCTTCTCCTACTCTTTGACTCTCAGTCGTAGGTCTATTCTCATTTTCATTCAGCACCATCCCTTCTGCAGGAGCCGGCGCGTTACTTTCTACATCATTCGCCAAGGCTCTATCGGGATTCATTTACTATATGAAAACACAATTTAAATCGTCAGGAGTCGTCACACTATCATAATGTAAATACTCAAGTGTATGGCATGTATAGCTAGACTCATGCATACGCTACGTTAGTCCGAGAATCGACTAAACTGTAGCTCTGATACCACTAAATGTAACACCCCTTACCCGTGTTCATCACCGAAACCAGATACGAGGCATTATCGAACTTAACTTGCTTAAACATACAACTTTGGGCTATAAAATTTTGTTCTAATTTAAAACTTCTCGTTCATATTCATAACATCCTTATTATGGGCCTACGAGGCCCTAAACATGCATACGAAGGGTTTCAGAATTAAACCGGGAACTTGTGTACACTTAGAAAATTTTTACATAAATAGGGCCACACACCCGTGTGAAATGGGACACGCCCGTGTGGGCAGGCCGTGTGGTCACACACGCCCATGTCCCTAACCCGTGTGGACTTTATTTTTCAATTCAAACCTATAGGGGTTTTCACATGGCTGGGCACACGCCCGTGTCCTCGCCCGTGTGTGAAAAACCTTTGTATTCTCTTTATAACGTCAGCAAACACTTAAGGGGCACACGGCCTAGGCACATGCCCGTGTGCTGGCCCGTGTGACAAATTGAATTCTCGCAAATTTGATGCAAGGGGCACACAGTCTATCAATACACCCATTGGGGCTGACCGTGTGTCCAACATAGCCTAGACACACACCCGTGTGTCTACCCATGTGGACTTTTATAAGGCTATTTTCCAAGCCAACTGCCACCCTGAAACATAAACACACATATTCCACCACAAGCAACACATAACATGGCAATAATACACTATGAAGAATCATTAAATCATCATTCATGCATTTCACATTTTACATCCATCATTTGAATGAACTTTCATTTCAAAACTCATCATCATTAAATATATGAAATTTGACAAATATTAGCCAATCCCTAATGGCCATTTACATAATGAGTGTATAACATTAGTAGCCAACACTTTGGCTTCCAAATATGACATAACCCAAAATGACCAAGCTCCTAAACTGCCATACTCAAAGTAAATCAACTTTACTATACCAAAAGAATAGTTGATAGTGTGATTCGAGCTCCAACATTCTACGATCTCCAAGCTAGCTTGGCGATACTACAAGAAAAGGGAAAAGAGAAGGGTAAGCATATAGCATAGTAAGTTTGCATCAATTAAAATAGGAACATAAGTACTCATGGTAAAACCCATTCAGCACATAGAACAATAACAACACAAGTCCTCAAGTACTTAGACATACTTACTCATACTTACTCTTACCCATCACATATGACATTGTGGATTCATAACTCTTATTTTACTCATTGTACCTGTATCACTTCATCACATAATTTAGCACTCATGCTAACTTGAACATAAACTTAAATCATTATCATCCTTATATAACTTAGCTCTTTATCATCTTTACATACTTAGCCATATCTTATATAATTTAGCACTCGGAATACCGGAGGATACTCGATCTCATCATACATGTATCACGATGCCAATGCCATATCCCAGATATGGTCTTACATGGGATCATCTCTTGATGCCAATGCCATATCCCAGATATGGTCCTACACGAGATTCCTTAATTTGATGTTGATGCCATGTCCCAAACATGGTCTTATACGAGATCTTCCTTTGGTGCTGAAGCCATGTCCCAGACATGGTCTTACATGAGACCTTCCTTATTTGGTGCCAATGCCATGTCCCAGACATGGTCTTATACAGGACCTTCGTTATTTCATGTTGTGACAGAGGTATCCTCGTTATTCCGAAACTTCAATCGGGACTTCAACTTAGCATATTCTTATCATTTTCTCATCAAGACATCATTAATCAACTTCATGGAAATAATATGCATTTCTCATAATAATAAGTAATTTAAACATAATAACATATGTAGCCCTAATTTCACACAAACTTACCTCAGTACTCAAAATGTGTCTGGATGTTCGATTTAATCCAACACTTTGTTCTTGCCTCGGTTTCGATCCAGGATTTGTGTTTCTTGATCTATAATAACAATTTCACTTGTTTAATACTCACATTGACTAAATTGACTCATGAATCATACTTTAGTAAAATTATAATTTTACCCCTAATCTTTCTCATAATTACATTTTTACCCCTAGGCTCGTAAAATTATTTTTATTCAACTTTCTTGTATTTTAAACCTAGCCAAATTATTTTCTTAACTACAATAGCCCTCAATTTCCACTATTTCACTCATGTATGACCATTTTTACAACTTTTACAATTTGGTCCTTTTATGCATTTTTCATGAAAATCACTTGGAAAAAAATGTTTATCATACATCAAACTTTCATGTTTTTTCCATAAAACATCAAAATACATGCATGTCATACATGGGTAAATATTTGAACATGAACCCTAGCTCAAAATGTAGCTAGAAATAGCTAAATCAAGTTACGATGATCTCAAAAATACGAAGAACATTAAAAATGGGGCTAGGGTGCACTTGCTATCAAGCTTGGAAGTTGAAGAAATCCTAGTTATGGAGAGCTTAGAATTTTCGGCCCTTGCTTGAAGAAGATGATCAAATTTTGCTTTATTTTTCCCTTTTTAATCTTTTATTAACCAAATGACTAAAATGCCCTTAAGTCCCTTTCTTGAGATTTTTTCTTCCCATGTATATTTTTGTCCATCTTAACCTATAATGGTCTAATTGCTAAATAAGGACCTCTAATAATTTTTATGATGCTATTTCATACTTAAATCTTCTAGAATCTCACATTTTCTAATCTTTGCAATTTAGTCCTAATAGACAAATTGTTCAGTAATTAATAACATTTCTTCATGAAATTTTCACACAATCTTGTAAACACCTCATAAGCCTTATAAAAGTCATAAAACATATATTTCTACTTCAGATTTGTGGTCTCGCAACCACTACTCCAACTAGGCCCTAAGTCGGGTTGTTACAGTGCATTTAGTTCATAATATGTAAATTAGGGTTGGTTTTGATGATGCTTATTAGTAGTTGGTATTATGGAAGTGAATCTTAATATTTGGGATGTTATTTGTTTGTGAATCAAGGTAAACAATACATGTTTTGAGTAGTCATATTGATGATCTAAGTTTATGAGATTTTAGATATAAATGGATTGGTCTATTTTGCAACTTGTGTGTATTGAGAAATGTGGTATTGAATATGCATGAATTAGGTTAGAACTGGCTAGTTTAAATGCCTATTTATGCCATGAAATGGTACAAATTGATGTGTTACAGGTATATTCAAATTTGGGTGGCAAATTGGCTTGGTAAATAGCCTATTTTTGTCCATACTGGCATACACACGGGCATATGTCTCAGCCGTGTGTGACACACGGTCATGTTGCACGGTCCTGTGTCTCCTAGTATTGAAATTGAAATCAAGTCAGTATGCTCCACACGGCCTCGGACACGGGCGTGTGACTTGGCCGTGTGGCATAAGTCAGTATACCCTACAGTTTTAGCAAGGCCTAGCACACGACCTAGCATACTGGCATGTATGGCCATATTTAGGGCACATGGGCGTTTGTGTTGGCCGTGTGACCCAAGTCAGAAAGTTACACGGTGTAACACCCCTAACAGGTAACCATCATTGGTCTAGGGTTAAAGGCATTACCGGACGAAACGGAACCTTTTACGGACATTTCATAATATAATTCAACGAATCAAATCAAAGTGTCCCTTAATTAGGTCTACGAGACCTCAAGCATGCTTTAGAAAAGGGTTGGGACTAAACTGAACACATACAGAAATTTTCAAAAATTTAAAAATTTTTCTAAGTTACAGAGGTCACACGCCCGTGTGGGCAGGCCGTGTGTCTCCCACGGCCTCAGACACACCCGTGTGTCTAAGCCGTGTCAAAACAGGGCATACATACTGACTTGTCCACAAGGCCATGAACACGCCCGTGTGCCTCACCCGTGGTCGCTACTAACTTGCACCACACGGCCAGTCATACGCCCATGTGTCCAGCCCATGGTCGAGTCTGACTTGTTTTGAAATACAACCACGAGGGACACGGTCAAGCCACACGCCCGTGTGCTCAACCGTGTGGGCAAATATAGGCCATTTGCAAGGCCAAAATGCCACCCGCACTTTGGGTTATCCTTACAAGCACATATAAGCATCTTTCCATACATCAATGGCAACCAAAACATATCAAATTGTACACCATTTCTAACCCCTTATGAGCTTAACATTCACACCAACTTATAAGCCATTTAACTCAATATAACCATAAGCACTTCAAAGTATAATCCATCACAAACTTACCGTCAATAATATGCCAACTATGCATCACTAAGCTTACCATAATTTTGACCATTTCACTAGCCATCAAACCATACCAAATCTAAGCATCATCAAACATGACTATTCATTCATATAATGTTATTATTTAACCGTATCACATGGCTATCTATACACCCTTCCAAACATAACCATATCAACTAAACTATACATGCCATACTTAATATATACATATTCATAAGGTGCCAAAATATGATTTGAGTAGTGTGATGACAATCCTTGACTATCCCCGAGCCCTCAGTAGCTTTAACGATCTATAAAACAAAACAAACACACACAAAGTAAGCTTTCAAAAGCTTAGTAAGCCATATACAAATAAACTTATCACAGATGCACTTAAACATATTAATACAATGTCATTAATATTTTCCGATGGCAAGTTCATAACATTTTCCTTGGCTCCTTTGTTTAGCCATAGTTTACCAACATATCTTATCTCAAATATCTCTTTTACTCCTATCATAGTCATACATATATCACATTTTATATCCATAAATCTATGCACATATCTCACTTAGGTAAGTTCACATATATATACTTACCTTCCATACACATACATAGTGTACAATTCAAACGTACCTGATTAGTTTATACATTTCACATAGCCTTTCATTTTCTCAGAATTGCTTGTTGAACCATTCGGAATTAAATACGATATTCGGAATACTCAGAGTATTCGTACAATGCCAAGGTCCCAGACGTGGTCTTACATGTACTCAAATATCGATGCCACTGTCCCAGATAGGGTCTTACACGAAATCAATACAATGCTGATGTCCTAGACATGGTCGTACACGTAAATCTCAAATCGGTGCCAGCGTCCCAGATGTGGTCTTACACGGTATCACATATCGAAAACCTATGTCATGACATATGTAATCCTATCTATTCCAAGGTTCGTACGGGACTTCTCAAACTTTGATACATTGTCGACACTTTCTCGGATTTCATGTATTTATCACCTCGTACGCACTCACCGCAATGAAATTTCATATGAACATACATAAATCAATACAAATACATTTATTTGTATATAGACTTACCTCGGATTCAAATAAACGAAGGATTAGGCTATTCAATTACTTTCGACTTTCCTCGATCTAAATCCATTTTCTTCTGCTCTTGATCTATACATATTCAAATTCAACCCATTTATTCATTAATTCATTCAATTCAATCCAAAAACACATATTTAGGGCAATTTACAAATTAGCCCCCACATTTTCACATTTTCACATTGTTCTTGTTCCATAAAATCACAAAATACACATAATTTCATATAACCCATGCTTAGCCGAATGTTCACTATGATCATACCAATCCATACATTTCATTTATTTCACAATTTAGTCCTTCAAAATTTTATATTCTCAATTTAATCTAAATTACTCAAAATCACCAAAAACTCAAAGACAAACTATGTTAATCGAAACACATATATTTCATATTTTGTCACAAAACTTCACAAAGCTCATGAATTCATCCATGGCACATTTCAAACTCATCATCAATTCACAATATTGAAGCATGGGTTTTGAAGTACACTAAGCAATGATTACAAAAACGTAGAAATTATCAAAAACCGAACAAAAACTAACCTTAAATCAAAGACATCAATGGTCGAATGTTTGAAAAGCTCAAACCTCTTTTCTTTTCTTATTTTTGGCACCAAAAAAATGAACATAATGATTTGTTTATTGTTTTGTTGTATTATAATCATATTAATACCCATTTTACCAAATTATCCATTAATAAAAACATATAACAATACATAATGGATGGTCATAAATATCCAATAACAATATCAATGGTCCAATTTCATAATAAGGACTCCATATTAATAAGCCATGAGCATATAGCACATTAACAAATAGCATGTCACTTTTACCTTTTATGCGATTTAGTCCTTTTCTCAAATTAAGCACCCAAATGGACAAATTAGTTTACTGAACTTTAACACATGCTTAATCACGTATCATAGGCACGAAAAATAATATTAAAATGTTTTTTTGACTCAGATTTTTGGTCCCGAAACCACTATTCTAACTAGGGTCTAAATCGAACTGTTACAATTCTTCCCCCTTAGGGATTTTCGTCCCCGAAAATCTTCCCATTAAACAGATTCGGATATTGCTGCTTCATAGAATCTTCAGGCTCCCACGTAGCCTCTTCAACCCCGTGTCGATGCCATAACACTTTCACTAACAAGATTTTCTTATTTCGTAATTATTTCACTTCACGAGCTAAGATACGGATTAGTTCTTCCTCATATGTCATATCGGATCGGATTTCAATCTCAAACGGAGTAATCACATGAGAGGGATCGGATCTGTATCATCTAAGCATTGACACGTGAAACACATTATGAATCTTTTCTAGCTCAGGTGGCAACAACAATCTATGCGCAACAGGTCCAACATGCTCGATGATTTCATCCGGCCCGATGAACCTCAGACTCAATTTGCCTTTACGTCTGAATCTGAGTACTTTTTTCCACAAAGACACTTTCAAGAACACTTTGTCTCCTATCTCAAACTCAATATCTTTTCGTTTCAAATCTGCATAAGATTTCTGACGATCAGATGCTGCTTTCAAGCTATCATGGATCACTTTCACTTTCTATTCAGTTTCTTTGATCAAATCAACACCATGTATCTTATTTTGATGCTTAACTGAAAACTATTATTGTATGCAAACTCAATTAATGGTAAATATTGTTCCCACGTACCATTAAACTCAAGGATACAACATCTCAACATATCCTCAAGAATCTGAATAATTCGTTCAGACTGACCATCAGTCTGTGGGTGAAAAGCCGTACTGAAATGCAATTTTGTGCCTAGAGCTTCTTGCAAATTCTTCCAGAATCGTGACGTAAATCTTGAATCTCTATCAGACACAATAGACAGTGGCATTCCGTGCAATCTCACAATATCTGAAATATAAAGCTCAGCTAACTTATCAAGTGAGTAGCCAGATCGTACCGAAATAAAATGGACTGATTTTGTCAATCTATCAACTACGACCCAAATTGCATCTTTTTTCCTCGGAGTCAAAGGCAACCATGAGACATAATCCATCGTTACTATATCCCATTTCCATTCGGGAATCATTATCTGTTGCAACAAACCAGATGGAACCTGATGTTCAGCTTTAACTTGCTTACAGACTAAACATTTCGAGACAAAATCAGAGATATCCCTTTTCATACCGGACCACCAATAATGTTGCTTCAAATCATTGTACATCGTTGTACTTCCCGGATGAACAGATAGGCGACTATTATGAGCTTCATTCAAAATTAACTATAATAACTCTGGATTCCTTGGAACACAAATTCAATCTCGAAATCTTAAGCAATCACCATCATCAACTCTAAATTCAGAATCGGAGTTTATATCACATTGAGCTCTTTTCGCTAGCATATCATTATCAACTTTTTGAGTATCACATATTTGTTGAAAAAACAATAGTTTCACTTTCAATTACACCAAAACTGAACCATCATCAGACAGGTCTAAATGAGCATTCATAGTACGCAATGCAAACAGTGATTTCCGACTCAAAGCATCAGAAACAACATTTGCCTTACCCAGATGATAGTCTATCACAAGCTTGTAGTCTTTCAA
Source organism: Gossypium australe (assembly GCA_005393395.2). NCBI lineage: Eukaryota > Viridiplantae > Streptophyta > Magnoliopsida > Malvales > Malvaceae > Gossypium > Gossypium australe. The sequence continues at coordinate 51,366,921 of CM016615.1, read as the reverse complement.
AAGTTCTAACCATCTTCTCTGTCGTAGATTCAAGTCTTTCTAAGTCATGAGGTATTTCAAACTTTTATGATCCAAAAATACATGACATTTTTCATCGAGGAGATAATGACGCCAAATCTTTAGGGCAAACACAATCGCAGCTAACTCAAGGTTGTGTGTCAGATAATTCTTTTCATGCGGCTTTAATTGTCTCGAGGCATAAGCTATAAATTTGCCTTCCTGCATCAAAACACATCCCATACCATTCAACGAAGCATCACTATAGATCACGAATTCTTTACTCGATTCTGGTTGTACCAAAACTGGAGCTTCAGTCAACAAAAATTTCAACTGATCAAAACTTTTCTGACATTTATCGAACCATTCAAATCTCACATCTTTTTAAAGCAATCTAGTCAACAGAGTAGCTGTCATCGAAAAGCCTTTCACAAACCGTCGATAATAACCAGCGAGTCCCAGATAGCTACGGACTTCAGACACACTCTTCGGAGGTTTCCATTCCAGAATAGCAGAAATCTTGCTCGAATCAACTCATATTCCAGAGGGTGATACAATATGTCCCAGAAAACTAACTTCTCGCAACCAGAATTCACATTTACTAAATTTTGCATACAATTGCTTACCTTGTAGAGTTTGCAACAAAATTCTCAAATGTTCAGCATGTTCGGTTTCATCACGCGAATAAATCAAAATGTCGTCAATGAATATGACAACAAATCGATCTAAATACGGTCTGAAAATTTTATTCATCTAATCCATAAAAATAGCAGGAGCATTCATTAGTCCAAAAGGCATAACTAAAAACTCAAAATGCCCGTACCTCGTTCTGAAAGCAGTTTTCGGAATATCTGAATCTTTTACTCACAACTGATAATATCCCGATCTCAGATCTATCTTTGAAAACACAGTGGCTCCTTTAAACTGATCAAATAAATCATCAATTCTAAGCAAAGGGTATTTATTCTTTATAGTTACCTTGTTTAAGTGACGGTAATCAATGCACATTCTCGTCGTGCCATCTTTCTTTTTCACAAGCAGAACAGGAGCACCCCAAGGTGAGAAACTCAGTCTTGAGAATCCTCTGTCAGTCAACTCTTGCAATTGTGACTTTAACTCTTTCAACTCTATTGGTGCCATTCTATACTGAGCTATCGAAATAGGAGTCGTTCCTGGTAATAGATCAATACCAAATTCAACTTCACGTATTGGAGGTAATCCCGGTAATTTTTCAGGAAATACATCAGGGAATTCACAGACAACTGGCACCGGCTCAACTTTCTTTTCAGTTACTTTCGAGTCAATCACATAAGCAAATAAGCTTCATAACCCTTTCTCACATAATTCTGAGCTTTTAACACAGATATCACAGCGGGTAACCCATTCAAATCATTAGACTCAATCCGAACTATATCATCATTCTGGCATCTCAAATTAATAGTCTTTCTTTTGCAATTCACAACAGCATCATGCAACGTCAACCAGTCCATACCCAAAATTATATCAAACTCATCAAATTGTAATAGCATCAAATTTGACAGAAAACAAACATCTCGAAACATCAACAGACAGTTCTTGCATACTTTATCAACCAGGACACTTTTACTTAAGGGGTTCGATACTCTAATAACAAAATCAATAGACTCTATAGGCAAAGTCTTATTGGATACTAAGTTCATGCATATATACGAATGAGTAGAACCTGGGTCTATCAATGCAATCACAGAAGTATCATAAAGAGTAAATGTACCCGTAATAACATCTGGAGGTGAAGCTTCCTCACGGGCTCAGATGGCATACGCTCTAGCAGGCGCTCTAGCTTTAGATCTCGTAATAGTGTCTTTCGTAGCTCTCTGACTACCACTGACATTTCTCGTATTCCGAGAAGGTTTACCTCTAGCTGAGACATTATCAGATCTCAGATTCTGAACAGTCTCTTGCTCAATAGACTCTAGGCAGTCTCAGATGAAATGGTCTAACGATCCACATCTAAAATAGGCTCGATCATTCAACCTACAATGTCTCAGATGTCTTTTACCACAATGTTTACATTCAGGTCTTTCAGATCGAGCATTTCCAACACTAGCCATCGAAGTTCCTGGAGCTTTGGAATTCAACTGTGATCTAGCTCGATCTCTATTCGAATGTCCCACATTATCCTTTGAACGACTTTGTTCATCTCTGTATTTCTTTGAAGCAGACTGAACTGTTTTCCTTAAAAATCTCTTTCTCACATCTCTAGCTTCAGAATCAGCTTTTCTCTTATCTTTCCTGAGTGCTTCAGCTTTGCACGCTCGATCAACAAGTACAACAAACTCTTTTATTTCCAGAATTCTGACTAAAAAACGGATATATTCATTTAGACCGTCTTCAAACTGTTTACACATTATTGCCTTGGTTGAAATACATTCTCGAGCATATTGACTTAATCTCACAGATTCTCGTTCATATTCGGTGACAGACATGCGACCCTATTTCAGTTCTAAAATTCTTTCCGTTTCTGATCAATAAATCTCTGACTGATATATTTTTTCTGGAACCCAGACTGAAAGAAATCCCATGTAATCCGTTCCTTTGGAACAACAAAAATCAAGGTCTTCCACCATTGATAAGTTGCGTCTCGTATCAAGGAAACAACACATTTTATGCATTCTTCAGAAGTCAGTGACATTTCATCAAATACTCGAATTGTATTCTCTAGCCAAAACTCAGCTTTCTCAGCATCGTCATCACTGGTGGCCCTGAACTCTTCAGCCTCATACTTATAGATTTTGTCAACCGGAGGTTTATTCAACAGATTCAAGTTCATAACCAAAGGTATAGCAAAAGTCTGAGGAGGATTACGCAGGGGCGGAGGTTGTGAAACAGCCAGATTAGTTCTTACATATTAAGTGAACCACTCATTCATCATTTGGAAGAAGGCTTGTTTAGCCTCTCCCTCTTGACCGCTAGTAGCCGGTCTCGAATCAGATGGCGCTGGCCCTTGAGCGGGAGCAGGCGCATTGCTTTCAACATCGTCAGCTATGGCTCTTTCGGGATCCATTACTATACCGAAACACATTTTACACGTCAGGATTCATCACACTATCACTGTTTGTATATATGGCATGTATAGCTAGACTTTCACACGCTATGTTAGTCTGAGAATCGACTAAACCGTAGCTTTGATACCAATCAAATGCAACACCCCTAACCCATAACCATCGCCAGTCAAGGGTTAAAGGTATTACTGGACAAAACGAAACCTTTTATGGACATTTCATAATATAATTCAATGAATCAAATAAAAGTGTCCCTTAATTAGGTCTACGAGACCTCAAGCATGCTTTAGAAAAGGGCTGGGACTAAACTGAACACATACGGAAATTTTCGAAAATTTAAAAATTTTTCTAAGTTACAAAGGTCACACGCCCGTGTGTCTAAGCCGTGTCAAAACAGGGCATACATACTGACTTGTCCACACGGCCATGAACATGCCCATGTGCCTCACCCGTGGTCGCTACTGACTTGCACCACACGGCCAGTTACACGCCCGTGTGTCCAGCCCATGGTTGAGTCTGACTTGTTTTAAAATACAACCACGAGGGACACGGTCAAGCCACACGCTCGTGTGCTCAACCATGTGGGAAAATATAGGCCATTTGCAAGGCCAAAATGCCACCCACACTTTGGGCTATCCCTACAAGCACATATAAGCATCTTTCAATACATCAATGGCAACCAACACATATCAAATTGTACACCATTTCTAACCACTTATGAGCTTAACATTCACACCAACTTATAAGCCATTTAACTTAATATAACCATAAGCACTTCAAAGTATAATCCATCACAAACTTACCATCAATAATATGATAACTATGCATATATCTCACTTAAGTAAGTTCACATATATATACTTACCTTCCATACACATACATAGTGTACAATTCAAACGTACCTGATTCATTTATACATTTCACATAGCCTTTCATTTTCTCGAATTTGCCTGTTGAACCATTCGGAATCAAATAGGATATTCAGAATACTCAGAGTAGTCGTACAATGTCAACGTCCCAGACGTGGTCTTACATGTACTCAAATATCGATGCCACTGTCCTAGACCGGGTCTTACAAGAAATCAATTGATGTTGATGTCCTAGACATGGTCTTACACGTAAATCTCAAATCGATGCCAACGTCCCACATGTGGTCTTACACGATATCACATATCGAAAACCTATGTCATGACATATGTAATCCTATCTATTCCTAGGTTCATACGAGACTTCTCGGACTTTGGTACATTGTCGACATTTTCCCAGATTTCATGTAGTTATCACCTCGTACACATTCATCGCAATGAAATTTCATATGAACATACATAAATCAATACAAATACATTTATTTTTATATAGACTTGCCTCGATATGGATAAACGAACGGATTTGGCTATTCAATTACTTTCGACTTTCCTCGATCTAAATCCATTTTCTTTGGTTCTTGATCTATACATATTCAAATTTAACCCATTTATTCACCAATTCATTCAATTCATTCAATTCAATCCAAAAACACATATGTAGGGCAATTTACAAATTAGCCCCCAAATTTTCACATTTTGACATTTTAGTTCTTCTTTCATAAAATCACAAAATACACATAATTTCATATCACCCATGCTTAGCCGAATGTTCACTATGATCATACCAATCCATACATTTCATTTATTTCACAATTTAGTCCTTCAAAATATTATTTTCTCAATTTAATCCAAATTACTCAAAATCACCAAAAACTCAAAGACAAACTATGTTAATCTAACACATATATTTCATATTTCATCACAAAACTTCACAAAGCTCATGAATTCATCCATTGCATATTTCAAATTCATCATCAATTCACAAAATTGAAGCATGGGTTTTGAAGTGCACTAAGCAAGAATTACAAAAACGTAAAAATTATCAAAAACCGAACAAAAATGTAACACCCCAAACCCGGCCCAAACACCACGACCGGATCTGGCGTGTCACTTGGGAAAGATTTAAAACAACTTCGCGACCTTTAGAGAATTTCAAGTTCTTTTGTTTTAAAACTTCAAGTTTAGTAATTTATTGAAAATTCAATAGTTATTTAAGAAACCTTTATTTAGCCCATTCTTTGAGTTACCTTAGGCTAATCCCAAACGTTTGTCGAGAAAGTCCATTTATAGAATCGTTACTAAGTTATGAGAAATCCTTCTTTTGTATTTTTGCAAAACATTTTGTCGGTTATTGTGTAATCAAAACGCCAAAAGTTTAAACCAAATTTTAAACCCAAACGTTAGTGGCCTTATTACAACGAAAACCCAAATCAGTTATAACTAGGAAGAAATTAAGTCCTTTACTGAAATCGAATAGAAACTATGCATGGCCACCTTGTGCTCCTCTCCAGCCTGGTCCATTGCACTACGTGCTACCTGAAAAGATGTTAAATCAACAGGGTGAGTCGCATGACTCAGTGTGCAACACTCATGCACCAACAGATCGGGCCTTAGCCCTACAGGAAAGAATATCAGCATGTCGCATGTATAAAAATGATGCAAAACCCATCCCAACCTAGATTTCCATCCACTACACACCTCCCGTACCAACCAATCTCCATTGGGGATTTCTACAATCAACCCTCACCGCTACAGACCATGGATGGCAGTCATGCTGCTCATCGTCAGAATCGTGACAGAGTCACCAGAATAGATCGTGGCAGAGCCACTACAACAGATCATGGCAGAGCCACTACAACAGATCGTGGCAGAGCCACTACAACAGATCGTGGCAGAGCCACTACAACAGATCATGGCAGAGCCACTATCGCACTTCCCCTTTCATCACATATTCCCGAATCCCATGCACATAGAATACAAATGTATAGATGCAACAGATTTCAACAAGCATATACAGATTAGTCATAGCATGGATCGATATAATATACCATAACCACTTTACTTTACCAGAACAGAAATCACTAACCTGATGTTTCACACATACCAGCCATACCGAGATTCCGGCATTTAACAGAGTATACATAAACACATATGTATTAATGGAACGATATAAAACAGAACCATATCAATGGTGTAAGAGGTTACACACCTGATAACACGTAATATCGCGCCCTCTATGTCGACACTATCGCTAATCGACACTACCGCTATTTGCCTACGATCCTGCTCAGAAGCTGGCCCACACCCAGGTGGCCAATCACGAACAGCAGACATAGCCCTCTTCTTGAACTTAGGGGTCGAACCCGAAGGTTTACTTCCCTCGCCAAACTACGAATTGCTTGCATCCATCAAAAGCGTCGGTCAATAAATCACTACGAGAGATATGATTTGAATGCCCACTCAACTTGGTTAAGATAACAGTTGAGAAAATGAATCGATTAACAAACTACTAAAAGAAATCTTTTTACCTAAATCTATTGGATCCCGGAGTTTATAGTATTGGGCTAAAACGTGGATTGAACCCCTTTAGTTTCCTTCAAGATTCGGCACAAACAGAAACCACAGAGGGGGATTCGGCTTCTAAGAATAAAGAGTGCAAAGAAAAGAACAACCCATCAAGATATTAAGGAAGTGATTCGATTTAGAATAAAGATGAGAATGAAAAGAGATAGCAAAGAAGAAAACGACAAAGAACTTACCAACCCTGAGATGATGATTCGGCTAAGGTGAAACTTCGGGAAATGAGGCTGAACTTTGGAGGTTTCGGCTATGTGAGGATATGAGAGTGTGGTTTCAGCTTTTGTGAAAAGAAAAGAAAAGAACAATACCAATTCAATGTAGAAGATACGGCTAGAGAGGGTTTCAAGAAATAAAATGAAAACTTAAGTGAAAAGGGAGGAAGATGTGATATTTTCGGCTTTTGAAAGTGAGAAGAAAAGATGAACAAAAGTGACCCTAATGGTCTTCTAGGTTTCGGCTATGAGTCAAAAGGGAGAAAAGAGTTGAAATGCTTAGATGATTTTCGGCACAAGAGAGGATGAGAGCAAAACTAAAACAAAATGTGAAGCACACACCAAATGCCGAAAAAATAACCACTATACACTAGCACCCTGAGCACCAAATTTTGGCACCCTCACCTAATGCCCAAAACCGAATGCTCCCCTCCTCTCAACCCTTCAAAAATTCTGCTAACACTCACCTAGCCATCACCCCCCACGATTTTCTCCTTCACTCCCTCTACATCACCCATTCAAATGAGTTTGAAACATTCAAACTCCACAAATAGCTCTCCACCATTTGTTTGAATACTTTGACCAAGTCCTACCTCTCTCCTCCAGAGTTTGATTGTCATCCAATCACCTCCCTTGCCTGAGCCAAAAAAAAAAACTAATACTCCCTTGTTGCTAGAGTGATTCGAACCTCTACTCTCCCTACTCCTTGTGACGCCATCACCCTACATGCTGAGTGGCTTCACCTTGCCACTCTTCCACTACACCTTTTTGTGTCACCAGAAGCGAACTAAAACCCTTAAGTCCTTCCCCTATTCGGCTATCCCCTCTTAGGTGCCCAAAACTAAAATTTTACCAAGGCCTCGGCTTAACCCCGAGACTTCCTGAGACCCCCCAAACACAACCACACAACAAGCAAAACAGGTCGACATGCAGAAAACATAAAAATGCAAAGCCCCTAAATCCCGGATGTTACAAAAAACTAATCTTAAATCAAAGAAATCAATGGTCGAATGTTTAAAGAGCTCAAACCTCTTTTCTTTTCTTATTTTTGGCACCAAAAAGATGAACATAATGCTTTGCTTATTGTTTTGTTTTATTATAATCATATTAATACACATTTTACCAAATTATCCATTAATAAAAACATATAACAATACATAATGGATGGTCATAAATGTCCGTTAACAATATCAATGGTCCAATTTCATAATAAGGACTCCATATTAATAAGCCATGACCATATAGCACATTAACAAATAGCATTTCACTTTTACCTTTTATGCGATTTAGTCCTTTTCTCAAATTAAGCACCCAAATGGACAAATTAATTCACGGAACTTTAACACATGCTTAATTACGTATAATAGGCACGAAAAATAATATTAAAATATCTTTTTACTTGAATTTGTGGTCTCGAAACCACTATTCTGACTAGGGTCTAATCCAGACTGTTACACATGTGGTCGGACATGGCCATGTACTCCTATTTTGAATGTCCACATGACCTGTGACACGAGCGTGTCTAGTGGCCGTGTGAGACACGGCCTGGCCACAAGGGCTTGTGTCCCCTGTTTTGAGAAAAATTTCAAGGTTCGTGAAAGTTTCTTAAGTTATTGGTTTAGCTCTGAACCACTCCTAAAGCATGATTAGGGCCTCGTAGGCTCGTACTAGGGACATATTGATTATGATTGAATGATGAATGTTTGAATTGAGAAAATGTATGCTAAAAGTATGTATAAATACGTTCTAAGTCTAGTAATACTTCGTAACCCTAGTTCAGCGTTGAATACGGGTGAGGACTGTTACATTTATTGGTATCAAAGCTACGGTTTAGTCGATTCTTGATACGAATTGTCTCGGGTTTGAAAACGAATATTAAATGTTGCCCGATTGTAAATTAGGTAGTTTTTCGTTTAGATAACAAAAGGGGTAATTCATTGATAATGTCTTTGACAAATAAAGATAGGTAAGTGGTTGCGGTGGATACGAATTTGAAACAAGAAAGAACCTTTAATAAAAATTAAAGACCCGAATCTTATAAGCTTCAAATTGATGAAAGGAGCTTTGAATAAAAACTGAGACCCACTATCTAGCAAGATAGGAACCAACGGTACAGATAAATGAACGCCACACCCGATAGGATGATAAGTTCGAAACAAGGATAGAATGACACCACTAGAAACTAGATAAGTCCATTTGAACCTTGAAGAATTAGGAGAGTGAATTAAACTCACCAAAAAGAAACATATTCATTCATCAAAAATTCTCCCTGCCAAATGACAAAGGTCCAACCTATTTATTGGACAAATGGTCTTGAAGAAGCTTAAATTCATGAAAGCTTGGAATTCGGCCAAGGAATGCTTTTAGCCGTCCCCATGCTTGAATAATTTCATGAAAGTCAACTTGCATGTGCTAGTAATTAAAATCATTCAATCATGCTCCCTTTAGCCGTCCCATGCTAGGTGCCAACCAATTTAAAAAGAAATCAATTCACCCACTAACACACACATGCTTGATTAATTTAATTGTTTCACATTATTCCTTCAAGTTGTTGTGCCGTTTGCTCCACTAGTGTCATCATGGCGATTAATCAAATGCTTGTGCCGTTCATGCACCATACACTTGTCCATTCTTCTATTTTTATTTCACGCATCCATTTGTTCTTGTGTTTGGTTGTTGTCCAAGCATTGAAGAGGATAGCTCTTTATTTTATTCAAAAAAATGTCCATGCATCTCCACTATCATTTGCTAAATGATTTAAAATTCAGCCCACCATGTGTGCTCATTTAAGCTTTGAAATTTGGCTGCATATTCTTTCTCATTGTCGTCCATTTACTCACAAGAGACAAAGGAATATTTAACTCATGTTGCCGTTCCACCCATCCCCTCCAATAGCTTAAACCTTTGTTTATTTTATTATATCCAACCAAGTATGCTTCCATATTTTAGTATCTCAAAATTCTACCATAATATTCCACATAGTGCCGTCCATGCTTCACTAGCCACCACATGCTCCATTTCTTTATTGTTTCATAAGCACATGTCTTAATTGTTGATGATTCACTCCACTATAGCTGTCCATGCTTGGTCCTTTATGCCTCATTTAAATTTTGAAAATCATATCATGGCTTGCTCCACCTTTGCCGTTCCATACTTTGAAGAGTTTGAAATTCATTCAACCATGCTTGAATAAAATAATCAATGAGCTCCTTGTGCCTTGTTGCCGTCCATCATGGTTTAATCCATCATCCAACTTGCATCAAAAACATGGAGCAAACTACAAAACATATAAACCAACATTATTATTAAAATTAAGCTGACCATAGTTAGCACAAATTTTAATCACTTTATTTAAACACTAGGTAAAACACACTAACATTCAACTTCGACAAAGGACATATTAAAAACTTGTACTACCTAGATAAATTAACACGAACTAAGAAAATGCAGTAAACTAATTAAATGACTAAAAGTAAATCAAACATGCGTAATAACGTGTTAATAAACTAGCAGTCAAACTAGCTAGTATATTCAACTTCAAATAAATTGTAAGAGTTCAGCATGTTCTTGGGCTCTTCTCTTTCGGTATTCCAAATTTGTGCCACCATAGCCGACGCAGCATCTTTGAATTGTTTAGTACGGGTGCGCGTAATTGGCCCGTTAGGTAGCTCGATTGGGTCTTGGTTGACTTCCGTCACAGGCTTCTTAGGTGAATTCGTATCATCCCCTCCCTCTTTAAGTTGATTCGTCCTCGAATCGTCACCTACATCGAAAGGAGACAGATCAGAGACATTAAAACTTGCACTCACATTATACTCACCCGGTAAGTCCAATTTATAAGAGTTGTCATTTATTCGCTCAAGGACTTGAAATGGACCATCTCCCCTCGGGGGAAGTTTGGATCGTCTTTGCGCGGAAAACCTTTCTTTGCGCATATGAACCCAAACCCAGTCCCCCGATTCAAAGCGAATGTGCCTACGACCTTTGTTGGCTCGTTGCTCGTACTCCTTAGTTTTTGCCTCTTTGTTGTCCCTAACCTTTTGGTGCAACTGTTTAATATATTCAGCCTTGCGTTTTCCATCTACATGCACAAGTTGATTAGAAGACAAAGGTATTAGATCAAGCGGGGTTAATGGATTAAAACCATACACAACTTCAAATGGAGAAAACTTAGTAGCAGAGTGTATAGAGCGATTGTAAGCAAACTCCACGTGTGGTAGGCAATCTTCCCATGTCTTTAAGTTCTTCCGAATGATTGCTCGTAGCAACGTTGAAAGAATTCGATTTACCACCTCGGTTTGACCGTCCGTTTGCGGGTGGCAAGTGGTAGAGAATAGTAACTTGGTTCCTAATCGTCCCCACAGTGTCCTCCAAAAATGGCTAAGAAATTTTGCATCCCGATCGGACACGATAGTCTTAGGCATGCCATGTAACCTAACCACTTCTTTAAAAAAAGATTAGCAATATTCACAGCATCATCAGTTTTATGGCAAGCTATAAAGTGAGCCAGTTTAGAGAATCTATCCACAACCACAAATATCGAATCTCGTCCATTCTTGCTTCTAGGCAAGCCAAGTACAAAATCAATAGAAACATCAGTCCAAGGAGTTTCAGAAATGGGTAAAGGTTTATACAAACAGTGCAGATTAGTTTGAGATTTAGCCCTTCTACAGGTAACGCATCTATCACAATATCGTTCTACATCTTGTCGCATCTCAGGCCAAAAGAAGTGCTCTTGGAGGGTGGCTAAAGTTTTAACAACTCCGAAATGTCCCATCAATCCACCACTATGAGCTTCATCTACTAACACCTCTCGCACAGATCCTTGTGGAATGCATAGTTTACCTTCTTGAAACAGATATCCGTCATGGCGGTAGTATTTCTCGTAGGCTCCCTTTTCACATAACTTGAAAATTTCACCAAAGTCAGTATCATTCGCATATAGGTCCTTAAGAAATACAAACCCCATCAATTTAGAATCCAACACATTTAACAAAGCATACCTTCGGGATAGTGCATCAGCTACTACATTTTCCTTACCTTTTTTGTATTTAATGACATAAAGAAATGATTCGAGAAATTCTACCCACTTAGCGTGTCGCTTGTTGAGTTTATGCTGCCCCCTTAAATACTTCAATGACTCGTAGTCGGTATGAATCACGAATTCTTTGGGCAGTAGGTAGTGTTGCCATGTCTCCAAGGCTCGAATTAGAGCATACAACTCTTTGTCATTTGTCGGGTAGTTTAAGATAGCACCGTTGAGCTTTTCACTGAAGTACGCAATGGGGCGTCCGTCTTGCATAAGTACAGCGCCAATACCTAACCCTGAGGCATCACATTCTAACTCGAAAGTTTTGTCAAAGTTTGGTAAAGCTAATAATGGGGCTTGAGTCAAACAGTCTTTAATTTTCAAAAACGCTTTCTCTTGTTCTTCTCCCCAAACAAAGTTAGAATTCTTACGGAGTACACCGGTCAATGGTGCGGCCAACGTGCTGAAGTTTGGTACGAACCGTCGATAAAAACTAGCCAGCCCATGAAAGCTTCGAACTTGGGAAATATTTGTCGGACGGGGCCATTCTTGGATCACCTTAACCTTCTCTTGATCAACTTCAAGGCCTTCCGAACTGACAACAAATCCTAAAAACACAATTTTGTTAGTACAAAAATCACATTTCTGCAAATTTGTGTATAAGGTTTCCTTTCGCAGAACTTCTAGAACAGACTTTAAATGTTTCACGTGCTCATCTAAAGTTTTACTATAGACAACTATGTCGTCAAAGTATATGACACAAAATCTACCGATGAATTATCGCAACACGTGGTTCATGAGTCGCATGAATGTGCTTGCGGCATTTGTTAGCCCGAATAGCATAACGAGCCATTCATAGAGTCCTTGCTTTGTCTTGAAAGCAGTCTTCCACTCGTCACCCTCGCGCATACGTATTTGATGATATCCGCTTTTAAGGTCGATCTTTGAAAATAAGCTTGCTCTACTCAATTCGTCGAGCATGTCATCCAATCGTGGGATAGGGTGTCAGTACTTGATCGTGATCTTGTTGATGGCTCGGCAATCTACGCACATCCTCCATGTTCCATCTTTCTTGGGAACTAACAAGATTGGCACAGCACAAGGGCTTAAGCTCTCGCGTACATAGCCTTTTTCAAGAAGTTCATTTACTTGTCTTTGAAGTTCCTTTGTCTCTTCTAGATTGCTTCGATCAGCTGGTCTAGTTGGAATTGCGGCTCTCGGCATAAAGTCTATCTGATGTTCTATTCCACGAATAGGAGGCAACCCACTTGGAATCTCTTCTGGGAATATGTCTCAGAATTCCTGTAACAAAGACAAAACAGGAGAAGGTAACTTGTCATCAAAATCGTTAGTTCCAAAGAGATTTTCCTTGTACATAAGTACAACAGAGGCTATTTTAACAACATAGACTTCTGGATTTCTTTCTCTTTAACATAAAAACTTTCTTTTTCACTCTCATCTTTTGTTTCCTTTTCTTGTTATTCCCATTCTCTCTTTTTATCATTCATTTTCTTACCCCTCTTTTTTTCTAAATTCTTTTCTTTTTCTTTCTCATTTTTCTGCTCACTTTCTTTTGATTTTTCAATTGATGCTTTCATCTTCAATTGATCTTCGTAAACTTACTTGGGTGTTAGCGGGGCTAGTGTCACGTTCCAGCCCAAATACTTGAAGGTGTACCGATTGGTGTAGCCATCGTGGATCGCTCGCTTGTCAAATTGCCAAGGTTGCCCAAGCAGGATATGTCTCGCTTGCATCGGTACCACATCGCACAAGACCTCATCTTGATATTTCCCTATTGCAAAGGAGACCAAAACTTGTTTTGTGACCTTAAGTTCTCCCCCGTCGTTAAGCCATTGCAGTTTATACGGATGGGGATGTTTGGTGGTAGTCAATCCGAGCTTCTCCACCAATATGTTGCTGGCCACATTAGTACAGCTTCCTCCGTCAATAATGACGCAACAAATCTTCCCTTGTACTTGGTATCGCTTATGGAAGATATTTTCCCGTTGTTGTTCATTTTCGATGCCTTGTAAGCTAAGACTCCTTTTTACCACTAAAATCCCATTTTTGGCTTGTTCTACTTCTTCCTCGTCTTGGGATGTCTCAATAACATCATCTTCCCTTTCACTTTCGGATTCAATCTCGCCATTATCTCGAATAAACAAAGTGTTTCAGTATGGACATTGACTTGCAATATGGCCTCGACCCAAACATTTGAAACACTTAATGTCTCAGGATCGGTTCGAAATAGCTTCCATTTTGCCCTTGCTCGTCTCACCGCTTGGCTTGTTAAACTTAGGTGCACCACTTGCTTCTTTGTTTCGGCTCGGTATGTCCCATTTGTTGGTCACTTGCCCCCACTTAGATGTTGAAGCATTATTGGGGATTGCTCTAGACGTAGCTTTTCGTTTTAGCTGCTTTTCGACCTTTATTGCCATGTGAACCATATCGATGATATCGATGTAATGGTGTAGTTCTACAACATTTGCAATATCTCGATTAAGGCCAACGCTAAAGCGTGCCGTTGTGGCTTCTTGTTCTTCATCTACATTGGCTCGGATCATGGCCACTTCCATTTTCTTGTAGTAATCCTCCACACTACGATGACCCTGAGTTAGGCTTTGCAACTTTTGATGCAATTCGCAGTGATAGTAGGTTGGTATGAATCTTTTCCGCATTAGTGCCTTTATTTCTGCCCATGTAGATATTGGACGTTCACCATTCCGTCTTCGGCTCGTTGTTTATTGATCCCACCAAATAATGGCATAATCAGAAAATTCGATGGCAGCGAGTTTCACTTTCTTATTTTCTGAGTAATTATGGCATTCGAAGATTAACTCCGCCTTCTTTTCCCACTCAAGGTAGGCTTCCGAATCGGACCGCCCTTGGAAAGCAGGAATCGCCATTTTAATATTTTTCAAGTCATCATCAGCCCATTCTCGATCTCTTCGCTCACGGACTCGTGGACCTCCTCTCCCCTCATTGTGTTCGAAAGCTGGATTGCTATCAGCTTCACTCGGTTCGTAGATGTCGTTGTCATGTAACCAAGGTTCTTGTCCCCTTCTTGGAATTGAAGGGGTGTTTGTTCGAGGCCTCCGTTCATTTCTTCGGTCTAATCGCTCATTGATTGATTGGAATAAACGTGGATTTCTCGCATTATGGTTTGCAAATCAGGATCTCTTCCTTCAGGATCATTCCTTCGGGGTTGCAATCCTCTTCCACCCCCGATGGCATCTGATGCTTCATCGCTTACTATTCGTCGTTCGGGACTCCTAGACATGTTAAACAAGATTAATGAAACCTCACTACAATCCTCACTTGTTCACTTACAAAGAAATTATTAACACTCACACTCGTGTTTTCACTCAATTCTGGTTTTTCTTTCAATGTAATCTCTCTCGCCTTTTACCGCTCGAATTCACTCTTCTAGATTCTAGGAGGTTGTCTTCGACTTACTAGCAACTCGTAAGTCGTTTCAAAGAGTTAAAAGGGTAAAATTGTTTCGGAAAAAAAAAAGGTAGGTTTTAAAAGGGTAGAAGGTTGGTAGTGGTGTCGGAAAGTAAGGCTCTATAGTAGAGGTGGTGAATTATGAAGAGTTTGAAAAATCCAGATATTACGACAATTTTTTTTAACTTACTCGAAAAAAACTCGAGATGATCAAAACGTGCCTAACTTAATTGGCTCTGATACCAACTGATACGAATCGTCTCGAGTTTGAAAATGAATCGTAAACGTAAATTAGGTAGTTTTTCGTTTAGATAACAAAAGGGGTAATTTATTGATAATGTCTTTGACAAATAAAGATAGGTAAGTGGTTGCGGTGGATATGAATTTGTAACAAGAAAGAACCTTTAATAAAAATTAAAGACCCAAATCTTATAAGCTTCAAATTGATGAAAGGAGCTTTGAATAAAACCTGAGACCCACTATCTAGCAAGATAGGAACCAACGGTACAAATAAATGAACGCCACACCCGATAGGATGATAAGTTCGAAACAAGGATAGAATGACGCCACTAGAAACTAGATAAGTCAACTCGAACCTTGAAGAATTAGGAGAGTGAATTATACTCACAGAAAAGAAACATATTCATTCATCAAAAATTCTCCCTGCCAAATGACAAAGGTCCAACCTATTTATAGGACAAATGGTCTTCAAGAAGCTCAAATTCATGAAAGCTTGGAATTCGGCCAAGGAATGCTTTTAGCCGTCCCCATGCTTGAATAATTTCATGAAAGTCAACTTGCATGTGCTAGTAATTAAAATCATTCAATCATGCTCCCTTTAGCCGTCCCATGCTAGGTGCCAACCAATTTAAAAAGAAATCAGTTCACCCACTAACACACACATGCTTGATTAATTTAATTGTTTCACATTATTCCTTCATGTTGTTATGCCGTTTGCTCCAATAGTGTCATCATGGTGATTAATCAAATGCTTGTGCCGTTCATGCACCATACACTTGTCCATTCTTTTATTTTTATTTCAAGCATCCATTTGTTCTTGTGTTTGGTTGTCGTCCAAGCATTGAAGAGGATAGCTCTTTAGTTTATTCAAAAAAATGTCCATGCATCTCCACTATCATTTGCTAAATGATTTAAAATTTAGCCCACCATGTGTGCTCATTTAAGCTTTGAAATTTGGATGCATATTCTTTCTCATTGTCGTCCATTTACTCACAAGAGACAAGGGAATATTTAACTCATTTTGCCGTTCCACCCATCCCCTCCAATAGCTTAAACCTTTGTTTATTTTATTATATCCAACCAAGCATGCTTCCATATTTTAGTATCTCAAAATTCTACCATAATATTCCACATAGTGCCGTCCATGCTTCACTAGCCACCACATGCTCCATTTCTTTATTGTTTCATAAGCACATGTCTTAATTGTTGATGACTCACTCCACTATAGCCGTCCATGCTTGGACCTTTATGCCTCATTTAAATTTTGAAAATCATATCATGGCTTGCTCCACCTTTGCCGTTCCATACTTTGAAGAATTTAAAATTCATTCAACCATGCTTGAATAAAATAATCAATGAGCTCCTTGTGCCTTGTTGCCTTCCATCATGGTTTAATCCATCATCCAACTTGCATAAAAAACTTGGAGCAAACTACAAAACATATAAACCAACATTATTATTAAAATTCGGCTAACCATAATTAGCACAAGTTTTAATCACTTTATTTAAACACTAGGTAAAACACACTAACATTCAACTTCGACAAAGGACATATTAAAAACTTGTACTACCTAGATAAATTAACACGAACTAAGAAAATGCAGTAAAGTAATTAAATGACTGAAAATAAATCAAACATGCGTAATAAAGTGTTAAATAAACTAGCAGTTAAACTAGCTAGTATATTCAACTTCAAATAAATTGTAAGAGTTCAGCATGTTCTTGGGCTCTTCTCTTTCGGTATTCCAAATTTGTACCACCATAGCCGACGCGGCATCTTTGAATTGTTTAGCACGGGCGCGCGTAATTGGCCCGTTAGGTAGCTCGATTGGGTCTTGGTTGACTTCTGTCACAGGCTTCTTAGGTGAGTTCGTATCAATTCTAGGACTAACGTAGCATATGTGAGAATCTAGCTATACATGCCATATATAAACTGTGATAGTGTGATGACTCTTGACATTTTAAAATGTGTTTTTATATAGTAAATGGATACCAATCGAGCTATAGCTGATGAGGTTGAAAGTAACGCACGAGCTCTTACTCAAGGGACAGCACCTTTTGAATCTAGACCCGTATCAGGTAGCTAGGGAGGAGAGGCTAAAGAAGCCTTCTTCCAAATAATGAACGAGTGGTTCACACAATATATCCGAATGAACCCGGCTGCTCAACAACCTCCACCCCCTCCTAATCCCCAATCGGTTCCCGTAGCTCCTCAAGGTGTTGAATTTTTAAGATTAAATAAGCCTCCAGATGATAAGATCCATAGACACGGGGTTGAAGAGTTCAGAGCTAATGTTGATGATGATCTTGAGAGAGCCGAGTTTTAGCTTGAAAATATGATTCGAGTGTTTGATGAGATTTCTTGTACACCGACTAAGTGTTTGAAATGCGCTGTATCACTTCTGAGGGACACCGCATACCAGTTGTGAAATACATTAGTATCAGTGGTGCCGAGAGAGAGAGTGACCTGGGAGTTCTTTCAGACGGAGTTTCGAAAGAAATACATAAGTCAACAGTTTTTGGATCAAAAGCACAAAGAATTTTTAGAATTGAAGCAATGCCGCATGACTATAACCGAGTATGAAAGAGAATTTGTACGGTTAAGCAAGTATGCTCAAGAATATGCTTCTACTGAAGAGATTATGTGCAAACAGTTTGTTAACAATTTGAATGAAGATATTAAACTTCTGGTCTGAATTTTAGATTTGAAAGAATTTGTTGTATTAGTTGACCGAGCTTGCAAAGTTGAAGACTTTAACCGAGAAAAGAAGAAAGTTTATTCAAAGACTAGAGATTCGAGAAAAAGACCGATGAATATGCCATATCAGTCTTTGTTAAAGAAATCCAGAGATTCGTTCAATCTTCCAAGTACTTTAAGTGGGTATTCGAGATCGTGGGAAACAATACACTAGTCCTAAAGCTCAAACAGTTTCGGTATCGAGTGTTAGCAACGTGAAAAACAACAAACCCGAGTGTCAACAGTGTGGAAGATATCATTTTGGAGATTGTTGGGTGAAATATAATAATAGAACTTGTTACAATTGTGACTCACGAGATCATTTTATTTGAGATTGTCTTGAATTAGCTGAGAAAGATAAATTTCAAAAATGTGAGATTGAGCAACACAGCTAATAGAGGGAGGCCATCAAGAAATACAGGAACTATGACTAGTAGCAGAGGTGCAACAAGAGATTCTCCTGTGAGATCCGAAGCTAGAGTGCCTACTAGAGCCTACGCTATTCGTGCTCGCGAAGAGGCGTCGCCCCCAGATGTTATTACCAGTACATTCTCTCTTTACAACACTAATGTGAATTGCTTTAATGGATCTTGGATCGACACATTCATATGTTTGTGAGAATTTAGTGTATAGTAAGAAATTGCATGTTGAGTCTATAGAATTTGTAATTAAAGTATCGAACCCCTTAGGCAAGTATGTTCTAATTGATAAAGTATGCAAAAACTGTCCTTTAATGACTCGGGTTACTGTTTTTCGGCTAACTTGATGCTTTTACCATTTGATGAGTTCGATGTGATTCTGGGTATGGATTGAATCTGATGCCGTTTTGGGTTGACTCTACATGATGCCGTTGTGAACTGTAGACGAAAGATTATAGAATTGAAGTGTCAAAATAATGAAATTCTTGGGATTGAATCTGATGAGTTGGGTAGATTGCCTATAGTGATTATGTCGATGTCGGCTCAGAGATATGTGAGAAAAGGTTGCGATGTGTACCTAGCATATGTTTTAGATACCAAAGTATCTGAAAAAAAGATTGAATCGATGCCTGTAGTTTGTGAATATCCGGATGTATTTCCAGAAGAATTGCCTAGGTTGCCACCAGTTAGAGAGGTTGAGTTTGCTATTGAGTTAGTAACGGGAACTTCACCGACATCTATAGTTCCATATAGAATGGCTCTGACATAGTTGAAAGAGTTGAAAGCTCAATTGTAGAAGTTAACAGATAAAGGTTTTGTATGATCGAGTTTTTCGCCCTGGGGTGCACTAGTATTGTTTGTTAAGAAGAATGGCGGTTCAATAAGAATGTGTTTTGACTATCGTCAGCTCAACAAGGTTACGATAAAGAATAAGTATCCGTTGTCGATAACAAATGATTTGTTTGATTAGTTGAAAGGTGCAATAATGTTTTCAAAGATTGATTTGATATCTAGCTATTATCAGTTGCGAGTTAAAGACACAGATGTGTCGAAAATTGCATTTAGAATGAGGTACGAACATTACGAATTCCTTGTTATGCCTTTTGGACTAACTAATGCTCTTACCATTTTTATGGATTTGATGAATCAGATCTTTAGACAGTATTTAGACAAATTTTTTTGTTGTGTTCATTGATGATATTTTGATCTATTCTTGAGATGAGTTTGAGCATGCCGAACATTTGAGGATTGTGTTGCAAACCTTGAAAGATAAGCAACTGTATGCTAAATTCAGTAAGTGTGAGTTTTGGCTCGAGGAAGTCAAATTTTTAGGACATATTGTTTCAGCAAATGGCATTCGAATTGATCCGAGCAAGATTTCTGCAGTTGTTGATTGAAAACCACCTAGAAATGTATCCGAGGTCAGAAACTTTCTGGGATTGGCTGGTTACTATAGACGTTTTGTAAAAGGGTTTTCAATGATTGCTACACCGATGACCAGACTGCTACAGAACGATGTACAGTTTGAATGGTCTGAGAAATGTCAACAAAGGTTCAATCAATTGAAAGCTTTGTTAACTGAGGCACCAGTGTCGGTTCAACCTGAGTCGGGTAAAGAATTGTGATTTACAGCGACGCATCATTTAACGGTTTGGGTTGCGTATTGATGCAAGAGGGAAATTTGTAGCTTATGCTTCCAGATAGTTGAAGCCGCATGAAAAGAACTATCCGACACACGGTTTAGAATTGGCCACTATAGTTTTTGCACTGAAAATTTGGCTTCATCATTTGTACGGTGAAAAATTCCACATCTTTACAGATCATTAAAGCTTAAAGTATATTATGACTCAAAAAGATTTTAATTTGCGACAACGGAGATGGCTCAAGCTACTAAAAGATTACAAGTTTGTGATTGATTATCACCTGGGAAAAGCGAATGTAGTTGTAGATGCTTAAAGTAGAAAATCGTTGTTTGCCTTGAAAGCAATGAATACATAGTTGACATTATCTAATGATGGTTTGATTTTAGCTGAGTTAAAAGCTAAACCAGTATTTCTTCAACAAATTTGCGAAGCTCAGAGATGTGATAGTGAGTTGCAAGCTAAAAGGGTGCAATGTGAGTCGACTAGTGATTTAGAGTACCAAATCGGATCTGATGATTGTTTGATGTTCCGAGATAGAATCTGTGTACCGAAAAATCTAGAATTGATTTAGCAAATTTTATACGAAGCACACAGTGGTTGTCTATCTGTTTACCAGGGAAGTACTAAAATGTATAATGATTTGAAACGATCGTATTAGTGGTCGGGTATGAAATGAAACATTTCTAAATTTGTAGTGAGATGTTTAGTGATTCAGCAAGTTAAAGTTGAACATCAGGTACCTTCGGGTTTACTTCAGCCTGTGATGATACTAGAGCAGAAATGGGATAGAGTTAATGGATTTTGTATTGGGATTGCCTTTTTCTATGAAAAAGAAAGATGTTATTTGGGTTGTCATTGACGGATTAACAAAATCAGCACATTTCATCCTGGTATATACTGACCATTCACTTGATAGATTAGCTGAATTATACATTGTTGAGATTATTAGATTGCACGGGGTGCCAGTTTCGATTATTTTATATAGAGATCTGAGATTTACATCACGATTTTGGAAGAAATTGCAAGAAGCTTTGGGTACGAAGTTGAATTTCAATACAGCTTTTCACCCGTAAACTGATGATCAGTCTGAGAGAATAATTCAGATTCTCGAAGATATGCTTCGATGTTGTGTTTTATACTTTGAAGGCAACTGGGAGAAATATTTGTCATTGGTTGAATTTGTGTATAACAACATCTTTCAATCGAGCATAAAGATGGCATCATATGAAGCTTTGTATGGTCGCAAATGCCAAACTTCGTTGTACTAGAATGAGCTTAGTGAGAAACAAATTCACGGGGTTGATTTGGTTAGAGAAATCAAAGAGAAAGTGAATGTAATTTGGGATTGTTTGAAAGCAAGTTCAAATCGTCAGAAATCGTACGCGGATTTGAAACGAAAAGACATCGAATTTTAGATTGGTGATAAAGTGTTTTTGAAAATATCTCTGTGGAAGAAAATACTTCGTTTCGGTCATAAAGGCAAATTGAGTCCGAGATTTATCGGGCCATATGAGATCATCGAAAGAATAGGTCCAGTGGCATATTGGCTAACTTTACTGACTGAGTTAGAGAAAATCCACAATGTTTTTCATGTGTCGATGTTGTGGCAATATCGATCGGGTCCCTCACATGTGATTTCTCCATTAGAGATCGAAATTCAACCTGATATGACATATAACGAAAAATTGATAAAAATTTTGGCTCAAGAGATTAAAAAGCTGAGAAATAAAAACATAGCTTTAGTGAAAGTTTTGTGGCAACGACACAGAGTCAAAGAGGCTACGTGGGAGCACGAGGAAGCTATGAGGAAACAGTACCCTAACCTATTCACTGGTAAGATTTTCGTGGACGAAAATCCCTAAGGGGGGAGAGTTGTAACAGCCTATTTTTTGTCAAATTAGAATAGTGGTTTTAGGACGACAAATCTGAGGTCAAAATATTTATATTATTATTATTCTAATGTTTACAGCATGATTGAGTGATTGTGTGAAAAATTCGTTAAGAAATGTTATCGTTTGAATGGTCAATTTCATAAAAAGGACTAAATCACGTAAAGCGTAAAACTTGAGTTCTAATAGCTAAAGGTGTCTAATAGCTATAGAACCTTAAAGTTAAGGTCCTTATGTTATAATTATACCATTTTAATAGTAAGTGGACATTAATGGACATGAAATGGATGATATAAATGTTTTATCATTAAGGTTAGTTTAGTAATTTGTCAAATAAGGTTAATTAAATAAAACAAAACAAAATTTATCCTTATTATAATCTTCCTTGGCTGAATGAAGTAAGGAAAAAAGCCATTTTAGGGCATTAAATATTCGGTTACTTCATGATATAATTGTAAGTTTTCTCGTTTTTTATGTTTTTTATGTTTTTGTGATTGTTGCTTCTAGTACTAGCTAGCCCAGGGACTAGTTTGCGAAAATGTTAAAGATTTTGAATGATTTCATTGATGAATATATGTGTTCTTTGATGTTTGATGATGAAATATGAAATCTTGTTGTTAGATTTACATATTTTGTAAAGTGATTTTGAGTGAAAATGCAAAATAGGGATTTATTTATGAAAATGTGAAAATGTGTGGTTAAATGTGTGAATAAATGAAAAATGTGTGCTGCTAGGGGCATAGTAGTAATTCGGCTAGCATGGGTTTATTTTGAATTTTGTTAATTTCTGATTTTATGAAATAAGGACTAAATTGTGAAAAATATGAAAGTTTAGGGGCAAATATGTAAAATAGCCCTAATGTATAATTTGGACTAAATTGAATAAATGGATGATTAAATGAGCTAAATTTGATATTATATAGATCAAGAAAAGCAAAATACGGACTTAGATCAAGGAAAGAACAATATATCGGATTAGTTGACCGTGTCGTCGTATTTACGTCCGAGGTTAGTTCGTATGTAATAAGCATTATTATAATTATGCTTTAAATGTTTTGATATTGCATAAATTGTGTATACGAGACTACAGTCATGTTTGAAGACGATTTAGCTATGTATGGCACTTAGTGTGCGAGAACAAGATAGCTTCGGCTATGAATGGCACTTAGTGTGTGAGATTAAAATAGCTTTGGCTACGTATTGGCACTTAGTGTGCGAGATTTCGAGTATTCAATAGTATTCCAAATAGGTATGAGCTTGTTACAGATTGGTACAGGTATGTACATGGATAGTATGAACTTTAAATTGAAGAAGTTATGAAGTTTGTATATAAACTTATGGTCAAGCATGTGAAAGGTTTGTTAATTATCATGAATCACATGTTAATATGTTCAAATTGATGAATTGTGTATTTGTGATTAGTTGAGTTTATTTCAAACGAGCTTACTAAGCTATAAGCTTACTTTGTTTATTTTTCCATGTATTATAGTGATTTCGAAGCTAGCTTAGACTCGGGGATCGTCAGAGATCGCTTCACTCTATCCACCTATCTTTTGGTACCTATGAACTTTGGTATTTTAAGTATATGGCATGTATAGGGACTTTGGTCATGTTGGTTATGTTTTTGTAATGATTTTGGCCATTTGAAATGGCTTGTATATAATAGCCATGAGAGTTGGCTTATTCTGAGTAAATTTGCTTGTGTATATGTGTATCTGCATTTAGTTCATAATATGTAAATTGGGGTTGGTTTTAATGATGCTTATTAGTAGCTAGTATTATGGAAGTGAACGTTAATATATGAGATGTTATTTGTTTGTGAATTAAATTAAAGAATACATGTTTTGAGTAGTCATATTGATGATCTAAATTTATGAGATTTTAGGTATAAATGGATTGGTCTATTTTGCAAATTGTGTTTATTGAGAAATGTGGTATTGAATATGCATGAATTAGGTTAGAATCGGTTGGTTTAAATGCCTCTTTATGCCATGGAATGGTGCAAATTGATCTGTTATATTCAAATTTGGGTGGCAAATTGGCGTGTTAATAGCCTATTTTTGTCCACACGGGCATAGACACGAGCCTGTGTCTTATCCGTGTGTGACACACGGTCATGTTGCATGGCCATGTGTCCCCTTGTATTGAAATTGAAATCAAGTCAATATGCTCCACACGGCCTCACACACGGGCGTGTGACTTGGCCGTGTGGCATAAGTCAGTATACCCTATAGGTTTGGCACGGCCTGGCACACTGGGGTGTATGGCCATTTTTAGGGCACACAGGCGTGTGTGTTGGCCATGTGACCCAAGTCAGAGAGTTACACAGGGTCGGACACGGGTTGGGGCACGGCCATGTACTCCCATTTCAAATGTCCACATGGCCTGTGACACGGGCGTGTCTGGTGGTCGTGTGAGACACACGGCCTGGCAACACGAGCGTGTGTCCCATGTTTTGAGTAAAATTTCAAGGTTCGTGAAAGTTTCTTAGGTTATTGGTTTAGTACTGAACCACTCCTAAAGCATGATTAGGGCCTCATAGGCTCGTACTAGGGACATATTGATTGTGATTGATAAATGTTTGAATTGAGAAAATGTATGCTAAAAGTATGTATAAATAGGTTGTAAGTCTAGTAATGCTCAGTAACCTTAGTTTAGCGTTGAATACGGGTGAGGAGTGTTACATAACACCTATGAAATAATTGAAATGGACATGCTTGGGATCACCCCTCAGAACCACACTGCTCACATCGAGACTCTACTAATCTGCAATGGTTTTAAAAGGAGTGGGTGAACTTAACAAGCTTAGTGAATGCCTAGAACAACTATAGTGCAAAGATGTCATCAAGAATTTGTAGAACACATAGATTGTAACACTCCTAACCCATATCTGTCGCCAAAACTGGGTTACAGAGCAATACGAAAGTTTTCAATACAAACAGATCTCAATTTCCAAATTTTTCATATCATATCAGTAAACACATTAAAACAACTTCAAAACATACATATTGTCCCTTATACAAGCCCTCGAGGCCCTAAATACATGTTAGAAACAAGTCGGGACTAAATCAGAAATGCATAGTATTTTTCAGAAATTAAAGAAAATTTTCAACACTGCAGGGGTCACATGGCCAAGAGACACGCTCGTGTCTCAGGCTGTGTGGGCATTCGAAGTAGGGACACACGGCCGTGTCCCAGCCCGTGTAACTCACTGACTTGGGTTACACGTCCAAGCCACACACCCGTGTGCCAGGCCGTGTACCCTTCGAAATAACCTCACACGCCCGTGTGCTAGGCCATGTAACAGCCTGACTTGCAACCCTTTGAAAGCTACAGGGGACATACAGCCGTTTTACAAGCAACTTTTCACACCCAACTTGGCATGTACCTACAACCCACATTGTACATATAAACAAGCCATAACAAGGCACCAAAATCATGCATATTCTAGCTATATACATATGGTATAATCACATACAACAAATATGCCTTTAGGCACCTAAAATGACAACATTAAAACATATATCAACATGTACTCTATTTGGAAAAATAATCAACTAACTACAAAGCATATTTGCATCAAATCATGCCATTTTTACTTACCAGAACTTCTCAATTGGTACCAAATATGCCATTCTAAACTAACACCAAATCACCATATAAGTCATACATACTAAACAACCAACTCACCACAATTTCATCATCACAAAACACATTTAACTATCATTAACCTTTTCACTATTCAAACAGAAAACAAGCCACATATCAACTATGTCAAGACTACTTATATACATACCAAAATATGCCAAAGCACAAGCCAAATCAAATGGTCATATTCACAACAAAACATATAGGCTAATATTAGCCAAAATACCTATACATGCTATTATAACCAAAATTAAACAACCGAAAGTACCAAAAGAGCCGATGGATAGTGTAATATAGCTCTGACAAGCTTCCAACCCGAACGAGCTTCTAATTCACTATAAAACACAAAAAAATAGCACAGAGTAAGCATTTAATGCTTAGTAAGTTCATTTAACATAGAACATAACTTACCATTTAATCACAAATTAGGTAAGTAACTTAGCATATTCCAACCATAATTTGGCCAAAGCCTATGCATTATATCAAACCAGTTAGCCATGTAAACATATACATAAGCCAAGTAAACATGGATGAGCACATCATATAATTATGTTTCATATACATGTATTGTAACAACCTGATTTTGGGTTTAGTTGAAACAGTGGTTTCGGGACCACAGATCCGACGCAGTAAAATTTATTTTTATTATTTTTTATGGTCTATAGTTTTATAGAATGATTTCATGAAAATATTGTTCGAAAATTTTGAATTTTGGGCACTCAATTTAGTAAAGGGGACTAAATTGCAAAAAGTGCAAAATTTGAGTTCTAAATGTTAAAGGTGTCCAATTGCTATGAGATTTTAAATTGAAGGTCCTTAGATGGTAATTAGACCTTTGGTTAAGTTAGTGGACAAAAATGGACATGAAGGAAGAGAATTTTTATATGTTAAGTTAGGGGCATTTTGGGTCATTTAGCTAATTAAATGAATTAATAAGTAAAATAAAGGCCAAATTTAGTTCATCTTCTTCATGCTAGTGCCGAAAATTCAAGGGTGTCCATAGCTAGGGTTTGGCCATCTTTCAAGCTCAATTGTTAGTCCTTTCTTGCTCCGTTTTTAATGCTCTTTACATTTTTGAAATCGTTGTAACCCGATATATCTATTTCTACCACTAATTTAAGAAATAATCGAGGTCTAGGTTTGACCCATGTTAGATATTTGTGTATTTTGATGTTTAATGGTAGATTATGCAAATTTGATATTGGATAAACAACTTTTACTAAGTTATTTTCAGTAAAAATGTCAAAAAGGACCTATTTGTAAAAGTTATAAAATATGTAGTAAAATTGTGATTTAATGGAAATTGTGGGCTATTATGGGTATGAAAATGGTTCGGCTAGGTTTGTGTATCAAAGAAATTGAACACGTTTCATTTTACGAGCATAGGGACTAGATTGTAAAATGTCAAAAGCTTAGGGGCAAAAATGTAATTTTTCCATAATGTGATTTTTGGACTGAATTCAATAATGTGAGTATTAAATTAGTTAAAATTGTTATTATAGATCAAGAAAAATGAGGTTCAGATCTAGACCGGGGGAAAAATAAAGTGTTTGACGATTAGGTCAAATTCTACTTTTTTGTATCGAGGTAAGTTCGTATGTAAATAATGCATTATTATATTTATGTTTTAAATGCTTTAAAGGTGCATGTGTAACAGTCCGAATTTGACCCTAATCGGAACGGTGGTTTCGAAATCACGAATCCGAGCCGGAAAAATTTCCTAATATTATTTTTGTGTCGTGTGTAATAATCATGAATAAATATGTGTGGAAATTTATGAACTTAATTGCTTTGGTGTGCTTAAATTAAGAGAAAGGGCTAAATAGTTAAAGTAGTAAAAACGTATCTATTAAGTTGAAGGGTTAATTGAATTGTCTTTCTTGCATGAGGACTTGCATGTCAAATTGCCCAAATTTCATGATGTGGACGGCAAGCATGCTAGGAAAAACAATTTTATATGTATAATGGGTGCATTATTTTAGTTTAAGTATATTATAATAAGTATTTATTTTATAAAATAAAAGAAATGTGTTTTTAATTTCATTCTCTCTTTCCTCATCATCATCTTCTCCACCGAAATTTTCTTCAAAGGGAAGAAGAAAGTTGAACCCCCATTTTCGGCCATTGCATGTGGTACTAAGGTAAGTAGTTGAGTTTTATTTTAGTAAATTCCTATTAAATTGAGTTGGTTATCTTGATTTTTATCAAAACCATGTTAAAATTTCTAGAATTTGGTACACTTAGATTCAGCCATGGAGGTGAAATTGTGGGTTGTTGTGTTAGTAAATACAAGATAAGTTGAGAAAGGGATTTTGAGGAAATAGGGAATAGTAGTTTTAAATGGTTTGAAATGTTATGGAAATTATTGTAAATTGAGCATAGAAATGCCCTTTACATTCGGCTAATGTTTGGGTGAATGTTTATGATGTTGAGTTGGTTTAAATTGTTTGGTCTTATAAATTTGTATATATATATATATATTGAGATATATATGTGTGTTGAAGTAGTATATGCGGCCATAAAAAGGGGTGAAGAGACAAAATGTGTTAGATTGTTATTGAATGAAATTTTCAAAAGGGGTCAAGAAGCTAATAATATTAATATAAAAAAAATGAATTGATACAAAGGCTAGGAGTATTCGGCCTTCAATGTGTCTTAGTCGAATCTTGGTAATTTGAATTTTAATGCTTTGAGGACTTAAATTTAAAAGGTGTAAATTATATGAGTTAAATAGTAGAATCTTGTCAATGTTATTATTGGATTAAATTAAATAGGAAAGGAATTTGAATAAATTACTTGGCAACTATTTAGATCAAGTACAAAGGGAAAAGGGATTGGATTGGGAAAAGGAGGAGTTAATTGAATAGTCGGGAAACGGAGTCCGTCGATATTCGAGGTAAGTTTTGAAGCAATCATATTGCATAGAACTTATCTAAATTGATGTATATAATTTTAATGGAAATATATGTACCATTATGTTGATAAGCCGAATGTGAGGTATACTTATTTGATAATGGTATATCCAATTATGATATTGCTTGGAAAATGAGTGGAACTGAATGTGAGGTATAAATACATGTAAATGATACACTCGACTATGTTATAAATCGTGTAATGAACATTGTACTATATATGTACCTATGTGGTTGAGGTTTAAGCTTTATGAATGTATATATGAATGTGAGTGAATAAGTAGCAAGCTTGAGTAAGTGTGCGAATTTTATTATACCAAGCACTAAGTGTGCGAAATCGGTTGTTATGCACTAAGTGTGCGAATTAAATGTCCGAGTACTATGTGTGCGAAATCGGCTAAAGAGCATTAAGTGTGCGATCAATTGTAATCTCAAAGATTGAATTCAGTAAGTTGATACTATGAGATCTTATCATTCGAAATCTAGTATATATGTTAAAGGGTGGCTTAGATGGATCGTTATTTTAAAGGTGTAATTTAATATGATTAAGTTTAGTTCGATTGAGATATGATGTTCAAAAAATTCGTACAAAGATTATGAAGTATATAAAAGTTTCGATATATGAATTGGTTGCGAAACAGATTTATAAATATGATATTCAGGCTTTGAGCCTAGCAAGCCTCGTGCTGGTGAAAGTATTCGGGCTTTAAGCCTAGCAGGCTTTGTGCCGGTGGATAATATCGGGCTTTAAGCCTAGCAGGCTTTGTGCCAGTGAAAGATATCGGGCTTTATGCCTAGCAGGCTTTATGCCGGTGAATTATTATAAGTATATGCTTAAATAGATTTTTGATGATGTGGAACTTAAATTCGGTAATGAGTTCAATGTTCAGGTATGTGTAAGTCTATTGGTTATTGGAGATAAGGTAAATTAGTAAATTGATATTTGTTACTAGTTATATGTGATACAAGATAATGTATGTGATTAACTGAATTTGGCCTTTTTGAATTGAATTATATATGTTTCTATGGTGAATTATTTGCTTATGGCTTACTAAGCTTTCAAAGCTTACTTTGTGTAATTTTCCTATGTTTATAGAGTTTCGAAGACTTGCTCGGGTTGGAAGTCGAGGGAGATCTCATCACACTATCCAATTTTTGTTTCGGTAAATAAATGCTTGGAGATTTAGTTACGTGGCATGCATAGTCTAGTTTTGATATTGCTGGTTTTGAAGTTGTATATATTTGTATAAGCCATGCGAAAATGGCTATACTTTTGTGTATAAGTATGATTAATGTTTGGAGTTTAAATGAAACAGTTTTTAGTTAACAGCAGTAAAGTGATTTTGAAAACTCACCAAAAATAGGAGAAATGGAATTAGAGAGTGAATAAGATATAGAATTAAAGTTTATTATGTCTATTTTTATATGAAATAAACAAAGTAGGAAAAGGAATTTTATATTATGAGATATTTAAAGTTTAGTGAGACTGGTTCTGAATGACTTCGTGATTCCCTGTTCTGTCTTGGAAAAATTGTTAAAAATTGTACAAAAATAATAATGGAGCATAGTTTATATGATTAGAAAGATTAAGGAGTCTAGTTTTTATTAGAATAAACAAAAACATTATTAAGATTCTGTACAATGAGATAACTGAGTTTTTGTAAAGATAGATCAGAACCATTAAACAGTGAAATAGGGGAAACTTCGATGAATAAACTGTATTAATTGACCATATGAAAAATTCTGGAAAAATTATGGTAAGAAGATATATGAGTCTAGTTTCAAGGAAAATTTACGGATCCAAATTTTGAGTTTTGTAACTCGAGTTATGGTCAATTTAGTCAGCATGATGCAGTAGGACAGTTTTAATTTTTATGCCCCGAATTAGTAGTCAAGTCTAGTAATGCCTCATACTCGACTCCGGCAACGGTCTCGGGTAAAAGGGGTGTTACAGTATGAATTGTGATTGACTCTATGGAAGTATTCGTCAAAGTTTTGACAAGTGAGAAATCCCGGTTGAACCTTAGGAGTAGAATAGGATACAAGTGACATGTCACTAGGAACCCATGTGTATATGTGTATATGTGTATATGTGATTATGTGGTCCGGGTGCTGGTCTGGTACATCCTACCAGTGGCTGGGTAGTCCGGCATGTGTTGTGGATACCTGACAGCTTGTGTGAGCAGGCCCGTGAATAGCTCAAAAGCGAGCCTATTTGTGTTATAAGATATGAAGTAGCTTTGGCTACATATATGGAACTTATGTGCAAGACTT
Source organism: Gossypium australe (assembly GCA_005393395.2). Lineage (NCBI taxonomy): Eukaryota > Viridiplantae > Streptophyta > Magnoliopsida > Malvales > Malvaceae > Gossypium > Gossypium australe. The sequence continues at coordinate 51,335,987 of CM016615.1, read as the reverse complement.
CTGAGTATCTGTTAATATTTCGATTGTTCAATGGGAATGTCAAAGTTGTGAAAGGATATGGTTATGTTGCGAGTTGGTACAAGTATGTACGTAAAACTCATAATTAATGAGCTTGATGTGTGATGAAACCTTGGTAAGGTTATGATTGGGTAAGTTATGACTATAAGATTTTAATAACATTCATGCCAATTTTCATTATGTTAATTTGTATGTTAAATGTGTGGTTATGATGCTTATTATTTGCATATGAACTTACTAAGCTATATAGCTTACTCCCCTTTTCTTTCCATGTCTTATAGTGTCACCAAGCTAGCTCGAGGTTTGGAGATCATCGGAGATCCACTCACACTATCAACAATTATTTTGATACCAATGAATTTAACATTTTAAGTTATGGCATGTATAGGGGACTTGGTCATTTTGTTATGTGTCATAATTGATTTGGCCAAATGTGTTGGCTTATACTGGTTGAAAGTTCATTTTGTAAATGTCCATTGATATTGGCTAATGTTGGTATAAGCAATTTATATGATGACGCCTTTCATGGATGTGGTAATTTACATGATATGAGTTGATAAGTATGTAATGTTTGTGTATGATAGATGGTAGCATGTGAATGATGTGTTGATGTCTTGGTTGTGGCTGATTTGGTTGTATGTATATACCTGAATTGGTGCTATGTTATATGGTGTAGGTGTGTGCATTAAAGGATGGCAAAATGGCTTGGTAAATAGTCTTATTTTGTCCACACGGGTAGACACACAGGCGTGTGTCTACGCCGTGTGTGACACACAGCTTGCCCCACGGGTATATGTTACGGCTATGTGTCCCCTGCATCTAAATTTTGAGAAACAGAATGTCCAGAATATAGCATACGGGCAAAGACATGGGCGTGTGTCTCGGTCGTGTGTGCTACACGGCCTTGGACACGGGCGTGTGTCTTGGCCGCGTGAAGTCTACACCTATTTTATGAAAAACTATAAAAATTAAATCAACCACACGGCCTAGCACACTGGCGTGTGGCACGGCCGTGTGGCACAAGTTAGAGAGCTCCCTAATTTGAACATGGCCTGTAGCACAGGCGTGCCCCATGGTCACACGGGCATGTCCCAAATCCACACGAGCGTGTGACCCCTGTAACATGAAAAATTTTCTAAATTTTGTAAAATTTTCAAAGTTCTCAGTTTAGATCCGAACCACTTCCAATGCATGTTTTGGGCCTCGTAGGCTCCTTTTTAGGGACGATACGAATGTGTGTTAAAACTTTTAATTTGGATGGAAATTTATGACTCGAAAATGTATGTTTGCTTGTGTTTATGTCCGGTAATGCCTCATACCTTGTTCCAGCGTCGAATACGAGTAAGGAGGTGTTACATTTAGTGGTATCAGAGCTATGGTTTACTCGATTCTCAAAAAAATGTAGCGTGTGTAAGAGTCTAGCTACACGTCATATATGAACTGTGATAGTGTGATGACTCCTGACAATTCCAAAATGTGTTTTCATATAGTAAATGGATCCCGACCGAGCTGTCGCTGATGATGTAGAAAGTAATGCGCCAGCTCCCGCTCAAGGGGCAGCGTCATCTGAAAATAAACCTCCCACAGTCAGTGTAATAGTCCGATTTTGGCCCTAATCGGAACGGTGGTTTCGGGACCACGAATCCGAGTCCAAAATATATTTAAATTATGTACTCTGTGCTAACTAGATGTGAATTAATGTGTGTGAAAGTTTCATAGAAAAATTTAATCGTTTGTGTGTTCAATGTAACAAAAAGGACTAAATCGCGTAAAGGGTAAAAGTTGCATACTATAGTGTAAAGTGCTAGATTGATGATGGCTTTTTAATATGAGGTGTTAAATGGGTAAATAACTCATTTCTAAGTTAGTGGGTGGTATATGACAAGATTAACCTTAAGTTTTATATTATATAAATTTATGATATAAGGTTAAAATAGTAAATAAATTAAAACCATATTATATGTTAATTAAAACATAAAAAAATGAACATGTTTACTCATCTTCTCTTGGCCGAATATTGAGGAAAGAAAGGGGAGCTAGGTTCTTTGAAATTTCGGCAACATTCAAGCCAAATTCAAGGTAAATTCTTAGTCAGTTTTTGAAAATTTTTACGTTTTTGAGATCGTTGCTTCGAACAGTAGCTGACCCATGTTAGAATTTTTGAAACTAAGCATGCTTAATGTTTGGCCATTAACATGTTCATGTGGTTTTTTATGTTTGATGATTTTAAATTAAAGATATGTTAAAGATTAGTATGTTTTGTATTGGAAATTTTGGTGAATTTGAATATTTTGGGCTAAATTGCAAAAATGAATTTTTGAGGGGGCTAAAATGCAAAATAAATGAAAGAAATGAACTTGTAGGGTCCTTATGAATATTCGGCCCTTGAGTAGATTAGTGAAATTTTGTGTATTTTGTGTTTTATGCAAATAGGACTAAATTGTAAAAAGGTGAAACATTAAGGGCAAAATGGTAATTTGCCTGTTTATGTGTTTTGGGACTGAATTGAGATGAAATGTACTTGAATGAGCTAAATTTTAATGTGTTTAGATCAAGAACAAAGAAAAACGGATTTGGATCGGGGAAAGACGAAGGTTATCGAATAGCCGGTCTACGTTGTCCGTCGATAGTCGAGGTAAGTCTTTAAGCAAATTAATTTCGTAAGAATTGATTATAATCTAGTATACATATTAAATTATGAAATTGTGGAATTTATCTTGTTAAAGCCGAATGTGAGAAAGAGATTTAGCAATGTATATAATCAAATTCATTGAGTTAATTAGGTGATAGTATGTGAATTATATGTTATATTTGTGATATTGCTAATGTAACATCCCAAAATTGGGCCTAGTAGGATTGGGCCTTGAGCTTTAGGAAAAAAAAATTAGAATATTATTTATTCTTGTGTTAGCTCGGGTATGAATTTTGTGTGTTAGCATAGTCTTGTGAAGGCTAGATTTTAATTAGGAACTTAGAATAAATTTTAGTATGGTTTATTTAATGAAGTAGGATTAAGTGAGCTTGACACTTAAGTTAATTAAGTGTTCATTTATAGTATAAGAGGAGTAAGTGGCAAGTTGGTTAAGGAGCTTGAAAGGTGGCTTGAGGTTAGAGGTTCGAGTAGCAAATTTAGCATTTTGAAGGTTTATTTTTGTATTCTAGCATTGATGGACGGTCAACCTATGTTTATGATAGGTTGGACTATTTCTTTTGGTAAGTTGAAATTATGATTAAGGAAAGCTTGATATTAGGGATAAGAATCTTGAAGTTAAGGAAGGTTGGGGAGACATAAGGCTAGACTTTAGGATGATGTTTTGGAAAGTTTTCCTAGGCTTTAGTGCATGTATGTGGACGGTATGGGTGTCTAGGTGGGTGGCCAAATTTTGTTAGGTGGTTTAGGGGGGGATATTTGTCCAATTCCTCTTTTGTGCATCTTTTTGCATTTTGCTTTTCCTCTCCAAAAAACTCTTTCTTTTGGCTGAATGTTACTGTGCACTTTTGTGCAAAATATGTTTGTGTTTTAGCCTTCATTTTGTTGAACCAAAAGTACTATTCTCTTCATTTCATTACATTGGATTTTTGTGCACTTTTCTTTTAGGCAAAATTGGTGTTGGCCGAACCTTATTTCTTCCATATTTCTCTTTTCTTTTCTTCTTTTGATTTTTGATTAATCACATTCTCTTTTATCCTCTCTTGGCCGAATCTTTCTTTTTCTCAATACCATATCTTTTTCATTTGTTCAAAGTTAAAAGATCCATTACCATTCTATTCCCTTTTCTTTTTTCACTTCACCATAGCCGAATTTTCTACTTCCTTATTAGTTTTAGTTTGGCCAAATATTCAAGGGTAGACTCTATTTGGTTTCTTCAATCGATTTTGGAAAAGAGTAAGTATTCTTGGCCGATTTTCCTATTATTTCTTTTCTCCTCTCTATGTTATTTTCTTGTGGACAAAGGCCGAACCTATGGGCATTTGTTGCAAGGTTCTAACCATTTTAGGATTCGATTATTCTCTTAGACTCTTTGGGATTTCGGAAGCAATCGATTTAAGTCATTCCTTTATCGAATCGGAGTTGGTAAGTCAAGTGGTAAGGATTCTATACTTTTTAAAGTTGGTTGAGGAAGCCTAAGATTGATTGGATTTAGTGATATGGCCGAATGGCCTTTGTTAATAATTTTTTTAGTATTGGCCGATTGTAGGACAAGGATCTAGTGCGATAGATCGGATCTCCGGAAGTTAGTTTTGCGTTGGTGAAAGGTGTGTATCTTACACACTTTATAACATGGTTTATATATGTTTTTATGTATGTTATAACTAATCATATTATGAAAGTGGGAAAAACGATGAGATTTGGATATGATACATGATGGTATGAATGAGGATTCGGGTAAGTCTGTTTCGATATGTTGTTATTACATGTGGATTGAAAACATGATCTATGATTTATAGTATTTATTATATGATTCATATTAAAGTGTATTAACATGATTTGGTTATCTATTGCATTGGTATGGGCAATATGAGAGGAGGGGGAAGATTGATATTCGTGTCGACGGACACCAGTGTTTTGGTAACACATTGTGACTACGGTCACCAGAGGTTTGGTACCTCCAGAGGTTTGGCACCTCATAGCGTCTCGTCCCTGTGGTTAACACCACCGTGGGTTGGCCCCACTTTTGAGATATGGGATCAACGCCAGTGATTTGGTATCACACGTGGGATGGCCCCACAACTTGATGATTCGTGTCTTCGGACACCAGTGGTTTGGAACCACCAGTGATTTGGTATCACATTCGTGTCTTCGGACACCAGAGGTTTGGCACCTCATAGCGACTTGTCCCTGTGGTTAATTCCACCGTGGGTTGGCCCCACTTTTGAGATATGGGATCGTCTGCCAGTGATTTGGTATCACACGATGGGTTGGCCCCATCACTTGATTTGTGACTTCGGTCACCAGTGTTTTGGTAACACAATTGTGTCTCTGGACACCAGTGGTTTGGCACCACCAGTTGTTTGGTACCACACGGGGTAGAGAAGGAGTTATAGATGGCTAGGTTGGGTGCATTATGCATATATGTACTTTGTTATAATTTGTGTAAGAATGTGGCATTTACCCGGGAGAGGGAATATGCACTGAGTCTTAGTGACTCACCTTCTCCCTTATCATTTCAGGTGATTCGTGAGATCGCGGATGTGGAGCCGGATGAACTCGAGGAGGCCATGCAATAAATTTGGGTTCTACATGAACTTTGGTTTGAGAACTTTACTTTATTTAAATTTGGTTTTATATTTTTATGGGTTTGTAATAAGGCCTCTCAAATTATGATTTTGGATTATATTTATGCTTTGGAATTGATTTAAAATATGGCTTATAAATTACTTGGTTAATTTAATAATTGAGCCCAATGTTTACTAAACTTCACAACGCGATGGTTTTTAAAACGTTACCATCGGGTAACATAAATTAATTGACAATTTCAACAACTTAAGTGTTTTCGATATATTAAATGATTTACAAATATTTAGTTACTACTATCAAATGTAAAGTAATAATTTGAGTTTTCTTAAAATGATATAAATCTTTTCTAACTTATGATTTACTTACTTATATTAAAATTTTATGTAATTTCAAAGTAGATTTCAGTCTTAAACTTATTTTCTACAAATATAGAATTTCAAAAGGGTTTTTCACAAAATTTAAATCGTGAACTCGTTTTTCTTCAAAACGTTTTCCTCTGTGACATACCAGATTCGGTCGTGGCGTATTGACCGGGTTTGGGGTGTTACAAATTGGTATCAGAGCCTAGTTCAAAGCTCAGCTGTGGGGGCCCAAGGCCCAAAAATGTTTTGTTAGGCCTTTTTGAAATATTTTGGTTTTGAATAAGCATGGCACCGAGTCTCCGGCACCAATCCGCCCAGGTAAGTACCTCTAACTTTTTGCGTGAATTATTATGGGTAGAAGGGTAGGTATGGAACGTAGTTAGTGTGATAGGTGTTGAACATTAGGACTAGATACCCCAAACAAAGACATAAGACTTTAAAAGCCTAATTAAACCAACCTACGACCAAGTCGCCGAGTTAGGGTGTGGTAACCTTGGTGCGCATATCTAGGATTGGACCCGAAAAAGCTTGGTACTTAAGCAGTCCTCGTGACTCACCTCCTCTTCGCGAGATTCCTACCTGGTGCGTAGCTTCGGTTCACCCTAAACCAAGAGGACTCGGTCATAGGCAAAACCCTAAATAAAACCCGAAAGGGACTAGTCATGTTTTAAGGAAAACTTCGGTTTTAAGACCACTAAATTATCTCTTTTAGATAGTAGGACAAATTTATCTTCAGAAATTATCAAATATTTCTGGTTTACCAAAATTACCAAAATGCCCCTAGTGGCAAAATTACAAAAATGCCCTTGGTTTTAAAAAAAAATTCTGTATTACCCCAATTTTTATAAAATCTACTTACCTTACAAAAGTATCCAATATTCTGTATTTCAAAATAATACCCTGACTTTGGGAAATTTACAAAATTACCCTTGATTGACAAAATTACCAACATACCCCTGGTTTTCAAAATTTTGTCATATCTTCAAATTGAGAATTTCTCGAAAATACTCCTCAGTTTTAGAAATTACAAAATGTCTTGATTTATTAAAGTTTTCAAATTTCTTCGGTTTATTATAAAAATACCCCCGTAGGAAAATGACGAAAATACCCCTGGGATAGAAACGGACAGAAATGCCCAAAGATTGAATAAGTATGAAAGGTATTAGGGAATGGATGTACTTTTCTGTGTAAATAGGATAGAAGACTTAAAACTTTGATTGATCGAAAGAATCTCTATTAAATTCTTCATAAAATTTCTTCGCGGATAACCAAGTGAAATATGTACTAATCCATAAAAAAATTCCTAATCTGATTAAAGCGCGATAGTTAGAATGAGCTCTCGAGTTCGTGGTCGTCATGGACATGGTAAAGGCTGATTGTGCTAGGGCTAGATCTTCGGCACCGAGGCATATTTTCGAAATGGAGGCGTTAGCATCGCTAGTGCTTGAGACAGGGTTTCATGATCGAATTCGGATTGATGAGCTGACTCAGTTAGTTAAAGAAGTTTTGGAGAAGAATAGAGATCACGGTTCTCTAGGGTCACAATTTCATTCTGTAAAATCACGGTATGATCGAACTTATTGGCTTGCGATTACTGTGGAAGGTGTCATCTGGGAGAATATTGGAGGAGGGTTGAAGCATGTTTGAGATGCGGGTCTAAGGAGCATAAGGCTCGGGATTGTTTCCTCACTCTCAAGTCAGGTATGTTTTGGTTAGAAGTGATGGCTGAATGTAGGAAAATTGTTGGTATAAGTGTAAGTGTTAAATAACAGGTTTGCTAGTGTGAATTAGATGTTTGGTTGTGGGATTAAGGATTCAAGATTTTGTTAAAAGTACATTGTGGTTTTATTAAGATCAAAGTGCGTAGCAAGAGCATAGTGTGGCGAGATAGGATGTACGACGGTTAGTTAGTTGGAAATTTCGAGGACGAAATTTCTTTAAGGAGGGTAGAATTGTAACATCCCAAAATTGGGCCTAGTAGGATTGGGCCTTGAGCTTTAGGAAAAAAAATTAGAATATTATTTATTCTTGTGTTAGCTCGGGTATGAATTTTGTGTGTTAGCATAGTCTTGTGAAGGCTAGATTTTAATTAGGAAGTTAGAATAAATTTTAGTATGGTTTATTTAATGAAGTAGGATTAAGTGAGCTTGACACTTAAGTTAATTAAGTGTTCATTTATAGTATAAGAGGAGTAAGTGGCAAGTTGGTTAAGGAGCTTGAAAGGTGGCTTGAGGTTAGAGGTTCGAGTAGCATGTTTAGCATTTTGAAGGTTTATTTTTGTGTTCTAGCATTGATGGACGGTCAACCTATGTTTATGATAGGTTGGACTATTTCTTTTGGTAAGTTGAAATTATGATTAAGGAAAGCTTGATATTAGGGATAAGAATCTTGAAGTTAAGGAAGGTTGGGGAGACATAAGGCTAGACTTTAGGATGATGTTTTGGAAAGTTTTCCTAGGCTTTAGTGCATGTATGTGGACGGTATGGGTGTCTAGGTGGGTGGCCGAATTTTGTTAGGTGGTTTAGGGGGGGATATTTGGCCAATTCCTCTTTTGTGCATCTTTTTGCATTTCGCTTTTCCTCTCCAAAAACTCTTTCTTTTGGCCGAATGTTATTGTGCACTTTTGTGCAAAATATGTTTGTGTTTTAGCCTTCATTTTGTTGAACCAAAAGTACTATTCTCTTCCTTTCATTACATTGGATTTTTGTGCACTTTTCTTTTAGGCAAAATTGGTGTTGGCCGAACCTTATTTCTTCCATATTTCTCTTTTCTTTTCTTCTTTTGATTTTTGATTAATCACATTCTCTTTTATCCTCTCTTGGCCGAATCTTTCTTTTTCTCAATACCATTTCTTTTTCATTTGTTCAAAGTTAAAAGATCCATTACCATTCTATTCCCTTTTCTTTTTTCACTTCACCATAGCCGAATTTTCTACTTCCTTATTAGTTTTAGTTTGGCCGAATATTCAAGGGTAGACTCTATTTGGTTTCTTCAATCGATTTTGGAAAAGAGTAAGTATTCTTGGCCGATTTTCCTATTATTTCTTTTCTCCTCTCTATGTTATTTTCTTGTGGATAAAGGCCGAACCTATGGGCATTTGTTGCAAGGTTCTAACCATTTTAGGATTCGATTATTCTCTTAGGCTCTTTGGGATTTCGGAAGCAATCGATTTAAGTCATTCCTTTATCGAATCGGAGTTGGTAAGTCAAGTGGTAAGGATTCTATACTTTTTAAAGTTGGTTGAGGAAGCCTAAGATTGATTGGATTTAGTGATATGGCCGAATGGCCTTTGTTAATAATTTTTTTAGTATTGGCCGATTGTAGGACAAGGATTTAGTGCGATAGATCGGATCTCCGGAAGTTAGTTTTGCGTTGGTGAAAGGTGTGTATCTTACACACTTTATAACATGGTTTATATATGTTTTTGTGTATGTTATAACTAATCATATTATGAAAGTGGGAAAAACGATGAGATTTGGATATGATACATGATGGTATGAATGAGGATTCGGGTAAGTCTGTTTCGATATGTTGTTATTACATGTGGATTGAAAACATGATCTATGATTTATAGTATTTATTATATGATTCATATTAAAGTGTATTAACATGATTTGGTTCTCTATTGCATTGGTATGGGCAATATGAGAGGAGGGGGAAGATTGATATTTGTGTCGACGGACACCAGTGTTTTGGTAACACATTGTGACTACGGTCACCAGAGGTTTGGTACCTCCAGAGGTTTGGCATCTCATAGCGTCTCGTCCCTGTGGTTAACACCACCGTGGGTTGGCCCCACTTTTGAGATATGGGATCAACGCCAGTGATTTGGTATCACACGTGGGATGGCCCCACAACTTGATGATTCGTGTCTTCGGACACCAGTGGTTTGGAACCACCAGTGATTTGGTATCACATTCGTGTCTTCGGACACCAGAGGTTTGGCACCTCATAGCGACTTGTCCCTGTGGTTAATTCCACCGTGGGTTGGCCCCACTTTTGAGATATGGGATCGTCTGCCAGTGATTTGGTATCACATGATGGGTTGGCCCCATCACTTGATTTGTGACTTCGGTCACCAGTGTTTTGGTAACACAATTGTGTCTCTGGACACCAGTGGTTTGGCACCACCAGTGGTTTGGTACCACACGGGGTAGAGAAGGAGTTATAGATGGCTAGGTTGGGTGCATTATGCATATATGTACTTTGTTATAATTTGTGTAAGAATGTGGCATTTACCCGGGAGAGGGAATATGCACTGAGTCTTGGTGACTCACCTTCTCCCTTATCATTTCAGGTGATTCGTGAGATCGCGGATGTGGAGCCGGATGAACTCGAGGAGGCCATGCAATAAATTTGGGTTCTACATGAACTTTGGTTTGAGAACTTTACTTTATTTAAATTTGGTTTTATATTTTTATGGGTTTGTAATAAGGCCTCTCAAATTATGATTTTGGATTATATTTATGCTTTGGAATTGATTTAAAATATGGCTTATAAATTACTTGGTTAATTTAATAATTGAGCCCAATGTTTACTAAACTTCACAACGCGATGGTTTTTAAAACGTTACCATCGGGTAACATAAATTAATTGACAATTTCAACAACTTAAGTGTTTTCGATATATTAAATGATTTACAAATATTTAGTTACTACTATCAAATGTAAAGTAATAATTTGAGTTTTCTTAAAATGATATAAATCTTTTCTAACTTATGATTTACTTACTTATATTAAAATTTTATGTAATTTCAAAGTAGATTTCAGTCTTAAACTTATTTTCTACAAATATAGAATTTCAAAAGGGTTTTTCACAAAATTTAAATCGTGAACTCGTTTTTCTTCAAAACGTTTTCCTCTGTGACATACCAGATTCGGTCGTGGCGTATTGACCGGGTTTGGGGTGTTACAGCTAATGTGTAATGTGAATGAGTTGATGTGGAAATAAATGTTTCGGGCTTGTTGCCTAGCAGGCCTTGTGCCGGTGAAATGTTTCGGGCTTATTGCCTAGCAGGCTGAATGCCGGTGATCAAATCTCAGACTTCTGGTCTAGCAGGCTTAATGCCGGTGTACATTTCGGGCTTTGATGCCTAGCAGGCTTGATGCTGGTGATGTGTTATAAATGGAGAAATTATGAATCATACAAAGCGAAACCTATTTAATGCAATGAGCTAAAGGCTCAGGTAAGTATAAGCCTTTTCTTTTATACTTATAAAGAGTAAGGTAAGTTGGTATAGTATTATTTGAATTAAGTATGATATGATATGGTTAATGATTCAATAAGATTTATGATATGTGTTATTGAGTTTACTATTGAGGTGTATGAACATTATATAATACGATTTGAGTTTAAATGTGCTATTTTGGAGAATCGGTTATAAGTGAATATGTAAAGAATGAAAGAATTTGAGTGTTGGGTATGTGCATAAATAAGTTTATAAGGTTGATATGAACATTGTACTCATATGACTTGGAGTATGCGAATACATGTGGTATATTTCTTTGGTTTCGATGAATTATATGTGTATGGAAATAAAGTGCAAACCTTTAGGTTAATGAGTCAATAGTATTCGGCCATGTTTAAATTCACATATTGATATGTTTATATTCAATGCAATAAGCTTAAAGATGAATGTCTAAGTGTTTAATTATTATATTATCCTTTGCTTGAGACTTACTAAGCTAGCAAGCTTACTCTGTGTGTGTTCAATGTTCTGTTTTATAGATTTTAATCAAGCTACGAGCTCAAGGGATCATCGGTAAAGTTATCCGCACTATCGACTAGTTTTGGTATTTTCGAAGTTTAGATTTTGAACTTAAGGCATGTATAGGCTAACTCTATGTTTGAATAGCATTTTGATAATGTATAGTAGCCATGCGAAAATGGCTTAAATTTTCATATCTAGTTCGGTTCTATTTACCTTTGCCTATGTGATTAATATGTTCGGTTTCAACTATTCGGCTAGGGGCTGTCTTTTTAGTTACATCTTGTGAATTATGCGTAATATATGATTGTTTGTTTGTAATGTCAATGTTTGTGTTAAATTAGTCAAGAGTTTCGGCTTTTAAGTTAATATTTGCAGGTATAATTCAAGATAGGTATGTGTAGTTGAGCATTATTCGGAATCTATGTATGTATGTCAACTTTAGTTGATTAACGAAGTATGAATTATATTGAGTAATGCATGTAGGTGTATTCGGCCAAGCCTTTGTGATATATTCAAATGAAGTCAACATGCTTAAGAGAATTAGGTATAGTTAATAAATGAGTCTTATGTGCTAGTAAATATTTATGTATATTCGATGATGACTTATATTGTTTTAAGATATGTTTTATGAATTATATACTTGAAATGATTGGCTTATAAGTAGTTTTTGTGTTGTAATTTGAGTGTGAAGATGAACTTATGTTTGGCTTGAATCGTATGATATTGGATGAACAAGTTTTAGATTTATGTTCCATGAACCTATGAACTATGGGATAATTTGCTATGAATCGGGAAAATTAGTACATACATATATGCGTATGTATTGTATGTTTGTCTAAGCTATTTGAACATTTAGGTTCGGTTTATAAATGCATGAAAGCATATGGTTTTGATTGTTATAAAACGAAAATAAAATAAATAGGTTTGGCATAAGGTTCAATTTGTATATGGTTGATCTGGTGATTGGTTTTGAAAGGATATAGACGATAAATTTATACTTAATGGTATTATGTGCATAAAATTTTATATACATGTCCTTGTATATTCGGCCAGGTTAATAAATGTGTGCATGATATTGAAATGAGCTTATATATATATATATATATATATATGTTTATGGATTGTTTGTTTATTATTAAATCATTTTATAGGGATGTTCAATTAGGACCTAATTGATTGAATTAAAGTTTTGATTTATCCGGTAATGCCCGTAGCCCTAATCTGGCGACGGACACGGGTTAAGGGTGTTACAGTCAGTTAGGGAGGAGGGGCTAGGGAAGTCTTCCACCACATGATGAATGAGTGGTATTCGGAGTTTGTTCAAACAAATCCGAATGCTCAACCCCCTCCACTCCCACCTATTCCTCAGTTGGTTCCCGTAGCTCCACAAGGTATGGAATTTGTAAGATTGAATCAGCCTTCGGTTGATAAGATCCGAAAGCATGGGGCTAAATATTTCAGAGTAAATGTTGAGGATGATCCCGAGAGGGCAGAATTTTGGCTTAGGAATACTATCAGGGTATTTGATGAGTTACCATGTACACCCGAAGAATGCTTGAAATGTGTTATATCATTATTGAGGGACACAGCATATCGCTGCTAGAAGACACTAGTATCTGTGGTACCGAAAGAGAGGGTTACATTGGAGTTCTTTCAAGAGGAATTCTGAAAGAAATATATCAATTAACGGTTCATCGATCAGAAACGTAAAGAATTTCTTGAGCTAAAACAAGGCCAAATGTCAGTGACAGAGTATGAGCGAGAATTTGGCAGGTTGAGTAAATATGCCCAAAAGTGTGTTTCCTCCGAGGCTATTATGTGTAAAAGGTTCGAAGATGGGCTAAATGAGGCCATCTGACTATTGGTTGGAATCTTGGAACTAAAAGAATTTGTTGTATTGGTTGAACGAGCTTGCAAAGTAGAAGAGCTAAGCAAAGAGAAAAGAAAGGCCAAGGGTGAGACTAGAGATGCAAGAAAAAGGCCGATGAGTAAGTCATTTCAATCTCAGTAAAAGAAATCTAGAGAAATCTATTTTCGTTCGAATGTATCAGCTGGGTATTCACACAGAGACCGTGAGAAGCAACATTCAGGTTTTAAATCTCAAGCTACTTCAATGGCAAGTGTGGGTAATGTTAGGTCTAATAGACCTGAATGTCAGCATTGTGGAAGAAGATGAATGACCGCTTGTTTCAAGTGTGGTTCTCAAGAGCATTCTATCCGAGATTGACCTGAGATGGTTGAGAAAGAACAATTTTTGAGTGCAAGGCCGAGTAGTACTACCAACAAAGGTATGCCATCGAGAAACACCGGGAATGGAGCTAGCATAAAGGTGTGACGAAAGATACAACCATGAGATCTAAAGCCAGAGCACCTGCTAGAGCGTATGCCATTCATGCTCGTGAGGATGCATTATCTCCCGATGTGATTACTGGTACAGTTTCTCTTTATGATACTAATGTTATTGCATTGATTGATCCTGGATCGACTCATTCTTATGTTTGTGTGAATTTGGTATGTAGTAAGAGTTTGCCTGTTGAGTCTACTAAATTTGTGATTAAAGTGTCAAACCCTTTAGGCAAATATGTGCTAGTTGATAAAGTTTGCAAGAATTGTTCTTTGATGATTCGAGGTCACTGTTTTCCAGCTAATTTAATGTTGTTTCCATTTTATGAGTTTGATGTTATTTTGGGTATGGATTGGTTGACACTGCACGATGATGTAGTGAATTGTAGACGAAAAATTATTGAATTGAAATGTGAGAATGGTGAAATTCTTCGAATTGATTTAGATGAGTCAGGTGAGTTACCTATTGTGATTTCTTCAATGTCTACCTAAAGATATGTGAGAAAGGTTTGTAAAGCTTATCTAGCTTATGTATTGAAACAAAAGAGTCTGAAATAAAGATTGAATCAGTACCGGTAGTTTGTGAATATCCAGATGTGTTTCCAAAAAAGTTACTTGGGTTACCTTCTATCAGAGAGGTTGAGTTTGATATTGATTTAGTACCCAGGACTTCATCGATATCGATTGCTCCGTATAGGATGTCTTCGACTAAATTGAAAGAATTGAAAGCTCAGTTGCAAGAGTTGACAGATAAGGGTTTTACGAGACCGAGTGTTTCTCCCTGGGGTGCTCCAGTGTTATTTGTAAAAAAGAAAGACGGATCTATGAGACTTTGTATCGATTACCGACTGCTCAACAAGGTGACTATAAAGAACAGTATTGATGACTTGTTTGATCAGTTGAAAGGACCAACGGTATTCTCAAAAACTGATTTGAGATCTAGTTACTATCAGTTGAGAGTTAAAGAGTCGGATGTGCCGAAAACTGCTTCCAGGACAAGGTATGGACAATATGAATTTCTTATTATGCCTTTTGGATTAACTAATGCTCCTACCATTTTTATGGACTTGATTAATCAAATTTTTCGACCATACTTAGATAAGTTTGTGGTTGTGTTCATCGATGACATCTTGATTTATTTTTAGGACGAGTCCGAGCATGCCGAGCATTTGAGAACTGTATTACAAACATTGAGGGATAAGAAATTGTTTGCTAAATTTAGTAAAAGTGAGTTTTGTCTCTGAGAAGTTAAATTTTTGGGACATATCGTTTTAGGTGATGGTATTCGGGTTGATCCAAGTAAGATTTCAGCAATTGTTGAATGGAAACCGCCAAGGAATGTATCTGAAGTTAGAAGCTTTTTGGGCTAAGCCAGTTATTATCGACGTTTTGTCAAAGGATTTTCGATGATTGCTACTACTATGACCAAGTTGTTGCAAAAGGATGTTAAATTTGAATGGTCTGAAAAATGTCAAAGAAGTTTTGAGAAATTGAAAGCATTACTGATTGAGGCACCAATTTTAGTACAAACTGAATAGGGAAAAGAGTTTGTAATTTATAGCAACGCTTCATTGAATGGTTTGGGTTGTGTGTTGATTCAATAGGGCAAAGTGGTAGCTTATGCCTTGAGACAGTTGGAACCGCACGAGAAGAATTATCCGACGCACGATTTGGAATTGGCCGCCATTGTTTTTGCTTTAAAAATTTGGCGTCATCATTTGTACGGTGAGAAATGCCATATCTTTACTGATCATAAGAGTTCAAAATATTTGATGACTCAGAAAGATCTAAACTTGCGACAACGGAGATGGCTCGAATTACTGAAGGATTATAAACTAGTGATTGACTATCATCTGGGATAGGCGAATGTAGTCACAGATGCTTTGAGTAGAAAGTCCTTGTTTGCTTTGAGAGCTATGAGTACGAGATTGACTTTATCTGATGACAGTTCAATTCTAACTGAGTTAAAAGCTAGATCGGTATTTCTTCAGCAAATTTACGATGCTCAGAAGTGTGATACAGAACTTCAAGCTAAGAGAGTTCAGTGCGAGTCGAATAGTGAACCAGATTTTCAAATTGGGGCTGATGATTGCTTGATGTTTTGAGGCAGGATTTGTGTACCGAGAGATAATGAGCTTATCCAGAAAATTCTTCATGAGGCACATAGTGGTTGTCTGTCTATTCATCCGGGAAGTACGAAGATGTACAATGATTTGAAGAAACTGTATTGGTGGTCAGGTATGAAATGAGATATCACTGAATTTGTATCGAAATGTTTACTTTTTCAACAAGTGAAAGCCAAACACCAAGTACCTTTGAGTTTACTTCAGCCAGTAATGGTACCCGAGTAGAAATGGGACAGGACTACGATGGACTTCGTATTTGCCTTTAACTCTGAAAAGACCAAAATATTCGTATTTAAACACACATATTACTTATTGATTTTCGAGTACTTTTCACTGCATATTGGTATCATTTGCACAATATTATAACTGTCACTTAGCATGTATGACATGCCTACATATATACTCTTTTACAACAGTAATCATGAACATATAAGACATATATAGCATCTTATTTCACTTCACAATTTCACAATAACATGAGCACATATCTCACAAGATAAACATGACTACAAGAAAGCTTACACTTGGAATTTAGAGTAGGGTTTTAGGCTACCACTAAATTTCCAAATAATGCATTGAATTGTGTCCACAAGCAATTAATCTAAACACTTACCACTACACTTTCGCTGAAATGTCAAAAGCTCAAACTAGCGTTTCCTAACTTGTAGATGGTCCTAGCAAATCTGGAACTTCAACACAACAATTCACACAACAATACATTCATAAATCAGCTAAGAACTCACCACAAGCAATAAAAACATAAGCCTAAGCTAAGTTCTCATTTAACCGAAACCTTTAACATAACAATCTTTACATTAAAAAATCTCAGTCTATACTCAGTATTTTTTCCTAAAACCAATTCTGTTCATCTTTTAATTCACCTACAACTAATTCTCAACCTTTAATCTACACTAAAATACTCAGTTATTAGTATCGATTTTTTCGACATGTTTTATTGCTATTTTTTGAAAATTCATTAAAACCCAATAAATATGTAACAAAACTTCAAAACAAGTTTAGAAACCTCTTAATCATGTCAAAACCTATTGATAAATACTTTGAAATCACATTTTTACTCGAAAATATGAAATTCACCATTAACGACTCTATTTTCGACTTTTAATCAAAACATGCGATTTAAAGGGTAAAAATTTAGTTCCAAAGGCCTAATAATTGTAAAACCTAATGGGTAAATGATTGGTTACCTTTGATGGAAGAAAAATGGGATTTTATCGAAAACTTGAAAAACCCACACGCGAAAATGATAATGAAATTAATGGAATTTTGGATGTTTTCTTGAAGATTTATCAAGGTTTAATGCTTGGGGAATGACCAAATCAAAACATTGAATATTTAACAAAGAAAATTGATTAAGAGATATCGGAGAGCAAAAGGGACGACAAGAACAAGCTTTGGAGAGAAAACTATCGTGAAATAAAATTTGGAGTGGGGGTTTTTAGGTTGGTTTTTAAATTTTGGTAAAACTGCAACATAAATGCTCACAATCAACCCTGTGACAAATCAATATTATTTCTAAAAATAAATGCCTTTAAAACTCATTTTCAAAAATTTATTTGATTTTCTAAAAACCATAGTTGAAAACATTACCGACAAATCATGTTGCAAAATTTCGAACACTCTAAGGCTAAAATACCCCTAAAACTCCTAGGCCCAATTTTGGGGTGTGACAAAGGTAGTCTGTATGGTTGCATGGGTGTAGTGTACATAACAAATGAATAGTGACCGACGTGTAGCCTATCTGTATTGGGTATTCACCAATCGATGAACTGTGTGACTTTGCTGAGTTGGAAAAGCTTACTTGAATTATATGCAACTACTGCTAAGTTTTCTTCTTGAACATACTAAGTTCTTTGAACTTACTTAGTTTTCCTTCTCAAGCCTGCTGACAAAGTAAATGAATCTTTCAAGACTACCCCAGAGAACAATTGTTGCTGTGAGACTCTTTGTATTTTGTATTATGCATGACATGGGGGTGGTGTCAAATGTCCACAATCGAAAAACATATTTTGTATTTGAACTTGTGCTTACAAAACTATGATTTCAACGATGTTTTAGTAAAGTATTTATTGTTTTCAAGGTGTATCATTTTATTTATAATCAATTGACAAATAGTTTATATTTCATACTAGATTAAACTGTAGTAAATTGGTATACACCATATATGATTTCCAAGAAAATGATTTTAAGGTAGTAACACGTCATTCTTGAATCCTCCTTAGGATCAAGTTTGGAGTGTTACAAAGAATGTTGGAATAATGGGGGTTCGATGGAATGTCGGTATATGATGTGATATATGTAATTATAGATGTGATGTATTCGGTAGGGCAACTATAATGCTAATTGGACTGGTAGATCACGACATGAAGATATATGTAAGAATAGGTGGTAGAGACCCATAAGATTATATGACAATATTCATGGTGTAGCCTCTGGTGAGATGTAAACCGGACTGCCAGAACACGACATGAAGATATGTGTAAGACCATGTGGGAAAAGCCCCATGGCACCCAACATAGACAGTCCACTGGATAGTAAACACGAAATTCTCTAGAAAGCCTATGTGGCATTTTCTGTTATGCCTTTGTGGCGTATTCTATGAAGTCTTTGTGGCATATTATGTGAAGCCTTTGTGGTGTATCCCGTAACGCCCTAGAGGTGAAATCTGATTGACTACCTTTGTGGCGAGATCTAGGTAAGCCTTGGGACTTCTCTGCTAACTAACTGTAACAGCCCGATTTTGGGGCTAGTAGGAATAATGGTTTCGGGACCACTAATCCGAGGTTGAAGAAAATTATTTTAATATTAGTTTATGTGTTATAGCATGATTATAAGATTGCATGAAAATTTTGATGCATTAATTTTAGCGATTTCATGCTTAATTGTGAAAAAGGACTAAATCGCATAAAGTGCAAAGTTTTGTTCTACAAGCTAAAAGTACCAAATAGCCATAGAACCTTAAATTGGAAGTCTTTAAAGAGCAATTAGACCCATAGAAAGGGTAGGCCGGCCATAGAGCCAAAGATGAGACATGGTCAATGGTTAGGTGGTGTTTGGTGACTTAATTGAATAATAAGATAAAATGAAAAGAAAACGATATCATCCTTCTTCATTTTCTTCTCTCCACCGAAAATATCAACCAAAGAGGGGTTTTGGAAGACAAAAATTTTCAGCAACTTCTCACCCTAGCAAGTAAGTAATTTTGGTAGTCTTTTTTAATAATTTTTGTACTTTTGAGACCCTTGTAGCTTGAGCTAACTAATGAGGGGACTATTATGCAAAATGGTTAAAAGTTTAGGGTTTTTCCATGAGAGCATTAGTGTTGTTTGCTGAAATTTTATAGAAGAATATGAGTCTTGGTTGTTGAATAAACAACTTTTTTGAATTGAGTTTCCATGAAAACACCTAAAAAGAACCTTTTTGTAAAGGTTGTAACATAAATGGTAAATGTGTGTAATAATTGAAATGTTGAGTTGCTATAAGAGGGAATATGAATCGGCTAGGCTCGGTGTGTGAAAAATGAACACATTTCATTTTACGAGCCTATGAGTAAAATCATAATTTTTATGAAAGTCTAAGGGGAAATAGTAATTTTGCCGAAGTAGAAATTTTTAGAATGTCTTGATTTATGTGGTGATTAAATGAGTGAAATTGTCATTTTAGATCAAGAAACACGAAGTCCGGACCGAAATCGAGGAAAGAACAAGGTGTTGGACTAAATCGAACAAAAATACATATTTTGGTACCGAGGTAAGTTTGTGTGTAATAATTCAATATCAGGTTATTATGCATTGAAATGCTTTAGAATTTCATGAAATGTATATTATTTCTATGAAAATTGATCAATGATGTTTAATGAGAGTATGATGAAAGTTATGATGTGAAACCCCGATTGACCTTCGGAATAGAAAGAATACCACTGTCAAGACATGAGATTCATAAGGTCTCGTATAGGAACATGTCTGGGACATGGCCTCGGCACTGAATTGAGATCCCATGTAAGGCCATATCTGGGATATGGCATCGGCATCGAAGATAGACTTCGTGTAAGACCATGTCTGGGACATGGCATTGATATATGATCTCGTATAAGACCATATCTGAGATATGGCATCAACATCGATATAAGATCCTGTATAAGACCATATCTGGGTTATGGCATCGGCATCGACATGTGATCCCATATAAGGCCATATCTAGGATATGGCATTGGCATCTTATTATGTGTATGACGAGTTTGGGTATCCTTCGTTATTCCAAATGGTTCAATGGGGTAAAGAGCTAAAATTTTATGTTCAAGATGGTAAAAGTGCTAAAGTTATGTGATGAAGTGATACAGGTACATGTGAGTATCTTACGAGAAATGTGTCTGATATGTGATATGTGATTGGTAAGAGTAAGCATGAGTAAGTTATAGCAATGTGCTTAAGAGCTTGTGTTGTTACTCAATGAAACGTATGGATGTTATCATAAGCCTTCATGTTGTTATTTATTTCATGCAAACTTACTAAGCATTATGCTTATTCCCTTTCTTTTCTTTTTCCTTTTAGTATCGCCAAACTAGCTCGGGGATAGTAAAACGTCTGAGCTCGGTTCACACTATCAAGCTATTCTTTTAATATAGTGAAGTTTAATTATTTTGAGTATGGCATGTATAGGATTTGATAATTTTGTGATATGTCATATTGGTTAGCCAAATTGTTGGCTATTAAGGTTAATTATTCATTTTGTAAATGGTCATTGAATTCGGCCAAAGGATGTCTGAGCTCGGTTCACACTTTCAAGCTATTCTTTTGGTATAGTGAAGTTTAATTATTTTGAGTATGGCATGTATAGGATTCGGTCATTTTGTGATATGTCATATTGGTTAGCCAAATTGTTGGCTATTAAGGTTAATTATTCATTTTGTAAATGGTCATTGAATTCGGCCAAAACTAGCCAAGCTATATTTGTTCAATGATGATGAAATTCATGAAGTGCAAGTTTATACAATTGAATGAGTAATGTGTGAAATTTATATATGCATTATGAAGTAGTGAATATTAGAAGTGCTTTATGGTCATGCAATGTATTGCTTCATGGTGGCAAGGGGGCTTGGTAAATAGCCTTGTGTTGTCCACACGGGTAGACACACGGGCGTGGGTTTAGGCCGTGTGGGACACACGATATGCCCCATGGGCATGTGGTTTGGTCGTGTGTCCCCCTGCATCCTTAGATGGCAAAACAGAATGCCCAGTAGTAACCACACAGACTGAGACACAGCCGTGAGTCTCAACTGTGTGAAAGACACAGTCATAGAACATGGGCATGTGCTCAGGCTGTGTGAAGTCTGCACGTGAAATATGGAGTTTGATACGCCACACGATTTAAGGACACGGGTGGGTGCCTTGGCCGTGTGACCTTATTGGAATGATGACGTCAGAAACAAAATGTCAAGGTTTTTACACACGGGAGAAGACACGGGCGTGTCATGGCCGTGTGAAGGACACGGGCCATGGACACAGGCGTGTGTCAGACCGTGTGAAAACCCCTATAGGTTCGAATTGAGAAATAAATCCGCATGGACAAGGGACATGGGCGTGTGTGATAACACGACCTGCCCACACGGGCGTATGGCCCTGTTTTGATAATATTTTCTAAATTTTTCCAAGGAACTCAATTTGATCTCGAAATGTTTCTAAGATGTGTTTTGGGCCTTGTAGGCCTATATTAAGGTTATTAAGAGGGAGTTTGAGAAGTTTTAAATTTGAACGGATTTTTATGATTCAGGATTGTATGTATGCATGAGTTTAAGTTAGGTAATGCCTCGTACCCTATCCCGGTGTCGGATACGGGTAAGGGGTGTTACAATTGGTGGTATTAGGGCTACGATTTAGTGGATTCTCAGACTAACGTAGCGTGTACATGAGTCTAGCTATACATGCCATACGTATGAGTATTTACATAATGATAGTGTGACAACTCCTGACGATTTAAAATTATGTTTTCATATAGTAAATGGATCCCGACAGAGCTGCTGCTGATGATGCTGCTAGTAATACACCAGCTCCCGCGCAAGGGACCGCGCTAGTAGAAAATAGACCCGAGACTTTGGGTCAGGGAGAGGAGGCTCAGGAAGCCTTTCTCCATATAATGAGTAATTGGTATAATAAGTTTATTGGAGCAAATCCTAATGCTCAACCCCCTCCACCCCCACCTATTCCTTAGCCTACCCCTGTAGCTCCCCAAGTTGTAAAAGTGGTAAGAAGGGAAAAGCCCCCTATTGATAGAATTCGGAAGAAAGGAGCTGAGGAATTTCGAGCTAATAAAGATGATGACCCGGAGAGGGTAGAGTTCTGGTTAGAAAATACCATTAGGGTATTCGATGAGTTGTCTTGCACACCTGAAGAGTGCATGAAATGTGTGGTGTCTCTCTTAAGAGATTCGGCTTACCAATGGTGGAACACCCTTGTATCGGTTGTACCAAGGGATAGAGTTAATTGGGAATTTTTCTGAGAAGAGTTCCGAAAGAAGTATATTAGCCAAAGGTTCATCAACTAGAAAAGAAAGGAATTCCTAGAGGTAAAACAAGGTCGAATGGCGGTAACTGAATATGAGCGTGAGTTCATAAGGCTTAGTAAATACGCTCGGGAATGCGTATCCACTGAAGCCATTATATGTAAAAGGTTCGAGGATGGGTTAAATGAAGATGTCCACTTATTTGTGGGTGTCCTGGAACTAAAGGAATTTTTTGTGTTAGTAGATAGAGCTTGTAAAGCCGAGGAGTTGGTTAAAGAGAAAAGAAGGGCTAAAATCGAGTCTTGTGACTCGAGGAAGAGACAATTAGGCAAGTCATTTCAGTCCTCATCCAAGAAATCAAGAGAGTTTACTACTCGATCAGTCACTTCAGCTAGATTGTCAAACAGAAGTAAGGGTGAACAATACTCAGGGTCTAAAGCTCAGACCACCTCAGTTGCTAGTGTTGGCAATGCTCGACCAAGTAGACCGGAATGTCCTTAATGTGGCAGACGTCATCCCGGTAAGTGTCGAGAAAATGAGAGAGCTTGTTTCAAATGTGGATCCCCAGATCATTTTATTAGAGATTGCCTCGAGATAGGTGAAAAAGAGAAATCTCAGAGTGCAAGATCGGGAAGTACTGTTAAGGGAAGGTCACAGAGAAATCCCGGAAATGGAACAAGTAGCAAGAATACATCTAGAGAGCAAACTGCAAGATCTGAGGGTAGAGCACCTGCGAGGGCTTACGCCATTCGCGCTCGCGAAGAGGCGTGCTCCCCTAACGTGATCACGGGTACATTTTCTCTCTATGATACTCATGTTGTAGCTTTAATTGACCCGGGATCTACCCACTCAAATGTTTGCATGAAATTAGTATCTAGTATAAACATGCCTATAGAGTCTACAGAATTTGTGATAAGAGTGTCGAATCCCCTAGGTAAATGTGTATTAGTTGATAAAGTATGCAAAGATTTCCCTTTGAGGATTAGAGACCATTACTTTTCGGCTAATCTCATGTTATTGTCGTTCGATGAATTTGATGTAATCCTTGGTATGGATTGTTTAACTACTCATGATGTGATAGTAAATTGTGGAAGGAAAATTATTGAATTAAAATGTGAAAATTGGGATATTCTTCGTATTGAATCAGATGAACAGGACAAGTTACCTATAGTGATTTCTCATATGTCTACTCGGAAATATGTAAGAAAAGGATATGAAGCTTATCTTGCCTTCACGATGAATGCCAAAGAGACTAAGTTAAGAATTGAATCAGTGCCGATAGTATGTGAGTACCTAGATGTGTTTCTAGAAGAATTGCCTGGGTTACCTCCGGTTAGAGAGATTGAATTTGAGATTGAGTTAACTCCTGGTACTGCGCCTATTTCAATTGCTCTATATAGGATGGCTCCAACCGAGTTGAAAGAATTGAAGGCACAGTTACAAGAGTTAACGGATACAGGCTTCACAAGACCGAGTTATTCTCCATGGGGTGCTCCAGTTCTATTTGTGAAAAAGAAAGATGGTTCCATGAGGTTAAAGAAAGATGGTTCCATGAGGTTATGTATAGATTATAGGCAACTTAATAAGGTGACCATAAAGAATAAGTACCCCTTTCCAAGGATCGATAATTTGTTTGATCAATTGAAGGGAGCCACTGTGTTTTCCAAGATAGACTTGAGGTTTGGATATTATCAGTTCAGAGTCAAAAACTCAGATGTGCTAAAAATTGTGTTTCGGACAAGGTATGGACACTACAAGTTTTTAGTCACGCCTTTCTATTTTCAGTGTTCATGGATTTGATGAACCGTATCTTCCATTCGTACTTGAATAAATTTATTGTTGTTTTTATTAATGACATACTGATTTACTCTCATGATGAGAATGCACATGCTGAGCATTTGAGGATGATTTTACAAATTTTACGAGATAATCAGTTATATGTCAAGTTTAGTAAAAGTGAATTTTGGCTTAAGGAAGTCAAATTTTTGGGGTACATTGTTTCGAGTGACGGTATTCAAGTTGACCCTAGTAAGATTTCAGCTATTGTTGAATGGAAACTGCCAAGGAACGTAGAGGTTTGGAGTTTTCTAGGCCAAGCTGGCTATTATAGGCAGTTTGTCAAGGGATTTTCTTTGATAGCTACTCCGATGACGAGGCTATTACAAAAAAGATGAAAAGTTTGAATGGACAGAAAAGTGCCAACATAATTTTGAGAAACTAAAGGCATTATTGACTGAGGCTCCAGTTTTAGTACAACCTGAGCCGGGAAAGGAATTTGTGGTCTACAGTGATGCATCCTTGAATGGATTGGGTTGTGTGCTTATGCAAGAAGGCAAGGTGATAGCATATGCCTCTAGACAGTTAAAGCCACATGAGAAGAATTACCCGACACATGATTTGGAATTAGCCGCTATTGTATTTGCATTGAAGATATGGAGACACCATTTGTATGGTGAGCAATGTCGGATATTCACTTATCATAAGAGCCTAAAGTACTTGATGACTCAGAAGGAATTAAATCTAAGGCAGAGAAGATGGTTAGAGTTGATAAAGGATTACGAACTGGTAATTAACTACCATCCAGGAAAGGCAAACGTGGTCACCGATGCCTTGAGTAGGAAATCCTTGATTGCATTGAGAGCTAGACCGATGTTTCTCCAAGAGATTTGTGAAGCTTAGAAAGGCGATAGCGGTTTGCAGGCCAAGAGAGTTCAGTGTGAGTTGGGTGTTGAGTTAGACTTTCGGATTAATTCCGAATGATACCTAATGTTTCGAGATAGGGTCTGTGTACCCAGAGATGATGAACTTATTCAAAAAATTTTACTCGAAGCACATAGTGGATGTTTATCTGTACATCCAAGTGGCACAAAGATGTATAATGACTTGAAGAAATGGTATTGGTGGCCGAGTATGAAGAAAGATTTTTCCGAGTTTGTATTGAGATGCTTAATTTGTCAACAAGTGAAGGCTGAACACCAAGTACCTTCGGGTCTACTTCAACCTATTATGGTTCCCGAGTGTAAATGCGACCGTATTGCTATAGATTTTGTGATGGGTTTGCCCTTGACACTGAAAAAGAAAGATGTTGTATGGGTTGTAATTGATAGACTCACAAAATCGGCTCACTTTATATCGATACACATTGATTATTCACTTGATAAGTTGGCGGATTTACATGTTCAAAAATTGTGAGATTACACGGAGTATCATTGTCAATTATTTCAGGTAGAGATCCGATATTTACATCACGGTTTTGGGAAAAGTTACAAGAGGCCTTGGACACGAAGTTGAATTTTAGTACAGCTTTCCATCTGCAAATCGACGGACAGTCGGAGAGGGTAATACAGATACGTGAAGACATGCTCCGATGTTGTGTTTTAGAATTTCAAGGTAATTGGGAAAAGTACTTACCATTAGTGAAATTTCCCTATGATAACAGTTACCATTCGAGTTTGAGAATGGTGCCTTATGAGGCATTATATCGGCATAAGTGCCGAACTCCACTGTATTGGACCGAACTCAGAGATAATCAGATTTACAAGGTCGATTTGGTCAGAGAAATCGAATAGAAAGTAAAAGTGATTCTGATTGTCTAAAAGCTGCCTCAGATAAACAAAAGTCCTACGCGGATTTGAAACGGAAAGAGATTGAGTTTCAAGTAGGTGATAAGGTATTTTTGAAAGTATCACCATGGAAGAAAGTTTTCAGATTTGGCTGGAAAGGCAAATTGAGTCCACGCTTTATCGGACCGTATGAGATTATCGAGAGGATAGGGTCGATAGCTTATCATTTGGCTTTGCCATCTGAGTTGGAAAAGATTCATGATGTGTTCCACATGTCTATGTTACGTCGCTACCGATCAGACCCTTTGCATGTGATTGAACTGACAGAGGTTGAAATTGAACCGGACATGACTTATGGCGAAAAGCCGGTTAAGATTTTGGCACGGGAAGTTAAACAGTTAAGAAATAAAAGTATAGCCCTTGTGAAAGTACTATGGCAAAGACATGGGGTAGAAGAGGCTACATGGGAGCCCAAGGAGGCTATGAGAAACCAATATCCGAACCTTTTTACCAGTAAGATTTTCAGGGACGAAAATCCCTCAGAGGGGGAGAATTGTAATAGCCCCATTTTGGGGCTAGTCAGAATAGTGGTTTCGAGGACCACTAATTCGAGGTTGAAAAAAAGTGTTTTAATATTAGTTTAGTGTTATAGCGTGATTATAAGAGTGCATGAAAATTTTGATGCATTAATTTTAGCTATTTCATGCTTAATTGCGAAAAAGACTAAATCGCATAAAGTGCAAAGTTTTGTTCTACAAGCTAAAAGTACCAAATAGCCATAGAACCTTAAATTGGAAGTCTTTAAAGTGCAATTAGACACATAGAAAAGGTAGGCCGGCCATAGAGCCAAAGATGAGACATGGTCAATGGTTAGGTAGTGTTTGGTGACTTAATTGAATAATAAGATAAAATAAAAAGAAAACGATATCATCCTTCTTCATTTTCTTCTCTCCACCAAAAATATCAACCAAAGAGGGGTTTTGGAAGACAAAAATTTTCAGCAACTTCTCACCCTATCAAGTAAGTGATTTTGGTAGTCTTTTTTAATAATTTTTGTACTTTTGAGACCTTTGTAGCTTGAGCTAACTAATGAGGGGACTATTATGAAAAATGGTTAAAAGTCTAGGGTTTTTCCATGAGAGCATTAGTGTTGTTCGCTGAAATTTTGTGGAAGAATATGAGTCTTGGTTGTTAAATAAACAACTTTTTTGAATTGAGTTTCCATGAAAACACCTAAAAAGTACCTTTTTGTAAAGGTTGTAACATAAATGGTAAATGTGTGTAATAATTGAAATCTTGAGTTGCTATGAGAGGGAATATGAATTAGCTAAGCTCGGTGTGTGAAAAATGAACACATTTCATTTTACGAGTCTAGGGGTAAAATCGTAATTTTATGAAAGTCTAAGGGCAAAATATTAATTTTGCCAAAGTAGAAATTTTTATAATGTCTTGATTTATGTGGTGATTAAATGAGTAAAATTGTCATTTTAGTTTAAGAAATACGAAGTCTGAACCGAAACCGAAGAAAGAACAAGGTGTTGGACTAAATCGAACAAAAATACATATTTTGGTACTGAGGTAAGTACGTGTGTAATAATTCAACATCAAGTTATTATGCATTGATATGCTTGACAATTACATGAAATATATATTATTTCTATGAAAATTATCAATGATGTTTAATGAGATTATGATGAAAGTTATGATGTGAAAGCCCCGGTTGACCTTCGGAATAGAAAGGATACCATTGTCAAGACGAGATTCATAAGGTCCTGTATAATACCATGTCTAGGACATGGCCTCGACACTGAATTGAGATCCCGTGTAAGACCATATCTGGGATATAGCATCAGCATCGAATATAGATTTCGTGTAAGACCATGTCTGGGACATGGCATCGATATACGATCTCGTATAAGACCATATCTGGGATATGGCATTAGTATCGACATGTGATCCCATATAAGACCATATCTAGGATATGGCATTGGCATCTTATTATGTGTATGACGAGTTTGGGTATCCTTCATTATTCCAAATGGTTCAACAGGGTAAAGAGCTAAAATTTTATGTTCAAGATGGTAAAGTGCTAAAGTTATGTGATGAAGTGATACAGGTACATGTGAGTACCTTACGAGAAATGTGTCCGATATGTGATATGTGATTGATAAGAGTAAGCATGAGTAAGTTATAGCAATGTGCTCCAGAACTTGTGTTGTTACTCAATGAAATGTATGGATGTTATCATAAGCCTTCATGTTGTTATTTATTTCATGCAAACTTACTAAGCTTTATGCTTATTCCCTCTCTTTTCCTTTTCCTTGTAGTATCGCCAAACTAGCTCGGGGATCGTAGAACATTTAAACTCGATTCACACTATCAAGCTATTCTTTTGGTATTGTGAAGTTTAATTATTTTGAGTATGGCATGTATAGGATTTGGTCATTTTGTGATATGTCATATCGGTTAGACAAAGTGTTGGCTATTAAGGATAATTATTCATTTTGTAAATGGTCATTGAATTCGGTCAAAAATAGCCAAGCTATATTTGTTCAATGATGATGAAATTCATGTAGTGCAAGTTTATACAATTGAACGAGTAATGTGTGAAATTTATATATGCATTATGAAGTAGTGAATATTAGAAGTGCTTTATGGTCATGCTATGTATTGCTTAAGGGCGGCAAAGAGGCTTGGTAAATAGCCTTGTGTTTGTCCACACGGGTAGACACACGGGCATGCGTCTAGGCCGTGTGTGACACACGGTCTGCCCCATGGGCATGTGGTTTGGCCGTGTATCCCCCTGCATCCTAAGTTGGCAAAACAGAATGCCCAGTAATAACCACACGGGCTGAGACATAGTCGTGTGTCTCAACCATGTGGAAGACACAGTCATAAAACATGGGCATGTGCTCAAGCCGTATGAAGTCTACACCTAAAATTAGGAATTTGATTCGCCACACGGTCTAAGGACATGGGCGTGTGCCTTGTCCGTGTGAGGGACACGGGCCATGGACACGGGCGTGTGTCAGACCGTGTGAAAACCCCTGTAGGTTTGGATTGAGAAATAAATCCGCACGGACAAGGGACATGGGCGTGTGTGATAACACAGCCTGCCCACACGAGCGTGTGGCCCTGTTTTGATAATATTTTCTAAAGTTTTCCAAGGAACTCGATTTGATCTCGAAATGTTTCTAAGATGTGTTTTGGGCCTCGTAGGCCTATATTACGGTTATTAAGAGGGAGTTTGAGAAGTTTTAAATTTGAACGGATTTTTATGATTCGGGATTGTATGTATGCATGAGTTTAAGTTAGGTAATGCCTCATACCCTGTCCCAGCGTCGGATACGGGTAAGGGGTGTTACACTAACTTTATGGAAGAGATCTGAGGTAAGTTTGAAGATATCCCTATTTGGATAGCCTTGTGGAGAAATTTGAATTTTCCCTAGAGGTATTTCCTGAAAGAGTTCTCAACAGAGTTTTTGAAGTATCCTCCACAGTAGTTCATTTGTATAGAGATCTAACATATTCGTAATTATGAGTGGTCTAGTGTTCGCTAGACCTAAGTTTATCTACGTTATGTATGGAAGTTATCTAATTCTATAGTATCAGACAAATCTTAGTATTTTCACGCTACGTATAGAGGTTATCTAGAGTCTAAGTTGTCTGCCAAACCAGTGCATTCTCATGGTACGTAACATGGTTGTTTAGGATTCCATGGGATAACTTAAAATGTTTCATCCATCAGAATAGGTTGTAGTCTGGGTTGATTAAAGATATGATCTAACTGGTATTCTAGTAGTTTTTAAATTTTATATGAGATTCCGCCAAAGGTAGGATCCGTATGAAGTTCATCTAAAAGATTAGTTAGTATAAGTATTCGCCAAAAATAATATCTAAGAGAAATATTCAACACCTGTTTGTGTGAGAAACCGCCGGAATAAACCTCTATATGATTATCACTCTAGGAAACGTATTTATTTTCTATCTATCTTTAGTGTGGGAAATAAGACCTACATTAAGTAGTGGTTTCAAAAATTCGCCGATCAGGAGAAATGTGTATATGATGGCCCAAGTGTGGAAGTTGGCATACACGTATACAACAGGAACTTAGAAGAGTGTTCGTCAAAGGCTGAATAAAAAGATTTTGATTCTTCGAGATGTGGAGTTCAACAGTAAGCCTCTAAGGTAATCCTAATCCTCGGTTGAGTTTCACTAAGTTCATTTGTACTTACGAGTGTTCGATATGATGCAGGTTTTGAGAAAAGAGTTGGTATGCTAGAGGGAACCAAGCCAAGAATGCGCCAAGGAGGCTGCTCGAGTGGTGATATTATGCATACTGAGGAAACCATAGGGATATGACAAATTTTATTCTACACCATTAACCAAGTTTTAAGTTATAATGACTTGTACACTAGATTTAAGATTTTGCCATATTTAATGAGAACTTCTTTTTAATGGTTGTGTAGAAATAAATAAGGAGTTTGTTGTAATTGGGTTACACCAGTTTTAAAATTTTTATTAAGTTTTTAAGTATTGTAGCACCTAATATCCGAATCTGATAATTCGGGTTTGGTAGACGGTGTTACATATGTGATATAGTGTTATATAATGAAATAATATATTTCATAAGTATAAATATACATAACTATTATTATATATATTGTAAAAGATATAGCATCAATAGTTATGTGTGTAATTAGTATACTAAAAATACATGTATATAATTATAACTAGCAAAACAAAAAATATTATTAAAAATTTAATTTCATAAAAAATATTACTTTTATTAAATTAAATTTTGAATTGAGCTTTTAACTTTTATATATCGTATTTGGATATTAGGTTTATTTTTTTATTTTGGACTGGAGATTTGGGTATAATTAGTTTATTTTGAGTTTGGGTAATAATGACTATGTTATTTGGGTCTGGGTTTAGTATAATAAATTTGAGTTTTAGAATAAATATTTTAGAATATGAGTATTAGGTTTATAAATTTAAGAAGAAAGATAAATAATTATTAAATTATAGATATAATATAATTATGAACAATAAAAATATTTTAATTAATTCATATAATATCATATTTAATAAATTTTAAATACAATAACCACTTTAATTAATTTATATAAAATAACTCTATTAAGTATATATAATTTATACTTTTTATAATGCAAATTTGAATTTTGTTGTCATCATATAAAAATAAAATGAATTATTATATTCAAAATTAAAATATTTATAACTTAAAAAATATAAAATTATTTGAATCCGTAAGAGCCCGCACAGTTCCATCCAAGCCTGAGTCTAAAAAATTCAAGTTTGAAAGAATTCAAACTCAAAAAAATCAGAACTCAGAAAAATTCAACTCCCAAAAAATTGGAATCTAAAATAAACTTAATCCAGACTCACCTCAACCCGCCGGTTTCTAACAGAAATAGCAATGAAGCAGTAACCTTTACTTTGATTAATTTGAATTGAATTATAATTCTATTAGAACGGTGGTAACTTAGAAAACGCTTGTCTTACCATAAGTGCACGAAAAGAATATTTCAATATATTCAATCTGTTTAAACTTGGCATTTATTTGGAATTAAACTTCCACTTCAAACCCAACGTTCCGTTGAATGTATAGTGCATGATTATCCGTTCCAAAACAAGGTTCAAGCCTCTGTTTTCAAGGAAATAAAAGCTCCATGGACTAAAAACTCTAGAATGTTGGGTTCAATTTCATTAATTATATTGGAATAAAAAGTAATTTACAGAAACCATATACTATCATTTAATCGTAATAATAATACTTGACGGAATCAATCAGTGATATATATGTATATACCAATTGCTGCAACACTTTCCCATCTGCAAACTATAACTCAGAGCTTCCATCAACTGTTAAACAAACAAACAAAAAATATTGAACATATATGATAGCTTATACAACAAAACATATACATATATACATATATATATAACTTAAGAAACGTTTTATGCAATTCTAGGTGAGCTATTAATGTGGCACCTTGATCCCCTAGCAGCAGATTGAATCAGGACTTGTCCAACCCCTTCTCCAAGCCCTTCAATGAGCCCTCCAATGAATTCCTTCACCACTTGAGAAGCAACCTTGGCTGCAGTCCCTATCATGCTCACCTTTTCGATGCCTTTGAACCCATTGGCTCGAAGTCCATTCACCATGTTCTTAGCGCACACTGCGTGGAGATGATAATCACAGACGGTGCAACGGTACACTCTTCCTGATCTCCTCCGATTGCACTCACCGCAGGCCAAGCCAGCAGGGTCGCCATTCGATGACTGGCCAGGCATTGGCAAGAGCCTTAGAGTGTGTGGATGGAGTGATATGTTGAAGATTTCGGTTGACAACATTGCACAGCATGGGTGCATCTGGAAACTGCAGATAGTGCACTTGAAAACGCTTCCTTTAGTTGGCTTGTCACAGATATCGCACCTCGATTTCAATATTCCACCTTTAACTAAAACCGAATATTTTTGTCATAAAGTTATAATAGCATCAACATATTCTAACACAACTTATATTTAAGCCGTTATTAGTCAAGAATCTAGCTTAGTTATTTTAATGAGAAACAAGATTACTTATAATATAAAAACAATTTGTTAGGTTTCCAAGTACTAATGGGTTATATCCGCTTTGGATAAGTACATTTTTTTAGCACTTCATTTGAATATAAATGATTTGAGTATAAAAAATTGAGGAAGTATCCACTTAGTCCCGTGAAAAATTTAAATGATTTAATAATTATTTCATAACTTTTTGTAAATTAATATTTTAACAATCTAACTGTCATAATTTATGTCCTATTTATGTAAATTATGATAATCAAGTTTAGTATAAATTAAAATATTCTAACTATCATTTTACGTAAAAAAAAAAGTTAAATATATATATATATATATATAATATAAACAATATTTTAAATTGATATGCAAAAGATATTGGATCGAATAAAAAATTTATATACATGGCAAGTACAAATATCTTGACAAATTTAACTATTGGAATATTAAATATTAATTGTATAAAAATTATGAAAGAGTGTAAAATCACTTAAATTTTACATTAAGTTTTACATTAGTGTAAGTGGATCACTATCCTAAAAATATTAAATTTAAATATTATATATGATTTTAGTATTGCAAGTAGTATATAAATTTATTTTAATGAAATAAAAAGTTAAGTTTTAAATATCATAATTAATGTTGTATATATGTAAATTTAATATCCATTAAAGTTTAATGTTAACGGCTTTGATGGTAAAAATGTTTTAATATTAAAAAAATTATACCTAACCAAAATAATTAAAATAGATATAAAATCATTTCATATTTAAAAACATTATATACATAAAGGAAGTAAAATACAAGTGAGAGATAATTAAACTAAATTAAGTTTAAGTTAAAATAATACTAAATTTATCACATCAAATGAAAAGTTTTATAAGAAAATCAAAATCAAAATTAGGAGGGTAAAGTATAATTTAAAATTTTAAAAATAACATTATATTCATAAATTTTAAAACATATCTAAAATAATTTAGGGAGGAGGGGCACCTACTAATTCCCTTTTAGAATCGTCTATGAGCATGAATGGTTAAGGTTTTTGTTTACTATTGAAGTTAAAAATAAGTTTTCTAACTCATACATTGATTTTAAATAATAAAAAATAATAAAAAAATAATATTTTAAAAATATTAATTTTTAAATAGGAGTCAAAAAACTAAAGTTTTTAGGTTATCACATTTTAAAAAGTATTTTTAATCAAGTTATATTTTTATCCTGCCATTAAAATCTTTTACTTTACAATATAAAATATCTAAAATTATTATTTTATTTACTAAAATCACTTTTTGAAATTTTTTAAAAGCACTTTTAAAAAATATTTTTTAAATTCAATAAACTAACACTAAATATTTATGAATAACCATATAAGATATATATCATTCACAGTAATTTACAAGTAAGTAGAGTTCATCTATGCTTGAGTAAGTTACTTACCAAAAACTTCTCATTCTCAATCTCTAAAACACTTAATTAAATAATAATATAAAAAAGAATAATTATCTTAAATTGTAAAATATATTTGTAAAAACCATTCACTTTCTATTGAAAACAAAATTCCACTCTCTTGAAAAATTATTGTCCTTTAATAACCTTTTAAAATTTACTATTATGTCAAAAGATATTATTTTAATAATTTTTTACGAGTACAAAAGTTAATCATATATGTATATATTTTCTAAAGTTTATTATTTTCCCAAAAAATAATCATATAGTGTATATTATCATATATATTATCAATTAAAGTTCGTAAAATGAAAAAAAAAAAAAAAAATCACGACATGAACAGCATAATGATTACATAGTATCTTTATGTCATCAGCAGTACTTTTTTCAAGTTACCATTTTGAAACTTGAAGTAGAAACTAAGCAGTAATTATTGTTTATGAAAATTATGGTTATGGCTTATATAAGAAATTATAGAAATAGTTTACTTGCAAGTTGAAATTGAAAAAATAAAAGAGACTGTTTCAAAAGGGTAATAATTACCATATAAATTATTAGAAAGAGAGAAAGTAATAATTACCAGGTTTGTGAAAGAAAATGAGCTTGTGAAGAGGGTGGATGGGGTGTCTCTTAAGAGGAGGAGGGGCTAAGGCGCAAAAATCGTGCAGCTGATAGTCGCAGTCAGTGCAGGTGAATCGGAGGCCGGAACCGAATTCCTTGCAGGAAGCGCAGGTGAAGAGGTCGGGAAGGTACGTTTGGGAGATGGGATGTTGCGGGTGAGCGGCATGGAAGATTTGGTCTCCCTGCTCGGGAACCTCAGGGGATGTAGGGAATTCAATCGTATGATGATGATGATGGGGAGATCTCCAGTAGCTGGTTGGTTGATCCTGGGAGTTTGGTGCTTGTTGGGTTTTTAAAGGAAATGAATTGGTTTTCTTAAAGGAGGGCTTGTTGCTGATCATCATCATCATTGGAATTATTTGTTTGATGCTGTTGTGAAAGAGGCTAGTGGTGCAAATTTTAGAGTGATTGATGGAGAATATTTATGCTGGAAAAAGTTTGCACTGCTCGCCATTGAGGTTTACGTTTCTAATGGAAAAAAAAGCAAGGGACGAAATTAAGTGATTAACCAATGATGAAAGAGATACCAACTTTATCTATATTTACCCTAAAAAATCTTTTTATCTATATTTTTATTTACCTCAAATTCTTCTTCCAAACCCTGTTGTTAACTGAAGTTTAAGATTAGTTGCTATGATTAAAAGGGAAAATATTACTAGCTGTCAAAATATTTGGTATATTACAGTGAAGTTTTTAGATTTTATAAAATAATTAAAGGTTCACAAGTAATAGAAAAATATTTTTAAAATGGGACATATGAAAAATTTTGAAGGCTATATCTGAAATAAAAAAACTCACTATTAGTGTCTGTAACACCCCAAACTCGGCCTAGAAGTTAAGCCCGAATCTGGCGTGTCACATGGAAGTGTGTTTTTTTTTTCAAAACCATCTTTGCGATTGTTAAAAAAACTTGTTTGTGAATTACAGCCTCTTTGTTAAAACCCAAAACACTTAAGCAATTGTTATCTACTTGAAAACGTAATTATCTTTAAAAACTTTTTTGGTTGCGAAAACATATTTGAAATAAACAATTTACGAAAATATGACGTTTGGAAATAGAGTTGCAGAAACATTTTGAAAACATTGTGGAAACGTAGATAAAATACAAGTATTTTTGAGAGGTTGATTGATGAGTCAAAAATCGAGGTAGTGAACTTTAACCGTGACCTTTGAAAACGACGTTGAAAATTTGAAATAGAATTTCCGAGCTAAATCATTTGTAAAAGATTGTTATGAAAATCATTTGTTAATCATTTTTTTGAAAACCGTTATTTATGATTTTAGAAAAATCCCTATTTAAAATAATGTAGAAAAATAATAAGTACGGCTAAACATAAAACCAAATAAAATATCCCAGAGGCCTTATTACAACCTTAATTCAAAATAGCAAAGTAATTAAAAATACTAAAAGAAATCCAAAATCCAAATTTAACCGTTTACGAAGTATGGCCTCCACCGAGTCATCCACGGCCCAAGTCCCCATCACTGATCATTACCTGAAAGGGATAAGGAAAATAGGGGTGAGTTACTAGAACTCAGTGTGTAACCCACTTACCGTTGTCCACTGGGCCAAAATCCATTAAGCAAATATTTGGGCCTAAGCCCATATACAATAACAATAATGTATCAAATATAACATGTGTATGAAATGCAAGTCCCAAAACAAGCCTAGTATTCCATCAGCTACACACCACCCGTACCAACCAACACACCTGTGGGTGATCTTTAGTCAACCCACCCCGCCAACACACCAAACGTAGGCATTAAGCCATTTATATCAAATTTGTGGACAAGCCACCAGATTAACAGAATTTATATGGCATTGCCATTTTTTAGATTTGTGGCAGAGCCACCAGATTTATGTAGCAGAGCTACCAGAACTTCTCTTCATCATTATCCCATCCCATGCAAATCATGTACTCAATGCATAACCATTTACAACAATTTATTCAGATTTTTCTTACAAAAATTATGGCCCATTATAACAATTTATCAAGTTGGCCAATTAAGCAAAATATCATCTTGGCCCATTTCGCAATTTATTTTAAATCGATCCATATAGCAAATATCAAACGGCCCATATAGCAAATATCAAACGGCCCATATAGCAAATTATCAATCGGCCCATATAGCAAATATCAAAACGACCCATTAACACATTTCAATTCAGCCCTTTAAGGCAATTTATCAAATCGACCCATTAAGAATTATAACAAAATCGGCCCATTAAGGCAATATAACAATTCGGGCCATTAACACTTTGCAAATCGGCCCATTAGGGGCATTTCCATAACTCGGCCCATAAGGGCATTTTCGTAACTCGGCCCGTAAGGGCATTTTCGTACTTCGGTAATTTTACCCACTAAGGGTAATTTGGTAATCTCGCAATCCCTGGGCATTTCGGTAATTTACCCTCCAAGGGTATTTTGGTAATTTCGCAACTTAGACTTAATTACTAATTTGGGCATAAAAATTTAAACCTGTCCACCTGCGTCGTACTGACTAAATTGACTATAACTTGAGTTAGGAATCTCGAAATCTAAATCCGTAAATTTTCCTTGAAACTAGACTCATATATTTTCTTGCTAAAAGTTTTCTAGAATTTTTGGCTTAACCATTTAGTACAGTATATTCCTTAAAGTTTCCCTTGTTTCACTGTCCAATGATTCTGACCTCTCTTACCCAAAATTCAAATATCTCACTGTACAGTTTTCATATGTTGCTCCCACTTGTTTCTATTGAAAATAGACTCACTAAGGAATCCATACATAAAAATTATAACCCATAATTCACTTTGTACCTTTTTATACGATTTTTCCAAGACAGATAGGGAAACACGAAGTCAATCAGAACCAATCTCACTAAAATTAAGATATCTCAGAATATAAAAATCCTTTTCTTTCTCCGTTTCTTCCATATTAAAATAGACACAGTAAGCTTTAATTTGATATCTTATTCACTTTATAATTCCCTTTCTCCTATTTTTCGTGATTTTTCAAAAACACTTCACTACTTCTAATCGAAACTGTTTTATTACAAAATACGATTACCACTACGATCATACATACGCCCGAGTGATCACGGATGCCAGTTTTTGGTTTTCTTCGGTATTTCGATCGATTCACAGAATATTTCATACAAACTTTCAGAGAAGTGTGGAATTACACACCATTTCAGATATGTATACGGAAAGTACGAACCACTCGTCGTTGATCACTATATCTGAAGGTAAAAATATATCGAGTGATTTGTCCCTAAAACATATAGTCGATTAGTTGAAACTTCAATCCAATTTGCAACATAGCCAAATAGAGATATAACAAAAAATCCAAAATGAACCCCTTTACCTTATCGATATTGGATCCAATTTCCACCGTTTGACTTCGGCTAGAACAATACATGGTCTCCCACTTAAAACACTACGAAAAAGAGAAAAGGATCTCGTTTGAGAGGGTAGAACAAAATGACGGTCTCAGTTAAAATGACCATCCCAACCAAAACAATATTTCGGCATTAAGAGAAATAAAATAAAACATTGGAATGAACACTTACCGATTGATTAAGGAATGAATAATAAATGATGAAAAGGTTTCAGTTATGGAGAAAAATGAACGATGATATTCTGCTATAGAGGGTATGGATTTTGAGAAGAAAAGAAAGGGTTGAAAACTTTTGTGAAAAGGAATAGAAAGATGAAAAAGGTGTATTTTTGGGGTTTCGGTTCTTCCAAAGGATAAAGAGTGATCAATTTTGTCTCAATGGTTTAGGTGCATTCGGCAATCAAGAAGAAAGAAGAATAATTTGCCTATAATCCACTTGAAGCTTCGGCTATCAAGGAAGATGGACAAAAAGTGAATATGTGACCAATACAAAGAAAATAAAAATGCACTATTGTGCTAGAAGATTTCGGCAAAAGAGAATAGCAAATTGGGAGAAGATGACATTAAAGTTGAAAATGAGATTTTTGGCTAAAACAATACCAAGACCCTACCAAATGCCAAAGTAAAAATTTCAGCTACCTATCTACCCCCAAAACCGTCCACATGCATAGCCATAAGGGTCAAAATTTTGCCTACCATACTTTCCATAGCATTCTCCATGAAATAAGCCACTTGTTCCCCTTACTTACCTTTTCCTTTTGATTCCTTTCCCCAACCTCAACCTTTCCTTAATTCCTTAGCCACCTTACCAAAAATAAAGAAGTCAAACTTGCCATATATACCTCTTGGCCGACACTTAAGGAAAGAGTGCAAAAATATTAGTCAAAATTTGCATACAAAGTGATTTGAACCTCTTTCCTCAAGGTACTTCACTTGATGCCATAACCTCTTTACCAGTAGCTCATTTATGCAAGCACATTACTCATTTATTTCTATAAGTCTTGAAGCTACTTACCATCTCTCTTTAAAGTGCTAAAATACCAAATTTTTCCTAAGGCCAAATTAAACCCGAGACTTCATAGAAACCTCATAACCTTCCAAATTCACTTAACTAATAAGTCCAATTTGCAATAATGTCATTCTCTTGTTCTCAAAATTTTTAAACACTCCTACGCCCAAGGCCCATTGGGCCCAATCCTACTAGGCCCAATTTTGGGATGTTACAGTGTCAAATACTAACTTATGCTTAAAAAAAATAAAAAATAAAAAATCTTATTTTTATTTAAAAAATTTAGTCCAAACATTTTACACACATTCACACAGTACTACTACTAGTACTAGGGGTAATTTTCATTTAAGTTTTGTTCTGGAAAGGGCAAAGTTTCTGATCTTTCATCGATGTCATCTCTACTTCCATTGCCCATGTCAAACAATTACGGAGTACAACGTGTCAACCCTCATTAGTTGGATATTTCGAGTAAAAAATTTGTTTGACTTGAGAAGAAAATACATACGGCTCGTCTATTAATTGTTGTCCAGTGTGAATTAATCAAGAGAAATTCACCATTGTAAAACCAAATTCATTTTTTTTAATCCCGCGAGCAGTATTAACATCAGCCTAATCACATCGAAATAAGACAACCTTCCGTTTGCCATAGTAATCCAACTCAATAATGTTAGTAGCAAGTCTGTAATACTCCATATTTCCCTCTACAAGATTACTGTCCCTAGCACTAGCATAACTTGTAATTGAAGAATTAACAACTATTCCACAATTTTGAGTCCTTCTCAATCTTTTGCAAGATTTTGTATGAAACCTGAATCCATTAATGAGGAAGGCAGTATATCTTTTTATTACTCTATTTAGACCTTAGGAAAGCCAGTTAACTTCGTCATTGACGTCCTTTCCACTCCAAACCTATTGAATCAAAAGTAAATTGATTAATTATATATGTTATACAAAAAACATTATTATTTGTCAATGAAAGTTTCAGTTGCACACCATTTGCCCTTACCATTCATGAAAAAATTCTGTGAGAAACTTATAAATCTCTCGATGTTGTAATCTTCGGGAGCGTAAACGAGATCTCAAGACTTGTTTGTACTCACTATGTTAAAAAGTGGATTACTTGGTTAGAAGATAAACAAATTAAGAAGATGAATATTTATCAAATTCTAAAACTTACTTGCGTAATGGTTCAATTGAATCATGGTGAAAAAGAGCATATCGATGTGCTTGTTGTAACACCCTAAACCCAGCCTAGAAGTTTAGACCGAATCCCGAATGTCACATTGATCACCGAAGTGATCGTAGGTAATTCTTTACAAAACAATTGGCATGTTGAATCGTATTATTTTATCGTTAAAAACCCAATCAGTAAAATTCCAGTTAAGGTAGTATAAATAAGCGGAATAAAACCAATAAAACTTAAAACGAAATTGTACCATAGCTTTATAAAATCTTACAGCTCAAAACCGAATAACCAATTAGAAACTGAAAATACAAACTGATGATTTATTCTTCTCCGAGACTGTCTAAGACCTTCGCATACTGAGTCCAGTGCCAGAAAATAGTACCTGAAATGAAAACACTAAGAGGGGGTGAGCTACTCGAGCTCAGTGTGAGTTCGAACCAAAGCAAGGAACATAAATACAGTATTCAGATCAGAAGCACAATAGAAATTTTAAACACCTACGGACTCAGAGAGTATACTTGGAACTAACGTCCCAACATAACTTATAAAGCAGAGCACCTCAAGTTCACACAAAAGTCTCGGCACAAATGCTGTTCAGGCAACAAATTACAAACAAACAGATGCACATGAATGCAATCAAATACTGAATCCCACCCATCCAGCCAACACACCACTCCGTTCCCCTATCACGCCCTATAAGAGCTGATTAAGCTCGTCCAACCAAACACACCACATAGGACCTTGAAAGGCCCATCCAACCCTACACACCAATAAAGTCATTCCGGGTTGCCCGACAACAATGACTTGCCACCCCGGATTGCCCGACAACAATGGCTTATCTATACACAGTTTAATTGCCAAATTAGTAAAGGTACGTAGCGAAGCTGAAGTACGTGCAGTATAGTGCAATGCGGTGAACCGCTGTACAGACATGTTGCAGTTAAACTGCCAGATCAGATAATAGTGCGTAGCAAAGCTGACGCATGCGCGGTACATTGCGATAAAACGTTGTACGTATAAGTTGCAGTAGAACTGCCAGATTAGATCAGAATCAGTCTCTCTTCCCTTCACAATCCCACCCAAAACATCTTATGCAAATGCATGAATGCATTCACTCTCATAGAAATAATGGACACACCAACAGACAATCAGATAGAGACAGATAAACACACTCGCCCAACAGTCTAGATTTATAACCAAGTATCTCACACAACAATTACAGATAACACTTAACCACCGAAGCCCAAATTGAAAACTTATCAACCCTTGCTAAAGCTTAGACAAGGGTTGAAATACACAAACACATTTTCAGAATAGAAACACACACAGAACCAAAACAAGTGCCTTCAGACCATACGCCCGTGTTGTAACACCCCTAATCCGTATCCGTCGCCGGATTAGAATTAGAGGCATTACCGATCAAACACAGCTTAGAACATGCATTTATTACTTTTTATGCTTCGTAAATAACCACATTAAAATAATTTTTCCTATTCATATTTCGAAATTTAATACACCCATATTCATCTCATTTACATATTAAATGAATCACATTACATTACGAAACATATATCAAACATATCTTAAAACCAACTTTTTAGAAGTTGATTACATAACATAGAACTTAAACACCATAGTCATATGCGCATTAAACAAGATCAGAAATGAGCCAAATTAACTAACTCCTCAAGCCTAATATATATATAATTATTAGCCAAGTCAAACCTAATCTAAATAGCCAATCCACAAACAATTATATCATAGACATATACATTTAATTCACTAAAGGTTAACCATTATAAACATGCATTTTATAAACTAATTCTTATCTCACGAAATGACCAAATCAAATACATATTCATAAGACATACACGTTACTTAGCTAATATATTACATACCATGATTTAATCATGTATCCATCATTTACCCCATTGCTTATGCCGTATGATATACTATGCTTACCATTACCTATTGCCAAATTCATATGGATTCAATATACTCCATCAAACCAATGTACACCCTAATAAATTTGCATGCACATAATCGAACCAAAATGATCATATAACTAATCCAAAATACATATGTACAACCAATTCTTTACCATATAATCAATTCTCAATTTAACTCTCCAATGTTCAACCCAAAAATAATCACAAACATTTTCATTACTCATTACCGAATCACATAATCATGAAAAACATGCATCAAAGCCACATTCATCTTCAAAGCATGACATAAACGTATATTATACCAAAGATTTAATAAACTATCAACATTAATATTTAAAACAGGCCAATTTCGCATGGCTTTTTATACATTAACAAAATATCATTCAAATAATAAACTAGCCTATACATGCTTTAAGTTCAAAAGTCCAAACTTTAATAATACCAAAGTGAGCCGATAGTGTGAATGACTTCAGTGACGATCCCCTGAGCCCGTAGCTTGATCAAAATCTATAAAACAGAACAATGAACTCACACGGAGTAAGCTTACTAGCTTAGTAAGTCTTAAGCAACTATATTATAACATTCAAACATCCAAGCATTTTTAAACAATCGGTTCATGGCATTGTATATAAAAAATACAATTTATAAATTTACCATAGCCGAATATCATTACCTCTCTTAACCTAACAATTTTTATTTTGTTACCAAAGTACACCATTCACTGAAATTATATACACATATCTATGTATATAAGTATACCTACATGAACATCTTTAACCACTCTTATGCTTTCAAGTAACCAATATCCACATAGTATAGTTTATATACAAATTCCAACAACCAAATGTACAACAGATTTCTTTCATCATTTTATTTGCTCATTAGCATCATATATAACATATAAGTATGAAAAACACATACCTTATGGCCGAATTAACAAGATTCATTTTCAAAAGCTTAGGCTTACTCGATTTGTTTCATGACTTTATAAATTGGTAGTCTGAGCTCAGAATTGCAACTCACCGATATAAAACCTGCTAGGCATTAGCCCGGATCACACTCACCGGCACTAGGCCTGCTAGATCCAAGGTCTGTAATTTAAACACCGGCATTTAGCTTGCTAGGCAATAAGCCCGATATAAT
Organism: Gossypium australe; assembly: GCA_005393395.2. NCBI lineage: Eukaryota > Viridiplantae > Streptophyta > Magnoliopsida > Malvales > Malvaceae > Gossypium > Gossypium australe. The sequence goes on along the minus strand of CM016615.1, from coordinate 51,292,785 downwards.
TCACCGGCACAAGGCCTGCTAGGCTCAAAGCCTGAATTAATATTATTCAGCCATCTCGTACACATTATATATAACCAAAATCACATATACCATACATAATTCATATCACTTTCACATAATAAATTCAATTAGATTTAACTACCTTTCATTGCTGAATTAATATGTCACATTCGGCTTTATCAACATTTCAATCCAATAACTCAAAATTCAGCATGTAAACTAGATTACAAACAATATTTACGGTATTAACTTCTTAAAAACTTACCTCGGATATCGTCGGACGAAAAGAACCGGCTATTCAATAACTTTTGCCTTTCCCCGATCCAAGTCCGTTTTTCTTTGTTCTTGATTTAAACATAATCAAATTAAGCTCATTCAAGCACATTTCATCTCAATTTAGTCCCAAAACACATAAATAGGCAAATTACCTTTTTACCCCTAACATTTACAACTTTTACAATTTAGTCCCTATTATACAAAACACAAAATACACATAATTTGAATTCACTCCCTAAGGGCCGAATCTTCCCCATGGTCATACAAGTCCCTACATTTCATTTATTTTGCATTTTAACCCCTCAAAAATTTATTTTCTCAATTTAGCCCTGTTTAGCCAAATTCATCAAAAATTCAAGAACAAAGTATGTTCATCAATTACATATCTATCATTTAACACATAAAACATCACAAAATTCATCATAACATCAATGGCATTTTACACAAACATCATCAATTCATGAAATTAAGACATGGGTTTTAAAGCTCTCGAAGCAACGATTACAAAAACGTAGAAATTATCGAAAATCGAAATAAAAAATTACCTTAATTTAGCTTGATGAATGCCGAATACCTAACTTTTTTTTCTTTTATTTTCTTTTTGTGTTTTTCGGCAAGAACAATGAAAATGAGACCACTTTTATGTTTCTTTTATTATATTATAAGCATAACTTATAAAATAAATGAAATATAACTTTAACTATTTAATAAATGAAATAAACATATAATATAATTGTATAACATTAGTCATTGCCGTCCACTACCCTTTAAATTGGGTAATTTGCATTTTAAATGCTCCCAATTAGAAAAACAACCTTAACTTAGTCCTTACACTTTGAACTATCAAGTTTATAATTTACGCGATTAAGCCCTTTTTATTTAATTAAGCATGCAAATAATCAAATTTCTCTACGAAACTTTCACACACTTTAATTCACATATAATAAACACATAAATAATATTTAAATATTTTTCGGACTCGGACACGTGGTCCTGAAACCACTGTTTCGATTAGGGTCAAATTCGGACTGTTACAACTCTCCCCCCTTAGGTATTTTCGTCCCCGAAAATCTTACCGTTAAACAGAATCGGATATTGTTGTCTCATTGAATCCTCAGGATCCCACGTAGCCTCTTCTATTCCATGATGATTCCATAATACTTTTACTAACAGAATTTTCTTGTTTCTCAACTCTTTCACTTCACGAGCTAAGATACGGATTGGTTCCTCCTCGTACGACATATCAGATCGGATTTCAACCTCAGACGGGGCAATCACATGCGATGGATCTGATCGGTATTTACGAAGCATCGAAACATGGAAGACATTATGATTCTTTTCTAGTTCAGAGGGCAACTTTAATCTATAAGCAACAGCCCAACCACGTTTGACAATCTCATACGGTCCGATGAACCTCAGACTTAGTTTGCCTTTTCGACTAAAACGAAGTGCTTTCTTCCACGGAGAAACTTTCAAAAATACCCGGTCTCCGACCTGAAACTCAATGTCTTTACGTTTTAAATCCGCGTATGACTTTTGGCAATCTGATGCAACTTTCAAACTATCTCGAATTACTGCCACTTTCTGTTCAGTCTGTTTAATCAAATCAACCCCGTGTATCTTGTTTTCACTAATCTCGGTCCAGTACAATGGTGTACGACACTTGCGGCCGTACAAAGCTTCTAAGGTGCCATTTTGATACTAGATTGAAAGCTATTATTGTAAGCAAATTCAATCAAAGGTAAGTATCGTTCCCACGTACCTTCAAACTCGAGGACGCAACATCTCAACATATCCTCAAGTATCTGAATGGTTCGTTCAGACTGACCATCTGTCTGCGGATGAAAAGCTGTGCTAAAGTGTAGTTTGGTACCTAAAGCATCTTGCAATTTCTTCCAAAACCGTGACGTAAATCTCGGGTCTCTGTCCAAAACAATGGAAATCGACACACCATGTAAGCTCACAATTTGAGATACATACAACTCAGCAAGCTTATCGAGCGAATAGTCCGTACGAACTGGAACAAAGTGAGCTGATTTGGTTAGTCTATCCACTATAACCCAGACTGCATCCTTCTTGTGATCTGAATAAACATGACATTTCTTACTGAATAGATAATGACGCCAAATCTTTAACGCGAATACAATGGCTGCTAACTCCAAATCATGTGTCGGATAATTTCTTTCATGTGGCTTCAACTGTCTCGAAGCATAGGCTACTACTTTGCCTTCCTGCATTAGAACGCAACCCAAACCATTCAAAGATGCATCACTATAAACAACAAATTCTTTACCTGATTCAGGTTGAACTAACACTGGAGCCTCAGTCAAAAGAGCTTTCAACTGATCAAAACTTTTCTGACATGATTCCGTCCATTCGAACTTGACATCTTTCAGTAATAGCTTTGTCAAAGGTGTGGCTATTATAGAAAAACCTTTCATGAATCGTCTGTAGTAACCAGCAAGTCCCAGAAAACTTCGAATTTCAAAAACATTTCTTGGTGGTTTCCACTCAAGTATAGCCGATATTTTATTCGGATCAACCCGTATGCCTGACGCTGAAACAACGTGACCCAGAAAACTGACCTCATTCAGCCAAAACTCACACTTACTAAACTTTGCGTACACCTGTTTATCTCGCAAAGTTTGTAACACAAGTCTCAAGTGCTCAGCATGCTCGGTTTCATCTCTGGAGTAAATCAGGATATCATCTATAAACACTACTACAAACCGATCCAAATACTATCTGAAAATCTGATTCATCAGGTCCATAAAAACAGCAGGTCCATTAGTAAGTCCGAAAGGTATAACCAAAAACTCATAGTGCCCGTACCTCGTTCGAAAAGCTATCTTTGACACATCGGAATCTCTGACGCGCAACTGATAATAACCCGACCTCAAATCTATCTTTGAAAACACTGAAGCCCCTTTCAACTAATCGAACAAATCGTCAATCCGTGGCAACAGGTATTTATTCTTTATAGTTACCTTATTGAGCTGTCGGTAATCAATGCACATTCGCATAGTCTCGTCTTTCTTTTTCACAAATAAAACTGGTGCACCCCAAGGAGAGAAGCTCGGTCGTACAAAGCCCCTATCTGTTAACTCTTGCAACTGTGCTTTCAACTCTTTTAATTCTGTAGGTGCCATCCGATATGGAGCTATCGAAATAGGAGTCGTCCCTAGTACTAACTTAATACCAAATTCTATTTCTCGTACAGGTGGTAAACCCAGTAGTTCTTTAGGAAACACATCTGGATACTCGCACACAACTGGTACGGATTCAATCTACTTCTCAGTAACTTTACGATCCAACACATAAGCCAAGTAAGCTTCACACACTATTCTCACATACTTATGAGCTAACATCGAGGATATTATTGCTGGTAGCCCATTCAGGTCATTAGATTCAATTTAGATAATTTCACCATTCTGACATCTCAAATCAATGGTCTTTCTTTTGCAATTAACAATAGCATCGTGCAAAGTTAACTAGTCCATTCCCAATATTATATCGAACTCGTCGAAAGGCGAAAACATTAAATCAGCTGGGAAGCATGAATCTCGAATCATCAACGGACAACTTTTACACACTTTATCAACCAGAACACATCGACCCAAGGGGTTAGATACACGAATCACAAACTTAGTAGACTCAACAGGCAGAGTCTTACTGGATACTAAAGTTTCACACGCATATGAATGAGTCGAACCAGGATCAATCAAAGCAATCACAGTAGTATCATAAAGAGTGAAAGTACCAGTGATAACATCTAGGGAAGAAGCATCCTCTCTGGCACGTACAGCATATGCTCTAGCAGGTGCACGAGCCTCTGACCGAACTGCAGTGTCTTTGGTTCCTTTCTGACTGCCACTTACATTTCCCATATGCCTAGGTGGTCTGCCTCGCACTGCTACATTACTCGGTCTTGTATTCTGAGCCATATTTTGCTCGGCTAGCATCAGGCACTCTCGAATAAAATGATCCGACGATCCACATTTAAAGCAGGACCGATCACGAAATCTACAACTCCCAGAATGCCATTTACCACAATGCTTGCATTTAACCCGATTCTGCTGGACATTACCAACACTGGCCATAGAAGTAGCTCGAGAACCCGCAAAAGGTCGATCTCGTCTAGAAAAGTCTAAAGTAGCCTTATGTCGACTGGATTCATCTTTAAACTTCTTTGGTGCGGAATGAAAGATCTTACTCGATGATCTTTTTCGAATGTCTCTAGCTTCAAACTCGACTTTTCTTTTCTCTTTTCCAAGCTCTTCGACTTTGCAAGCTCGTTCGACAAGTACCACAAACTCTTTAATCTCGAGTATGCCGACTAGCAATTTAATATCTTCATTCAGACCGTCTTCAAATCTTTTACACATAATGGCTTCAGTTGACACACATTCACGGGCATATCGGCTCAGTCTGACAAATTTCCGTTCATACTCAGTCACGGTCATTCGGCCCTGTTTCAATTCCAGAAATTCTTTTCGTTTCTAATCAATGAATCTCTGACTGATATATTTCTTACGGAACTCGGTCTAAAAGAAATCCCAAGTCACATTTTCTTTCGGAACCACCGATACTAGTGTATTCCACCAGTGATATGCGGTGTCCCGTAATAAGGATATAGCACACTTCAAGCATTCGTCTGGAGTACATGACAGCTCATCGAGCACACGGATAGTATTATCCAGCCACATCTCAGCTCATTCCGCATCGTCATCATCATTAGCTTTAAATTCTTCAGCCCCATATTTCCTGAATTTATCAACGGGAGGCCTGCTAGATCTCATCGAATCTATCATCGGAGGTGCTGAAGGTATCGGAGTTGGATTATTCGGGGGTGGAGGTTGTTGTACAGCCAGATTAGTCTGAATAAATTGGGTAAACCATTTATTCATCATCTGGTAGAAGGCTTGCTTAGCCTCCCCCTCATGGCTACCCGAGATAGGTCGAGAGTCTACCAGCGCTGACCCATGCGAGAGATCAGGCGCTACGCTCTCTACATCAACAGCTACGGCTTTGTCAGGATCCATTTACTATATAAAACACAATTTAAATGTCAGAAGTCACCACACTATCATATTATAAAATTAAGGCATGTATAGCTAGAGACACACACGCTACGGTAGTCCTAGAATCGACTAAACCGTAAGCTCTGATACCAATCAAATGTAACATCCCTAATCTGTATCCGTTGCCTAATTGGAATTAGAGGCATTACCAATCAAAGACAGCTTAGAATGAAACACCCCAAACCCGGCCCACGAGCCCTGACCAGATCTGGTATGTTCCTCGAAGAAAACTGATTCAAAACTCTTTTGTTACTTAGGAAAAACTTGTGCGTTTTGAAAGAAAGTTTGTTTTTGGGTTGGGCTTGAATTGAAAATGAATTAATATTATCTTAAAACTCCCTTTTTATTTAAGATGACAAAACACTTGGAGTTTATTTTTTTTAAAATAAATTTACTTGATCCTTAAATAATAATTTGTAAACATAATAAAAAGTAAAAAGAAATAAAGAAATTCAACTATGGCCTTATGGCCTTATTACATCAATCAAAACTTAAAAATAAAATTAAAGTACTGAATAAAATAAAAGTTCAAATCTTTAAATTACTCCTTGCGATGCATGGCCACATTTAGCTCCTGCCGACCCGGTCTATTATTGCTCATCACCTGAAAAAAATGTTTCCCCAACGGGGTGAGTCAACCAGACTCAATGTGTACGTGGCACTAAATTGTAATAGAATCAGGCATACAATCCATTCAATCATAAAATACAAATTATGATGCATTCCCAAACCCAAACCTAATTGTCCATCCGCTACACACCCCCGTACCTGCCAAACACACCGTGGGGACTACTAAGTCGACCCTCCTTCCGCTACACACCAATTTGCGGGCTTAAGGCTCCGTATCTGTGGTTTTAGGAAACCACTTTTCAGATTACTGTGGTCTTAGATCACCACTTTTCAGATTACTGTGGTCGTAAGTCACCACTTTTCAGATTACTGTGGTCTTAAATCACCACTTTTCACTTCCCCTTTCAATATACAACCATATGCCCCATAAACATTAATATGCATAATATACCATAGTTCACATTCTTATCATATTCTCATGTTATGAATAACATTTTTCATATTCCTAGTAGAAGTAGGAAACATACCTGAGTACTTAGTACCTTAACATGGTACCTTAGCCATGCACATATTTTCATTAACATATATTTTAATACATGCAACCATAATTCATATTACAAAGTAATGTGGAGTACACACCTGATTCGTTTAACGAAGTCCTTGAAATCCCGAAAATCGATCTACTGATTTAGATCTCAAATCCTACATAAATTCATCACTTTCTATTTAAAAGACCATTCGGCCATTATTCCAAATACTAATAGGATTAGTATTACTTACCTTGTTGCCGAATTGATTTTAAGAATCAAATGCCAGATCTTTGTATTCCTCCTTTGTGAATTCGGCTAAACACTATATTACTCCATAGGTCAGTTTTCGGCTTCTAATAATAAATCCAAACCTTTAAAATAAACCTTGACCGAATATATTAAACACATACCTTGTGATTCCAAATCCCGAAAAGTAACCCTTAGTTATGGAGGCGTTGAAATCCCTACACACATATGTTAGATCTGATTTCCATATCACTTAATAATCTTAAATCAATTGGCCTCTGGCCTAAACCATGCTTTTCTTACCTTAAATCCTTAGATCTGAAATCCCAGAATTCCTCCTTTAATATTCGGCCAAAAGACAACCAAAAGAATCAGTTCCCAAATCTTGGTTGAAAGAGAATAAACAACAAGAATCCATTATTCTTACCTTATCACCACAGTCGACGGCACCCTTGATTGAAGCCACAGAGATTCGGCTATGGAGACTTAAACAGGAATCAAAGAGGTTTCGGCTTGACAGTAGAAGAGAAAAGAAGAAGAAAAGAGGAGGAGAAAATTCGGCAGAGAGAGTTTGCCAGGAAATTTTCGGCAGAGCAGAGAAAGAAACAAACTGATGAGTAGCCCTCCTTCCTTCCTTTTATAGGCAAAATTATCAGCTAAGGAGTCCCTTACTTGGCCACCACTCCTCTATCTGATAACTTTATCTTTTTAATATGATAAATAAAAGGATTTAATCCAGTTAAAAATCCTTTTTTATCTCTTCGAAATAATCCAAATAAAAATCCTTTATTATCTCTTCGAAATAATCCAAATAAAAATCCTTTATTATCTCTTTGAAATAATCCAAATAAAAAATCCTTTATTATCTCTTCGAAATAATCCAAATAAAAAGCTTCTATTTATCACCTTATTAATCACATATTTATGAAAATAAAACACCTCCTTTTCTAGAAGCATGTGCCGTCCACCTCAGCCTTCTGGAAGCCAAAATAAAACCTCATTTATTTGCTTCCCCAGTGACTCGAACCCAGGCCCACTTGCTCATGTAGGTGGCGTCACTTACCTGGGCCTTAAGTGGCATTTCCAGGCCACTTTTCCAAGCCTGTTTGTGTGTCAAATTTCACCAACTTTTTCTTTTAAGGCCTCTTTGCCCTAATTTCCTATTTTAAACTTTAAAATTTGACATTTCTAGGTCTTTTCCAAGTTTCCTAAAATTTTCGATTGGCTCTGTATACCTGCCATTTTCTTACATTTCCTTACATTTCCATACATTGCCTTACATTTCCATACATTTCCATACATTTCCACACATTTCCATACATTTCCATACATTTCCATACATTTCCATACATTTCATGAATTACACATCCAACACACCCACTGAGCCCACTATCTCATGAATTACACACGAACGCATAACCCCTAATCTAGGATGTTACATAGAACATGCATTTACTACTTTTCATGCTTCGTAAATAACCACATTAAAACAATTTTTCCTATTCATATTTCGAAACTTAATACACCCATATTCATCTCATTTACATATTAAATGAATCACATTACATTACGAAACATATATTGAACATATCTTAAAACCAACTTTTCAGAAGTTGATTACATAACATAGAACTTAAACATCATAGTCATATGCGCATTTAACAAGATCAGAAATGAGCCTAATTAACTAACTCCTCAAGCGTAATATATATATAATTATTAGCCAAGTCAAACCTAATCTAAATAGCCAATCCACAAACAATTATATCATAGACATATACATTTAATTCACTAAAGGTTAACCATTATAAACATGCATTTTATAAACTAATTCTTATCTCACGAAATGACCAAATCAAATACATATTCATAAGACATACGCGTTACTTAGCTAATATATTACATACCATGATTTAATCATGTATCCATCATTTACCCCATTGCTTATGCCGTATGATATACTATGCTTACCATTACCTATTGCCGAATTCATATGGATTCAATACACTCCATCAAACTAATATTCACCCTAATAAATTTGCATGCACATAATCGAACCAAAATGATCATATAACTAATCCAAAATACAAATGTACAACCAATTCTTTACCATATAATCAATTCTCAATTTAACTCTCCAATGTTCAACCCAAAAATAATCACAAACATTTTCATTACTCATTACCGAATCACATAATCATGAAAAACATGCATCAAAGCCACATTCATCTTCAAAGCATGACATAAACGTATATTATACCAAAGATTTAATAAACTATCAACATTAATATTTAAAACAGGCCAATTTCGCATGGCTTTTTATACATTAACAAAATATCATTCAAATAATAAACTAGCCTATACATGCCTTAAGTTCAAAAGTCCAAACTTTAATAATACCAAAGTGAGCCGATAGTGTGAATGACTTCAGTGACGATCCCCTGAGCCCGTAGCTTGATCAAAATCTATAAAACAGAACAATGAACACACACGGAGTAAGCTTACTAGCTTAGTAAGTCTTAAGCAACTATATTATAACATTCAAACATCCAAGCATTTTTAAATAATCGGTTCATGGCATTGTATATAAAATAATGCAACTTATAAATTTACCATAGCCGAATATCATTACCTCTCTTAACCTAACAATTTTCATTTTGTTACCAAAGTACACCATTCACTGAAATTATATACACATATCTATGTATATAAGTATACCTACATGAACATCTTTAACCACTCTTATGCTTTCAAGTAACCAATATCCACATAGTATAGTTTATATACAAATTCCAACAACCAAATGTACAACAGATTTCTTTCATCATTTTATTTGCTCATTAGCATCATATATAACATATAAGTATGAAAAACACATACCTTATGGTCGAATTAACAAGATTCATTTTCAAAAGCTTAGGCTTACTCGATTTGTTTCATGAGTTTATAAATTCGTAGTCTGAGCTCAGAATCGTAACTCACCGATATAAAACCTGCTAGGCATTAGCCCGGATCACACTTATCGGCACTAGGCCTACTAGACCCAAGGTCTGTAATTTAAACACCGACATTTAGCCTGCTAGGCAATAAGCCCGATATAATTCACCGGCACAAGGCCTGCTAGGCTCAAAGCCTGAATTAATATTATTCAACCATCTCGTACACATTATATATAACCAAAATCACATATACCATACATAATTCATATCACTTTCACATAATAAATTCAATTAGATTTAACTACCTTTCATTGCTGAATTAATATGTCACATTCGGCTTTATCAACATTTCAATCCAATAACTCAAAATTCAGCATGTAAACTAGATTACAAACAATATTTACGGTATTAACTTGCTTAAAAACTTACCTCGGATATCGTCGGACGACAAGAACCGGCTATTCAATAACTTTTGCCTTTCCCCGATCCAAGTCCATCTTCTTTGTTCTTGATCTAAACATAATCAAATTAAGCTCATTCAAGCACATTTCATCTCAATTTAGTCCCAAAACACATAAATAGGCAAATTACCATTTTACCCCTAACATTTACAACTTTTACAATTTAGTCCCTATTGCACAAAACACAAAATGCACATAATTTGAATTCACTCCCTAAGGGCCGAGTCTTCCCCATAGTCATACAAGTCCCTACATTTCATTTATTTTGCATTTTAACCCCTCAAAAATTTATTTTCTCCATTTAGCCCTATTTAGCCAAATTCATCAAAAATTCAAGAACAAAGTATGTTCATCAATTACATATGTATCATTTAACACATAAAACATCACAAAATTCATGATAACATCAATGGCATTTTACACAAACATCATCAATTCATGAAATTAAGATATGGGTTTTAAAGCTCTCGAAGCAACGATTACAAAAACGTAGAAATTATCGAAAACCGAAATAAAAAATTACCTTAATTTAGCTTGATGAATGTCGAATACCTAACTTCTTTTTCTTTTATTTTATTTTTTTGTTTTTCGGCAAGAACAATGAAAATGAGACCATTTTATGTTTCTTTTATTATATTATAAACATAACTTATAAAATAAATGAAATATAACTTTAACTATTTAATAAATGAAATAAACATATAATATAATTGTATAACATTAGTCATTGCCGTCCACTACCCTTTAAATTGGGTAATTTGCATTTTAAATGCTCCCAATTAGAAAAACAACCTTAACTTAATCCTTACACTTTAAACTATCAAGTCTATAATTTACGCGATTAAGCCCTTTTTATTTAATTAAGCATGCAAATAATCAAATTTCTCTACGAAACTTTCACACACTTTAATTCACATATAATAAACACAGAAAATAATATTTAAATATTTTTCAAACTCAGACTCGTGGTCCCGAAATCACTGTTCCGATTAGGGTCAAATTTGGACTGTTACACGTGTGCTCTGGCCGTGTGGAATAAGCCTCAGCCGTGTGAGAGGTCAAACGCTCGAATGAAGAGGGGCACACGCCCGTGTGAAGAGAGGTACACAGTCGTGTGACTGAGGCACATGCCCGTGTCGACTTGAGACATGGTCGTGTAACTCTTTATCCATTAGCACTATACTAGAGTTCAGGGCAGACACGGTGGTATGAGGATCTCACATGCCGGTGTGCCTAGTAAACACAACAGTGTGTCCAAAACACACGCCCGTGCGGGATCCTTAAATCCCCAAATCAACGACATGAACGTGTGGACCAAATCACTCAAACCCCAATTCCCATACACACACGGTCGTGTGCCCAGGGGCACAGCCATGTGAAAATCAACAAAATCCCCAAATCAGACATACGCCCGTGTGTCCAAGCTGTGTGGCATCAAATCTTGCCGAAAAACCCCTAATTTCCAAAAGCACATGGCCGTGTGTATCCAGACACGCTTGTGTGGCCACCCGTGTGGTCACGAAACCACCTTAAAAACAGCCCCAAAAGCGTGCTTTCAGCCACGAAGCAGTCTCCAGCCCTTGATAATTCAAAAATATATCAAAACACACAATTTCTAAGCATAATACGATGATACAACATCGAGTTTAGCATGTTTACAAACACCCACACCTATGATGTCGAATTTTAGTAAAGACGAAAAAGAATTTGCAATTAAAACAAAAATAGATATGAAACCCACACCTGATTTGACGATGGAGGAGTGAAACTCTCTGAAATCTACGTAGTAGAAACTGTTTCCCCCAAGCGACAAAAAGAAGAAAGTAAAAAATAGTGAAAATCAAGCCAAAAATAAAAAGAAAATAGAATAACCAGCCAAAACGAAAAAAGTCCCAAAGACAAATTAAAAATAAATAATAAAATGATTATAAATAATTATTATCACTAACTAAAAATAATAAAACAAAATAAAAAGGCTCCCAAAATGAGCACACAGTGACTCGAACCCAGAACCCAAAGTTTCACTAACACTCACTCAACCACCAGACCAACAGGCCCATTCTGATACTTAAATGCGCACTCAATAGCACCACCAACTCACTGACCCTAACCACAAAACTCAAAACTTCTAGCCCCAAAATTCGGGGCGTTACAACTCACCCCTACTTAAAGAAATTTCGTCCCCAAAATTTCCAACTAATCGAATAGTGGTATATCACAAGTTACACCACCACGCTTCCATTGTGCACTCTAGCCTGAGCAGAACCAAATCAAACCTAAGACCTCATGCACACACCCAGAAAACTTAGCCATTGAAGTAGATACACACTTGTCCTATCAGACACAATTCCAATACTCTAACCTAACCACCGAAACATTCACAATCATACCTGTCTTAAAATCGTCGAGGACACTCCCGGATCTGATGTTTTATGGACCCATATCGAAGACAAGCTCCTGCCTTTTTCCAACACTTGCTCGGATGACACTTATTACAATGCTCACAAAATGGAATGCTCACACCACTACTAACACCCTCTGTAGAATCGCTATTACCACTCAAATATGTTCTAACACGCTTCGCAGAACGAGACTCTAACCTCAGAGGACTGCGATCTCTTTTCTTCCCACAATCTACACACCTACTTTGAAGCATTTCACCAGCCTCTCTTATCCTAGCCTTAGACACTTTCTCTAAAACATCCCTCACTACCCGAGTCAATGCCTCAGTACCAAGCTCTGGGTTATTTCTACCCAAAGTTGGTGGAACCACACTGACCTCCAACTTCTGAACAGTCTCACGCCCCAGAGAAGTAGACAACAGCTCGCTATCATGTTTACCTTCAGAATCTATATTAGTCCTGCGGCTAACTTAAGGTATCTACACTTTCAGAACACAAACATAAGATAAATACAAAGATCTATATTTCTAATCTTACCGCTTAGAATTTCTACCTGGACCAGCATCGGAGTCTCAAACAGTTCATTTTCGTAAAACTTTTCCCAAAACACAAATCATTTTAGCTTATTGTGGTAAAGTTTTCTCTAAATTCTTTTTTCTTTAAAACAAACACATGCGCACACAGATATGTAAAAACACAGGTCGAGTTTTTGCAAACCTGGCTTTGATACCAGTAAATGTAACACCCTAAACCCGGCCTAGAAGTTTGGACTGAATCTCGAATGTCACATTGATCACCGAAGTAATCGTAGGTAATTCTTTACAAAATAATTGGCATGTTGAATCGTATTATTTTATCATTAAAAACCCAATCAGTAAAATTTTAGTTAAGGTAGTATAAATAAGAGGAATAAAACCAATTAAACTTAAAATGGCATTGTACCTCAGCTTTATAAAATCTTACAGCTCAAATCTGAATAACCAATTAGAAAATGAAAATACAAACTAATGATTTATTCTTCTCCGAGACTATCTGAGACCTCCGCATACTAAGTCCAGTGCCAGAAAACAGAATAGGTACCTGAAATAGAAACACTAAGAGAGGTACTCGAGCTCAGTGTGAGTTCGAATCAAAGCAAGGAACAGAAATACAATAATCAGATCAGAAGCGCAATAGAAATTTTAAACACAAATAGAGTCAGAGAGTATACTTGGAACTAACGTCCCAACCAAACTTATCAAGCAGAGCACCTCAAGTGCATACAAAAGTCTCGGCACAAATGCTGTTCAGGCAAACAAATTACAAACAAACAGATGCACATGAATGCAATCAAATACTAAATCCCACCCATCCAGCCAACACACCACTGCATCCCCCTATCACACCCCATAAGAGCTGATTAAACTCGTCCAACCAAACACACCACATAGGACCTCGAAAGGCCCATCTAGCCCTACACACCAATAAAGTCATTCTGGGTTGCCCGACAACAACGACCTGCCACCCTGGATTGCCCGGCAACGATGGCTTAGCACTACACAGTTTAACTGCCAAATCAGTAAAGCTACGCAGTGAAGCTGGCGTACATGCAGTACATGCAATGCAATGCGGTGAACCACTATACGAATAGGTTGCAGTTAAACTGCCAGACCAGATAATAGTGCACAGCAAAGCTGACGCATGCATGGTACAGTACGATTAACCGCTGTATGTATAAGTTTCAGTAGAACTGTTAGATCAGATTAGAATTAGACTCTCTTCTCTTCACAATCTCACCCAAAACACCTTATGCAAATGCATGAATGTGTTCACTCTCACAGAAATAATGGACACACCAACAGACAATTAGATAGAGATAGATAAGCACACCCGCCCAACAGTTTAGATTTAGAATCAAGTATCTCACACAACAATTACAGATAACACTTAACCACTGAAGCCCAAATCGAAGACTTATCGACCCCTGCTAAAGCTTAGATAAGGGTTGAAGCACACAAACACATTTTCAGATTAGAAACACACACAAAACCACAACAAGTGCCTTCAGACCATACTCGTGTGCTCTGGCCTTGTGGAATAAGCCTCAGCCGTGTGGGAGGTTAAACACTCGAATGAAGAGGGGCACACGGCTATGTGAAGAGAGGTATGCGGCCGTGTGACTGAGGCACATGCCCATGTGGACCCGAGACATGGCCGTGTAACTCTTTATCCATTTGCACTAAATTAGAGTTTAGGGCAGACACGGCCGTGTAAGGATCTCACACGCTCGTGTCCCCACCAAACACAACCGTGTGTCCAAAACACACGCCAGTGCGGGATCCCTAAATCCCCAAAATAGCCACACGATCGTGTAACACCAAATCACTCAAACCCTAATTTCCAAACACACACGGCCGTGTGCCCAAGGGACATGACTGTGTGCCTAAGGGACACGACTGTGTAAAAATCGACAAAATCCCCAAATGGGCCACACGGGTGTGTCTAGGTCATGTGGCATCAAATCTTGCCAAAAAACCCTAATTCCCAAAAGCACACGGCCGTGTGTGTCGACACACGCCCGTGTGGTCACGAAACCACCTTAAAAACAACCCCGAAAGCGTGCTTTCAGCCACGAAGCACTCTCCAGCCCTTGATAATTCAAAAATATATCAAAACACACAGTTTCTAAGCATAAAACGATGATACAACATCGAGTTTAGCAGGTTTACAAACACACATCGAGTTTAGCAGGTTTACAAACACCCACACCTATGATGTCGAATTTTAGTAAAGACGAAGAAGAATTTGCTATTAAAACAGAAAGAGATATGAAACCCACACCTGATTTGACGACAGAGGAGTGAAACTCTGTAATATCTACGTAGTAGAAACTGTTTCCCCCAAGCAACAAAAACAAGAAAGTAAAAAATAGAGAAAACCAAGCCAAAAATAAAAAGAAAATAGAATAACCAGCCAAAATGAAAAAAAAAATCCCAAAGACAAATTAAAAATAAATAATAAAATAATTATAAATAATTATTATCACTAACTAAAAATAATAAAACAAAAAAAAGGCTCCCAAAATACGCACACAGCGACTCGAACCCAGAACCCAAAGGTTCTATAACGCCCCGAATTTGGGCCTAGTAGAATTGGGCCTATTGGGCCTTGGGCATAGGATCTTTTAAAATTTTTGAGAACAAGAGAACAACACTAACCAAGTTGTAATGCCCCAAAATCCTGAAACTTTAAAATTTTTGTGCACTGAGGGTGGTATGTATGAGTAGCACTTAGAATATTAATTTTAAGGTATTATCGGGATTATTTGAAGTCTTAGAGATAGGGAAGACTATAAGGAAAATTTTATTTTTCTTACTGTAGTGGACCCTAGTCTCAGGAATTAGGCTTCTTAAGCATTAGGCCTCTTAAGCAGATTAAGGAAAAATAGGACACAAATGGGCTTGTGGTCTAGTGGCAAGTGGCGTCATTTGGGGAGTTATAAGGTGGCGTGTTGTCAGCTGAGGAGGTCCAAGGTTCGAGCAGTAGGAGAGGTAATTTTAGAGTGTTTTATTTTGCATAGGTGGACGGCCAGAGTTGTGTTGAATATGAACTCTTGCGTTGGAGTGTTTGAGTGGTAACGGGAACTAATAATGGAGGAAAATTCGGATAAGGCTAAGGTGTTATCAGGAGAAAAGTTAGGAGATAAGGAGAGGGAGGAATTGGTGCCGAATGGGACTGTGGGGAAAGGAGTATTCGGCTGGTGGCTATAAAAGGAGTGGGCTGAATGTCTTTGGAGGGTTCTTTGAGTTCCAATAGTTTTTTCCTTGCTTCTCAATCGGTTTCTTTTGTGCTGAATCACCATCATCTCTTTGTGCCGAATTCTCTTGAAGGGCTCTTTCGGTTTTCAATACTTTTCTCTTCTCTCCCATTCTATTTTTCCATAGCCGAATTCTCTCATTGCCAAGTTACCACAATCTTTTCCTTGCTAATAGTGCCGAATCTTTATGGTTGTTCCTCCATCACAAACCGATTGTCACCCACTATCAGTCATGTGTTAAAAGTCGGATCTAATTAATAGTTGTCTAGGCCGCTGGATCAAAAAGGGATTTGGTCAGTCCTCGATTAACCTATTTTGTACGTTTTGTTAAAAGCCAAAGGGCTATCTAACTTTTCATTGTTGTTAATCATGTATTAACAAGGGTAAGGTTCAGAGATCGCAACTATGGTAAGGATCATTAGCAAAGTGTAAGTGTACTCAACTCGATTATGGTTTAAGTGAGTGGCCGAATGTGTATGATCTATAGGGGTGACTTGTGTGGATCATGAGTCACTCGAATTTTTGATAGTGTATGTGTGAGTGCAGATCTAGGGGATACTCCTGATTAGTAGCTAAGGAAGGGCTATTAGAACCCGGTGGCACATGGTAAGGTTACGGTAAGGCTTCGGCTTTTGGTAAATGTTTTGATTTAGTGATTGATTGAAGGTTGCTTGCTTGTAGGCTCGAGGCTAAGGATAGTATAGCATGCCGCAATAACCAGGTGTGTACAAACACTACACACACATGATATCGGCAATGCCGGAAAGCCGAAAGTGGCTAAATGGGCCCGGTGGGCCCTGAGGCTAAGTTTGATGAAATTGTTTGGTTGGTTATACGAATTGAGTTAGTGATGCATGTTACATGATCTAGAATTGTTTTGGGCCTAATAGGCCATATGGATGAGATTTGGGCCTAATGGGCCGTAAGGATGTGATTTGGGCTTGATGGGCTTTATGGGGACGTATACAAGTATGCTAGGGTTTAATGGACTTTAGGCCTAGTTCTGAACAACTCTTAAACCGCATAAGACTTAATCTAATAATTAAACATGTCCGTGGACAAGTCACTGGGTTAGAGTGTGGCAACGGACATATGCATGTCTAGGATTGGATCTAGGGAGAGCTTGGTACTTAAGCGATCCTAGTGGCCCACCTCCTCTTCTCTGGAATCCTACCTAGTGCATAGTGTTTGTTCACTTTAGCCGCAAGGACTTGTTAATGGGCCAAAGTTCATAACTAAAACCCGAGAGGGACCATATACCCCTGATTTGGAAATTACCAAAATATCCTTAGATTTGTAAAATTACTAAAATACCCCTGATTTGGAAATTTGTAAAATTATTAAAATACCCCTGATTTGGAAATTACCAAAATATCCTTAGATTTGTAAAATTACTAGAATACCCCTGATTTGAAAATTACCGAAATATCCTTAGATTTGTAAAATTACTAAAATACCCCTGATTTGCAGAATTGCCAAAATATCCCTGATTTACAAAATTTCCAAAGTACCCCTGTTTTGCAAAATTACCTAAATACCCTTATAGGGTAGAATTACGAAAATACCCTTGGGTAGTGAAATGACTAAAATACCCCTAGGTGCTTAAACTGTGAAAATGTGTGTTGCATTCACGAAATATATGTTGCACTTGGGTGGGTATTGATAATACGATGGAAGATTTGAGGATCACATAGTCGCTTGACGACCGTGAATCCACCGGTGGCTTTAAGCCCATTATAGCAGCTTTGCTGCAACTTTTGTGTAGTGCCACTGCTGGTGCTACCTTTGGTGTGTAGGGATGGGTGGGTTGATATTTATATCCCCACAGGTGTGTAGGGTTGGAAGAGAAATGGTGTGCAGGGTTGGATTTGGGATGGGTGCATTGCATTCATGTAATACTGATGTGATAGGAGGTCGTTGTGGGTTAAGGCCCAAGGCCACCGTTTTTGATAGGGCTTAGGCCCAATGTGATTTGTATGTTGATTGGATTACCAAAGGTCGTACAAATTGAGTTTCGAAACACACCCCTTTTTATTAAATGTTTCAAGTGATTCTTAGTAAACGGATCGACGTGGGAGAGGACTAGGAGATGGCCACACTACAAGATATTTAGAAGTTTTATTTACTTGTTTCAAAAGACATGATTTTAATTGCTTTATTTTCATTAGATGTAATAAGGCCTTATACTCCGATTTGACTTTCGATTTTTAGTTTTGTTATTATTGTTTTAACTATTTACTTAGTTATTAAACCTGAGTAAATTTCTTATGTTTAAACTTGGTTTCCGAAATACTTCAAATAATTAAATGGGCTTTTGTCATTACTTAACAAGATTCAAGGATTTTGGGCTTTTAGGCCTTAAACCTTAACTTAGCAAAATTGTTTTGAAATGTGCCTTTGATGTGACATTCTCGGATTCGGCCATAACATTTGGGCCGGGTTTGGGGTGTGACAGGTTTACTAACACTCACTCAACCACCAGACCAGCAGGCCCATTCTGATACTTAAATGTGCCACTAAATTCAATAGCACCACCAACTCATTGACCCTTACCACAAAACTCAAAACTTCTAGCCCCGAAATTCGGGGTGTTACAACTCACCCCTCTTTAAATAAATTTCGTCCCCCGAAATTTCCAACTAATCAAACAGTGGTATATCACAAGTTACACCACCACGCTTCCATTGCGCACTCTAGCCCGAGTAGAACCAAATGAAACCTAAGACTTCATACACACACCCAGAACACTTAGGCATTGAAATAGATACACACTTGTCCTATCACACACAATTCCAATACTCTAATCTAAACACCGAAACATTCATAATCATACCTGTCTCAAAATCGTCGAGGACACTCCCAGATCCGATGTTCTGTGGACCCATATCAAAGATAAGCTCCTGCCTTTTTCCAACACTTGCCCGGATGACACTTATTACAATGCTCACAAAACGGAATGCTCGCACCACCGCTAACACCCTATGCAGAACCGCTAAAACCACTCAAATATGTTCTAACACGCTTCGCAGAACGAGGCTCCAACCTCAGAGGACTGCAATCTTTTTTCTTCCCACAATCTACACACCTACTTTGAAGCATTTCACTAGTCTCTCTTATCCTAGCCTCAAACATTTTCTCTAAAACATCCTTCACTACCCAAGTCAATGCCTCAGTACCAAGCTCTGGGTTATTTCTACGCAAAGTTGGCGGGACTACACTGACCTCCAACTCCTGAATAGTCTCACGTCCCGGAGAAGTAGACATCTCCTCGCGATCATGTTTACCTTCAGAATCTATATCAGTCCTGCGGCTAACTTAAGGTATCTACACTTTCAGAACACAAACATAAGATAAATATCGAGATCTATATTTCTAATCTTACATTTTAGAATTTCTACCTAGACCAACATTGGAGTCTCAAACAGTTCAGTTCTGTAAAACTTTTCCCAAAACACAAATCGTTTCAGCTTACTGTGGTAAACTTTTCTCTAAAATCCTTTTTTTTTTAAAACAAACACGTGCACACATTGATACGTAAAAACACAGGCCAAGTTTTTGCAAACCTGGCGCTGATACCAGTAAATGTAACACCCTAAACCCGGCCTAGAAGTTTAGACCGAATCCCAAATGTCACATTAATCACTAAAGTAATCGTAGGTAATTCTTTACAAAACAATTGGTATGTTGAATCGTATTATTTTATCATTAAAAACCCAATCAGTAAAATTCCGGTTAAGGTAGTATAAATAAGCAGAATAAAACCAATAAAACTTAAAATAGAAGTGTACCATAGCTTTATAAAATCTTACAGCTCAAAACCGAATAACCAATTAGAAACTAAAAATACAAATTGATGATTTATTCTTCTCCGAGACTGTCTGAGACCTCCGTATACTGAGTCCAGTGCAAGAAAACAAAATAGGTACCTGAAATGGAAACACTAAGAGGGGGTACTCGAGCTCAGTGTGAGTTCGAATAAAAGTAAGGAATAGAAATACAATATTCAGATCAGAAGCGCAATAGAAATTTTAAACACCCACAGAGTGAGAGAGTATACTTGGAACTAACGTCCCAACCAAACTTATCAAGCAGAGCACCTCAAGTGCACACAAAAGTCTCGGCACAAATGATGTTTAGGCAAACAAATTACAAACAAACAGATGCACATGAATGCAATCAAATACTAAATCCCACCCATCCAGCCAACACACCACTCCATCCCCCTATCACACCCTATAAGAGCTAATTAAACTCGTCCAACCAAACACACCACATAGGACCTCGTAAGGCCCATCCAGCCCTACACACCAATAAAGTCATTCTGGGTTGCCCGGCAACAATGACCTGCCATCCCGGATTGCCCGGCAACGATGGCTTATCAATACGCAGTTTAACTGCCAAATCAGTAAAGGTACGCAGCGAAGCTGACGTACGTGCAGTATAGTGCAATGTAATGCGGTGAACCACTATACAAACAAGTTGCAGTTAAACTGCCAGATCAGATAATTGTGCGCAGCAAAGCTGATGCATGCACGGTACAGTACTATAAACCGTTGTACGTATAAGTTGCAGTAGAACTGTCAGATCAGATCAGAATTAGTCTCCCTTCTCTTCATAATCCCACCCAAAACACTTTATGCAAATGCATGAATGCGTTCACTCTCACGGAAATAATGGACACACCAACAGACAATCAGATAAAGATAGATAAGCACACCCACCCAACAGTCTAGATTTAGAATCAAGTATCTCACACAACAATTACATATAACACTTAACCACCGAAGCCCAAATCGAAGAGTTATCAATCCTTGCTAAAGCTTAGATATGGGTTGAAGCACACAAGCACATTTTCAGATTAGAAACACACACAAAACCAAAACAAGTGCCTTCAGACCCTACGCCCGTGTGCTCTAGCCATGTGGAATAAGCCTCGGCCGTGTGGGAGGTCAAACACTCGAATGAAGAGGGGCACACTGCTGTGTGATGGAGAGACACACACCCGTGTAAAGAGAGGTACACAGCCGTGTGACTGAGGCACACACCCATGTGGAACCGAGACATGGCCGTGTAACTCTCTATCCATTACACTAAATTAGAGTTCAAGGCAGACACGATTGTATGAGGATCTCACACGCTCGTGTGCGCACTAAACACAACTGTGTGTCCAAAACACACGCCCGTGCGGGATCCCTAAATCCCCAAATCAGCCACACGGCCGTGTGACACCAAATCACTCAAACCCCAATTCCGAAACACACACGCCCGTGTGCCCAAGGGACATGACTGTGTGAAAATTGACAAAATCCCCAAACGGGCCACACTGGTGTGCCCAGGCCGTGTGGCATCAAATCTTGCCGAAAAACCCTAATTCCCAAAAGCACTCGGCCGTGTGCATTGACACACACCCGCGTGGTCACGAAACCACCCTAAAACAATCCCAAAAGCGTGCTTTCAGCCACGAAGCACTCTCCAGCCCTTGATAATTCAAAAATATATTAAAACACACAATTTCTAAGCATAATACAATGTTACAACATCGAGTTTAATAGGTTTACAAACACCCACACCTATGATGTCAAATTTTAGTAAAGACGAAGAAGAATTTGCAATTAAAACAGAAAGAGATACAAAACCCACACCTGATTTGAGTACGGAGCAGCGAAACTCTCTTATATCTATGCAACAGAAACCATTTTCCCTAAGCGACAGAAAGAAGAAAGTAAAGAACAGAGAAGACCAAGCCTAAAATAAAAAGAAAATAGAATAACCAGCCAAAAAGAAAAAAAAAAGTCCCAGAGACAAATTAAAAATAAATAATAAATAATTATTATCACTAACAAAAAATAATAAAACAAAATAAAAGGCTCCCAAAATGCGCACACGACTCGAACCCAGAACCTCAAGGTTCACTAACACTCACTCAACCACCAGACCATCAGGCCCATTCTGATACTTAAATACGCCACTAAACTCAATAGCACCACCAACTCACTGACCCTAACCACAAAACCTAAAACTTCTAGCCCCAAAAAATCTGGGCATTACACTTGTACCCAACATCTATAATCTAAGTGTGCAATTTGAACTTTACCGATTGGTTCTCCATAACTTCGCAATAGATAAGTTTCGGCTAAATTATGATTAATGAGCCCATCATTTCTACTTGGTCTAGTTAGTCTTGTTTCAACATCTTCTAAATATCTAGAGCAGAAAGTCATACACTCCTCTGCCAAGTAGCCTTTAACAATTGATCCTTCTAGATAACGCTTATTATGACAATAAAACTTCAATTTGCATAGGAACCTAAACATGACATACATCATTATCAAAAGTTGTAACTAAAGTTATATTCATGAATGAATGAAAACTTTACAAGTAAATTAGCACCTCTCTATAGGATACATCCACCGATAGAAAATTGGTCCACCAAGTTTTGCTTCATAAGGGAGAGGGATTAGCAAATGCACCATAATAGTGAAGAACGAAGGTGGAAAGATCTTCTCCAAATTGCATAAAGTCAATGTGGCTCGATCTTGTACTTTCTCAAGTTCTTCAACAATCAAAACTTTGCCACAAATAGCTTTCATTATATTGGATAGTTCAATTATACAAGACGTCACCTTTTTTGACATACAACACCGTAAAGCAACTGGCAGTAAATCTTGCATTAAGATAGGATAATCATGTGATTTTAGGGAATATATTCTTCGATATTTAATACTCACACATCGAGATATATTTGATGCATACGCATCTGGGACCTTTATATCCTTCAACACCGTGCAGAACACTTTTTTTTTTCTTTCTTCAACATTGTAAAAATAGAATGCGGCAACTGAGATTTTCCATTCAGATGTAATTAGCGATGAAGATCACACCAAATTCCCATGTCAACTAGATCAAGTTGACTCTAAAGATTGTCTTTCGATTTTCTATCGATATTAAGAATTGTCCCAATGATGTTCTCGCAAACATTTTTTTTCAATATGCATGACATCAAAATTGTGTAGCAAAATGTGATGCTCCCAATAAGGCAACTAAAAAAATACTTCTTTTTTCCACAAGTCCGCCTCATTAGGATCATCCTCTTCATCAGATTTATCATCAATCTACCGGTCAACATCCCCAATATACGCCTCCATCGGTCTTTTCTTTGTTTGCGTGTTGGGTTGTTGATTCATCTTCCCATAACTAAAATTGATATCTTTTAACATGAACAAGATTTCAAATCCAATGGTCTACTCAGGAGCTTTTCTGAACTCTTCAGTACCATCAAATAGAGTCCTCTGAAATCTAAATCTATTATTTCCATCTAACCACCGACGATGCCCTATATAAGAGAACTTCTTCCCATTATATAACCACTTCGAACATGTTTACGCCGTACAACAAGGACAAGCAGAACGTCCTTTGGTACTCCAACTAGATAAATTGGCATAAACTGGGAAATCATTAATAGTCCACAATAAAGCTACACGTAAATAAAAGTTCTCCTTTCTCAAGACATGATATGTTTCAACACCCGCCCATAACTGTTTCAACGCTTCAATAAGTGGTTGCATATAAATGTCAATATCATTTTTGGAACCTTTCCCTCTAGGGATAATCATAGATAAGATAAAAGAAGATTGTTTAATACAAATCCACGGAGGCAAATTGTAAGGAACAAGCACTACAGGCCAAGTAATGTACGAAGTACTCATGATTTTAAAAGGATTAAATCCATCAGAAGCTAGCCCAAGCCTCACATTCAGAGGATCGCTTGCAAAGCTTGAAAATTTACTATCAAATGATTTCCAAGTTAAAGAATCCGTATGATGCCTTAATAATCCATCATCGGTTCGTTGATTGTGATGCCACCTCATAGACTCGGCTGTCTTTGACAACATGAAAAGCCTTTCAAGCCTTGGTATTAGTTGAAAATATCACAAAATCTTTATTGGCTTCTTTCTTGACTGTGTCTCACCTTCATCCTCATTCACATCTTCTGTATTCCTATTCATCCAATGAGATTTATCGCAAACATGACAAGACTGTTGGTTTTTCTGATCACCCCAATATAACATGTAGTTAGTTGGGCAACTATGAATTTTGTCGTACCCAAAGCCTAAATCTTTTTATCAGATTCTTCATATCTTTGCATGAATGAGAGATTTTTGCAAACGGAAACATATCTCTCAAAAACTCTAACAACAGTGTAAAAGAGTTTCCGGTCCACCCTCCCAAACATTTTAAGTGAAAAAGACGAATGTAGAAGGACAATTTTGAAAATTTCGATCCCTCAAAAAGTTCTTCATTCATTTCATTAAGTAACTTGTAGAACTTTGCCGCTTTTTCATTTGGCTCTTCATCAGGTACACTTCTTCCCGTTTCAGTAAAAGCATTTCCACCAATATCACAATCATTAGATGCAATAATTTCAGGTGGAAACGATTGCAAACCATGACTGCGTATATTAAATGCATCCCGCAACATACCTTCCATGTCATCTTCTCTAACAGACTGATGGTAAGCATTATGAGGATAAGCCAGATTAATCGTTGAATAGGTTCTACGAGGTGTACACTCTCCATGGAAAATTCACTTTTTATACCCCCAAATAAAGCCATCAACAATTAGATGTTCGTAGATAGCTTCACAAATATGCCAACTGATGTTGCCACACTTCTTACACGGGCAAAGAATCATATTCTCTTGGCCTGCATTTTGAAATGCAAAATTTAGAAAAGTTTGTACTCCATTTCGATAGTCTTTACTTACCCTTGACAAACTAATCCAACTCTTATCCATTTCATAGTTCTTGAAGTCTATAGTTGATAATAAATTACGGTTACTTAAGTGTGCTAAATTGATTTAAATCATGTCATTATACTAAAATAGATAATACATATCAAGTATCAAGTATCTAATGGGTGTAAACTAATTCATGTAAGTTGTTTATTTATGTATAATTAAGAATAGGGAAAAACAATAGTGTTGCCCAAATTTCTATGATTTTTATATATTTTGATCCGAAGTTTTATGTAAGTTATGATATGATATATATTTATGTATTATGTAAGTTAAGTAAGTTATGATCCAAAGTTTTTTTTTTATTCTTTAAATGTTTATGTAAGTTATGATTATCATTTTTAAATTTCAACTTTAAATTTTAATCCTTTAATTATATTCTTTTAATTTATAAATTTGTGTTTTTTATCACCTTTATGTTTACTATACTGAAAAGGACAAAAATTAACAAATTAATAATTATATGTTAATAAAGTTAATAATTGTTAATTTTTCATCTATTTTGAGTTAATATTTAAATTAAATTTCCATGAACTTTTTAACTTTATACTACACACTAAAATCGATCGAATTATTTTTATGATAATATTTATGAAAGATATTAAAATATTACTAACATTAAGATAAATATTATTTTCCTTTAAAAAATATTTTAATTAAATAATATTTATTTCTATGATAAATATTATATTATGTTTTATTTTTGAAATTTGAACTTTAAACTATATACTTTTAAGGATAAATAAAAAAATATTATTTAAATTAAATTTTCTATGAAAATTTTAACTTTAAAACTAAATATAAAAATTAATGAATTTAAATTTAGAATTTTAAATAATAAATTAATAACACAATTAAAATCTAAAAGTTAGAACTCAAGTTATCTTAAATTTTAAAATAAAAATAAAAATTTAGAATCAAAACTAAAATTAATAATAAAAATTAGATTAAATATAAAGATATCAATAAAATAAGATATTATAATGAACTTACTTAAATGAAATAAGGACTTAAATCATAACCATGTAAAATTTAAGATTTGAATATCCATTCCCATGTGAAATATCAACATTGATTATTTAAATTGATCAATTTAGGCTGTTAATGAAATTCTCTTTTCAAAGTCAAAATTACAATTCGTGTTTTTCTTCTTTCAACTCAAATAAAAATAAAATGTTGAAAACAAAACAATTAAATAAAAAAATAGAATAATTAGTTGACACGAGATTATTATTAAGTATATGCAAATATGCAAGTAGACAATTATAGAGCTGGGTGTAGTTTTTGATCAACTAATTAGTTGATCCTATTGCAAGCAGACTCGAGCAGCTTTTTCTCTTTTTCTTTTTTTACTTTTAAATAGTAACATTTAAACTTAGTTATTATCATCTTCCTCTTCTAATTTTTAATTTTTATTTAACTATTATCATGAGATAATAATTAATATAAAATATTTTTAAGAAAATAATTATTTTAAAATTTTAATATCCTTGAAATTAGTAACTTTATTAGAAGAAAAATTTAATTTAATTTTAAATTCGAAATATGATATTAATTTAAGTCATTTTACTTAGTAATTAATTTGTTTCAAATGAGTAAACTTTTGTTCCTCAACGCGAAGAAATAATAATATATCATAGTAAATTTAGATATTTATATTTATATTTTTTTGTCAATTTAGTTCTTATTATTTTAGCTAATTTAAAATTATAAAAACAAAAAAAAACAAAAATATAATTATAAAAATATAATTTAATATATATTATATGTTACATTAACAAATAATTTAAAATTATAAAAAATATAATTATAAAAATACAATTTAACATAATATTATATGTTACATTAACAAATAATTTAAAATTATAAAAATAGAAAATAAAATCAAAAATAAAATTAAAAATATAAAAAGTTCATAGAAAAATTCAAAATAGTAAAATTAAAATGCATTCATATCACCAAGCATTATGCTTATGTTTTTCAATATCAAGCTCCGTATGTGATAGTGGTTAAAGACTAAAGAAAATAGGAAAGAAAAACAACCATTAATTCTAACATGTACCAGGTATTAAAAAGAATAGCGCACCTTGGCAATGAACTGCAACCTGCATTGGGACAATGTTATCTGCCAACTAATGCTGATAACTACGTATCTCCAAACCCAAACTTAAATGTTTCCCCAAACCAAAACCCTGCAAGAAAACAAATTAACATTCATAAAGATACACACACCAAGTGCTAGCAAATATTTACCTAAACTAGCTTGCAAATAGAAAACAAAAATTTGTGAAGCTTCCTCAAATGCTAACAAATTTCCTAAACTACAATCTAAAAGAGGCTGCCAAGGTTGACAACATTTCATCAAAGGAGAAAATAAATAATAAGTACAAGCGAAGAGAAAGCAGCAATTATAAAAATAAGGGTGAAATTCACAGTTACTACCTTTACACACTTTGGCCTGCTTAATTCAGTCCGACAACAAAGAGAAAGAAACAAAATATTTAGAGCTTAGTAACTGCCCAGCAAAATCGTGGTCTATATAAAGAACTTGCTGCTGTAATCACATAACATAACTATATGTAGCTATTTTAATCACATAAGAAACTAAATAAGTGAACTAAAAACCAGTAACACCAAAGCTGTCACCACATATGCTTGTTCCATAAGATAAACCAAATTCAAACATATGATCTTTTTCGTACCTGGAAGACAAGAGGTTTATTCAAATCAACAGTGAATTTGTGTGCAACCATCTTCGCAACTGCATTAAAGAAAAAATCTGTTCAGCAAAGGATTAATAAATTACTATTTTTTTTAAAAGAATAACAAAAACTGTGAGGATTACACAATATTCTATTTACGTCAGACTACTTCATGGAATTTGTACCATTACTTAACCTCAAAATTCCAATTTTCAAACACATTTCAACACTCAACACTAGAGGACAAAAAAGCATGAATAAGATTCCCACAAGGACGAACCACAAATTAATTTTTTCTTAAAATTTGTTCAAATTATAAAATATTAAAAAAAAGATTCGGTTACATCATATCTCAAGCATCAATCAGCAATTTGTAGGAAAAGGGAAAAAAGAAAAAGAAACAGTGCTACTAAAAAATTTAGTAAATCAAACACTTATGTTCCTATTACCCCAATTTTCTAAGCACCCAACCAACATAATAACATAATGTACTTAGCATCATAAAGCTACCCTAGTCCCTAATTCTGAATCCAGAACCAGTACAAAATGTACCATCATCTCCCTACTCATCTTTTCCACTACTCTTTTATGTCTCTAATCAGTGTACTTAGTGTTCAAAATATCATAGCTACTTCTAGTTACAGTGTATGTTAACTAATGTTAACTAAAAAAATATAATAAAGCTAGCTATGACCAAATAAAGCTCTAAAATGCAAATATGTGCACCAATGAAACAATTAAAGTTACAAATTTATCATCATATAGGCTTAATAAACATAAAACATCAAAACTGCTCTGATCCAATGAAAAAAAATAAACACATGAATGCTATTAAATCTCTCATTTTCATGCTTGTATTCATAAAACTAAAGCAATCCCTATACTTTTTAACCAAATTTATATCTAAAAGAAGACTATCAGCAACACCGATCCAATAAGCAATAGCAAACCCACAGTTTTTCTTAATGTGAAATCGAAACAAAAAAGTTCAAGTAAAAAATTAATAGAAAGAGGCAAGATATTTAAAACAGAAAAAACCTCATGAAAATAAAGAATTATCCAAAAACCCCAATTGATCTGAAGCCAATTTACCCACATTTCAACAACGACAAAAGAATTATCATCCTTAAAAACAAATAAACAAAAATCTATTAGTCATTTAAAACTTAGCATTGCAATTGTCCAAATCCCTCTAAATGGATTTCTTCACGTAACCCATCGATCTTAATGGCATGTAATTTATTAATCTAAATCCAAAATTCGAATTCCAGACAGTTAATGAATAAAGCACATTTGAACTACCCAAATTAAAATTTCTAAAATTTTAACATGATTGAAAACTAAAGGAAGTAAATTTTAACAAACCCAAACAAAAAAAAATCAATAACCTCACATACTTGCTAAGACTGAGTTCACTGCTGGGTAAAGTGGCTAGGCGTCGGGAAACTGGGTAAACGGTTGCTCGGTTATAGCCTTTGAGGAAAGGGGGCACAATGGGTGTTTAGGGTTTCGAGAAATCAAAGAGCAGGCTGAGAAATAAAATAGAAGAACAGGTTGAGAGGATTTTCGAGTATAAGATAGAAGAATAGGTTTTTAACTTTAGTAAAGCAAGGAAGAGGCTGAGTGTAACAGTCCAAATTTGACCCAAATCGGAACGGTGGTTTCGGGACCATGAATCCGAGTCCGAGAAATATTTTAATATTATAATTTGAGTCAGTTATATGTGAATTAATGGGTGTGAAAGTTTCGTATAAAAATTTAAATGTTTGTGTGCTCAATTAGTTAAAAAGGGCTAAATCGAGTAACGGGTAAAAGTGGCCTTTTTAATTTGATTTATGGTTAGATTGATGTGGCTTTATTTTAGTGAAGTACTTAAAGGGTAATATAACCATTTTAAGTCATAGTGGACGGCAATGTGGTCCTATAACATGTTTTTAAGTAATATTTTATATGTTAAAGATTATATTATAATTGTTTTATAATTTAATACTAAATTGTAATAAAATCCCACTTGGGAACAACTCGATTTTAGCCTGATCAGAAATGTGATTTCGGGACCACGAGTTCTAGTCGGAAAAAAATAAATTAATATTATTTTTCGTGTTAAATATGTATGATTGAGCATGTGTTAAAACTTCGTGAAATTATTTGACTGTTGGTATGTTTAATTTAAGAAAAAGGACCAAATTACATAAGTGGTAAAAAGTAGCATTCATTAAATAAAAGGGGTTAAATTGAAGTGTTGTTTGAAAGAATGAAATTGCATGTCAATTTCCCCAATTCTTCTTGTGGTGGACGGCAAGATAATATTATATCATGTGTTTGTTTATTTGTTAAGTTAAATATATGTTTTATATTAATAATATAAAATGTTATATTAGTGGGATAAAAACATAAAATAAGGAAGAAAGCTATGCATGTTCATCATTCTCTTCCATGGCCGAAACTAGTAAAAGAAAAAGAAGGGAGAAGTTCAACAAGGGTTCGGCACATATCCATTTCAATTAAGTAAGTTTTAGCTTTGGGTTTTCAATGATTTTTGCATTTTTGAGATGAATGTTCATCCTATTATAAAGCCCATGTGTTAATTTCGTGAAATGGTCTTGTATGTTGGTTATGCCATTGATGATAACTTAAGTTTTAGGATGATTTTTGGTAGTAAATGGGAGATTTGAGCTAGATGGAAATATTTTACTCTTGGGTCTTAGGTGAATGTAGCTAATTTAAAATTTGGTTGTGAAAACATTCTCATGGAAGGGCCAAATTGAGAAAATATTGAAGTATATGGACTTATATAGTCCTTAGGATGATTCGGGCCTAAAGGAAGTTGGGTAAATTTTGAGTAATTCATGAGTATTGTAGTAGGGACTAAATTGTATAGATTGTAAAAGTAAGGGTAAATTCATAAATTGCTAAATTAAGTATTTATGGATCAAATTGAATGAATATAAATTTATTGGGTTTAAATTGGAATTATTTAGATAAAGAATAAAAGAAAACGGGTTTGGATCGGGGGAAGGCAAAGTTGAACGAATAGTCGGAAAGCTCAATACGCCAAATTTCGAGGTAAGTTTTTAAGAAATCGGATTAATTGAATTATCGCTATATTAAATTGTACATGTTTGAGTGACATGACAATTTTTATTGTCAAATTGCCGAATAAGGCATAGGAATTATTATATGTGATAGCCGAATGCGGATTAATAAATACATGTATATATCTATAACCATTGAATAATTAAGTTGGCAAAATATACGCACTTGCAATAAGAGATAAATATATAATTATAAATATGTATGTTAAAGGGTGGCTTAGATGGATCGTTATTTTAAAAGTATAATTTAATATGATTACGCTTAGTTCGATTGAGATATGATGTTCGAAAAATTCGTACAAGGATCATGAAGTATATAAAAGTTTCGATATATGAATTGGTTGCGAAACAGCTTTATAAATATGATAGTATTCGGGCTTTAAGCCTAGCAGGCTTTGTGCCGGTGTATAATAACAGGCTTTAAGCCTAGCAGGCTCTGTGCCGGTGTATTACATAATACTTTATGCCTAACTAATTTTTACGGGAGCAACGGTAAGAATAATCAAACGTGCTAAATGAGTTAAAGTGAACAGGTACGTAACAATTTATTTTCTTTTTAGAAATAAGGTAAGTTAATTATTTGATATGTGATACAAGTTAAAAATGACGTTAACGGTAGTGAATGTGTACATGAAAAGCCATGTATGGATTAATGCACAAATATGTGATATTAATGTTTGATTTTTGAGCTTATATTCGGCCTAATGTTACATGAGGAATAAATTGAATTGTAAAATTTATATTAAAATTAAAAGATTTATGTGCATTCGATTAGTAGGTATTTCAAATGTGAACCTTTAACTTGTTTATAGGGATTAAGCGTATATATATATATTTCGCGAAATTAAGGTCTATGGGATATTAAACATATTAATGATCAATGTGTGTTTGGAAATGTAATAATTCAGGCGTGGAAAAATGTTTGGTAGTTCAATTTCATAAGTATGGCTTGTTTGTACCTTAATAAATTATCAATGTCATGGAGGTAATATTTGAATTAAATTAAGCTATGAAGTAAGTGAATGAAACCATATGTTTAAGCATATGATTGGTTATATTCGGTTTAATGTTATAAATATATATATGATATGTAAATGCGAAATTCATATTCATGCCAAAGTTTATATGTGCAATTGTCTATAAGGTAATTGAATGCGAGATCATGACTAAGGAAATGTGAATTGTATAAATGTATTATGATAGTATGTGTTCGGTTAAATGAAATTTCTATTGCTACCGAGTGAAAAGAGATGCTTGTTTGGACAAAACTTATTTCATGTTTAGTTACATATGAATATTTGAATTTACAAGTATGGTTTGGTTATGTTTTATTAGATTATTATTGTTATTGGGTTATTATTTGCATATGACTTACTAAGCTACGATAGCTTAACCCGTGTGTGTTTAATATTGTTCCATTTTATAGATTTGATCTAGCTACGGACTCGAGAAAACGTCAGCAGAGTCAACCACACTATCGCCTTCCTTTGGTATTTTGAATTTTGGTTGCGATTTAGAAGGCATGTATGGGCTAGATGAAGTTTTAAAAACATACGATGTTTGACCTTGTATATAACAGCCATGCGAATATGGCTAAATATTTAGTTAAGTATGTTTTTTTGGGGTTTTTGTCATAAATGTCGGTAATATTGGTACTCTTTTAAATCGATGATGTTATAATATCATGTGAATGTTTTAAGTACAAGCTAACTTTCGTAAATGATTAAAATGCATGGATGGTACGAATTGCATGTGAGTATATTCGGTTATAAGCTAGAGATCATATTTAGTATAGAAACAGTCTTTAATTACAGCAGTGAAGTAATTTCGAAAAATCACCAAAAATAGGATAAGTTGAATTAGATGGTGAATGAGGTATAGAATTAAACCTTATTGTGTCTATTTTTACATGAAAGAAACAGAGTAGGCAAAAGATTGATACATTAGGAGATAATTAAGTTTTAGTGAGACCTGCTCTGAATGAATTCGTCAGTCACTGTTCTGTTTTGGAAAAATTGCCATAAATTGTACAAAAATAATTGAGAAGCATGGTTTATATGTGTAGAACCCTTAATGAGTCTATTTTTCGTTGGTATAAACAAGAACATCATAGGAAATTTGTGCAATTAGATAACTGCAGTTTTATAGGGACAGGTCAGAATTGTCAAGCAGTGTAATAAGGGTAACTTTGAAGAATAAACTGTACTAATTGGCCACATGAAAAATTCTGAAAAAATTATGGTGAATAGTTATATGAGTCTAGTTTCAAGGAAAATTTACGGATCTAAATTTCGAGTTTTTTAACTCGAGTTATGGCCGATTTAGTCAGCGTGACGCAGTTGGACAGCTTTAAAAATTTTACTCCCCGAGTTAATGGTCACGTCTAGTAATGCCACGTACTCGATTCCGGCAAGGGTTTCGGGTAAGGGGTGTTACACTGAGAAAGAAAAGGGAATCAGGGGAGAAATAAAACGGCACCGTTTGCAAAAGAAAAGGGAATCAATTTGTATCAAAGAATAAAAAATGGCACCGTTTCAATCAAAATTAAAAATTCACAGCATTTATGGGGAAAACACTGCTATTGCCTTACCTTTTGCGGTTTTTATAGGAAAAATGCCTCCATTGCCTTATCTTTTACGACATTTATGAGAGAAACACTACTACTGCCTTACCTTTTGCGGTGTTTTTAAGAAAAACACCACTAATGGTATATATTTGCGGCGTTTTCGGTCTAAACGCCTCTAAAAACACTACTAAAAGCTTAATTTGTTGTACTGTGTATACAAAGTAGTAGTTTGACATAGCATTACAAAGAAATGTTATGCCATGGTAAACTGAATGATGTGGTGTTAATAAAAGAGTTGACCGATTAGAAAATTTCAAAGGAAAGAATTTTAGGCAGTCGCATTTAGTAAATATTGGGAAACCCAAAGTATGAAGTCCACAATGTAGGGCTCTGTTATTTAATTTTCCCCCCAAAAGTCTTTTCTGTTGTTAACTTTTCCTCCATGTCATAAACCTTTCCCTTACGTTTCCCATTCCCTAAAAACTATCATCATTATCCCTTTTTATTTTCTTCAACTAGTTCATGTTTCCCACTTCTCACAAAGTTCACATTTTTACAGTTCTTTCATTTTCAATCTCTTTTCTATTTGTTTTTTACTCCGTTATTTTCCTTTTTTGTTTCCCTGACCTTCTCTTCATGGCTAGTGTAAGGAGTACTTCTAAAACATTAGAATTTTCGCATGCTGGTGCCCCACAACCAAAGATATTCTTCAATGATGTTGCAGCCACAAGGTATTCAACTAATATTCTAAAGCGGCCATTTTGTTTTGAACATGGATTTTTATTGAAGGAAGAACCCTACATAGGGTACAATGAACCAGTATCCTCGATTGTAGAAAAGCACAACTGAAGCAGGTTTTGTCTACACCCAGGGGATGTTGTGGGTAAAGTGGTAAGAGAGTTTTACGCTCATGTAAATTCCTTAGATTCTCCCTTCATTTATGTGCAGGGTAAATCTATGCCATTCAACAAAGACTATAATAATGCCCAGTTCAGCATTGAGGAGGTCAGATGAGCATTCTAAATTGCCGAGAATATTACACCAGAGGGGTTCGCAAAAGTATTAGAGGATTTATGCGTTGAAGGAATGCAGTGGATTATTTCAAGCCAGAAGTGTTACACAGTTGAAAGAGCTGCATTAAAACCAATTGGGAAGGTGTGGTACTGTAAACTCGAAATTGTATAGGATTTTCTGTATATTTGTTAGCACCTTTTGACTTAATAAATATGTTAATTTGAATAATTGTTATTAAAATAAGTAAATTTTACTTAATTATTAATATTGGACATGAATTTATAAAGTATGTGAATTTATGCTTTATTACTTGATTTTTACACATAATTTATATTATTTCATGTTAAATATTAATATATGAATTTTCAGTATGCAGGAAGACCATGGTAGATGTGATTAACATAAATGATGCATGGACATGCACACAAACATTTCATTTGGATGACAAGACCATGCGAAACTAGGGTCATAAAGGTGTTAATTTGACCCAGTAAAAGAGGTGCTAAAATATGGACATGTCTTATTAATTATTGGACTGTGAAACCGTCCAACAAGGAGGAATTAAAGCCCAATTTCAGCACAAGCAAATAACTGGCAAAAAATAAGATTTGGGATATTTTATTGAAGGTCCATACTATTGGAAAGATGTCAGAAATCATCACACAAGTTTACCCTTTGAAACCGTCTACCTTATGGCTATTAACAACATTGTTTTGAATTCAAATAGGTAACCAAGTCATCCCTTTTTCCACAATATATTGCCGACCATGTATGAGAGAAAAGAGAGCGATTTTGAATTCTATTTTTAGCAAACTCTACCCTTGCCTTTACCTATAACACCACATTTGTAACACCCCTAACCCGTATCCGACGCTGGAATAGGGTTACAGAGCATTACCGGAGTTTCCATTTCAGAACTATTAAAAATTTTAAAACATTTCACTCATATCATCAATCAAAACAAATCCAATCAATAACATACATATTGTCCCTAATACGTGCCCTTTAGGCCCCATTAGAAACAAATTGGGACTAAATCGGAAACATATAGAAATTTCAAGGAAAAGATGAAAATTTACAAACTGCAAGGGTCACACAGCCGTGTTCGTGCCCGTGTAACTCACTAACTTTGGTCACACGGCCAAACCACACGCCCGTGTGTCAGGCCGTGTACCCTTCGAAGTAACCTCACACGCCTGAGTGCCAGGCCGTGTAAAACCTGACTTGCAACCTTTTGAAAACTATAGGGGACACACGACCATGCTACCTGGCCGTGTGTCACACACGACTGAGACACACGCCCGTGTCTCTGCCTGTATGGACGAATATAGACCATTTTACAAGCTATTTTTCTCACCCTTTTCAACATGTACCTATAATCCCTTTTGCACATATACTTAAGCCCTCAAAAGGCACCAAAATCATGCATAATCGAGCTTTATACATACAGTATAACCACACTCAACCAATATGCACATAGGCATCTCAAATAACAATTTATAAACATGTATCACCAAGTACTCCATTTGGTCAAAATAAACAACTAACTTCTAATTTGATTTGCATCCATACATACCATAAATCTTACTTACCAAAACACAAACCATTTGGTATCAAAATGCCATTCTTTAACTAATATCAGTTAACTAAATACTTATACATAACAAGGTACCAAATCACCACATGTACCACATATCATAAAGCACCTATACCATATGCATATTCAACTACCATTTCATCTTTTATCATTCAAACAAACTAGCCAAACATTAACCATAATAAGGCTACTCATATACATGCCAAACTTTGCCATTATACCATCAATATACCAAAAGTCAACCAAGTCAAATGGCCATTTCGACATTCAAAATACCTATACATGCTATTATGACCAAAATCAAAACATTCGAAAGTACTAATATAACTCTGACTAGCTTCCAACCCCATCGAGCTTCCTATTGTCTAAAAAGTAAAGAAAAACATCTACGTAAGCAATGAATGCTTAGTAAGCTCGTATAAACTTTAATCATATCAATCTATTTCCAATATGAAATTTATACATATCAAGAATAATCATATACTGATACCACATGATTCATGAAACCTGTAACGCCCCGGAATTTGGGCCTAGAAGTATTGAGCCTTGAGCAAGGGAATAGTTAGGAAACTGTGCATAAAAGTTTATGTGAGCTAGGAAATGACACAATTAAATGTCTGCTCAAGTGGTTAAGGGTCTTGAGAGGAGTTCAAAAAGTCCTGGGTTCAAACCTGGGCTTTAGCAAAAATTTTTTTTTTAGTGAATAAATCATTGGGATTTAGATAGAACGTTCTTAAATATTTGTGGTTAAAAAAATGACACAAGGAAGCATGTGGTCTAGTTGCAATGTGGCGTTAGGAGTGTGTATGTGGTCAGGGGTTCGAGTGTTGGCATAGTATTATGATGGGTATTTATTTTGCATCTGTGACGCCTAGTGTTTGTGTTGTAGTGGAATTCTGCTGAGGTTGTTGTGGAATTGGTCTTGGGGGAGAGATTCAAGGGATATGATGAAGGTTGGCGTTGGAGGAGTTTGAAAGTGATGCAAATTGGTAGGTTGAGAGATTGTAGGAGTGGATTATGGGAGGTTGAGGGGAGTGATAGTAGTTGGCCGATCCCCATTATGCAAATTCAGTCATAGGCTTTTAGGTGCCGAATAGGTAAGTGAAGACACTTTTTGCATTCAGCTAGGGGATTGGTTTTTTGGGAAATTGGTCTTTGATGTGCTTATTAATCATGTTTTGGTCACTTTTCTTTGGGAGCCGAAATTATCTTATTTCTCTTTGTCATCCTTTTGGGTTTTGGGTTTTGTATTTTGGTTTGCTTACTGCTCTTCCTACCTCCCTTTTATCACTGGCTTTTGTGAACTGATTCTTTTCCTCCTCCTCTTTGGTTGCTTATGCGCTCTCTTCCTCTCTCCATCCTTTAGCCATTGTGACTGAATTCATCCTTGTTCCCTTCTTTATTCATTCTTTTCAATTGCTCTATCACCATATTTCTTTTTAATACCTTGGCCGAATACCTTGTTGCTTGGGATTCTCTGCTCTTACATTTCGTACGCTCTCCATTCCTGTTTTTGATTTGGCAAGTAATCTCTGTTAATCGGTAAGTCTCTCGGTTCCTTTCAGCTCTCTCTTTTACTATTTAAGCCAAATGATGCGATCCTTTAATACCGATTCTTCTCCTTTCTCCTATGTGTATGTTCTTTCAGGTTAATCGAACTTCCGATGGTTGAAGAGGGTGCTAGTAATAAAGTGATGGCAAAGATACCGGCTGAGTTTGAGCGCGTAGCCTCTACTCCCAAGTTTAAGCAGTGTAAGGTGTCGACTGTTCGAGATTTTCCGCCAGGATGCGTGAGGGTGGCTGCACCGAGCTCTGGAACAAGC
Organism: Gossypium australe; assembly: GCA_005393395.2. NCBI lineage: Eukaryota > Viridiplantae > Streptophyta > Magnoliopsida > Malvales > Malvaceae > Gossypium > Gossypium australe. The sequence continues at coordinate 51,254,894 of CM016615.1, read as the reverse complement.
AAATCACAATTGACCGATCTAGTCAAGGTTCTGACGCTCGTGGATTTTTAATACTCTACGTAATCAGGTGTGTAACTGTTTTCTGGAAATGATAAGCGGCTTAAAAGCCAAAAAGGGTGTGTAACCGTACGCCCAATTTTGTGACTGTCAAATGCGGTATAAAGGTGTGTATTCACACCCCTGTCTATCTGTGAATCGGCAAAAGCTGATAAGCTGAAATACCGGAACCTCGACATCCGAAGCCTCACGAGCGTACGAACGCATGTGGGGCGAACCGAGCCCCAAATCGTGGGTAGCAGACTGCAGAGGCCACCACGTGCGTTTTTATGGACTTGGGTCGTTATGGGCCTCGATGGGTCGAAATGGGCCACACGGGCCCAATGGGCTTGTGGGCCACACGGGTAAAATCCTTGGTAAGTGATCATTGATAGGTTGGTTTTTGAGGCTCGCAATGCCGTATGTGAATTTGAATTAACTGGGCCACACGAGCGTGTGGGCCCATTTGGGCCCAATAGCGGGTTTTGGACCCATATACACTATTTTGGCCGTGTAGGTTATCTGAGTCGCTCAAAGTGACGATAACCCTCTATGAGGTCGTAATAAGTGCTGAGACCCTAATATTTGTAAAATTATCGAAATACCCCTGTAGGACAAAATGACTGTTTTGCCATTGTGGGTAAGTGACTGACTTTGATTATGAATTTGACTGATTTGACTATGATCGTATGACTGTGTTTTAACTGACTTGACTGTGGTCATGTGACTGATATGCTTTTAATATATGTTTAAATGACTATTACTGAGCATGGCCATTCTGCATACACCTGTGATGATTGAGCATGACATACACGACATATTGCATGGGGTTGGGACATTGTTACGGAGGAAGTGTACAGCCCGTTGCCATTCTGTACAAGGCTTCCAGCCTTTCTGTGATATTTATGGCTTTTAGCCATTCTGTCTACGGCGCCGAGCCATTCTGTTGACTTAGCGCCACAACCGGTGCTAAGCTTGGTGTGTTGGTTGGTACGGGTGGTGTATTGGTTGGATTGGGCTGGATTTCTGTTTGCATATCTGCATCTGATACTGGGCTTAGGTCCACATGGTACTGTTATGGGCTAAGGCCCACCTAATACTGTGTCTGTGATGGGCTCAGGCCCAATCTGTTTCTGCATACCGTATATCTGACTGTTTGTATTATAAGGGATTACACACTGAGTTTTTGCAAACTCACCCTTCTGTCTAACTGTACAGGAAATCCCCAGCCTTAGGCGATTTGGAGCCGCGAGAGACTCAGAAGTGGCCACACGACCGCTGATGCTCTACTATAGACTTTTTATTTGAATTTTATATTTTGGGTTTTAATTCTATTATAAGGCCTTTGAGGGATTAAATTTTTAAATGGGCTTTAGATTTCCTCATTTAAAACTGCTAAACACAAATTTTCAAAATTAACAACTATTTTCAAAAACACTTAAAAATAGACGTTTTTATATTTCAAACTTTAGGAGCTTCCTCGATTGGAATAATCTAAAGTATCAATGCCAGACATTAAGTAAATATTTTTGACGAGATGATTTGCTAAACTCGAGCAAAAGGATTTAAACATAGAAATGAACTTTTAACGAAAAACTCAGTTTTTGAAAGACGCTTTGATGTGACACGCCAGATTCGACCATAACGTCTGGGTCGGGTTTGGGGTGTTACAAAACCAAATTCAACAACTCACAAAATGAGTAAATCCACAACATCACTTATACATATTATCCTTAGCATAGTAAGATTTTAGACAACTTTATACTCTTCCAAATTTCTTTATTTCCATTTGCATTTAAACATATCCCTTTTCGAATTAATCACATGATAAGCCATTTCATAAGAAATTGCATAATTTAGACCTTACCACTTTTTAATGAGCACAAGCATATTTTCATTTGAGCATTTACCATTTCAATGCAACTTATAAGTAAATAGAATACCATTCAACCAACAGCTTGACACTTGCCTAAGCATCAAACAACAACACATGTTATCTTACTTGAACATATTTCATATAAATTCAACATTTGATAACCTTACTTTCTCATCATGTCACACCTGAGTTTATTACTCGTCTCCATTTACATAATTTCCATGTATCAACATATCAAAGATATTCATATATGTACATGTCATGATACATATCATTCTCTTACCATTTCTTCATATATATATATATCATCCATTTAAATATATCAATATATCATGTACCATCATTTCCATGTATTTCATGTATATACCTGTATTAGTTCGTATCGAACTCATATAACCTCGTAACAGAACTGTGCCCGTTGAACCACTTAGAATAATATTGGATAGCGAGAATCTCGCACACTAATTGTCAACACGTGGTCGAAACCCCTACTATCTCATATCTTATATTAGTGCTCTCTCGAGCCATAAATGGGTCTGCTCACACAAGCTGTCAGTCAAGACGTAGCTATACGGTGCTGCTCACACAAGCTATAAAGTACCCACAACACATGCCGGAAACTAAGCCATCGATAGGACGTACAAGACCAGCAGCCAAAACACGATAACACTTAATGACATGTCATTTGTATCCTAAATATTCCTAAGGTTCAAACGAGACTCGGTAGTTGTCGTGCGTCGTTGAATTTTCCTCGTTTCGTTATAAGCTAAACTGTATACTAACATATATATAGATTCATATTCGATAAAATTTCATATAATAACATTCAATTTAATCAACAATAAACATAGTATAGTTCATACGAACTTACCTAGCTAAATTGCAGAAATACCAAAGTTCAAGGGCGTTTTGGTAATTTTTCATTTTCTTCGATTTTCCACCCGATCTTGATCTAAATTAATAATTTCATTGAATATATTAATTTAGACAATAAAATAATTCATTTCATATAATTTGATCATTTTTTACTTTTTTACAAAATTACACCTAAATTTTTACTTTTATTCAATTTAGTCCATGAGCCCAAAACATGCAAATTAACCATTTTTACCCAAAATTGAGCTTAACCGAATGCTCATGGTATCCAAAACATGCAAAATTTTCACATTAAATCCTTGTACTTTTATTAATTTAGCAAATTAGTCCTTAATCGAAAAATTCATCAAAATCACTTAACAAAATACTTTTGAATATAAATCAACATTCCAAATTTATCATCTAACATAAAAAATCTCAAGATTCATCAATGGAAACATTCAAAATCTTTAATAGTTTTAAAACTGAAGGTACGGGCTACCTGGACCTAGTTGCAATGATCTCAAAAACATAAAAATTACAAGAAATTGGTAGTTTAGGGGCTTACATGCAAAGAATTTGCTTAAGCAAAATTTTCAAGCTTCCATGGCTCTTCCTTGCTGTAAATTTCGGTTGAAAGATGAAACAAAAAGATGACCACTTTGTTTTATTTATTTAATATATCTTTAATTGCCCAATTACCAAATTACCCTTACCTAACTTTAAAATTTTCATAATTGCCAAGCCATGCACATCCACTAACTCATTTAATGGTCTAATTACCATATAAGGACCTCCACTTTAAAGTTCTATAGCTATTTAATGCCTTTATCTTATAGAACACAACTTTTGCACTTTATGCGATTTAGTCCTTTTTGCTTAATTAACTATCGAAACGATAAAATTTTTCAACGAAACTTTAATACCACCTTAATTACACTCCGTAAATATTTATAAAAATATTTACAGCTCAGTTTATAGAAACAAGGTCCCGATACCTCATTTTTTTAAACCACTTGACCTTAGGGTCATACTACTTGAACTTAATAAATCGCTTACCAAACAAAAATCACAATATCAAAAACCTTTTTAAAATCACAATTAACTCGTAAACATTAAATATAATATTTACAAACTTACTCGTCAGATATGGTGGCCCTGAAACCACTGTTTTCGACACCACTAAAAAACGGGTTGTTACAACATCCCACATCCCTCAACACTCATCTCTCATTCATCATTCTCTCTTCTATTTCTCTATTCATTTCCCTTGCATAGCCATCCATCTCCCTTCCATTATTTAGCGAACAAAGGCTTTGTCAAGACCTTCCTTTGGCAGGCCACCATAGGAAGCCCTTAGCAAAAGGAGCGTCAAGCAGAACGGAGGAATACATCAGTCAAAAAAGATTCGAAAGGCTACTGAACTAAATTAGAGTTTACTCTTTTCTCTTGTTATTTAATTTACTTATGTTAGCTATGTGTGTATTGTTTTTGACATCAACAATGATATTTTAAGTCCTATTTTCTAGGATGATTATGTTAATTCAATAATATTTATTTGATTCATATATGACATGTTTATTCTTTAGTCGATCATGTTTTTAATTAAAATCAAGATCTATTCCATTTATATGTGATTGGGTGCATTCAGATTAGCTGAGTGATCCTAACTAAATGATGGCTAGTAGACACATAATTAAAAAGTGCAATGCTCAATTTAGATCATTAAACCCAGCTAAAGTAGAGGTTCATAATATCTTTAGTTAGCTCTATTATCGTGCATAGTTTTTAGGTTTATGTGATTAAACTGTTGCAAACGTAAATGTCCTTGTGACCTCACTTAAATACTAAGAAACCCTTAGTTTAATATGATTAGTGAAATGCATATTTCAATAAGTAAAAGATCTAATAGGACTTAATTTAGTTTCCAAACTCAAGAAAGATCGAGTTGCCATGTAATGTTTTCCAAACATTGTTAAGCATGATATAAATGAATTGAGTTAATTAATATAATTGTTCGAGCCTATTTTATGTTGATTGTTTTAATTGCTAACTCCATTCATTCATACATTTAGATCATTTGCATTTAGATTTAATCGCTAGGGATCAACTTGCATCTAGATAATTTAGTTAAACATAACCACTCAAACTATAGTGTTTTTATACCAAATTGTGAATTTATAATTTTACAAATAATCGATTAACATACACAGTCCATGTAGAGAAGATAACTCATTTTCCTTACTTATTACTTGAATGACTGTGTACACTTGCACAAATCGTGTTACAAGTTTCTGGCATCGTTGCCAGAACCTGTGGCCTTAATCATTCTTTGTGATACTATTTTTACAGTTTGTTTTTTATTTAATTTCTAACATTACTAATTTATTATTTATTATTTATTTGTTTATTTATTTATCAGGTGTTTATGAGCATAGATCGAATCGTTGATCTATTACCTATAGACCCTGAAATTGAATGGACGTTTAAACAGAGAAGACGTGAGAGATTAGCTCAAAGACAAGCTGAGATGAACCATGGAAATCAAAATGATGGACAAGGTAATGGTGTTAATCATGTGCATAACCCAATCTTTATTGCTGATGATAGGGATAGTGCCATAAGACAATACGTTGTGCCACTTTTCAATAAACTAAATCCGGGAATTAGGAGCCTGGATATCGAGGCACCCCAAGTCGAATTGAAACCAGTGATGTTTCAAATGCTCCAAACAGTGGGCCAGTTTAGTGATATGCCCATGGAAGATCCACACTTTCACCTTTGATTATTCATAGAGGTGAGTAATTTGTTTAAGATAACTGGTGTGACTAAAGATGCATTAAGCTTGAAGTTGTTTCCATACTCGTTGCGAGATCAAGCATGAGCATGGTTGAATTCATTGCCACCAAGTTCAATATCTACATGGCAAGAATTAGCAAAAAGGTTTTTGGTAAAGTATGTTCCACCTGACCAAGAGCACAAAGTTGCGAAATGAGATAACTACTTTTCAACAATTAGATGATGAGTCCTTTATATGAGCCGTAGGAAAGATTTAAGGAATTGCTTCGTATGTGTCCTCATGGGACTCCTCATTGTATCCAATTTGAGACATTTTATAACAGTCTCAACGCACATACAAGATTAATGGTAAATGCCTCTGCAAATGGTGCGATTTTTAGAAGACGAGTAATCGGAGTGCATGAAGTGGACGCAATGACTTCACTCTCTGCCAAGGTATATTCTATTTTCTCTATGTTAAAACAGTTTACCACTAATGGTTTGAATAATTTTGGAACTCAACCACCAAGTCAGTATGATATTGTTTCCTGTGTGTATTATGGGGATGGACATACTTTTCAGAATTGCCCTTCAAACCCAAAGTCTGTTTGTTATGTAAGGAATCAGTATCAAAATAGAAGTGGACAAGGACCACAGTATAACTTCTACAATCCTTCATGGCAGAATCATCCGAACTTTTCCTAGAGTAACCAAGGAAATTGGCCGAACAATCATATGCAACATAGACCCAACCAATCCTAAGGGTTTAGTCAACAAGATCCAAAACCACCTCAAGCTAAGTCATCAAATAGTTTGGAGGACTTGTTGAAGGCGTACATGGCGAAAAATGGCGCTTTGATTAAAAGTCAAGTAACAACCCTGAAAAATCTAGAGAACCAAATGGGTCAGTTAGCTACAGAACTTCGTAGTACACCGCAAGGAGCGTTGCTGAGCGATGTAGAAAATCCAAGGAGTTTGGGTAAGTAACATTGCAATGTAGTTGCATTACAAAGTGGAAAGATTTTGGAACTCAAGGAGGTTGTGATTGAAGATGAGCCTACTGGGAAGGGGGAAAGTCAACCGACAGTTGAAGTTCTTACACCAAAAAAAATTGATGTTGAGAAATCTGATGAGGTAAACCCTAAAGTAGTAAATTCTGAGAAGCTAACACCTTCATTTTCATATTTACCTCCTCAGAAAAGTTGTCCGTATCATCCTAAAGTTCCGTATCCTCAAAGAATTTAGTAGAACAAAAAGAAACAAGAGCTACAATTTAAGAAGTTCTTGGATGCTCTAAAGCAACTACACATCAACATTCCATTGGTGGAGGCTTTAGAACAAATGCCCAACTACATGAAGTTTATGATGGATATGTAAGAGTATGCCCAAAGATCAATCATGAGATGGTTGTAATAACATACTTGATTTACCATGTTTATTAATATAAAGCATTGTCATTATTATTTCAGTTTTTCCTTCTGTGTGTACAAATAAACTGTTTTATAATAATGTCCTGAGAATAATATGATTATTCTTAAAAGATCCTTAGTCAAGTATTATTGTTGACTAGGACAACAATAATGCATTAAGACTAACATGTAGTTGATTGATGATAAAGAGTTGTCATTGATATGGAGTGTCAAAATCAATGCATGAATATGTGTGTTAGAGAACAACATATTGGACTGACCCGTTATGAGCATGTTTCTTGGATTATTATGTAATTGTCACAACATTACTCATAGTGATTACTATGTATATGATCCTCAGACTTGAGATAATCATTATCCCAACATCGTGAGTCATATATTTTGATACAGTCAAACGTACACCGTAACTGGTTGTTCTATAAAGGCTGATGTTAGATATACCATAATCTATGTAGAGGGATATTGTTGATCAATATAGGATAAGTCCCTTCTACATAATGGGAGTAATATCTTAGGCCACTTGATTGAGTGGGACTAGAAATGAATGGCCATGCTCAAATAAGTTGACATGAGATGTCATACTAATTTGTATATCATAGTCTACTCAAGATATCAAGAAACATGGGATGGACTATACAAGTGTGACTATTCCATGACTTGTGTCCATTCCAGAGATAAAGGACTTAAGGATTAATGCATGAAAGGTTAATCACAAAAAGTTATGTCGAATCATGACTTCTTGTAACTTAGGTAGCAATGATGCATTGCTAGATGCCACTCATTGTTTGTGACATTAGAATCGTTCTAGTATTACTGCTAACATTACAGGAACCTACAGGGTCACACCCTATGGTTGAAATGAACAGAATAAAACATAGTTGGTATTGTGTTTGATTGTCACATGAATTAAATTAATTAAAGAATTAATTTAATTGGGCAATCAAATATTGAATATATTATATATACAAGGATGTTGTACTCATAATGAGAATTAATATATGAATTTAGTTCGTATATAAATTTAAATAAATATAGTTTACCGAAATCCATGTTATAATTAATGTAATTATAACTTTTTAGGTATAATTAATGTAATTATAATTTTCGGTTAAAACATTATTATATTTATTTAATTTTATAATTCATTAAAGATATACCGATTATAAAAGGTAATAAGTGATACAAAACTTATTAAGAAAAAACCCTAAGAATTTGCTTGACTAGTCTAGCAGCCGTCAAGCAAATAAAAACCTCTAAAACAGTTTTAGAGATTTCTGCCGTTCATAGTCAAACCGGGTGGATTACGTAGAGGCCGACATCGTAAAGGTTGTGGCTTGGTTCGATAGTAGATCAGAACTCTTGTTGCCAAGGCATCGCTGTCAACTCAGATTGAAATTTCGGTAACTTCGAAACCTTTATTTCACCCCGATTCGTTCCTCACACATGGATTCATGGTTTGGATCGCCGGATTAATTTTATTTTGCTGCGCCATGGGGGTGCCGGCGTTCCAACAGGATATTGTAACACCCCTAATCCGTAACCATTGCCGGTCTTGGGTTAGAGGGATTACCGGACAAAGCGAAACCTTTTAAAGACATTTCATAATATTATTCAACAAATCAAATGTAAGTGTCCTTGGACTAGGTCAACGAGACCTTAAACATGCTTTAGAAAGGGGCCGGGACTAAACAAAACAAATACAAAAATTTTCAGAAATTTAAAATTTTTTGAAACATATAGAGGTCACACACCTGTGTGGGGAGGCCGTATGCCTCCCACGGCCTCAGACACGCTCATGTGTCTAAGCCGTGTCAAAATAGGGCATACATACTGACTTGTCCACACGGCCGTGGACACGCCCGTGTGCCTCACCCGTGGTCGCTATTGACTTACACCACACGGCCTGTCATACGCCCGTGTGTCCAGCCGTGGTCGAGTCTAACTTGTTTTGAAATACAACTACGAGGGACACGGTCAAGCCACACGCTCGTGTGCTCAACTGTGTGGGCAAATATAGGCCATTTGCAAGGCCAAAATGCCACACACACTTTGGGTTATCCTTACAAGCACATATAAGCATTTTTTCATACATCAATGGCAACCAAAACATATCAAATTGTACACCATTTCTAACCACTTATGAGCTTAAGAATCACACCAACTTATAAGCCATTTAAATCAATATAACCACAAGCACTTCAAAGTATAATCCACCACAAACTTTCCATCAATAATATGCTAACTATGCATCAATAAGCTTACCATTCATATTACCATTTCATTTGTTATCAAGCTATACCAAAACTAAGCATCATAGGACATGACTAGTCATTCATAAAACAACCATTTATTTAGCCATATCACATGGCTATGTACATATCTCAAGCATATTCCAAAATAACTAGCCTATACATGCCATATTTAACTATGTACACATTCAAAAGTACCAAAGTAAAGATTGATAGTGTGGTGATGATCCTCGACGTTTCTCGAGCCTTTCATAGCTTCGACGATCTATTAAAAAAAGAAAACACACACAAAGTAAGCTTTCAAAAGCTTAGTAAGCCATATACAAATAAACTTAACATAAAATGCACATAATCTGTAACATCCTTAAATCGGGGTTCTGCATTTTGCTTGTGTTGCATGTGATAAATTGTCCATTATGTTCATTTAACATGTTTTGGGGTCTAGTTATAACCCCAGGTTAGGCCTGAGCTAGGGCTAAGAATTTTGTTTTAGCACTTAAGGAAATGGAGCTAAGGGAATTAGGGGTTAAAAGAATTTATGGGAGGTTTAAGACACAAGGATTTCATTGGTAAAGTGGCAAGCAGGCGCCACTTAAAGCTTGGAGGAGGTGACGCCACAGGGAGCAAGGGGGCCTTGGTTCGAGCTGCAGGAATTCCCCTTTGTGTCTTTATTTTTGACACCACAAGCAAGAAGTGGAGTGATCAAGAGGGACTCTTGAAGATGAGGGTGGAAGGGGTCAAACAAATTTGAATTGGTGGAGGGGAGGAAATTTGGGAGTTTGAATATTTTCAAACTCATTTGAAGAGAGTTGGCCGAATAAGGGACTTTGGGCAAGGGGTGTTATCGGTTTTGGGAGTTTTTTTGTGGTGGCCGAATGTTGTGGGGAAAGTAAGAGAGTATTTCGGCGAGTGAGGAGAGGGTCTTCCCTTTTTTCATTTTGTGTCAAAGCCGAACCATCAATTGCCTTTGCTTTCTTTCTTTTTCGGCAGCTCTTGGGGTTGGCCAAACCTTTTGTGCATTTTCTTTGAAGAGCCGAATTTGGTAGCCCTTCCCTCCATTTTTCTTGTTGGTTCTCTTTGGTTAGCCTTTTGCCGAATCCATCTTTTGCTCACATCTTCTTCTTCTCATTATTCTTCCCCTTCTTTTATTATTATTTGGTACAAGCCGAAACCAACATTCCCTATTCTCCATTCAACACCCTCTCTTTTTGTTTTTTCAAAACCTTTTGTGCCGAAACCCTTCTCAATCTCCCTTTGCCGAATCTTTTCTCCTCCATTGCAATTACTCTTCATCTCAAACACCTCCAAAGCCGAAAGTTTGATTGAGTGTTCTTCTTGGCCGAACACTCTGCTCATAAATCCCTCTCTCTTGCATTTTTCTCTTCATCCCTAAAGTGCCGAAACCCATCTCTACCTGGGTTCTCAAAGCCGAATCTCAGATCTTAGTGTGGTAAGTTTGTGACTACATCTCTTTCTTCCCTCTATTTCTTGTATAGCCGAATCTCCTTGGTGGTCTCACTCTTTCTCTTTTTGGTTGCCGATTCTTTTATCTTTTGGTGCTAGGGCCGAACCTCTTTAGGTACTGAAAGGATCTCTTGCGTTAAGGTAAGTGTTATATTTGGGGCGACATATCCTTCGAGATTTCTAATAGAGCCGAATAGGCTTTTTAGTTATTAATAGGGGGTTGGCCGATTGTAGGGAAGGGAAACAACACTTCTGGATTTCGCTAGATTCGAGTAGTTTCGGGATTCTTACTTAGATCTGCGGTTTGTAACATCCCAAAATTGGGCCTAGGAGAATTGAGCCCAATGGGCCTTAGGCGTAGTAGCATTTAAATTTTTGGAGAACAAGAGATCGGCTTAAATGCTAGTTAGACCCATTGGATAAGTGATTTTGGAAGGTTAGAGGGCTTCTATGAAGTCCCGGGATCAAATATTGGCTTTGGGGAAATTTTGGTTTTAGGTGAAAAAAAACCCTGGAAGTTGGCAGATAGGCCTTAAGAATAAAATATGGAGAAATATAACACAAGTGGAGTGTGTGGTGTAGTGGCAAAGTGACGCCACTTAGGGGACAAGGGAGTGACGCCACAAGGGAAGGAAGGAGGTCCAAGGTTCAAGTCTTGGCTTTTGCATTTTGGTTTCTTTTTGCTTGGACCTTAGAATTTGGCCCATAGTTTATATTTAGTTGCGCATGGTTTAAGACACAAGAGGAGCTTGTGGCCAAGTGGTTAGCGGCGTGGATTATGTTGCAAGGGAGCCTGGGTTCGAATCTCATGAGAAGCAAGGGAGTATTTATTTTGCGGATTGGACGGCAAGAGTTTCAGTTGAATTTAAACTCTATTGAGGAAGGGATCCCACATCGGAAAGACACAAAGAATGAAGGTGAAGAGCTAGCTATATAAGGAGCATCCTAGGAGGAGAGTAAACACATCTTGGAGGGCGTTTGGGCACAAGAGTGGTCGGAGCGCGGATTAGCCCCAGAGTCCTATCAGGTGTGTAACTCTCTCTACTCTAGTTGTAGAGCGGCAAATGCCGAAGTGCCGGTCACGGCAATAGTAGCCACACGAGCGTGCGAACGCACGTGTGGGGCTTCGACGCGATAGTTGAGGCCATTAGTAATATTCTTGTGGGTTGGGCTACTTGGGCCACGATGGGCCGAAGTGGGCCCAATGGGCCCGTGGGCCCATATGAGTAAATTGCATGATTGGTTAGTATATGTTGAACTAGACTAGGTGGAAGTTATATACGTGGCTAGATTTGTGCTAGGTGGGCCACACGAGCGTGTGGGCCCGGATGGGCCGAAATCGGGTTTTAGGCCCAATCGTCCGGTACGACCGAAAATGGTAGCTGAGTCGCTAGTGGTGACATTAGGCCTTCGAAAAGGCCATTTTAGTTGTGAATTTACGAAAATACCCTTAGTAGGTAAAATTACGATTATACCCTTAGAGGTTGATTAGCATGATTATGTTGTTTAGTTCTAGCCGATTGTAGGGGAAGGCTTGATCTCGCATATCTCGGGTTGTGGCCAGTGCTCAAAAAGTGTTAAGGAATGGGGGATCTAGTGCGTTAGATCTTGATCTACGGGAGTTGATAGTCGCATTAGTAACCAGGTGTGTACACACACACTCTTCTAGTAATTTATGTGCTTATTATATTGTGTGCACATTTACACACTTATCTGTTATTGTATCTATATATGATGTGTGTGTTTGGATCCATGGAAGGTGGATTGAATATCATTATGGTATGAGGCAAAGGGTCAGGTAAGTCCCTGTTGTGATGCTTTTGGTAAGCATGCTGTATCTGCTATGAGTTGTCATGTTGATGCTTTTGGTAAGCATAGTATATCCAATATGTGTGCTATAATACTTGATGGTGGATAAACAATATGTATGTTGCTAAATAAGCATGATGTATATTTCTGTTAAAATGCATATTAGTGGTTGATGTGGGTTGTACGAGTGGAGGGGGCAGTGATATTTTGTGCTGACGAGCACCAGTGTTTTGGTAACACACTTTGTGACTTTGGGTCACCAGAGGTTTGGCACCTCCAGAGGTTTGGCACCTCAGCGTCTCGTCCCCGTGGTTTCGCACCACAGTGGGTTGGCCCCACAAGGCGGTATTGAGGGACTGACGCCAGTGATTTGGTATCACACGATGGGTTGGCCCCATCAATTGATTTGTGACTTCGGTCACCAGTGTTTTGGTAACACACTTTGTGTCTTTGGGACACCAGTGGTTTGGCACCACATTGACGGATATCGTGTCTGCGGACACTAGAGGTTTGGCACCTCCAGTGATTTGGCATCACATCTGTGACTATACGTCACCAGTGGTTTGGCACCACCAGTGGTTTGGTACCACACGGGGTAGAGAAAGGTGTTATGGATGGTTAGGTTGGGTGCATATTAATGAGATGCATGATGATCATGTTTATGTTTGTATATGATATTTTGCTAATCCGGGAAAAAGGGTGGCACACTGAGTCTTGGTGACTCACCTTTTTCCTTAACTGTTTTAGGTAGTGCATAAAGCTGGACCAGGATCGGAGAGGACAAGGTGGCCCATGCCGAAGATCAAGTTTAATTATATTATGCTTAATATTGATTCGAGTATTTCATGTTAGTATTGGTTTGTAATAAAGGCCATTATATTATTTTGTTATTACTTTAACTATGGTTATTTAATTTAAGTTGCTAGGTGAAAATGATTTATGGGTTGCAACCTATTTACTCAAACCGGTTTTCATATACTAAAGCTTTAAAAATGCATAAGTTTTAATAATAAAGTTTTACTCAAAAGCTTCAATGGATAAGTTTTCCAAAATTCAACAAATTACAATGTTTTATCTTAAATTAGAAAGATTTTCAACCGACTTTCCCCAGTGACATAACCAGATTCGGTCGTAATGAATGGGCTGGGTTTGGGGATGTTACACGGTTAGTCAGGTGTGTAAACTCTTACACACTTTATTAGTATAATGATGCTTATTATGTTACTGTATAACCATTGGTATTAGTGACTTGCCTTGTGGGCATGAGCTTGGATTCCGGGTAAGTCCCCTGCTATGTGATTTTTGCTATACATCATCATGACTTGTTAAATGCTATGCTATGCCTTAAATGCATGATACATGATATTATGACACGTATGATATGAGCATGATGATGATGGGGTTGATGAGAGGAGGGGGATGATTTATTTGGACTGTCGCCAGTGGTTTTGACCACAAGATGGGTTGGCCCCATCACTTGATTTGTGACTACGGTCACCAGTGGTTTTGACCACACTATTAATATGATTTGTGACAAAGTCCCAGTGGTTTTGACCGCCAGTGGTTTTGACCACACGATTAATATTTGTGACTACGGTCACCAGTGGTTTTGACCACACATGGATATTGTGACTCGTCCTAGTGGTTTGGTACCACAGTGGGTTGGCCCCACATGATATATTACAGGATTGTCATCAGTGGTTTTGACCACACGATGGGTTGGCCCCATCACTTGATTTGTGACTACGGTTACCAGTGGTTTTGACCACACCGATATATTTGTGACTTCAGTCACCAGTGGTTTTGACCACCAGTGGTTTTGACCACACGGGGTAGAAAAAGGAGATCGGATGGTTAGGTTATGGGTTGCATGATTTGCATGGTTTATTGATGATCTGTGTAAGTGCTTGAACTATCGGGTTGGGGATTTATACATTGAGTCTCGGTGACTCACCCCTTTCCTTTACATTTTGCAGATAAGGCATAGATCCCGGATATGGAGCCGGGGAGGACTCGAGGTGGCCATGCATCTTAGCTGGATTTGATTTTAAACTGCTATTGCAATTTTAGTAATTTTCCTTAAATTTGGTTTTGGTTTTGTAATGAGGCCGCTAAGTTTATTTTGGGTTTTTGGTTATTACTTGCTTTTATTCTGCCTATATTTTACATATGTTGGATTTATGGACTTGATAAAATTAACCGGTAAAAAGCAATGCTTTCTAAACTATATCTCTTCGGGTTTTCAAACGTTACCATTGGGTAACAAAGTTCACAAAATAATAAGGTAACTTGGACGTTTTTTATAACTCAAATTTTCAAATCTTTTTAAAGGCCAATGGTTCTAAACTTGATTTTACTTATCGCGTTCAGTTTTAATAAGTATCCAATGTTTTCTAAAATCGGCAATCACAAATGGGTTTTAATCCCGAGTTTTCCAAGTGTTACGACAACTACTAGAACAACTTTAGCATCAATTATTATTGAGTTTTCTAAACCCTAAAACAAAACAAGAGTCTTCTTTAAAGATTTTTCCGACAAACTTATGATTTCAAAAAAAAATGTTTTCACTCCGTAACCTACCAGATTCGGTCGTGGTGTGTTGATCGGGTTTGGGGTGTTACATAATCATATAATACAACTTCATTTATGTTTCTCAATTGCAACTTCATAACATTTTCTTTGGGTCATTTGTTTAGCCATAACTTACCAACACATCATATCTCAAAGCATCTCTTTTACTCATATCATAATCATACATATATCACATTTTATCATATTACATCAATGTACATATTTCTCTTTTGCAAGTTCATAATACTTACCTTTCATGCTCAAACAAAGCATATACATCAAACGTACCTGAAACGAATATACAATTCACATAGTCATTCATTTCTTGGACTTGCCTGTTGAACCGTTCGGAACCAAATAGGATACTCAGAATGCTCAGAATAGACATACAATGCCAACGTCCCAGACGTTGTCTTACATGTATTTAGATATCGATGCCACTATCCCAGACAGGGTCTTATACGAATCAAATATGATGCCAATGTCCCAGACATGGTCTTACATGTAAATCTCAAATCGATGCCAACGTCCCAGACGTGATCTTACACAATATCACATATCAGAAACCTATGTCATGGCATATGTAGTCCTATCTATTCCTAGGTTCGTACGGGGCTTCTCGGACATTGATACATTGTCAATACTTCCTCAGATTCACATATTTATCATCTCGTATACATTCATCTCAATGAAATTTCATATGAACATACATAAATCAATACAAATACATTTATTTGTATATAGACTTACCTCGGACTCGGATAAACGTACGGACTCGACTACTCGATCACTTTCGACATTACGTGATCTAAATTCGTTTTCTTCCGTTCTTGATCTATACACATTCAAATTTAACTCTTTTATTCACCAATTCATTCAATTCAATCCAAGAACACACATTTAGGGCAATTTATAATTTAGCCCTTACATTTTCACATTTTTGACATTTTAGTCATTATTTCACAAAATCACAAAATACACAAAATGTCTATATACCCATGCTTAGCTGAATGTTTATATAGTTCATACAAGTCCATACATTTCATTTATTTCACAATTTAGTCCTTCAAAATATTGTTTTCTCAATTTAATCCAAATTACTCAAAATCACCAAAAACTCAAAGACAAACTATGTTAATCTAACACATATATTTCATATTTCATCACAAAACTTCACAAAGCTCATGAATTCATCCATGGCACATTTCAAATTCATCATTAATTCACAAATTTTAAGCATGAGTTTTGTAGAGCACAAAGCAACGATTACAAAAACATAGAAATTATCAAAAACCGAAGCAAAACATACCTTAAATTAAGCTTGATAGTAACCGAAACCTAAGAACACTTTTCTTCTTTTCTTTCTTTGCTATATTCGGCCAACAAGATGAATAATGGCCTATTTTCTTGTTTTTTGTTCTATTAATTAACCTTAATAACACAATTCCAATTTTAACCTTTTAATGACAACATTAAAATTCCACTATCTATGTACATTATTGTCCATCCATAATTCAAATAGTCCAATTGCATTATAAGGACCTCATATTTATAAAGGCATGTCATAATAGCCCTTTAACAAATGGAAATCCGCTTTTACATTTTATGCAATTTAGTCCTTTTCTCAAATTAAGCACACAAATGACCAAATTCAATCACAGAAATTTCACACATATCAATTCACATGCTGTAGACTCAGAAAATAATATTAAAATATTTTTCGGACTCAAATTTGTAGTCCCAAAACCACTATTCTAACTAGGGTCTAAACCGAACTGTTAAAATTCTCCCCCTTGGGGATTTTTGTCCCCGAAAATCTACCGTTGAATAGGTTCGGATATTTTTGTCTCATTATGTAACAGTCCAGTTTATACCTTAGTCGGAACAGTGGTTACGGGACTACAAATCTGAGTCAGTAAAATATTTTGATATTATTTTCTGTGCCTATGATATGTGATTAAGCATGTGGTAAAATTTCGTAAATTAATTTGTCTGTATGTGTGTTTAATTTGAGCAAAGGACTAAAACGCGTAATAGGTAAAGGTTGCCTTCTATATTAATTGAGTGGCTTAATTGTTGTGTCTTCTTGTATATGAGGATTTATATTGCAATTTGACCAAAAGAGAGGTTAGTAGACGACAACATGCATGTATTATGCTTTTATATGTTTATTTTATAAGTTAAGTTAATATTATATATATTATAAGATTTTATAATAAAAGAAAATGCATAAAATAAGGCCATTCTCATCATCTTGGCTGAAAAACAAAGAAAAGAAGAAAAGGAAAAGAAACCTCGATTTCGGTTGGTTTTAAGCTTGATGAAGGTAAGTTTTGACTTCAGTTTTTGATAATTTCTACGTTTCTGTAATCGTTGCTTAGTCTACTATCTAGCCCATGTCTCAATTTTATGAATTGATGATGTTCATGAGATTTTCCATTGATGAAATGGTGAACTTTGTGATGATTGTTGGTGTTAAATGAAAGATATGTGTTAGATAAACAAAATTTGTTCTTGAGTTTTTGATGAATTTGCTAAATAGGGCTACATTGAGAAAATGATAATTTGAGGGACTAAATTATGAATTTGACAAAATATATGGGCTTGTATGATATACTTAAGCATTTGGCTAAGCATGATTATGTGATGATTTTGTGTATTTGATGTTTTGAGAAAAATGGACTTAATTGATAAATTGTGCAAATGTGAGGGCTAAATTTGTAAATTGCCCTAAATATGTGTTTTTGGATTGAATTGGATGAGTTAGTGAATAAAAGAGTTAAATTTGAATATGTTTAGATCAAGTGCCGAAGAAATCAGACTTAAATCGTGGGAAAGCGAAAGTAATTGAGTAGCCGTATCCATTTCCGTTAAACCGAACTCGAGGTAAGTCATTATACAAATAGACATATTTGTATTAAACTATGTATGTTCATATGACCATTGATAATGATGAATGTTTACAAAATGATATGTACATGAATTCCGAGATAAGATCGACGTAGTGATAATGTCCGAGAAGTCCCCTACGAACCTAGGAATAGATAGGATTAGCTATGTCATGACATAGGTATCTGCTCTGTTTTATCATGTAAGACCACGTCTGGGACGTTGGCATTGATTTGAGATTTCGTGTAAGACCACGTCTGAGACGTTGGCATAGATATGATCTTTACGTGTAAGACCATGTCTGGGACATCAGCATCGTATTAATTCGTGTAAGACCCAGTCGGGGACAGTGGCATCGACATCTGACTACATGTAAGACCACGTCTGGGACGTTGGCATTGTATGACTATTCTGAGTATTCTGTATATCCTATAAGATCCCGAAT
This sequence comes from Gossypium australe, assembly GCA_005393395.2. Classification (NCBI taxonomy): domain Eukaryota; kingdom Viridiplantae; phylum Streptophyta; class Magnoliopsida; order Malvales; family Malvaceae; genus Gossypium; species Gossypium australe. The sequence goes on along the minus strand of CM016615.1, from coordinate 51,236,492 downwards.
GGTTCAACAGGCAAATCCGAGCTATGAACAATTACGTGAATGTATATTCATTCCAGGTACGTTTGGTATGTACACTAAGTGTGTATAAAAGGTAAGTACCTATATAAATTTGCTTTGAAGAAATCTATGATTGAACATGAGAATATGAATGAGATACAAGAATGGTTCTGAATAAGCTAAGTATATATGTGATATGTGAAATGAAATATGTGGCAAGCTTTGAGTGAGTAAATGTGCCAAAGTCTATGAAATGAAATGGCTATGAGATTTATAAGTACCAATGATTCAATTTGGTTATATGCATTGTGTATTAAGTTTATTTGTATATGGCTTACTAAGCTTTTTGAAAGCTTACTCTGTGTGTGTATTTGTTCTATTTTATAGATCGTCAAAGCTACTTAAGGCTCGGGGACCGTCGAGGATCGTCATCACACTACTCAACTTGTTTTGGTACATTTTGGAAATGTATATAGCTAGATATGGCATGTATAGGGTAGTTATTTGTTTATATTTATGAACTGAACTTAGCCATGTGATTTGGCTAGTTATGTGTTGGCAATATGTATTAATGAACATGATAAACGGTGCATGTTTTGGTATGGTTTGATAGTATTTGAAATGGTTAAGTTTATGGTGAGTGTATGAATGAATTATGTTTGTGTTTACATGAGTTTTAGTCTTGTAAATTTGGCATGATTAGTATTGGATTGGAATGTAGAGATGGGATGATTATTTTGATATGTTCTTGGTTGTCAAATGTGCATGAGATGTGTTGGTAATTTGCTTGTAGGTATGACCCTAGGTAGGTGACATATTGACCTTGCAAATGGCCTATTTTGCCACATGGTTCTGGCACACGGGCGTGCCTATTGATCGTGGGACTAAGTCAGTAGCTGATTAAGAGTACACGGCCTTGGCACGCGGACGTGCCTGGTAGCCGTGTGGTTTAGTCAGAATCGACCACGGCCAAAGTTCAAGGGCGTGCTTGGTGGCTGTGGAGCCAAGTCAGGATTGACCACGGCCAAGGTACACGGGCGCGCTTGGTGGCCGTGGAGTTAAGTCAGATTCGACCACAGGGGAGACACATGGGCGTGTCTAGCAGCCGTGGGAGGCACACGACCTGCCCACATGGGCGTGTAATCCCTGAAACTTGGAAAGTTTAAAATTTTTCGAGAATTTTTGTATGTGTTCCGGTTTAGTCCCGACTCTGTTTAAAGCATGTTTTAGGTCTTGATGACCTACAGAAGGGACACTACGATTGTAAATGATGGTTTAATTTACGAAATTGTCTGATAAAGTTTTTGATCTGTTAGGTAATGCCCTTAACCCTAATCCGGCGATAGATATAGGATAGGGGTGTTACATTTGGTTGGTATCAGAGCTACGGTTTAGCCGATTCTCGAACTAACTTATTGTGTCAAAGTCTAGCTATACATGCCATATATTTGAACTGTGATAGTGTGATGAATCTTGACGTATAAAATGTGATTTCCGTATAGTAATGGATCTCAAAAGAGCCGTAGCTGACAATGTAGAAAGTAATGAGCCTGCTCCTGCGTAAGGGAGAGCACCTTCTGATTCGATACCGGCTACGAGTGGTCAAGAGGGAGAAGCTAAACAAACTTTCTTCCAAATCATGAGTGAGTGGTTCACTCGATTTGTTAGAAATAATCCAGCTATTTCACAACCTCCGCACCCGGTTAATCCCCCTCAGACTACAGTTGTGCCACCGGTTATGTATCCAAATCTGTTGAATAAGCCTCTGGTCGACAAAATCCATAAGCATGGGGCTGAAGAGTTCAGGGCTACCAGTGATGACGATGCTGAGAAAGTTGAATTTTGGTTAGAAAACATTATACAGGTATTCGAAGAAATGTCTTTAACTTTAGATGAAAGTATTAAATGTGTTATTTCACTGCTTCGAGATGCAGCTTATCAATGGTGGAAGACTCTGATTTCTGTTGTTCCAAAAGAACGGGTGACATGGGACTTCTTTCTGATTGAGTTTCGAAAGAAATATATTAGTGAGAGGTTCATCGATCAGAAACGGAAGAAATTTCTGGACTTGAAGCAGGGCCGTATGGCTGTTACGGAATATGAACAAGAGTTTGTTAGATTGAGTTAGTATGCTCGTGAATGTGTATTTACTGATGCTATAATGTGTAAAAGATTCAAAGACGACATTAATGAAGATATCTGTTTGTTAGTCAGAATTTTGGAAATAAAAGAGTTTGTTTTACTTGTTGATCGAGCGTGTAAAGCTGAGGCACTGAGAAAAGATAAAAAGAAAGTTGAGTCTGATGCTAGAGATGTGAGAAAAAGATTTTAGAGTAGATCATTTCAGCCTGTTGCAAAGAAATTTCGAGATGAGCATAGCCGTTCAAAGCCTAATGTGGGACCATCGAATAGAGATCGAGCTAGATCACAGATGAGCTCCAAAACTCCAGCAACTTCAATAGCAAGTGTTGGAAATGTCCGTTCTGAAAGACCCGAGTGTAAGCATTGTGGAAAAAGGCATCTGGGAAGTTGTAGATTGAATGACCGGGCTTGCTTCAGATGTGGATCATTAGATCATTTCATTCGAGATTGCCCAGAGTCAGTTGAGCTAGAGACTATTTAGAATCTGAGATCTGATAATGCTCTAATGAGAGGTAGACTTTCGAAAAATGCAAGAAATGTTAATGGTAGATAGAGAACTATGAGAGATACTGTTGCGAGATCCGAAGCTAGAGCGCCTGACAAAGCATATGCTATCCGAGCTCGTGAGGAAGCTTTATCTTCAGATGTATTAACGGGTACATTTACACTCTATGATACTTCTGTGATTGCATTAATAGACCCTGGTTCTACACATTCTTATATATGCATGAATTTAGTATTCAATAAGACTTTGCCTGTAGAGTTTACCAAAGTTGTTATAAAAGTATCGAACCCCTTAGGTAAAAGTGTCCTGGTAGACAAAGTATGTAAGAATTGCCCGTTAATGCTTCAAGATATCTATTTCCCTACTGATCTGATGGTACTACCGTTTGATGAGTTTGATATAATTCTGGGTATGGACTGGTTGACATTTCATGAAGCTGTTGTGAACTGTAAAAGAAAGACTATTGATTTGAGATGTCCTAATGATGAAATACTCATGATTGAGTCTAATGATTTGGATGGATTACCTACTATGATATCTGTGTTGAAAGCTTAGAGTTATATGAAAAAGGGCTACGACGCTTATTTTGCTTATGTGATTGATTCGAAAGTATCTGAAAAGAAAGTTGAATCAATGCCTGTTGTGTGTGAGTATTTTGATGTGTTCCCTGAAGAATTGTCAGGTTTACCTCCAATACGTGAAGTTGAATTTGGTATTGATTTGTTGCCTGGTACAACACCTATTTCGATAGCTTTGTATAGAAGGGCACGAATAGAGTAAAAAGAGTTAAAGTCATAGTTACAAGAATTGACTGATAGAGGGTTCGCTAGACAGAGTTTCTCACCTTGGGGTGCTCCTGTTCTGTTTGTGAAAAAGAAAGATGGCACAATGAGAATGTGTATTGATTATCGTCAGTTGAACAAAGTAACCATAAAGAATAAATATCCGTTGCCCAGAATTGACAATTTGTTTGATTAGTTATAAGGAGCTACTGTATTTTCTAACATTAATCTGAGATCGGGATACTATCAGCTACGAGTGAAAGACTCAAACATTCTGAAAACAGCTTTCAGAATGAGGTACGGGCATTATGAGTTTTTAGTTATGCCATTTGGACTTACCAAAGCTCCTGCTGCTTTTATGGATTTGATGAACAAAATCTTTAGACCATACCTAGATCGATTTGTGGTGGTGTTCATAGATGACATTTTGATTTATTCACGTGATGAGGCTGAACATGCCGAGCATCTGAGAATTGTATTGCAAACTCTGCGAGAAAAGCAAATGTATGCGAAATTTAGCAAATGTGAATTCTGGTTACACGAGGTTAGTTTTCTGGGACATATTGTGTCAGCTTCTAAAATTCGAGTTGATCCAAGTAATATTTCTGCTATTCTGGATTGGAAACCTCCGAAGAATGTGTCTGAAGTCCGTAGTTTTCTGGGACTAGCTGGTTATTATCGTCGATTTGTAAAAGGATTTTTAGTGATAGCTACTCCGTTAACCAGATTACTTCAAAAGGATGTGAGATTTGAATGGTCCGATAAGTGTCAGAAAAGCTTTGATCAATTAAAAACTCTGTTAATAAAAGCTCCAGTGTTAGTACAACCGGAATCGGGCAAAGAGTTTGTATTATTTAGTGATGCTTCGTTGAATGGTCTGGGACGTGTATTGATGCAGGAAGGAAAAGTAATAGCTTATGCCTCAAGACAGTTAAAGCCTCATGAGAAGAACTATCCGACATACGATCTCGAGTTAGCTGCGATTGTGTTCACATTAAAGATTCAGCGACATTATCTGTTTGGCGAAAAATGTCACGTGTTTTCAGATCATAAAAGTTTGAAATATCTGATGACTCAGAAAGATTTGAATCTGCGTCAGAGAAGATGGCTTGAGTTGTTGAAAGACTACGAACTTGTAATAGATTATAATCCGGGTAAAGCTAATGTAGTTACCGATGCATTGAGTCAAAAATCATTGTTTATATTATGTGCTTTAAATGCTGAATTAGATCTGTCTGATGATAGTTCAATGATAGTTGAATTAAAAGCAAAACCATTGTTTTTACAACAGATATGTGATGCTCAGAAAGTGGATAATGAGATATTAGCAAAATGAGCTCAGTGTGATTCGAATTCTGAATCTGAATTTCAAGTTATTGATGATTGCTTGAGATTTCGAGACTGTATCTGTGTTCCAAGAAACTCTGAGTTATTACAATTGATTCTGAGTGAAGCACATAACAGTCGTCTATCTGATCATCTGGGAAGCACAAAGATGTATCAAGATCTGAAACGACACTATTGGTGGTATGGTATGAAAAGAGATATTTTTGACTATGTGTCAAAATGTTTAATCTGTCAGCAAGTTAAAGCTGAACATCAAGTTCCGTCTGGGTTGCTACAACTGATTCTGATTCTCGATTGGAAATGGGATAGAGTGACAATGGATTTTGTTTCTGGTTTGCCTTAGACTCCGAGAAAGAAAGACGCGATTTGGGTCGTAGTTGATCTACTGACGAAATCTGCCCATTTTATTCTGGTAAAATCTGATTTCTCATTTGATAGATTAGCTGAGCTTTATATTTTTGAGATTGTGAGATTGCACGGAGTGCCACTATCCATTGTGTCTGATAGAGATCCGAGGTTTACATCACGATTCTGGAAGAAACTACAATAAGCTTTAGGCACGAAACTGCATTTCAGTACAACTTTTCATCCGCAAACAGATGGTCAATTCGAACGGATTTTTCAGATTCTCGAGGATATGTTGAGATGTTGCATTCTTGAGTTTGGCGGTACGTGGGAACAATATCTTCCATTGATCGAATTTGCTTACAATAATAGTTATCAATCGAGCATCAAAATGGCACCTTATGAAGCTTTGTACGGACGTAAATGTCGGACACCTCTGTATTGGACTAAGCTATGGGAAAACAAGATACATGGGGTCGATTTGATAAAAGACACTGAACAGAAAGTAAAAGTAATCCGAGATAGCTTGAAAGCAGCATCTAATTGATAGAAGTCTTATGCAGACTTGAAAAGAAAAGATATTGAATTTGATGTCGATGACAAAGTCTTTCTGAAGGTGTCTTCGTGGAAGAGAGTACTCCGATTCGGACGTAAAGGCAAGTTGAGTCCGAGATTCATCGAACCGTATGAAATCATTGAGTGAGTTGGGCCAGTTGCGTATAGATTATTGTTGCCACCTGAGCTAGCAAAGATTCATAATGTATTTCACGTGTCAATGCTTAGACGATACAAATCCGATCCCTCTCATGTGATTCCTCCGTCTGAAATTGAAATCCAATATGATATGACTTATGAAGAGGAACCGATTCGTATCTTAGCTCGTGAAGTGAAAGAGTTGAGAAATAGGAAAATCCCGTTAGTGAAAGTATTGTGGAATCGAAACAGAATAGAAGAGGCTACGTGGGAACCTGAAGATTCAATGAGACAGCAATATCCGAATCTGTTTAACGGTAAGATTTTCGAGGACGAAAATCCCTAAGTGGGGAGAATTATAATAGTCCAGTTTATACCTTAGTCGGAACAGTGCTTTCGGGACCACAAATCTGAGTCAGTAAATTATTTTAATACTATTTTCTGTGCCTATGATATGTGATTAAGCATACGGTAAAAATTTGTAAATTAATTTGTCTGTATGTGTGTTTAGTTTGAGCAAAGGACTAAAATGCGTAATAGGTAAATGTAGACTTCTATATTAATTGAGTGGCTTAATTGTTGTGTCTTCTTGTATATGAGGATTTATATTGCAATTTGGCCAAAAGAGAGGTTAGTGGACGACAACATGCATGTATTATGCTTTTATATGTTTATTTTATAAGTTAAGTTAATATTATATATATTATAAGATTTTAAAATAAAAGAAAATGCATAAAATAAGGCCATTCTCATCATCTTGGTCGAAAAACAAAGAAAAGAAGAAAAGAAAAAGAAAGCTAGGTTTCGGTCGGTTTTAAGCTTGATTAAGGTAAGTTTCGATTTCGGTTTTTGATAATTTCTACGTTTCTTTAATCATTGCTTAGTCTACTATCTATCCCATGTCTCAATTTTATGAATTGATGATGTTTATGAGATGTGTCATTGATGAAATGGTGAACTTTGTCATGATTATTGGTGTTAAATGAAAGATATGTGTTAGATAAACATATTTTGTTCTTGAATTTTTGATGAATTTAGCTAAATAGGGCTAAATTGAGAAAATGATAATTTGAGGGACTAAATTGTGAATTTGATGAAATATATGGGCTTGTATGATATACATAAGCATTCGACTAAGCATGATTATGTGATGATTTTGTGTATTTGATGTTTTGAGAAAAATGGACTTTATTGATAAATTGTGCAAATGTGAGGACTAAATTGTAAATTGCCCTAAATGTGTGTTTTTGAATTGAATTGGATGAGTTAGTGAATAAAAGAGTTAATTTTGAATATGTTTAGATCAAGAGCCGAAGAAATCAGACTTAGATCGCGGGAAAGCGAAAGTAATTAAATAGCCGTATCCATTTCCGTTAAACCGAACTCGAGGTAAGTCATTATACAAATAGACGTATTTGTCTTGAACTATGTATGCTCATATGACAATTGATAATGATGAATGTTTACGAAATGATATGTACATGAAATCCGAGATAAGATTGACGTAGTGACAATGTTCGAGAAGTACCGTACGAACCTAGGAATAGATAGGATTAGCTATGTCATGACATAGGTATCTGCTCTGTTTTATCATGTAAGACCACGTCTGGGATGTTGGCATTGATTCGAGATTTCGTGTAAGACCACGTCTGGGACGTTGGCATCGATATGATCTTTACATGTAAGACCATGTCAGGGACACCGGCATCATATTAATTCGTGTAAGACCCTGTCGGGGACAGTGGCATCGACATCTGACTACATGTAAGACCACGTCTAGGACGTTGGCATTGTATGACTATTCTGAGTATTCTGTATATCCTATTAGATTCCGAACGGTTCAACGGGCAAATCCGAGCTATGAACAATTACGTGAATGTATATTCATTCTAGGTACGTTTGGTATGTACACTAAGTGTGTATAAAAGGTAAGTACCTATATGAATTTGCTTTAAAGAAATGTATGATTGAACATGAGAATATGAATGAGATACAAGAATGGTTCTAAATAAGCTCAGTATATATGTGATATGTGAAATGAAATATGTGGCAAGCTTTGAGTGAGTAAATGTGCCAAAGTTTATGAAATGAAATGGCTATGAGATTTATAAGTACCAATGATTCAATTTGGTTATATGCATTGTGTATTAAGTTTATTTGTATATGGCTTACTAAGCTTTTTGAAAGCTTACTCTGTGTGTGTCTTTGTTTTGTTTTATAGATCGTCAAAGCAATATAAGGCTCGGGGACCGTCGAGGATCGTCATCACACTACTCAACTTGTTTTAGTACATTTTGGAAATGTATATAGCTAGATATGGCATGTACAGGCTAGTTATTTGTTTATATTTATGAACTGAACTTAGCCATGTGATTTGGCTAGTTATGTGTTGGCAATATGTATTAATGAACATGATAAACAGTGCATGTTTTGATATGGTATGATAGTATTTGAAATGGTTAAGTTTATGGTGAGTGTATGAACAAATTATGTTTAGTCCCGACTCTATTTAAAACATGTTTTAGGTCTTGATTACCTACAGAAGGGACACTACGATTGTAAATGATGGTTTAATTTATGAAATTGTCTAATAAAGTTTCTGATCTGTTAGGTAATGCCCTTAACCCTAATCCGGTGACTGATACGGGGTAGGGGTGTTACACATTACGTCTTCAGGCTCCCACGTAGCCTCTTCCACTCCGTGTCGATGCCATAACACTCTTACTAATGAGATTTTCTTGTTTCTCAAATCTTTCACTTCATGATCTAAAGTACGGATCGGTTCTTCCTCGTAAGTCATATCAGATCGGATTTCAATGTCAGACGAAAAAATCACATATAAGGGATCGGATCTGTACCGTCTAAGTATTGATACTTGAAATACATTATGTATCTTTTCTAGTTTAGGTGGCAACATCAATCTATACGCAACTGGCCCAATTCGTTCAATGATTTCATACGGTCCGATGAACCTTGGACTTAATTTGCCTTTTCATCCAAATATGAGTACTTTATTCCACGGAGATACTTTTAAAAACACTTTATCACTATTTTCATACTCAATATCTTTTCGTTTCAAATTTGCATCAGATTTCTGACGATCAGATGCTACTTTCAGACTATCACGAATTACATTCACTTCTCTTCAGTGTCTTTTCTCAAATCGACCCCGTGTATCTTACTTTCACTGAGCTCATTCCAATACAGAGGCGTCCAACTTTTGCGTCCGTAAAAAGCCTCATAAGGTGCCATTTTGATGCTCGAATAAAAACTATTATTATACGCAAACTCAATCAATGGCAAATATTGTTCGCATGTACCAGTAAACTCAAAAATGCAACATCTCAACATATCTTTGAGAATCTGAATGATCCGTTTAGATTGACCATCAGTCTATGGGTGAAAAGCTGTACTGAAATGCAATTTTATACCTAGAGCTTCTTGCAATTTCTTCCAAAATCTTGATGTAAATCTCGGATCTCTATCTGACACAATAGACAATGGCACTTCGTGCAATCTCACAATCTCAGAAATGTAAAGCTCAGCTAACTTATCAAGTGAGTAATTAGATCTTACAGGGAATAAAATGGACGGATTTCGACAATCGATCAACTACGACCCAAATTGCATCTTTCTTTCTCGAAGTCAAAGGCAAACCAGAGACAAAGTCCATTGTCACTCTGTCCCATTTCCACTCGGGAATCATTGTCGGTTGCAACAAACCATATGGAACCTGATGTTCAGCTTTAGCTTGCTGACAGACTAAACATTTCGAGACAAAATCAGAGATATCCCTTTTCATAACAGACCACTAATAATGTTGCTTCAAATCATGGTACATCTTTATACTTCCCAGATGAACAGATAGGCGACTATTATGAGCTTCATTCAAAATTAACTGTAATAACTTTGGATTCCTCGGAACACAAATTCGATCTCAAAATCTCAAACAATCACCATCATCAACTCTAAATTCAAAATCGGAGTTCAAATCACACTGAGCTCGTTTCGCTAGCATTTTATTATCAACTTTCTGAGCATCACATATTTGTTGTAAGAACAATGGTTTCGCTTTTAATTCAGCTAAAACTGAACTTCCATCAGACAAGTCTAAATGAGCATTCATAGCACGTAATGCAAACAGTGATTTCTAACTCAAATCATCAGCAACAACATTTGCCTTACCCGGATGATAGTCTATCACAAGCTCGTAGTCTTTCAAAAGCTCTAACCATCTTCTTTGTCGTAGATTCAAGTCTTTCTGTGTCATCAAATATTTCAGACTTTTATGATCCGAAAATACATGACATTTTTCACCAAAAGATAATGCCGCCAGATCTTTAAAGCAAATACAATCGCAGCTAACTCAAGGTCGTGTGTCGGATAGATCTTTTCATCCGACTTCAGTTGTCTCAAGGCATAAGATATAACTTTGCTTTCCTGCATCAAAATACATCCAAGACCATTCAATGAAGCATCACTATAAATCACGAATTCTTTACCCGATTCTAGTTGTACCAAAACTGGAGCTTCAGTCAACAAAATTTTCAACTGATCAAAACTTTTCTAACATTTATCGGACCATTCAAATCTCACATCTTTTTGAAGCAATCTAGTTAACGGAGTAGCAATCATCGAAAAGCCTTTTACAAACCGTCGATAATAACCAGCAAGTCCCAGAAATCTGCAAACTTCAGACACATTCTTCGGAGGTTTCCATTCCAAAATAGCAGAAATCTTGCTTGGATCAACTCGTCTTCTAGAGGCTGATACAATATGTTTTGCATACAATTGCTTATCTTGTAGAGTTTGCAACACAATTCTCAAATGTTTAGCATGTTCGGTTTCATCAGGCGAATAAATCAAAATGTCGTCAATGAATACGACAACAAATCGATCTAAATACGGTCTGAATATTCTGTTCACCAATTCCATAAAAACAGCAGGAGCATTCCTTAGTCCAAAAGGCATAACTAAAAACTCGTAATGCCCGTACCTCGTTCTGAAAGCAGTTTTCAGAATATCTGAATCTTTTACTCGCAACTGATAATATCCCGATCTCAGATTTATCTTTGAAAACATATTGGCTTCTTTAAGCTGATCAAATAAATCACCAATTTTGGGTAAAGGGTATTTATTCTTTATAGTTACCTTGTTTAACTGACGGTAATCAATGCACATTCTCATCGTGCCATCTTTCTTTTTCACAAACAGAACATGAGCACCCTAATGTGAGAAACTCAATCTTGCAAATCCTTTGTCTGTCAACTCTTGCAACTGTGATTTTAACTCTTTTAATTCTGTTGGTGCCATTCTATACGCAGCTATCGAAATAGGAGTCGTACTAGGCAACAGATCAATACCAAATTCAACTTCGCGTATCGGAGGCAATCCTGGTAATTTTTCAGGAAATACGTCAGGGAGTTCGCAAACCACTGGCACTGATTCAACTTTCTTTTCAGTTACTATCGAGTCAATCACATAAGCAAAATAAGCTTCATAACCCTTTGTCACATAATTCTGATCTTTTAACATAGACATCACAACAGGTAACCCATTCAAATCATTAAACTCAATCTGAACTATATCATCATTCTGGCATCTCAAATCAATAGTCTTTCTTTTTCAATTCACATCAGCATCATGCAACATCAACCAGTCCATACCCAAAATTATATCAAACTCATCAAATGGTAATAGCATCAAATCAGCCGAAAAACAAACATCTCAAAACATCAACGGACAGTTATTGCATACTTTATCAACCAGGACACTTTTTCCTAAGGGGTTTTATACTCTAAGATCAGTAGACTCTACAGACAAAGTCTTATTGGATACTATGTTCATGCATACATACGAATGAGTAGAACCTGGGTCTATCAATGAAATCACAGAAGTATCATAAAGAGTAAATATACCCGTAATAACATCTGGAGATGAAGCTTCCTCACGGGCTCGGATGGCATACGCTCTGGTAGGCGTTCTAGCTTCAGATTTCGCAACAGTGTCTTTCGCAGCTCTCTGACTACTACTGACATTTCTTGTATTTCTAGAAGGTCTACCTCTAGCTGGAACATTATCAGATCTCGAATTTTGAAGAATCTCTTGCTAAACAAACTCTGGGTAGTCTTGGATGACATGTTCTAACAATCCGCATCTAAAACAGGCTCGATCATTTAATCTACAATTTCCCGGATGTCTTTTACCACAATGTTCACATTCAGGTCTTTCGGATCAGACATTTCCCACACTAGCCATCGAAGTAGCTGGAGCTTTGGAATTCGACTGTGATCTAGCTCGATCTCTATTCGAATGTCGCACATTAACCTTTGAACGGCTTTGTTCATCTCTGAATTTCTTTGAAACAGACTGAAATGATTTACTCAGAAATCTCTTTCTCGCATCTCTAGCTTCTGTCTCAGCTTTTCATTTATCTTTCTCGATGCTCGATCAACAATCGTAACAAACTCTTTTATTTCCAAAATCCCAACTAACAAACGGATATCTTCATTTAGACCATCTTCAAACTGTTTACACATTATTGCTTCAGTTGAAACACATTCCCGAGCATATTGGCTAGTCTCACGAACTCCCGTTCATATTCGGTGACAGACATGCGACCCTGTTTCAATTCCAGAATTGATCTATAAATCTCTTACTAATATATTTCTTCTGGAACTCAGACTGAAAGAAATCCCATGTAACCCGTTCCTTTGGAACCATAGAAGTCAAAATTTTCCACCATTAATAAGCTGCGTCTCGAAGCAAAGAAACAACACATTTTATGCATTCTTCAGGTGTCAACGGCATTTCATCAAATACTCGGATTGTAACAGACCAATTTTGACCCAAATCGGAACTGTGGTTTCGGGACCACGAATCCGAGCCTGAGAAATATTTTTAATATTATATTTTGTGTTTATTATATGTGATTTAGTGAGTGTGAAAGTTTCGTAGAAAAATTTAGTCGTTTAAGTGCTCAATTTGATAAAAAGGATTTAATCGAGAAAAGTGCAAAAGTTGCATGCTAAAGTGAGGAGTACTAATTTGATTGTGGCTTTTTAAGTGGGTGTACTAAAAGGGCAATTAGCCCATGTACAACTAGGGAAACGGCAATGGGCCTTTCTAATTTCAAATTATATGTTATTTTAGCCTATTATATGTTATGTTATTATATTAGTAAATAAGGTAAATTATATGTGTTAGTATAACATTAAATAATGAAAATAAGTGGGAAGAAAGAGAACATATCTTGTTCTTCTTCCTTGGCCGAATGTAGGAGTTAGAAACTCCATGGTTGAAGCTTGATTTTCGGCTAGATAAGAAGCTTGATTAAGGTATGGTCGGTTTTCGGTTTTTGATAATTTTTACGTTTTTGAGATCGTTGCTTCGTGTATTACCCGACCCATGTCTAAATTTTTGAAAATATTATGTATATAGAATTCGGCCATTAACATGCTTGGATAGTTTTGATGATTTATGGTCTTAGATTAAATGTATGCTAAAGATTTACAAGTTTTGTATTGGAGTTTTTGGTGATTAAAAGTATATAGGGCTAAATTGAAAAGGATAAAATTGTGAAGGATTGAAATGTCAAATAGATGAAATGCATGGACACCCATGGCTATGGGGAAGGTTCGGCCTAACTATAGTGTTAGGAAATTTTGCATATTTTGAGTTTTGTGTAAATTGGACCAAATTGTAAAAATGGAAAACATTAGGGGCAAAATTGTAAATTGCCCATTTGTGTGTTTTGGGACTAAATTGAGATGAAATGCAATTAAATGAGCTAAATTTTAATGTGTTTTAGATCAAGAGCAAAGAAAAACGGAATTAGACGGGGGAAAGACAAAGGTTCTTGAATAGCCGATTCGCACGGACTATCGACAACCGAGGTAAGTCCTTTAGCTAAAATATGTCAATAAATCAATTATGAACTTAGTGAATGATGAATTGTGGAAATTTAGAGTATAAATTCATGATATAGCCGAATGTGAATGTATAGTATTGAAGTGAATTTATTTTGGCTAATGCAAGGTGTATAAGTAAGTTCTTGAGCTACCTTATGTTTAAAGGTTAATTACAAATCTAATGAATGATAGAATTTGTATAAGTTTGGTGTAAAACCATGAGTTGGCCGAATGTGATGATGATGGATTGGATTGATTTCAAATATATTTTATGCAATGTGAATAAATGCATATGGTTCGATATGTGATAGTGAAATGTGAAAAGCATGTAAAATTATTCTGACATTCGGGCTTCGAGCCTAGCAGGCCTTGTGCCGGTGACAAAATCGGGCTTTATGCCTAGCAGGCCTTGTGCCGGTGTTACTTTTCAGGCTTTTATGCCTAGCAGGCCTTGTGCCGGTGTTATTTATCGGGCTTTACGCCTAGCAGGCCTTGTGCCGGTGTTACTTTTCAGGCTTTTATGCCTAGCAGGCCTTGTGCCGGTGTTACTTTTCAGGCTTTTACGCCTAGCAGGCTTGATGCCGGTGATGTAATTTATAAAAGAGAAATTGAATCTTTGTTCAAGACAACTTAAAGCTAATTTATTGAGTATACTGTTCAGGTAAGCATGTAAGGTATGCTATGCTTAATATTACTTGGGTCAAATTAATATTATGAGAATTGTGTTATATGTGTTCGAAGTTAATATTGATGGATGTAATATGATGGAATTCGAGCTTAGAATGTGCTATTATGGAACAATTGGTTTTCAAGTTTAAATGTTAAGAAAGGAGATTTTCATGCGATATGCTTTTATGAACTACAAAGAAATGTAGGTTGAAGGAAATGATTCCTAATTTACTTGGGTTAATGAATTACTAGTATCTGGTTTTGTATAAATAATTTACTTAATTGCCTATGTGAAATGCCATAAGTTGATTGCTTTCATTTCGTAAATAATTAAATGTTTTATTATCATGAGTTAGGACTTACTAAGCTAGTAAGCTTAATTATGTGAAATGTTCTCCTTTGTTTTATAGATTTTGGTCACGTTGCGGACTCGTAAAGGATCTTCAAGAAGTCAACCACACTATCGCCTTCCTTTGGTATTTTGAATTTTGGTTACGAATTAGAAGGCATGTATAGGCTAGATGAAGTTTTAGAAACATATGATGTTTGACCTTGTATATAATAGCCATGCGAATATGGCTAAATTTTTAGTTAAGTACGCTGTTGTGTCTTGATATGTATGTTGGTTCATGATGGCAATGTTTATGCATTCTTAATCAAAGTTTAATCGTTTTTGTTAAGGAAATGTTTGTATACGAAATGAATCCTTGAATTAGGGATGTAGGTAGGTTCGGTTAGAAGCTAGTCTTTCATAAAATGCAACAAAACAGCTTGTAGTAGCAGCAGTGATGTGAGTTAGAAAAATCACCAAAAATAGGGTATATTGAATTAGAAGGTGAATGAGATATAAAATTAAACCTCATTGTGTCTATTTTTACATGAAAGAAACAGGGTAGGCAAAAGATTTATATATTATGAGATAATTAAGTTTCAGTGAGACCTGCCCTGAATGAATTCGGGAGTCACTGTTCTGTTTTAGAAAAATTGTCAAAAATGGTACAAAAATAATTAAGAAGCATGGTTTATATTTGTAGAACCCTTAATGAGTCTATTTTTCATTGGTATAAACAAGAACATTATAGGAAATTTGTGCAATGAGATAACTGTATTTTTGTAGAGACAGGTCAGAATTGTCAAGCAGTGTAATAAGGGTACTTTTGATGAATAAACTGTACTAATTGGCCACATGAAAAATTCTGGAAAATTTATGGTGAAAAGTTATATGAGTCTAGTTTCAAGGAAAATTTACGGATCTAAATTTTGAGTTTTGAAACTCAAGTTATGGTCGATTTAGTCAGCATGACGCAGTTGGACAGCTTTAAAATCTTACACCCCGAGTTAATAGTCAAGTCTAGTAATGCCACGTACTCGATTCCGGCAAGGGTTTCGGGTAAGGGTTGTTACACGGATAGTGTTCTCTAGCCAAAATTTAGCTTTCTCGGCATCGCCATCACTAGTGGTCCTGAACTCTTCAGCCTCATACTTATAGATTTTAGCAACTGAAGGTTTGTTCAACAAATTTAAATTCATAATCGGAGGCACAACTGAAGTCTTAGGGGGATTAGGCGGGGGCGGAGGTTGTGAAACAACCATATTAGTTCTTACTTACTGAGTGAACCACTCATTCATCATTTGGAAGAAGGCTTGTTTAGCCTCTCCCTCTTGACCGCTAGTAGCCAGTCTCGAATCAGATAGCACCATCCCTTGAGCGGGAGCAGGCACATTGCTTTCAACATCGTCAGCTACGGCTCTTTCGGGATCCATTACTATACGAAAAACACATTTTACACGTCAGGATTCATCACATTATCACATTTTGTATATATGGCATGTATAGCTAGACTCTCACACACTACGTTAGTCCAAGAATCGACTAAACCATAGCTCTGATACCAATCAAATGTAACACGCCTAACCCGCAACCATTGCCGGTCTAGGGTTAGAGGGATTACCAGACAAAATGGAACCTTTTATAGACATTTCATAATATTATTCAACAAATCAAATGTAAGTGTCCTTGGAATAGGTCAACGAGACCTTAAACATGCTTTAGAAAGGGGCCAGGTGTAACACCCCAAACCCGGTCAACACACCACGACCGAATCTAGCATGCTACAGGAAATTATTTTGAAGAAAACAATCTAACGAATCAAGCTTTGAGTAAAATTTCCTCGTTGTTTTTATTTTTGTAGAAAGCAGGTGCATGGTGAGTTAAAATCGATCTGTTGTCTTTGAAAAACCGAGATTAAATTGTTAAAATCTAGTTGTCGATGCATAGGTTAGAAAATATTTTTGACAGTTTAAGAAATTCACTTGCTTCTTTCTTAGTTATTAGAAAACAGTTGAGTTGTATGAGGAAAACTTAAGGTTGAAAACATTTGAGTTGTAGTTATCTTCAATTGATACGTGATACCCGATGGTAAAGTTTAAAACATGTCGTTTGTTGTTTAGAAAACTTACGCTTTTGTTGTTGTTAGATTATCCAAGTAGTTTACTTAACCATGTTTAAAATAAGTCCAAAACGTATAAGTAATTAAAAGGCCTTATTACAACCCATAAATAGAAATGAAGCCAAGTAAAATAAAACAATGTACCCAAATCAAATCCGGGAAAAACCGCAATTTATTTATAGCATGGTCACCTCGAGTCCACCCGGCTCCTCCTCCGCGATCTAAGTGTCACCTGAAATGATAAGAGAGAAGGTGAGTCACCAAGACTCAGTGCATAAACCCTCCTCTCGATTAATGCAACATATTTACACACAGATCACCAAGCAATATAAAATAATGCACCCAACCCTAGCCATCCATACTCATTATCTACCCCGTGTGGTACCAAACCACTGGTGGTGCCAAACCACTGGTGACCCAAAGCCACGATATCCAATAATAATGTGGTGCCAAACCACTGGTGACCCAAAGTCACGAATAATCCATCTGTGGGACAACCCACGTGTGATACCAAATAACTGGCGACAATCCTGTAATATCAACTGTGGGGCCAACCCACTGGGACAAGTCGCTATGAGGTGCCAAACCTCTGGTGACCCAAAGTCACAAAATATCAATATCCAAGTGTGGGGCCAACCCACGTGTGATACCAAATCACTAGCGACAATCCCGTAATATCAACTGTGGCGCCAACCCACTGTGGTGCTAAGCCACTGGGACAAGTCGCTATGAGGTGCCAAACCTCTGGTGACCCAAAGTCACTAAATCAATCTGTGGTACCAAACCACTGGAGGTGCCAAACCTCTGGTGTCCCAAAGACACGGATATCATCTTCCCCCTCCTCTCATATCACCCAACATCATGCCATACTCATGTAAATCATGCAAATCATGCATATCATGCCAACATGCTTAGTTACGCATCACATAACCCATATATGTCATAAATCATTATATCAAACATAATGAATAGCAGAACTCAAATCGAAACGGACTTACCCGAATCCATGCTCATACCCATAGGGTATCATATCAACATCCACACTGTTTCGGCTTTTATTAAACACAGGTTATCAAAACATATTACTAAGTAATAGAGTGTGTAAGTTTACACACCTGTTATAACGCAAGCCCTAAATCCGAAGAGTCGATCTACAACGCTAGGTCCTTGATCCTACATTCGGCCATAACTAAGGTTAGCCACATAGGCCATTCGACCAAACCAAATAAACCCAAAGGGTTAACGCTTGAAACCCGAGACCTTACCTAAACGCCCCTTGAATACTAGCCACCACACGCTTTGTGAATCTACTTCACTCCCCTACAATCGGTAATCCAAAAACACCCACATCAATAGCCTTCGGCTGTTGAATACTTAAAAGAATAGATGATCTTACAAATGGATCTTTACCACCACTTACCAAAGCCGATTGTTAAAGATGAGAGACTTGGATTGAGTACCTCAAAATCCCGGAGACCCTACAATAAAATCAGTTTCACAAGGTGATTAGAGTTCTATTAAGAGATGTCGAAACTCGGCTCTTACCCTTAATAAGAATCGGCAAAGAGAAGGGAAAGAGATAAAGAGATTCGGCCATGCACACATACCTTTCCAAATCGATTAGAGAAAGGACCCAAAAGTTCCACCCTTGCTTAACTATTCGGCCAACCAACTGGAAAAGAAAATAGGGAGATTCGGCTAGAGTCTTTGAAAGTTGAAACAAATGAAATGTGGTTCAAGAAGAAAGGAGAAAACGGCAAGGTAGATTAGAAGTGGGAGAGGGAAGATTCAGCTTTAGCAACAAAGGAAGAAAACAAGAAGGGATGGAAGAAAAAGGGTTGATATTCGGCCTATGCTTAAAGAAAAAGGAAAGTAAGAGTTTCGGCAGAAGAGAGGTAATCCAAAAAGAGAAATTATGGTCTTTGCACACTTTTGAAAAAGAAAAGAAAGGTGGAAGAATGCCCAATAGAGAATTCGGCCAAATGCCTTAGGAAGAAAACGACAGACACCAAGGGACTTTCGGCTTTTGGTACACTACACAGGGCTGACCAAAAATGCACTCTAAACACTCTAGAAAGTTTCGGAAATCCCCTCTACTCACCATATCACAACCGGCCACTCCTCCCATGAGGAGTTCAAGATTCGGCCACCTCCTTGAAATGCTCTTGGCCACTAATTCAAACTATTTTGAATTAGTCAAATTCCTTATTTCTCTCTTTGCCAATCATTTGAACAATTTGACTTAGTCCAACCTTACTAGGCAGAGTTTGAACTGCACACAACTCCTCTCCCTCCTTGGCGTCAAAATAGAAGACAAAAGGTGGGATTTCTGCTGCTCGAACATGAGACCTCCTTCCCCTGCAAGTGGCGTCATTCACAAGGCTTTAAGTGGCGCCTCCTTGCCACTTTGCCAAGCCTTTTCTTGTGCTAAGATCCCACTTGAAATACTTGTAACCCTTGGCTCCCTCAGCTCCCTTTACTTAAAACTTAAAAACCAAAACTTTCTTACTACCCAGGTCAGCTCTAGCCTTACAACTAAGCCCCAAAACATTACAAATACTGACACCATAATCCAAACACAAGCAAAACAATCCAATTTAAAATTAACCCCCATTTCAGGATATTACAGTTCTACCCCCCCTTAAAAATAATTTCGGCTTCGAAATTACCTGGTCAAAAGAATTGAGGGTATTGCTGTCTCATCACATCCTCTGGTTCCCACGTAGCTTCTTCTATGCCATGGTTCCGCCATAACACTTTCACCAATGGCACGGACTTCCTACGCAAAACTTTCACATCTCGGTCTAAAATCTGCACTGGTTCCTCTTCCATGGTCAAATCCAGACTCACCTCTATCTCCTCTACTACTAAGACATGCAATGGATCTGAACGATAACGTCTAATCATGGAGACGTGGAATACATCGTGAATCTGACTTAGCTCTGCTGGCAACTCAAGCTGATAAGCTACGGGTCCCACCCGTCTCAGTACTTTATACGGCCCAATAAACCTTGGACTTAACTTGCCTTTCCTTCCAAACCTCAACACCTTCTTCCATGGCGAGACCTTCAAAAAGATCCTATCACCCACAGCAAACTCCATATCTCTCCGCCTGAGATCAGCATAAGACTTCTGCCTGTCCGAAGCTTCCTTTAATCGAGCCTGAATCAACTTAACCTTGTCTTCAGTCTCTGCAACCAACTCTGGTCCTAACACCTGACGTTCACTCAGCTCTGTCCAACAAGTAGGTGAGCGACACTTCCTACCATACAACGCCTCATATGGTGCCATCCTGATGCTCGCTTGGTAACTATTGTTGTAGGCGAACTCAGCTAATGGTAGAAACTCCTCCCAACTACCTCTAAAGTCCAAAACACAACCTCTCAGCATATCCTCTAAAATTTGTATAACCCTTTCCGACTGCCCGTCAGACTGTGGATGGAATGCTGTACTGAAATCCAAGCGCGTACCCAAAGCCTGATGCAACGCTCTCCAAAACCTTGACGTAAATCTGGGATCCCTATCCGAGATGATCGATACTGGCACACCATGCAACCTCACTATCTCTGACACATACAGCTTAGCTAGCTTCTGAAGCGAGTAATCAACCCTTACCGGTACGAAGTGAGCCGATTTAGTCAGACGATCCACAATCACCCAAACTGAGTCCTTCTTGCTAGGCGTAAGAGGTAATCCACTGACGAAATCCATAGTAATCCTTTCCCACTTCCACTGTGGAATCCTCACTGGCTGAAGCAACCCTGACGGCAACTGATGTTCAGCTTTGACCTGCTGACATGTCAGACACTTACCCACAAACTCCGTTACTTCCCGCTTCAAACCTAGCCACCAAAACTGCTCCCTTAGATCCCGATACATCTTGCTACCTCCAGGATGCATAGCGTATGGGCTGCTATGTGCATCCTGAAGAATCTTCTGTCTTAACTCGGTGTCCTTCGGCATACAAGTTCTCCCTTGGAAACACAGCACTCCATCACTAGACAAGCTGTAACCCTCCAAACCATCATCCTGCACTTGCAATCTCTGCGCATTCAAAACCTCATCCTCTATCTGCTTCTCCCTAATCTGCTCAACCCAAGTCGGCTTAACCTGCAATTCTGCCAGAATACTTCCGTCGTCGTACAAACTTAGATGGGCAAACATCAACTCTTAAGTCCGATACAACCTTACGGCTCAACGCGTCTGCCACCACGTTAGCCTTGCCCGGATGATACTCAATCGAACAGTCGTAGTCCTTTAGCAATTCAATCCATCTGCGCTGTCTCAAGTTCAAATCCTTCTGAGTCAAAAGGTACTTCAGACTCTTATGATCTGTGTAGACTATTGACTTCTCTTGCTGCCTCTTAGTCCACGTAAACGGAACTCCTTTTCTTAACAACTTGGTCATCGGTGCTGCGATCAACGAAAATCCCTCCACAAATCTTCGGTAGTACCCCGCTAAACCTAGAAAACTCTGAATCTCAGCCACTGACTTAGGCGGCTTCCAATCCAATACTGCCTCAATCTTTCGAGGGTCCACTCTAATCCCCTCAGCTGACACTACATGACCCAAGAAAGTCACCTCCCTAAGCCAGAACTCGCACTTACTAAACTTAGCATAAAGCTACTTTTCCCTCAGAATCTACAATACAACTCGCAAATGCACATCATGCTCCTCCTCTGTCCTTGAATAAACCAAGATGTCGTCTATAAATACCACGACGAACTGATCCAAATACTGTTGGAATACCCTATTCATCATGTCCATGAATGCTGCCGGTGCGTTAGTCAACGCAAACGGCATTACCAGAAACTCATAGTGCCCATACCGAGTACAAAACGCCGTCTTGTGGATATCAGCCTCTTTCACCTTTAGCTGATGATACCCAGACCTTAAGTCGATCTTTGAGAATACCGATGCACCCTTTAGCTGATCAAACAAGTCGTCTATCCTTGGCAACGGATACTTGTTTTTGATTGTCAGCTTATTCAACTGGCGGTAGTCTATACACATCCGCATTGTACCATCTTTCTTCTTGACAAAGAGTACTGGTGCTCCCCAAGGTGAAACACTTGGCCTGATAAAGCCTCGGTCCAACAGCTCCTGGATCTGAGCCTTTAATTCCACTAACTCCTTTGGCGCCATCCTATACGGAGCAATAGACACTGGCGCGGTTTCGGGTAACAGATCTATGCCAAATTCCACCTCACGATCCGGTGGCAGTCTCGGAAGCTCCTCTGGAAACACATCAGCAAATTCCTTTACTGTTCGGACATTCCCTACTGCAAACTCCTTAGCCTTTAAGGCACACACATGAACCACATATGCTTCGCAGCCCTTCCTGACCATCTTCTCAGCCTTCAGAGCAGATACCACATTGGATAAGTAATCTCTTCTATTACCTATCATGACCACCTCGTCATCCTCAACCATCTTTAGAACCAAGCGCTTAGCCGCGCAATCCAACCTTGCCTGGTACTTAACCAACCAGTCCATCCCAAGAATCAGATCGAACTCCCCAAACGGTAGTTCCATCAGATCAGCAACAAACACTACCCCTTGGAGTTCTAGGGGTACATTTCTATACAGCTTGTTTACAACTACAGAGTGACCTAGAGGGCTAATCACTGTCATCTGCCTAGCAGTAGTCTCAAAGTCTAAATTCATGGTCTCTACTATGCTACTAGCAACGTATGAATGCGTCGAACCCACATCAATCAAAGCAGTATAGGGAAAACCAAAGATCAAGAACGTACCGGTTATGACGTCCGGTGCGTCGCCCTCCTCTTGGTGCCTCGCTGCATACACTAACCCAGGCTGTCTAGCCTCAGTGCTACCCGCACCTCTGCTCGGCGCTCCTCGGCCCCGACCAGATCCACTACCACCTCTACCATTACCACGACCCCTCTGCGGTGGCGGTCCTCCATTTCTGAACTGAGTACGGCCCTGACCCTCAGACTGAATCCTAGCCAACTTACGCGGACAGTCTCTCACACGATGGTCCAACAAGCCACACTCAAAACATCCTTTTCCGCCGGTCCAACATCCTCCCCAATGAGATTTTCCACAACGGTTACACTGTGCCGGTCCCTGATTAGCAGCAACAGCTCTACCAGACTGATTCGGCCCACTCTGTCTAGCCCTTTTCTGAGAATTACCTGACGACTCAGCCGATCCAAAGCTTCTCTTATGCCTGTTCCAATCCATATTCTGCCTCACAGACTCTTTAACCCCTTCGGCTACTTTAGCCTTTTCTACCAGGACAGCGAACTCACGCTCCTACTGTGGTGCAATCAGCAACCTCAGCTCATCTCTCAGACCATCCTCGAAACGGACACACCGCTCGTGTTCAGTAGCCACGATGCCTCTCGCATACCGACTCAGCCTTAAGAACTCTGCCTCATACTCTGATACAGACTTGCTACCCTGAACCAACCTCAGAAATGCCTTCCGTTGTGCATCAATGTAGCTAGATCCAATGTACTTTTTCTGATATGCGGCCTTAAAATAATCCCAAGTAAGATCTTCCGCTGCAGCACTGTCCCGAATCGTGAGCCACCACTGGTATGACTCATCTTGGAGAAGCGAAACTATTCCCTTCAGCTTTTCCTCAGCAGTCAGGTCCAAATCGTCCATGATCCGCTCCGCCGCCTCCAGCCAATACTCTGCCGTGCTGGGAGCCACACCAGAAACACCTCGGAATACCTCAGCCCCATTGGCTCGGAGTCGCTCCGGTACAGATTTTTGAGCTCCTGCGCCTCCACCTACTCCAGCTACCCTTTCTAGAACTTGCAGCATTGCCTGCGACACTGCGTCGTCCCCAGTCTGATCCTGAAACTCACCACCTGCAGCTAGTGGTGGTACCGGTATCTCATTCTCTGACCCCTGACCAGACCCTACTGGTTCAGAAACTGTCATCCTACCCGGCCACGTCCACGACCACGTCCACCCCGAGTGCTCATGAATAAAGTCTCGACTTATCTGATTTAGAAGTTTTATGCATCAGTAATTATTCCACTATTTTAGAAGCACAGTCTTATGAATATTTCTTATTAAAGAAGTTTTGTTTTCGCAATTCTACAGAGTCCTATCAGTTTCAGTTTCTAGAGTAGTCCACTATTGCTAGTCATTCAATCTCATCACATCCAAAAATCACAAGCAATAGTAAGGGGTACTTACTTGGGTGGATTGGTGCCGGAGACTCGGTGCCATGCCTTTTAAACCATATATTTTAAACAAAACATTTAAAAACCACTATTTAAAACGTTTTGGGCCTTGAGCCCACAGTCGAGCCTTTAAACTTGGCTCTGATACCACAATTGTAACACCCCAAACCCGGTCAACACACCACGACCGAATCTAGCATGCTACAGGAAATTATTTTGAAGAAAACAATCTAACGAATCAAGCTTTGAGTAAAATTTCCTCGTTGTTTTTATTTTTGTAGAAAGCAGGTGCATGGTGAGTTAAAATCGATCTGCTGTCTTTGAAAAACCGAGATTAAATTGTTAAAATCTAGTTGTCGATGCATAGGTTAGAAAATATTTTTGACAGTTTAAGAAATTCACTTGCTTCTTTCTTAGTTATTAGAAAACAGTTGAGTTGGGTGAGGAAAACTTAAGGTTGAAAACATTTGAGTTGTAGTTATCTTCAATTGATACGTGATACCCGATGGTAAAGTTTAAAACATGTCGTTTGTTGTTTAGAAAACTTACGCTTTTGTTGTTGTTAGATTATCCAAGTAGTTTACTTAACCATGTTTAAAATAAGTCCAAAACGTATAAGTAATTAAAAGGCCTTATTACAACCCATAAATAGAAATGAAGCCAAGTAAAATAAAACAATGTACCCAAATCAAATCCGTGAAAAACCGCAATTTATTTATAGCATGGTCACCTCGAGTCCACCCGGCTCCTCCTCCGCGATCTAAGTGTCACCTAAAATGATAAGAGAGAAGGTGAGTCACCAAGACTCAGTGCATAAACCCTCCTCTCGATTAATGCAACATATTTACACACATATCACCAAGCAATATAAAATAATGCACCCAACCCTAGCCATCCATACTCCTTATCTACCCCGTGTGGTACCAAACCACTGGTGGTGCCAAACCACTGGTGACCCAAAGCCACGATATCCAATAATAATGTGGTGCCAAACCACTGGTGACCCAAAGTCACGAATAATCCATCTGTGGGGCCAACCCACGTGTGATACCAAATCACTGGCGACAATCCCGTAATATCAACTGTGGGGCCAACCCACTGTGGTGCTAAGCCACTGGGACAAGTCGCTATGAGGTGCCAAACCTCTGGTGACCCAAAGTCACAAAATATCAATATCCAAGTGTGGGGCCAACCCACATGTGATACCAAATCACTAGCGACAATCCCGTAATATCAACTGTGGGGCCAACCCACTGTGGTCCTAAGCCACTGGGACAAGTCGCTATGAGGTGCCAAACCTCTGGTGACCCAAAGTCACTAAATCAATCTGTGGTACCAAACCACTGGAGGTGCCAAACCTCTAGTGTCCCAAAGACACAGATATCATCTTCCCCCTCCTCTCATATCACCCAACATCATGCCATACTCATGTAAATCATGCAAATCATGCATATCATGGCAACATGCTTAGTTACACATCACATAACCCATATATGTCATAAATCATTATATCAAACATAATGAATAGCAGAACTCAAATCGGAACGGACTTACCCGAATCCATGCTCATACCCATAGGGTATCATATCAACATCCACACTGTTTCGGCTTTTATTAAACACAGGTTATCAAAACATATTACTAAGTAATAGAGTGTGTAAGTTTACACACCTGTTATAACGTAAGCCCTAAATCCGAAGAGTCGATCTACAACGCTAGGTCCTTAATCCTACATTCGGCCATAACTAAGGTTAGCCACATAGGCCATTCGACCAAACCAAATAAACCTAAAGGGTTAATGCTTGAAACCCGAGACCTTACCTAAACGCCCCTTGAATACTAGCCATCACACGCTTTGTGAATCTGCTTCACTTCCCTACAATCGGTAATCCAAAAACACCCACATCAATAGCCTTCGGCTTTTGAATACTTAAAAGAATAGATGATCTTACAAAGATGAGAGACTTGGATTGAGTACCTCAAAATCCCGGTGACCCTACAATAAAATCGGTTTTACAAGGTGATTAGAGTTCTATTAACAGATGTAGAAACTCGGCTCTTACCCTTAATGAGAATCGACAAAGAGAAGGGAAAGAGATAAAGAGATTCGGCCATGCACACATATTTTTCCAAATCGATTAGAGAAAGGACCTAAAAGTTCCACCCTTGCTTAACTATTCGGCCAACCAACTGGAAAAGAAAATAGGGAGATTCGTCTAGAATCTTTGAGAGTTGAAACAAATGAAATGTGGTTCAAGAAGAAAGGAGAAAACGGCAAGGTAGATTAGAAGTGGGAGAGGGAAGATTCGGCTTTAGCAACAAAGGAAGAAAACAAGAAGGGATGGAAGAAAAAGGGTTGATATTCGGCCTATGCTTAAAGAAAAAGGAAAGTAAGAGTTTCGGCAGAAGAGAGGTAATCCAAAAAGAGAAATTATGGTCTTTGCACACTTTTGAAAAAGAAAAGAAAGGTGGAAGAATGCCCAATAGAGAATTCGGCCAAATGCCTTAGGAAGAAAACGGCAGACACCAAGGGACTTTAGGCTTTTGGTACACTACACAAGGCTGACTGAAAATGCACTCTAAACACTCTAGAAAGTTTCGGCAATCCCCTCTACTCACCATACCACAACCGGCCACTCCTCCCATGAGGAGTTCAAGATTCGGCCATCTCCTTGAAATGCTCTTGGCCACTAATTCAAACTATTTTGAATTAGTCAAATTCCTTATTTCTCTCTTTGCCAATCATTTGAACAATTTGACTTAGTCCAACCTTACTAGGCAGAGTTTGAACTGCACACAACTCTTTTCCCTCCTTGGCGTCAAAATAGAAGACAAAAGGTGGGATTTCTGCTGCTCAAACATGAGACCTCCTTCCCCTGCAAGTGGCGTCATTCACAAGGCTTTAAGTGACGC
Source organism: Gossypium australe (assembly GCA_005393395.2). Classification (NCBI taxonomy): domain Eukaryota; kingdom Viridiplantae; phylum Streptophyta; class Magnoliopsida; order Malvales; family Malvaceae; genus Gossypium; species Gossypium australe. Next base: position 51,209,572 of record CM016615.1, on the reverse strand, counting down.
CTCCTTGCCACTTTGCCAAGCCTTTTCTTGTGCTAAGATCCCACTTGAAATACTTGTAACCCTTGGCTCCCTCAGCTCCCTTTACTTAAAACTTAAAAACCAAAACTTTCTTACTACCCAGGTCAGCTCTAACCTTACAACTAAGCCCCAAAACATTACAAATACTGACACCATAATCCAAACACAAGCAAAACAATCCAATTTAAAATTAACCCCCATTTCAGGATATTACACCGGGACTAAACCAAACACATACAAAAATTTTCAGAATTTTAAAATTTTTTCAAACATACAGAAGTCACACGCCTGTGTGGGCAGGCTGTGTACCTCCCATGGCCTTAGACACGTCTGTGTGTTTAAACAGTGCAAAACGGGGCATACATACTGACTTGTCCACACGACCGTGGACACGCCTATGTGCCTCAACTGTGGTCGCTACTGACTTTGTAACAGTCCAGTTTATACCCTAGTCGGAACAGTGATTTCGGGACCACTAATCCGAGTCTGAATAATATTTTAATATTATTATCTGTGCCGTTGATATGTGATTAAGTATGTGTTAAATTTTCGTAGGTTAATTTGACCGTTTGTGTGTTTAATTTGAGCAAAGGATTTATTTGCATAAAATGTGAAATTTGCTTGCTATTTGCTAAAGTACTAATGTGTTGTGGCTTTTAAAAATTATGGCCTTAAGTGGTAATTTAACCACTATTCAGTTAATGGAGAGTTTTGGTCAAAAATGACCTTGTTATTTATGTTATAAAATTTTGTTTTATATGGCTAAAAGGGTAAATGAATTATTATGTATATTATATGTGATAAAAACATGAAAAATGGTCATCATTTTTACCATGTTCTTACCGAAACCATAAAAGAAAAAGAAAGAAAAAAAACCAAACAAGGGTTCGGCCATTTCAAGCTTGAATTAAGATATGTTTTGAGTCGGTTTTCGATAATTTTTACGTTTTTGCAATCGTTGCTTTGAGAGTTACAAAACCCATGTTTTAATTTTGTGAATTGATGATGTTGGTGTGAGATGCCATTAATGATATGTCAAGCTTTTCGATTGTTTTTGTTGTTAAATGAAAGATTTGAGTTAGATGAACATGTTTTGTTATTGAATTTTTGATGAATTTAGCTATATAGGGCTAAATTTTAAAAATATTATTTTGGAGGACTAAATTGTCACTTTGATGAAAAGTATGGATTTTTCTGATGTATATATACATTCGGCTAAGCTTGGTTGTGTATTGATTTTGAGAATTTGATGTTTTGAGAAAAATGGATTAAATTGATAAATTGTGTAAATATGAGGGCTAATTTGTAAATTGCTCTAAAGGTGTGTCTTTGGATTGAATTGAATGAATTAGCGAATAAAAGGGTTAATTCTGAATATGTTTAGATCAAGAACCAAAGAAAACGGAATTAGATCACGGAAAAGCAAAAGTAAATGAGTAGCCGTTTTCATTTCGATATATTGAATCCGAGGTAAGTCACTATGCAAATAAATGTATTCGTATTAAATTATGTATGTTCACATGACTTTTGATAACAATGAATGCTTATGAGATATTATGTACATGAATTCCGAGTTAAGATTGTTTTAGTGATAATGTTCAAGAAATCTCGTATGACATTAGGAATACAAAGGTATATATATATTCTGTGTCATCGTGTAAGACCCTGTCAAGGACAGTGGCATCAATATCTGTTTACGTGTAAGACCCTGTCATGGATAGTGGCATCAATATCTGTTTATGTGTAAGACCCTGTCAGGGACAGTGGCATCAATATCTATTTACGTTTAAGACCCTGTCAGGGACAATGGCATCAATATCTGTTTATGTGTAAGACCCTGTCAGGAATAGTGACATCAATATCTGTTTATGTGTAAGACCCTGTCAGGGACAGTGGCATCAATATCTGTTTACGTGTAAGACCCCGTCAGGGACAGTGGCATCAATATCTGTTTACGTGTAAGACCCTGTCCGGGACAGTGGCATCAATATCTGTTTACGTGTAAGACCTTGTCTGGGACAGTGGCATCAAAATTCAACTACATGTAAGACCATGTCTAGGACGTTGGCATTGCACTACTATTCTGAACATTTTGAGTATCCTATTAGATTCCGAATAGTTCAACAGGCAAGTCCGAGAAACAAATGACTATGCGAATTTTATATTTGTTACAGGTGCATTTAAAAAGTACATTATGTGTGAATGAAAGGTAAGTGTCTATATGAACTCACTATGATAAATATGTGCATTGAAATGATGAGATAATATGTGAAGATATGCTTGAAGGAGACATATGTAAATGTGATACAAAAATGGATAAGCCATGAGCTAACCAGTATATGATGATAGACAAATTTGAATGATGAATGGCTAAATAATAGCGCCAAGAAGAATTATGGCTATGTAATTGAGCTATCAGTGATTTCATATTGATTATATGTCTTTAATGTTTAATTATTAAGCTTATTTGTTTATAACTTACTAAGCTTTTCGAAAGCTTACTCTCTGTGTGTGTTCTCTCTGTTTTATAGGTCGTCAAAGCTACTAAAGGCTCGGGACCGTCAAGGATCGTCATCACACTACTAAGCTCTTTCTAGTACTCTTTGGATTTGTAAAAAGTTAGATATGGCATGTATAGGCTAGTTTTGGTTATAAGTTGTTATGTGAACTTAGCCATGTGATTTGGCTAGTTATGTTTTGGTAAATTGCTTAAATGACTATGGTATGAGTAGTAGGTTTTGGTATGATTAGTTGAAATATGAAGTGCCTATTTTGGTTCATTTTATGCCTTGATGAATGTGATATGTATTAAAGTTTTGGTATGGTTTTATGCCCATGAAATAGTCAAGTTTTTGAATGGTTAAATGATGAAGAGGTGTTTTGGTTATTTATATGTTTTGTCTTGAAAGTTGGCATGAATGAATTGGATATTGAATGTATATATTGAATGGTCAATTTGGTATGTTTTTGGTAGCCATGTATGCATGATAGGTATTGCTATATATTACTTGTAGGTGTAACTCAAAGGGGTGGCATTTTGGCCTTGCAAATGGCCTATAATGTCACACGGCCATGGCACACAGGCGTGCTTGGTGTCCATGGTAGATAAGTCAGTAGCTAGCTAAGAGTACACGGCCATGGCACACGGATGTGCCTGGTGACCGTGTGAGGAAGTCAGTATATGGCCTAGTAGTACACAGCGCACACGGGCGTGTTTTGAGGCCGTGGGAGTATAGTCAGTATATATACACGGAAGAACACACAGGGGTGTCTATAAACCGTGGAGGACACACGGTCTCCTCCCACGGGCGTGTCTCCCCTATGTGTTAGAAAAGTACAAATTTTCCATTAAATTTTGTTTGTGTTTCGAATCAGTCCCGACCCAATTTGTAAACATGTTTAAGGTCTCGAGGACCTATTTAAGGGACATTATGCTTGAGAATGATGAATGAATGCATGAAATTTCAGTATATGCTTTTTGATTTGTCCGGTAACGCTCCTGACCCTAATCTAGTGTCGGACACGGGAAAGGGGTGTTACAGACTTGCACCACACGGCCTGGCACACGCTCGTGTGTCCAGCATGTGGTTGAGTCTAACTTGTTTTGAAATACAACCATGAGGGACATGGTCGAGCCACACGCCCATGTGCTCAACCGTGTGGGCAAATATAGGCCATTTGCAAGGCCAAAATGCCACCCACACTTTGGGTTATCCCTACAAGAACATATAAGCATCTTTCTATACATCAATGGGTTATCCCTACAAGAACATATAAGCATCTTTCTATACATCAATGGCAACCAAAACATATCAAATTGTACACCATTTCTAACCACTTATGAGCTTAACAATCACACCAACTTATAAGCCATTTAACTCAATACAACCACAAGCACTTCAAAGTATAATCCATCACAAACTTACCATTATTAATATGCTAACTATGCATCAGTAAGTTTACCATTCATATGACCATTTCATTTGTAATCAAGCTATACCAAAACTAAGCATCATAGGACATGACTAGTCATTCATAACACAACCATTTATCTAGCCATATCACGTGGCTATGTACATATCTCAAAAATATTCCAAAATAACTAGCTTATACATGCTATATTTAACTATGTACACATTCAAAAGTACCAAAGTAGAGATTGATAGTGTGGTGATGATCCTTGACGATTCTTGAGCCTCTCGTAACTTCGACAATCTATAAAACAAAGCAAACACACACAAAGTAAGCTTTCAAAAGCTTAGTAAGCCATATACAAATAAACTTAACAAAAAATGCACATAATCATATAATACAAATTCATTTATGTTTCTCAATTGCAAATTCATAACATTTTCTTTGGCTCATTTGTTTAGCCATAACTTACCAACACATCATATCTCAAAGCATCTCTTTTACTCATATCATAATCATACATATATCACATTTTATCATATTACATCAATGCACATATTTCTCTTTTGCAAGTTCATAATACTCACCTTTCATGCTCAAACAAAGCATGTACATCAAATGTACCTGAAACGAATATACAATTCACATAGTCATTCATTTCTCGAACTTGCCCATTGAACCGTTCGGAACCAAATAGGATACTCAGAATGCTCGGAATAGACGTACAATGCCAACGTCCCAGACGTAGTCTTACATGTATTTAGATATTGATGCCACTATCCCAGATAGGGTCTTACACGAATCAAATACGATGCCAATGTCCCAGAATGGTCTTACACGTAAATTTGAAACCAATGCCAACGTCCCAGATGTGGTCTTACACAATATCACATATCGAAAACCTATGTCATGACATATGTAATCCTATCAATTCCTAGGTTCGTACGGGGCTTCTCGGACATTGATACATTGTCGATACTTCCTCGGATTCACATATTTATCATCTCGTACACATTCATCTCAATGAAATTTCATATGAACATACATAAATCAATACAAATACATTTATTTGTATATATACTTACCTCAAACTCAAATAAACGTACGGACTCGACTATTCGATCACTTTCGACTTTCCGCGATCTAAATCTGTTTTCTTCGATTATTAATCTATACATATTCAAATTTAACTCTTTTCTTCACCAATTCATTCAATTCAATCCAAGAACACACATTTGGGGAAAGTTACAATTTAGCCCTCACATTTTCATATTTTTGACATTTTAGTTTTTATTTCACAAAATCACGAAATGCACAAAATCTCTATATACCAATGCTTAGCCGAATGTTCATGTAGTTCATAAAAGTCCATACATTTCATTTATTTCACAATTTAGCCCTTCAAAATATTATTTTTTTCAATTTAATACAAATTACTCAAAATCACCAAAAACACAAAGACAAACTATGTTAATCTAACACATATATTTCATATTTCATCACAAAACTTCACAAAGCTCACGAATTCATCCATGGCACATTTCAAATTCATCATCAATTCACAAAATTTAAGCTTGGGTTTTGTAGAGCGCAAAGCAACGATTACAAAAACATAGAAATTATCAAAAACTGAAGCAAAACACTTTTCTTCTTTTCTTTCTTTGTTATATTCGACCGACAAGATGAATAATGGCCTATTTTCAAGCTTTTTGTTATATTAATTAACCTTAATAACATAATTCCAATTTTAACCTTTTAATGACAACATTAAAATTCAACTAACTATGTACACTGTTGTCCATCCATAATTCAAATAGTCCAATTGCATTATAAGGACCTCATATTTATAAAGCCATATCAAAATAGCCCTTTAACAAATGGAAAGCCACTTTTACATTTTATGTGATTTTGTCCTTTTCTCAAATTAAGCACACAAATGACCAAATTAAATCACATAAATTTCGCACATATCAATTCACATGCTGTAGACTCAGAAAATAATATTAAAAAATTTTTTTGACTCAGATTTGTGGTCCCAAAACCACTATTTCGACTAGGGTCTAAACTGGACTGTTACAGATATTCTATGCAAGAAGAAAATGCTTAGTGAGTATGAGATTGTTACTTTGATGAAGGAGTGCAGTGCATTCTTATAGAACGAGCTACCACTGAAATTGAAAGACCTTGGAAGTTTTACAATACCCTGTAGCATCGAAGAATCTTACAGCAGTAAAGCTTTGTGCAACCTTGGAGCAAGCATCAACTTAATTCCCAAATCTATTTTCAAACTACTAGGAATAGGTGAAGTAAGACCCACTACTGTGACACTACAACTAGCGGATCGTTTGTTAGCATATCCCGAGGGAAAGATTGAGGATGTTTTGGTAAGAGTTGATAAGTTTATTTTCCTACTGACTTTATTCTGTTAGACTTTGAAGTAGATAAGAAAGTTTCAATCATCCTAGGGAGACCTTTCCTAGGCATGGGAAGAATGTTGATAGATGTGGAAAAAGGAGAACCCACAATGAGATTTCAAGACGATAAGGTAACATTTAACGCTCTCAAGGTGATGAATTTTCCCGATTTGACGGAGGAATGTTCAGTAATGGAAGAATTAGAAACCTTAGTTTCTATGGAAAACAATTCTAAAGAAAACCCATTGGAGAATACTTTAGGGTCTAAACCATTGGAAGATGAAAAAAGTAACAAAAACATGGCTTTGATTCAAGGAGTTGTGTTCAACCATTGCGGTTTGAGCCGCTAGAGTTGGAAGTTCAGGAATTTACACAACCTAAGTTTTCAATCGAGGAACCGCCTAAGGTTGAACTAAAGGTACTTCCATCCTATTTAAAATACATTTATTTAGGTAACTATTCTACTTTGCCTATGAGTATTTCGACAGAATTGACAGAACACCAAGGGGAGCAATTGTAACATCTGAAAATTTAGAATTCTATGTGTTGCATTATATCTTGCGTGAGGGTAGTTAAATTATTAATCGTGTATATTTTAAGTTCCTAATAAGGCTCGGGGTTGAATTGGGCCTTAGTAAAAATTTGGTGTTTAAAGCCTATTAAGGAGAGATAGTAAGTGGCATCAAGGCTTATGGAAATAAGTGAGTAAATTGCTAGCAAAAATGAGCATATGGTAAAGAGGATGTGGTGTCACTTGAAGGGTTTAGGGGAAGAGGTTCGAATCCCACTTGGTGCAAATTTTGACTATTTGTTTTTGTATTCCTTCCCTAAGTGTCGGCCATGGTGGTATTTAAGGCAAGGAGGACTTTTAATTTTGGTATGGTGGCTAAGGACATATGGTAAGGAGAAGGATAAGGGATAATGAAGGAAGAATCAAAAGAAAAGGCAAGGGAGAGGAGCATGTTGGCCTTTTTCATGGGTGATGTTTTGGAAAGTGTTTATGGTCAACACTTATCCTTTTGGCAAAACAATACACGGTTTGGGAGGGGTCTTGGGGGTAGTCGAATTTTGCTAAGATCATTTTGATAGTTTTGGTGCATGAGAGGTGTTATTTTTCTCTTTGAACATTTTGTCTCTTTTTCCCAAATTCTTTTCACTTTGCTTGGCCGAAACCTCCTATACCTTTTGTTCATTTTTTTTTCTACTTTGTTTGAGCCGAAATCTTCAATGCATTTTGGTCATTTCTCCTTGATAATCGAAACACACCTTTATGCTCATCTTCTCTTTGATAACCGAAATCATCTAGTACTATCCTCCATCTCTTATTTTCTTTTCACCATTTCTTTAACTTTCTCTTTTTCTCTCTATTGACACAACCTTGTTTGGCCGAATATTCTTGTTCATTTTTCCTCCATAACCGAACCTTAGAACCCTTCACCTCTTCTTTATTATTTCTTTCTCATTCGTGTTGACACTCATTCCTTTGATCAATCGGTAAGTGGTTCTATTCTATCAATTTATTTTTTTTCCCTAGCCGAATGTGTGTTTATCATCTTCTAATGTAGAGTCATAGTGGAAGGCCGAATCTTTGACTCATCAGTAGCCATTGTACAATCATTGGGAATCGGTTTTATAATCATTAAGGTAAGGGATTCATCATGGTTCCTTTTGGATCTTGTTTTCGTTGATCGGTTATTTTGCTAAGTGGGATAGTGGTTGTGTCTAATCGTTTATTTTTAGGGACTAAATCGCTCAATTTGTAATATCCGGTTTATAGGGGTTATGCATTTTAACTTAATTGTATGTGGTAGCATGCCTATGTGTGGATTGAGTGTGCTTTAGGAGTTTCAGGAACTTTAGAATGTAGGAGAATGCCTTAGAAAAAAATATTAGATTTTTAATTCTTAAAAGGGAGCTAGACAAGATAGGCCTTAAGAAAATTTGTTGGAGGATTTAGACACAAGTAACTAGTTGGCAAAATGGCAAGGGAGGCGCCACTTAGGGCCTTGGAAAGTGACGCCACAAGCAGTGTGAGGGGGGCTTAGGTTCGAATCCCATGGATAGACTTAAGGTGACTTTTATTTTTGCATTTGTATGGCATGTGTTGGTCAAACTTTAATTAAGGTAAGGTTGAACTATTTTCTTTTATGGATAGTAGACTAAGGAAAAAGGCAAGTGCTAACTTAAGGAATGAAATCCTAAGCTTTTGGTAAGGTAGGGGAACATAAGGCTTGAAGTAAGGAATGATATTTTGGAAATTATTTTATGGCCTTTTGACCATGTATGTAGATGGCATAGGGGGCTAGGGGGGTTGGTTGAATTTTGAAAGGGATTAGGAGGAAGATTAGGAGGAAATTAAGAGAAAAAGGTGGGATTTGATAAGGGAATGAATGTTGGCCGGCCAAGGGATGTCTTTGGTGACCATTTCGGTCATGTAGATGGAGGGGAGAAGCTGAATGTGTATAAGGTAGTGTTGGGCATTTTTGTGCGATTTCGTTTTTGTTGTTTTCTCGAAAGCTTTTGTGTTCTTTTTCTTTTGGGACCGTAAACCAAATAAGTGACCATTCATGCATCTCTCTTTTGATCATCTCTCCTTTCTCTTTATTTTGCTTAGGCCGAACCTCTCATCCATCCTATTTCACCATTGCTGAAACCTCTAAAGCCTCACACTCTTTTTCTTTTTATTCTTTTGTTAAGCCGAATCTCCCTATTGTCACCAAGCCAAATCGCATCACATATCATTATTCACTTCTTCATCTTTCTTCTCCATCCCATATTTCTCCATATCCGATTGCTCACCTATTATTAAGCCGAAACTTGTAGCCCTCATTCTCTCTTTTCTTGTTTGCAAACTCCAAAAACCAAAAGCACATTCAAAACCTTAGCCGATTGTTCATTAAACTCCAAGCCGAAACATATCACCATTTAGCCGATTTCTTCATCTCTTTCTTCTCCAAAGCCAATCACTCTTCATTGTAGCCGAATATTTCTGTGTTTTCAAGCAAGGGTGCAATCGATCTCAGCGTTAGTGGAGGATTTCAGGATTTGGTTGTAGCCGACGGTTGGAAGGGAACCTTTTGGGATTCAGATATTCAAGGTAAAGCAAGTGTAATCTTAGGCCAAAGGCCATGTATTTTGGTTCATTAATGTTAGAAATCGAATCTAACATAGATCATGTAGGGATTTCGACATCTCTAAGGACAAGTGACATTTTCGGGATCTAGACAGTCAAGGTAAGGGGTCTTAATATTCGGCCAAAGGCCATATTGTCTATTAAGGTTGACCGATTTTGACTATGATCTTTTAGGGGCAGTTCGATAGGGATAAGCATTTCATTGTTAATTCTTGCTAGCGAGAGCGTTGGTATCGGTAGTATCGTAATCACTATTATCAGGTGTGTAGCCCTACACTAAAATTCCAATAAATCGATACTATTAATATTTGCATGTGTTATTAAGAAATATGTTTGATAATGATTGCGGGTTCCATTCAGTGGTACATGATATTCAGGTACGTTAAACCCCTAATACTTTGTTATTAATGCTATAAGCATGAATATGAAATGTGTATGATTCCGTTATGATTTTGGGGGTATATGGCATGATATCGAAATAATATGTTTATTGCATGGGCATATGGGTGATATTGATAAAGGGGAAGTGTTCCGGTGGTTTTTACCACATTATCCGGTGACTTGGGTCACATATTATGAATCCGGTGACTCTGTCACAATTATCTGGTGGCCATGCCACAATTTATAAGGGCGATGTGCAGTTGACTGCAGCGACTGCCTTTGATGGTGTGTAGCGGATGGAGGGTCGATTTAGTAATCCCCACGGTGTGATTGGCAGGTACGGGTGGTGTGTAGCGGATGGATATCTAGGTGGGCTCGGGATTGCATTTCATTTTATATGTGCATGTGATTATTTGATTTGCTATATTATGGGCTTATGGCTAAATGTGACTTAAATGGGCTTTATTGCTATGATCGATTGGGTATTTAGTGTACTGTTGCACATTGAGTCTGTTGACTCACCCCTCGTGGGATATCTTTTTCAGGTGATACTTAGCGTGATGGACCGGGTCAGCGAGAACTACGTGGTGGCCATTGCTCAGCTCAGTATATGGGTTTTCTTTTAATTAAACTTACTATGTTTTCTTTTATTATTTCGGGATTTATTTTGGGTTATGTTTTTGTAATAAGGCCGCCATAAACTGTTTTGTTTATACGTTTTAAATTTTTATTCTGCTACGCTCAACTTTAACTAAATAATTAAATATTTTCTATAACCGACTTAAATTATTTTGACACCTAAATACCTATGGTTTTCAACTTAATAATAAGTTCTAAATTTGGTTCTTCTTTTGATATATAAATTTTCTAGAAACATAGAGTCAACATTTTATAAGATACAAACTTAAATCACAACCCGGTTTTCAAGAAGATTCTACTTCAAATCTATTCTCTTACCACAGAATCACATGTTTTCCAAAACGACAAAATCTGTTTTTCTCAAGAAGCATACCAGATCCGGTTGGGGCTTGTGGGTCGGGTTGGGGGTGTTTCAACTTGGTATCAGAGCCCAGTTTTAAACACTCGGCCTTGGGTTTTGAAGCCCACAACGTTTTCAAAATTGAGCCCAAATGAGTTTTGAAAAATTTTTGGTTAAACTGGTTTTTATGGAAGCATGGCACTCGAGTTCTCGGCCCAGGTCTGCCAGGTAAGTTCTTTTATTGATAAATTGATGTGAGTATGTTAATGTATGATACTTTAGTTGATAAGCCTAAGGAAACTATACTTTAGAGACATGGACCCTAGGTATATATGTACTTCTATGGAAAAAAAACCACTAATTAAAACTCTGTTGCATAAAATTTTCTTTAAACAAGAAAGTGAAAAGACTCCAATGCATAAAATTTTCGTAAAAACAGATAAGACGCGAAGTAGACATGAGTTCTAGGGGACGTGGTCGTCGTGGACGCGGTAGAGGCAAAATGGCTGTGTCGGAACCAGTTAGGTCTGGTCAGGGTTCCGAAAATGAGGCACCGCCACCGGCTGTTGGGGCGAAATTTCAAGAGCAAACTGGAGGAGATGACGCAGTGTCGCAGGCTATGCTGCGAGTTCTAGAGCGAGTAGCGGGAGCTAGTATGGGAATGGGGCTCGGAAGTCAGTAGCTGAGAGACTTAGATCAAACAGAGCTGAGGTTTTTAGGGGAGTATATGGGGTAGCTCCGAATGTAGCGGAGTACTGGTTAGAGGCAGTCGAGAGGATCATGGACGATTTGGACTGCACTGCTGAGGAAAAGCTGAAAGGTGCTGTTTCGTTGCTTCGAGATGAGGCCTACCAGTGGTGGCTCACTTTTAAGGAGAGTGGATTGGGGGTATTTTAAGGTTAAGTTTGAAGGGAAATACGTTGGAACTAGCTACATCGACTCTCAGAGAAAGGCGTTTCTGAATTTAGCACAAGGAAATAAGTCGGTAGCTGAGTATGAAGCGGAGTTTCTGCGGTTAAGTCGGTATGCTAGAGGGACTGTAGCTACTGATTACGAGCGGTGTGTCAGATTTGAGGATGGGTTGCGAGATGAGCTGCGAGTGTTGATTGCTCCGCATCGAGAGAGGGATTTTGCAGTCTTAGTGGATAGGGCACGGATAGCTGAAGAAGTTAAGCGAACTGAAAGACAGAACTGGGACAGAGGTTAGAATAGGAATAAGAGGAACTATGAGACTTCAGGGTCATCCGGGAATTTTCAAAAGAGACCTAGAGTTGATGGGCTGCGAGGTCAGCAGGTTACTACGGGAGGACAGTACCGTACTTGTGCTCAATGTGGAAAGATGCACTCAGGTGAATGTTGGAAAAAGACAGGGGGATGTTTTAAGTGTGGGTCCAAAGACCATATGATTAAGGATTATCCGATGGATACGGATAGGAACCGTCCAGCAGGTCAGGGTTTTAATCAGGCTGGCAGAGGTGGACAGCAACTGTCAAGGGGTCGTGGTCCAAATGGCAGAGGTAATGGTTCTGGTAGAGGTCGCGGAACTTCGGACAGAGGTAGTGGTAGCTCTGAGGCTAGACAGCCAGGTCTGGTATATGCGGTTCGTCGGAGGGAAGATAGTGATGCACCTGATGTTATCACGGGTACGTTTCTGATCTCTAGAATACCCTTTATTGCTTTTATAGATATAGGGTCAACTCATTCATACATCGCTAGTGAAGTATCTGGAACTCTGCATGTGAACTCTGAGACTGTACCTAGGAAGATGACCGTACTTAGTCCTTTAGGGCAGACTGTAGTAGTAGATAAGCTCTTTAAGGAAGTGCCTTTAGAAGTGCAAGGGACGCAGTTTCCGGCTGACTTAATGGAGTTGCCATTCGGGGAATTTGATCTAATCTTAGGCATGGACTGGTTAGTGAAGTATCGTGAGAATGTAGACTGTGCTGCTAAGCGCATGTCATTGAGAACCTCTGATGACAATAAAGTTGTGGTGATGGGCGAGAGACGGAATTACTTGTCAAATGTAGTATCTGCCCTTAAGGCAGAAAAGATGGTTAGGAAGGGTTGTTTGGCTTTTCTTATGTTGGTTAGTGCCTTGGAGGCTAAGGAGGTAACTATTGAAGGAGTCAGGACTGTAAGAGAATTTGTGGATGTCTTTCCGGAAGAATTTCCAGGGTTGCCTCCGGACCGTAAGGTGGAATTTGGGATTGACTTGTTGCCTGGTACGGCGCCAGTATCTATCGCTCCGTACAGAATGGCACCGAAGGAGTTGGTTGAGCTTAAGGCTCAGATCCAGGAGTTGCTTGATCGTGGGTTTATCCGACCCAGTGTGTCTCCATGGGGAGCACCGGTCTTGTTCGTGAAGAAGAAGGACGGGACTATGCGTATGTGCATAGACTATCGGCAGTTGAATAAGCTGACCATCAAGAACAAGTACCCTTTGCCAAGGATAGACGACTTGTTTGATCAGCTTAAGGGAGCTGCGGTATTCTCAAAGATAGATCTAAGGTCGGGATATCATCAGCTTAAGGTGAAGGAAGCGGATATCCATAGGACAGCTTTCCGGACAAGATACGGGCATTATGAGTTCTTAGTAATGCCGTTCGGATTGACGAACGCCCCAGCTGCGTTCATGGATATGATGAATTGGGTTTTCCAACCCTACTTGGATCAGTTCGTCGTTGTGTTTATAGACGACATTCTAGTGTATTCCAAGTCTGAGGTAGAACATGTTGAGCACCTTCAGATAGTGTTGCAAGTGTTAAGGGAGAAGAAGCTTTATGCCAAATTCAGCAAGTGTGAATTTTGGCTAAAGGAAGTTGCGTTCTTAGGCCATGTGGTGTCTGCGGAAGGGATAAGGGTGGATCCTCGAAAGATTGAGGCAGTGTTGGATTGGAAACCACCTAAGTCTGTAGCTGAGGTTCGCAGTTTCTTGGGATTAGCAGGCTACTACAGAAGGTTCGTAGAGGGGTTTTCATCAATAGCTGCACCTTTGACGAAGTTGTTGAGAAAAGAGGTACCTTTCGTATGGGCAGATAAGCAGCAAGAGAGTTTTGAGAAGCTTAAGAAGGTTTTGACTGAAGCTCCGGTTTTGATTCAGCCTGAGGCAGGGAAGGATTTTGTGGTATATTGTGATGCTTTTCACACAGGATTAGGATGTGTTCTGATGCAAGACGGGAAGGTAGTCGCTTATGCGTCTCGGCAATTAAGGCCACACGAGGTTAACTATCCGACGCATGACTTAGAGTTAGCAGCGGTAGTCTTTGCTCTTAAGGTATGGAGGCATTATCTGTATGGAGAAAAGTCGGTGATCTATACGGACCACAAGAGTCTGAAGTATCTGCTGACTCAGAAGGAGCTGAATCTGAGACAGCGAAGGTGGGTGGAGTTGTTGAAAGACTACGATTGTTCTATAGAGTGTCACCCGGGCAAGGCGAATGTAGTGGCAGATGCCTTAAGTCAGAAATAGTGTCGAATTTGAGGGCGATGTTTGCACATCTTAGTCTTTATGACGACGGAAGTTTGTTAGCAGAGTTGCAGGTAAAGTCGACATGGTTGAGTCAGGTGAAAGAAAAACAGTTGGTAGATGATGATTTAAGTGCTAGACTACGGCAAGTGCAGAATGGGAAATTGGAAGATTATGGTGCTAATAGTGACGGAGTGTTGTGTTTCAAAGGTAAGGTCTGTATGCCGAAGGATGAAGAACTTAGACGGAGAATTCTTCAGGAATCGCATAGTAGCCCTTATGCGATGCATCCTGGAGGTAGTAAGTTGTACAGGGATCTACGGGATCAGTTTTGGAGTCCTGGTCTTAAGCGGGAAGTTACAAAATTTGTAGGGAAGTGCTTAACGTGTCAGCAAGTTAAGGCTGAACACCAAGTTCTGTCAGGATTGCTTCAGCCGATAAAGATTCCGCAGTGGAAGTGGGAGCGAATCACCATGGATTTTGTTAGTAGGCTTCCCCTTACGCCTACCAAGAAAGACTCGGTATGGGTGATAGTGGATCGATTGACGAAGTATGCACATTTCATACCAGTGCGGGTTGATTACTCTTTGCAGAAATTGGCGAAGTTGTATGTGGCAGAGATTGTGAGGTTCATGGAGTGCCGGTGTCGATTATTTCGGATAGGGATCCGAGGTTTATGTCTCGATTTTGGAAAGCATTACATCAGGCTTTGGGCACCAGGTTAGACTTCAGTACGACATTTCATCCACAGTCAGACGGCCAGTCTGAGCGAGTAATCCAAGTGTTAGAAGATATGTTAAGGGGTTGTGTGATAGACTTCAGAGGAAGCTGGGAAGAGTTTTTGCCTTTAGCAGAGTTTGCATACAACAACAACTACCAAGCAAGTATTCGGATGGCACCGTACGAAGCGCTATATGGACAGAAGTGTTGCACTCCTACGTGTTGGACAGAATTGGGGGAACGTCAAGTTTTGGGTCCAGAGATGGTGGCTGAATTCGAAGAAAAGGTTAAGGTAATTCGGGCACGGTTGAAGGAGGCATCTGACAGGCAAAAGTCGTACACAGATCTTAAGCGGAAGGAGATAGAGTTTGCTGTGGGAGATCAAGTATTTCTTAAAGTGTCGCCATGGAAGAAGGTAATGAGATTTGGTCGCAAAGGAAAGTTAAGTCCCAGGTTTATAGGACCTTATCGGGTTTTGAAGCGGGTTGGACCAGTGGCATATCAGTTAGAGTTGCCTTCGGAATTGAAGCGGATGCACGATGTGTTTCATGTTTCGATGCTACGTCGTTACCGATCGGATCCATCTCATGTAGTGCCGGTTGAGGAGGTGGAGCTAAGACCAGATTTGTCCTACGAGGAGGAGCCGATTCAGATTTTGGAACGGGATGTGAAGATGTTGCGGAGGAAGTCAGTTCCTCTCGTCAAAGTGTTATGGCGTAACCATGGATCGGAA
The DNA here is from genome assembly GCA_005393395.2 of Gossypium australe. NCBI lineage: Eukaryota > Viridiplantae > Streptophyta > Magnoliopsida > Malvales > Malvaceae > Gossypium > Gossypium australe. The sequence continues at coordinate 51,193,816 of CM016615.1, read as the reverse complement.
GAAGCTTCGTGGTTCTTTTTGGATCTTGTTTTCGTTGATTGGTTATTTTGCTAAGCGGGATAGTGGTTGTGTCTAATCGTTTATTTTTAGGGACTAAATCGATCAATTTGTAATATCCGGGTTATAGGGGTTATGCATTTTAACTTAATTGTATGTGGTAGCATGCCTATGTGTGGATTGAGTGTGCTTTAGGAGTTTCAGGAACTTTAGAATGTAGGAGAATGCCTTAGAAAAAAATATTAGATTTTTAATTCTTAAAAGGGAGCTAGACAAGATAGGCCTTAAGAAAATTTGTTGGAGGATTTAGACACAAGTAACCAGTTGGCAAAATGGCAAGGGATGCGCCACTTAGGGCCTTGGAAAGTGACGCCACAAGCAGTGTGAGGGGGGCTTAGGTTCGAATCCCATGGATAGACTTAAGGTGACTTTTATTTTTGCATTTGTACGGCATGTGTTGGTCAAACTTTAATTAAGGTAAGGTTGAACTATTTTCTTTTATGGATAGTAGACTAAGGAAAAAGGCAAGTGCTAACTTAAGGAATGAAATCCTAAGCTTATGGTAAGTTAGGGTGACATAAGGCTTGAAGTAAGGAATGATGTTTTGGAAATTATTTTATGGCCTTTTGACCATGAATGTAGATGGCATAGGGGGATAGGGGGTTGGTTGAATTTTGAAAGGGATTAGGAGGAAGATTAGGAGGAAATTAAGAGAAAAAGGTGGGATTTGATAAGGGAATGAATGTTGGCCAGCCAAGGGATGTCTTTGGTGACCATTTCGGTCATGTAGATGGAGGGGAGAAGTCGAATGTGCATAAGGTAGTGTTGGGCATTTTTGTGCGATTTCATTTTTGTTGTTTTCTCGAAAGCTTTCGTGTTCTTTTTCTTTTGGGACCGTAAACCAAATAAGTGACCATTCGTGCATCTCTCTCTTTTGATCATCTCTCCCTTCTCTTTATTTTGCTTAGGCCGAACCTCTCATCCATCCTATTTCACCATTACCGAAACCTCTAAAGCCTCACACTCTTTTTCTTTTTATTCTTTTGTTAAGCCGAATCTCCCTATTGTCACCAAGCCAAATCGCATCACATACCATTATTCACTTCTTCATCTGTCTTCTCCATCCCATATTTCTCCATATCCGATTGCTCACCTATTATTAAGCCGAAACTTGTAGCCCTCATTCTCTCTTTTCTTGTTTGCAAACTCCAAAAATCGAAAGCACATTCAAAACCTTAGCCGATTGTCCATTAAACTCCAAGCCGAAACATATCACCATCTAGCCGATTTCTTCACCTCTTTCTTCTCCAAAGTCAATCACTCTTCTTTGTAGCCTAATATCTCTGTGGTTTCAAGCAAGGGTGCAATCGATCTCAGCGTTAGTGGAGGATTTCGGGATTTGGTTGTAACCGACGGTTGGAAGGGAACCTTTCGGGATTCAGATATTCAAGGTAAAGCAAGTGTAATCTTAGGCCAAAGGCCATGTATATTGGTTCATTAATGTTAGAAATCGAATCCAACATAGATCATGTACAGATTTCGACATCTCCAAGGACAAGTGACATTTTCGGGATCTAGACAATCAAGGTAAGTGGTCTTAATATTCGGCCAAAGGCCATATTGTCTATTAAGGTTGACCGATTTTGACTATGATCTTTTAGGGGCAGTTCGATAGGGATAAGCATTTCATTGTTAATTCTTGCTAGCGAGAGCGTTGGTATCGGTAGTATCGTAATCACTATTATCAGGTGTGTAGCCCTACACTAAACTTCCAATAAATCGATAGTATTAATATTTGCATGTGTTATTAAGAAATATGTTTGATAATGATTGCGGGTACCATTCAGTGGTACATGATATTCAGGTACGTTAAACCCCTAATACTTCGTTATTAATGCTATAAGCATGAATATGAAATGTGTATGATTCCGTTATGATTTTGGGGGTATATGGCATGATATCGAAATAATATGTTTATTGCATGGGCATATGGGTGATATTGATAAAGGGGAAGTGTTCCGGTGGTTTTTACCACATTATCCGGTGACTTGGGTCACATATTATGAATCCCGTGACTTCGGTCACATTTTATGAATCCGGTGACTTCAGTCACATATTATGAATCCGGTGACTCTGTCACAATTATCTGGTGGCCATGCCACAATTTATAAGGGCGATGTGCAGTTGACTGCAGCGACTGCCTTCGATGGTGTGTAGCGGATGGAGGGTCGATTTAGTAATCCCCACGGTGTGATTGGCAGGTACGGGTGGTGTGTAGCGGATGGATATCTAGGTGGGCTCGGGATTGCATTTCATTTTATATGTGCATGTGATTATTTGATTTGCTATATTATGGGCTTATGGCTAAATGTGACTTAAATGGGCTTTATTGCTATGATCGATTGGGTATTTAGTGTACTGTTGCACATTGAGTCTGTTGACTTACCCCTCGTGGGATATCTTTTTCAGGTGATACTTAGCGTGATGGACCGGGTCAGCGAGAACTACGTGGTGGCCATTGCTCAACTCAGTATATGGGTTTTCTTTTAATTAACTTACTATGTTTTCTTTTATTATTTCGGGATTTATTTTGGGTTATGTTTTTGTAATAAGGACGCCATAAACTGTTTTGTTTATACGTTTTAAATTTTTATTCTGCTACGCTCAACTTCAACTAAATAATTAAATATTTTCGATAACCGACTTAAATTGTTTTGACACCTAAATACCTATGGTTTCCAACTTAATAATAAGTTCTAAATTTGGTTCTTCTTTTGATATATAAATTTTCTAAAAACATAGAGTTAACGATTTTATAAGATACAAACTTAAATCACAACTCGGTTTTCAACAAGATTGTACGTCAAATCTATTCTCTTACCACAAAATCACATGTTTTCCAAAACGACAAAATATGTTTTTCTCAAGAAGCATACCAGATCCGGTAAGGGCTTGTGGGCCAGGTTTGGGGTGTTTCACAATCTATCTACTTGTTGATTATACGGAAATAGTGGTAAGCCGAGCCCTTTTCCCTTAGACAATCGATATATATATATATATCGTAATATCGTTTTGACTAAGATTTTATCCAATGGAGGCTAGGGGTACCGACTTGAAAGAGAAAGCGAGTCGAGAACACAAAAGGAGCGTATTTGCGATTCCCACTCCTAAATTCAAATGAAGAGCAGTATCGCCGATTCGGGATTTTCCACCGGGTTGTGGACCATCATCCGGAGAGAATCGACAAATCGTGGTCGTTCACGATTTTGTGAGTAAGTATTGTAGATCGCTTGGTGTAGTTTTGGATTAATAAAAATCTCGCCCGTTAGATTAATCGAGTGTTATGTTGTCATAGGTGCCGACGATCAAGGCGGTTTAATTCTTACTGTAATCAGGTGTGTAATCTCACACTGTAAATCCGCAGAATTATGTTTCGATAACATGTCGAATAGTAGATTGTTATCATTATACGGCTAAAATTGTCAAATTGGCATAAAACAAGGAATATGCTTAAAGTATACTATTTTGAAAGATTTGACAAAATCGGCATTAAGATTGTTAAAATTACGAAAATGCCCTTATGGGCCGAATTACGAAAATGCCCTTATCGGCCGAATTACGAAAATGCCCCTACTTGCCGAATTATTGAGATGCCCTAATGGGCCGTTATGTTAGAATGCCCTAACGGGCCGATTATTATTGCTTAAATGGGCCTAATCACTGTAATAAATTTCTTGATAAAGGGTTGTTATTTATATGCGAACATCTTATTATGTATGTTGCATTTTCATATATTGCATGGGTTGGGAAAAATGTTGAAGAGAAGTGTAGCCTGGTGGCATTGCCACAATAAACTGTTTATTATAATGTTTACACATGATATCGGTGGTTTGACCACAATAAAATATTATAAATGGCAATCTACCTACGTTTTGGTGTGATGGCGGGGTGGGTTGACTTGATCCCCACAGGTGTGATGGTTGGTACGGGGGTGTGTTGGATGGATGGGTTGGGTTGCATACATTGCTTATATATATATTTTCGGTTATGTAAATGGGCTTAGGCCCAAGATATTGAAATATGGGTTCAGGCCCAGCGGACAACGGTAAGGGGATTATACACTGAGTTCTAGTAACTCACCTCCTTTCCTTAACCCTTCCAGGTAATGCTCAGTGACGTGGACTTGGGCCATGGATTACTCGGTGGGGGCCATACTTCAGAAATGGTGTTTTATTTTGAACTTTAAATTTCTATTTCGTTCACTTATTACTTTTACTATTTTGAGTTTTATGATGTAATAACGCCTTTGGATTATTTTATTTTGTTTCATGTTTGACGTACTTATATTTTGCTCAAATTACTTTAAGTGGGATTTTTCTAGAAACTTAAATAAAGTTTTTCAAAAATGGATTCACAAATGGATTTCATAATAAACTTTACAAATATTTTAACCCAAAAACTTTCTCTCGAATTATCAACAATATTTTCAAAAGTCACAGTTTGTAAAATCACTAGTTCAAATTTATCGATTTATCAATCAATCTTCGAAGCTTGTAATATTTTATCAAATATTTCAAATCAAACTTGTTTTCTTGATCTTAACAAATAAATACTTATTTCCGAACGAATAAAAAGGACTTAACATATTTTCCTCATGTGACATGTCAGATCCGGTCATAACGCATGAGTCGGGTTTGGGGTTTTACATTTTATGGTATTTAAGCCTAGTTGCAAAACTCAGCTGTGGTTTGGGTTCAAAACGTTTTCAAAGCTGTTTGAAATTTTAATTTAAACGTACATGTTTATGGCACCACGGGTATCCGGCACCAAGTCAAGTAAATATATGTTATCATTTTATGATTATGATTATTGTGATATGACTGTAGATATACTCTAGAACTTTTAGCCTTAGGAACTGAAACTATAGAGATTGAGACTATAGGATGCGTTTTTGCGAAAACGACCTTACTTTCTATACTTCATAAAATATTGTTTAATAAACACTAAAACAGCATACTGATTCATAAGACTAAAACAGCACACTAAAATATGAGTGCTAGAGGACGTGGACGTGGTAGACGTGGCCGTGGTAGAGACTGTGGCACTAGAGTTGTATCTGAGGCATCGGGACACATGCCGAAAATGGACGCACCTGCGTCACCTGTGACTGAAGCTGGGTCACATGATCGTATGAGAGAGGACGACGCTCTGTCCCAAGCAATGTTGTGAGTTCTAGAAAGGGTTGCTGGGGCAAGAACTGGGTCAGCAGCTCGTGGTCAATATCAGAGCGACTCAGATCGAATGGTGCTGAAGTTTTTAGGGGTATCTCGGGTGTGGCCCCAAATGTAGCGGAGTACTGGCTTGAGGCTGTGGAGCGGATCATGGACAATCTGGATTGCACCGCCGAGTAGAAACTGAAAGGAGTGGTGTCCTTGCTAAGAGACGAGGCGAATCAGTGGTGGCTCACTGTTCGAGAAGGCACTCAGACCGATCGTATTACCTAGGATTTCTTTAAGACGACATTCCAGGGAAAGTATGTCGGGGCTAGCTATGTGGATGCCCGAAGAAAGGAATTCCTGAATCTAGTACAAGGAGGTAAGTCTGTGGCAGCTTACGAGGCGAAAATTCTGTGTTTGAGTCGGTATGCCCGGGGAATAGTGCCGACTGAATACGAACGTTGTGTGCGTTTTGAGGATGGGTTGCGTGATGAGTTGCGGGTACTGATATCCCCACAAAAGGAGAGGAATTTTGCCACACTGGTGGAGATAGCCAAGATAGCTGAAGAGGCTAAACACACGAAGCGGCAAAACCGAGACAAGGATAGGGGCAGGAGCAAGAGAGACTCTAGGTACTCAGGTCCTGCAAGAGGTTTTCAAAAGAGGACCAGGAATGAGGAGCCAGCTCAAGCGAGAGTACCAGCTACTACTAATCAGTTACGGCCATGTGTAGATTGTGGAAAATTTCACTCGGGTGAATGCTGGAGGAGAACCGGTGGTTGTTACAGATGTGGTTCCAAAGATCATCGGTTTAGAGATTGCCCTCGACAGCTCGCTCAGACTCAGGGTGTTCGTAATGATGTTGCATAGCTAGCTAGAGGCGCTCAACAACCGCTGAGAGGCCGTGGACCAGGTCGGGGTGGTAATGGCGTAGGACGAGGATAGGGTGCACCAGGTAGAGGTATCGGTAATAGAGGTAATACGAAGGCGAGACAGCCAGGGTTGGTTTATGCGGTCAGGCGTCGGAAGGGTAGCGATGCACCAGATGCTGTAACCGGCACGTTTTTCATAGCCGATGTACCTGTTACTGCTTTGATTGATATTGGGTCCACCCGTTCGTATGTTGCTTGTGATGTGTCTAGAACCTTAAACATTAGATCTGAGATTACTGCTAGAGAAACAACTGTAATTAGCCCTCTAGGACAGTCGGTGGTAGTAAATAAGTTATTTAGGGATGTGCCCTTAGAAATTCAAGGGGAAATATTTCTGGCGGATTTGATGGAACTGCCATTCGGCGAGTTCGACCTTATTTTGGGCATGGACTGGTTGGTGAAACACCATGCGAACTTAGATTGTGCTGCAAAGTAGATGATACTAAGAACTTCGGAGGATAAGGAAGTGATGATGATAGGTGAAAGAAGAAACTATTTGTCTAATGTTGTATCTGCTTTAAAGGCAGAAAAGTTGGTGCGAAAGGGGTATGGAGCGTTCATAGCCTTTATTAGTGCTTTGGATGCCGAAGAGTTGTCTGTTGAGAGTGTTAGAACGGTGAAAGAGTTTTCGAACGTTTTTCCCGAGGAGCTTCCAGGATTGCCTCTGGATCGGAAGGTAGAGTTTGGCATTGAGCTGTTGCCAGGAATGGCTCCGATGTCTATTGCTCCTTATAGAATAGCGCCGAAGGAGTTAGCAGAGCTTAAAGCTCAGATTCAGGAGTTGTTGGATTGGGGATTCATTCGATCGAGTGTGTCACCGTGGGGTGCACCGATTTTATTCGTTAAAAAGAAGGATGGGTTGATGCGTATGTGCATCGACTATAGGCAATTGAATAAGCTGACGATCAACAACAAGTATCCGTTATCGAGAATCAATGATCTGTTCGATCAACTGCAAGGAGCTTCGATTTTCTCGAAGATAGATTTGAGATCGGGTTATCACCAGCTTAAAGTCAAGGAGGCGGATATTCATATGACTACATTTCGAACTCGTTATGGGCATTATGAGTTCTTGGTGATGCCATTTGGGTTGACTAATGCACCAGCTGCATTTATGGATATGATGAACCGGGTCTTCCAACCCTATTTAGACCGGTTTGTGGTGGTGTTCATAGCTGACATCTTGGTGTACTCGAAGAATGAAGAAGAACATGATTTGCATCTGCGAGTAGTATTGCAGATATTAAGGGAGAAGCAATTGTTTGCCAAATTCAGTAAGTGTGAATTTTGGCTGAGGGAAGTGACCTTTTTGGGGCATGTTGTGTCTGCCGAAGGAAATAGAGTTGATCCCCGGAAGGTCGAGGCTGTGCTGGATTGGAAGCCACCAAAGTTAATGGCAGAAATTCAGAGTTTTCTAGGCTTGGGTGGGTATTACAGGTGTTTCGTTGAGGGGTTTTCGTTGATTGCTGCACCCCTGACTAAGCTGTTGCGTATGGGAGTATCGTTTGTGTGGCTGGATAAGCAGCAAGAGAGCTTTGAGAAATTAAAGAAGATTCTGACAGAAGCGCCAATATTGATTCAACCTGAGGTGGGAAAATAGTTTATTGTTTATTGTGATGCGTCACACACAGGCTTGGGATGTGTGTTGATGCAAGAAGGAAAAGTGGTGGCTTATGCATCTCGTCAATTAAGGCCACACGAGTGAACTATCCCATGCATGACTTGCAGTTAGCTGCAGTGGTGTTTGCTCTGAAGATTTGGAGACACTATCTGTACGGCGAGAAGTCAATTATCTATACGGATCATAAGAGTCTGAAGTACCTACTTACCCAGACAGCGGAGGTGGATAGAACTATTGAAGGACTATGACTTCTCAATCGAGTATCATCCAGGAAAGGCTAACGCGGTGGCTGATGCGTTAAGTAGAAAGGTGATATCGGATTTGAGAGCGATGTTAGCTCATCTCATCCTGTATGAGGATGGTAGCCTGTTAGCAAAACTCAAGGTGAAGCCTGCATGGATAAGCCAGATCAAGGAAAAGCAGTTGATAGACGAAGCGTTGGGTTCTCGACTTCAACAAGTGGAAGGTGGTGAGATAGGGGATTTTGGATTGAATAGTGATGGAGTATTGTGTTTCCACGGAAGAATTTGTATGCCCAAGGATTTGGAATTGAGACAAATGATTCTACGTGAGGCGCATAGTAGCCCATATGATATGCACCCTGAGGGAAATAAGATTTATCGAGACCTCCGTGAGCAGTATTGGTGGCCAGGGTTGAAAAGGGATGTTACTAATTTCGTGAGCAAGTGCTTAACATGTCAGCAAGTAAAGGCGGAACATCAATTGCAGTCGGGATTGCTCCAACCGGTGAAAATTCCATTATGAAAATGGGAAAGAATAATGATGGACTTTGTTAGTGGGTTACCCTTATCACCTACTAAGAAAGATTCCATTTGGGTGATAGTGGATCGGTTGACGAAGACTGCCCATTTCCTACCTGTTCGTACGGATTATTCATTGCAGAAGTTGGCCAAGTTGTATGTAGCAGAGATCGTGACGTTACATGGGGTACCAGTGTCTATTATATCAGGCAGGGACCCTATGTTTACATCACGGTTTTGGAAGGCTTTACATGAAGCTTTGGGAACAAGGTTAAATTTCAGCACGACATTTCATCCTCAGACAGATGGTCAGTCGGAAAGAGTAATCCAGATTCTGGAAGATTTTTTTACCTTTGGCGGAGTTTGCATACAACAACAGCTATCAATCCAGTATCCAGATGGCACCTTACGAGGCGCTGTATGGTCGTAGGTCTCGCACTCCTGCTTGTTGGACTGAGCTGGGGGAGCGATGTTATTGGGTCCTGACTTGTTATCAGAGATGGAGGAGAAAGTAAAGGTTATTCGGGCACGGTTAAAAGAAGCTTCAGATAGACAAAAATCGTATGCGGATCTGAAGCGTAAGGATATAGAATTTGCGGTGGGTGATCAGGTCTTTCTGAAGGTCTCACCTTGGAAAAAAATCTTTAGATTTGGACGGAAGGGCAAGTTGAGCCATAGGTTCATCGGACCTTACCGGGTACTAAAGTGTGTTGGACCAGTGGCTTATCAACTTGAGTTACCTCCGAAGTAAAGTCAGATACATAGTGTATTACATGGCTCTATGTTGAGGCGTTATCGTTCGGATCCATCTCATGTTGTACCGGTGGAGGAAGTTGAGTTAAGACCTGATTTGTCTTTTGAAGAGGGCCAGTACAGATTTTAGACCGGGACATTAAGGTGCTAAGAAGGAAGTCGCTGCCGTTAGTCAAAGTATTATGGCGTAATCACGGATCGGAGGAAGCTACATGGGAGCCTGAGGACGCGATTTGAAAGCAATATCCTCACCTCTTTTAATTAGGTAAATTTCGAGGATGAAATTTTCTTTAAGGGGGTAGAATTGTAACATCCTAAAATTTAGAATTTTATGTGTTGCATTATATCTTACGTGAGGCTAGTTAAATTATTAATCGTGTATATTTTAAGTTCCTAAAAAGGCTCAGGGTTGAATTGGGCCTTCGCAAAAATTTGGTGTTTAAAGCCTATTAAGGAGAGATAGTAAGTGACATCAAGGCTTATGGAAATAAGTGAGTAAATTGCTAGCAAAAATGATCATATGGTAAAGAGGATGTGGCATCACTTGAAGGGCTTTAGGGGAAGAGGTTCGAATCCCACTTGGTGCAAATTTTGACTATTTTTTTTTTTTTGTATTCCTTCCCTAAGTGTTTGCCATGGTGGTATTTAAGGCAAGGAGGACTTTTTAATTTTGGTATGGTGGCTAAGGAAATATGGTAAGGAGGAGGATAAAGGATAATGAAGGAAAGAATCAAAAGAAAAGGCAAGGAAGGGGAGCATGTTGGCCTTTTTCATGGGGGATGTTTTGGAAAGTGTTTATGGTCAACACTTATCCTTTTGGCAAAACAATACATGGTTTGGGAGGGGTCTTGGGGGTAGCCAAATTTTGCTAAGAGCATTTTGATAGTTTTGGTGCATGAGAGGTATTATTTTCTCTTTGAACATTTTGTGTCTCTTTTTCCCAAATTCTTTTCACTTTGCTTGGCCGAAACCTCCTATACCTTTTGTTCATTTTTTTTTCTACTTTGTTTGAGCCGAAATTTTCAATGCAGTTTGGTCATTTCTCCTTGATAACCGAAACACACCTTTATGCTCATCTTCTCTTTGATAACTGAAATCATCTAGTACTATCCTCCATCTCTTCTTTTCTTTTTACCATTTCTTAAACTTTCTCTTTTTCTCTCTATTGACACAACCTTGTTTGGCCGAATATTCTTGCTCATTTTTCCTTCATAACCGAACCTTAGAACCCTTCACCTCTTCTTTATTATTTCTTTCTCATTCGTGTTGACACTCATTCCTTTGATCAATCGGTAAGTGGTTCTATTCTATCAATTTATTTTCTTTTTCCTAGCCGAATGTGTGTTTATCAACATTCGGATATTCACTTGGTTCCAACCGAAATATCTTCCTTTCATAATTATTTACAATGTGATCATCTTCTAATGTAGAGTCATCATGGAAGGCCGAATCTTTGACTCATCCGTAGCCATTGTACAATCGTTGGGAATCGGTTTTATAATCATTAAGGTAAGAGATTCATCATGGTTCTTTTTGGATCTTGTTTTTGTTGATTCTACGAAAATAGTGGTAAGCCGAGCCCTTTTTCCTTAGACAATCGATATATATATATCGTAATATCGTTTTGACTAAGATTTTATCCGATGGAGGCTAGGGGTACCGACTTGAAAGAGAAAGCGAGATAGTGGTTGTGTCTAATCATTTATTTTTAGGGACTAAATCGCTCAATCTGTCTACTTGTTGATTCTACTGAAATAGTGGTAAGCCGAGCCCTTTTTCCTTAGACAATCGATATATATATATATCGTAATATCGTTTTGACTAAGATTTTATCCGATGGAGGCTAGGGGTACCGACTTGAAAGAGAAAGCGAGTGGAGAACACAAAAGGAGCGGATTTGCGATTCCCACTCCTAAATTCAAACGAAGAGCAGTATCGCCGGTTCGGGATTTTCCACCGGGTTGTGGACCATCATCCGGAGAGAATCGACAAATTGTGGTCATTCACGATTTTGTGAGTAAGTATTATAGATCTCTTGGTGTAGTTTTGGATTAATAAAAATCTCGCTCGTTAGATTAATCAAGTGTTATGTTGTCATAGGTGCCGACGATCAAGACGGTTTAATTCTTACCGTAATCAGGTGTGTAATCTCACACCGTAAATCCGTAGAATTATGTTTCGATAACATGTCGAATAGTAGATTGTTACCATTATACGGCTAAAATCGTAAAATTGGCATAAAACGAGGAATATGCTTAAAGTATACTATTTTGAAAGATTTGACAAAATCGACATTAATATTGTTAAAATTACGAAAATGCCCTTATGGGCCGAATTACGAAAATGTCCCTACGGGCTGAATTACGAAAATGCCCTAATGGGCCGTTATGTTCGAATGCCCTAACGGGCCGATTATTATTGCTTAAATGGGCCTAATCACTGTAATAAATTTCTTGATAAAGGGTTGTTATTTATATGCGAACATCTTATTATGTATGTTGCATTTTCATATATTGCATGGGTTGCGAAAAATGTTGAGGAGAAGTGTAGCCTGGTGGCATTGCCACAATAAACTATTTATTATAATGTTTACACATGATATCGGTGGTTTGACCATAATAAAATATTATAAATGGCAATCTACCTGTGTTTTGGTGTGATGGCGGGGTGGGTTGACTTGATCCCCACAGGTGTGATGGTTGGTACGGGGGTGTGTTGGATGGATGGGTTGGGTTGCATACATTGCTTATATATATTCTATTATGTAAATGGGCTTAGGCCCAATATATTGAAATATGGGTTCAAGCCCAGCGGACAACGGTAAGGGGATTATACACTGAGTTCTAGTAACTCACCCCGTCTCCTTAACCCTTGCAGGTAATGCTCAGTGACGTGGACTTGGGCCATGGATGACTCGGTGGGGGCCATACTTCGGAAATGGTGTTTTATTTTGAACTTTAAATTTCTATTTCGTTCACTTATTACTTTTACTATTTTGGGTTTTATGATGTAATAAGGCCTCTGGATTATTTTATTTTGTTTCATGTTTGACGTACTTATATTTTGCTCAAATTACTTTAAGTGGGATTATTCTAGAAACTTAAAGTTTTTCAAAAATGGATTCATAAATGGATTTCATAATAAACTTTTACAAATATTTTAACCCGAAAATTTTCTCTCGAATTATCAACAATATTTTCAAAAGTCACGGTTTGTAAAATCAGTAGTTCAAATTTTTCGATTTATCAATCATTCTTCGAAGTTAGGAATATTTTATCAAATATTTCAAATCAAACTTTTTTTCTTGATTTTAACAAATAAATACTTATTTCCGAACGAATAAAAAGGACTTAACATATTTTCCTCATGTGACATGTCAGATCCGGTCATAACGCATGGGCCGGGTTTGGGGTGTTACAGCAATTGATTGTTGTTTTAATGAAATTTAAAAGATCAATTTGTTGGACCATAGTTGACATTCAAGGTTCCTTCTGCATGCATAAGATTATTTTAGAGGAAGGTGAGTGAGGTAGAATTGATGTGCAAAGCAGACTTAATCCTATCATTAAAGAGGTATCACAGAAGGAAGTGATTAGATGGTTAGATGTGGGAATTATCTACCCCATCTCAAATAGTTTTTGGGTAAGTCTGGTACAATATGTACCAAAGAAAGGTGGAATCACGATTGTTGAGAATGAACATAATGAGTTAATCCCGACAAGAACTATCACGAGTTGGAGAATATGTATTGACTACAGAAATATGAACAAATCCACTCGTAAGGATCACTTTCCTGTACCATTTATGGATTAGATGTTAGACCGACTGGCAGGTAACAAATTTTACTACTTTTTAGATGTGTATTCGGGATACAACCAAATAGTTGTAGCCTTGGGAGACCAACATAAAACTACATTTACCCGTACATACGGTAAATTTGCTTTTAGGCAAATGCCTTTCGGCTTATGTAACGATATATGATGGCAATTTTCACCGATATGGTTGAAAATTTTGTTAAGGTTTTCATGGATGATTTTTCTATTTTTGGTAACATTTATGACTTTTGTTTAAGTAATTTAACTAAGGTACTAAAGAGATGCGAGGAGACGAACCTTTTCCTTAACTGGGAGTAATGTCATTTTATGGTTAAGGAAGGAATTGTCTTAGGACATATGTAACACCCCAAACCCGGCCCAAACACCACGACCGGATCTGGCATGCCACTAAGAAAAATTTGTATAACGTGTCGCGTTTTAGAAAAACATTAGTCGAGTTTAGACGATTATACTGGAAAACTTAATAATTTGATAATTTATACAAGAGATAAATTTTAAAGTTAAATGCCTTAATGAAACAAAACCCAAATTCTGCCTTTGATTTTTAATATTTAGTTCAAGCCTTAATTCCAATTCTACGTATAATTTAAGTGTCTGAAAATAAAGTCCAAAAACGAAAAATATAAAGCTAATGCCCCATGGCCTTATTACAATAAAATAAAACCCAACTAATCCAGAATTTTAAATATCGATAAACAAAATAATATCTTTTGCAGTATCCAAAATAATCTCACGCATGGCCACCTTGCGTTCCTCTCCAGCCCGCTCCGATGCCCTACGTGTCTCCTGAAAAATGTTAAACAACGGGGTGAGTCACAAGACTCAGTGTGCAACCCTCGTGCACCATCAAATTGGGCCTTAGCCCCACAGATCAGAATAACAGAATATCATATAACAAAAATTATGCAAAAACCCAACCCAATCCTAGGTTTCCATCTGCTACACACCACCCTTACCTACCAATCACACCGTTGGGGATTTCTACAATCAACCCACACCGTTACACACCATCGATGGCAGTCATGCTGCAGTTAGCTGCTCATCATCAGAGTGGTGACATAGTCACCAGAATAGATTGTGGCAGAGCCACTACAACAGATTGTGGCAGAGCCACTACAACAGAACACTTCCCCTTTCATCAATCACCCAACCCCGTGCATATATAGAAATCGGCATACATGGAAAAACATATCATCTCAACAGAAACATTCACTTATGAATGACAGAAATCACTAACCTGGTGATTCACTTTTACCCTCCTGGGGTTTTCAACCGTTATGCCGAGATTTCAGCATTTAACAGAATATAAACAGGTTCACATACACATACTAACAAACAATCTAAATGGTGTAAGAACGTTACACACCTGATAACACGTAGTACTACTCTCTATGTCGATACCCTCGCTAATCGGATCTACTGCCCTTTGTCTACAACTTTGCTCAAAAGCCAGAAGAACGCGATAATAAGGCCTCTCCTATATTCGGCCAAGGTTAGTGTTTTACCTGAATTATACGTTTAGATTAACAGATCTCCTTACCTTGAAATCTCGAAAGTAATACGATCCGAGTGCTACAGAACTCTGGCTTAGAAATCTAAGCGATTGAATCCCCTTCAAATCCCGGAATACCGCAATTGAGAGAAAACACTCGATTAGTTAACCATATAGCCATTCGGCTAAGATCTCTAAAAGCCAGAAAAAGATTGAAATCTCGCGAATCAACACTTACCTTTAGTTTTCTTCAAGATTCGGCATAAGCAGACACCACAGAAGGAATTCGGCAATCACAGGAGATGAGATCTAGGGATTTTGGCTTCTAGGAATGAAGAGTGAGAAGAAAAGAATAAACCATCAAGACATAAAGGAAGTGATTCGGTACAAAATAAGGATGAGAAAGAAAAGAGATAGCAGAGAGGAAATCGTCAGAGATCTTACCAACCCTGAGATGATGATTCGGCTATGGTGAAACTTCGAGAAAAGAGGCTGAACTTTTGGAGATTTCGGCTAAGGAAGGGAATGAGGGTGTAGTTTCTGCTTTGGGAGATGAATAAAAATGAAGATCAAAAGATTCGGCTAGAAGGAGGTTTCAAAGAAAAACAAAAGGGAGAGGGAAGTGGTGATTTTGGCTTTTGAAAGAGTGAAGATGAGAAAAGAAAGAAAAAGAACAAATGCTTAAGATGGCCTTTAAAATTTCGGCACACCCTTCTCAAGCCAAAACCGAATGCCCCTCTCCTCTCCAACTCTTCACAATTTTGGCTATCTCCAACCTTCTAAAGATAGCTCCTATCTTTCTTCTTTATCTCAATCTACTAACTCATCCAAAAGAGACTTAATTAGCTCCAACTCCTCCCTCCTTTATCAGCATAATATCCACATATTTTAAACATTAAAAATCCCTATTTTCTAGCCTTGTTGCCCTCCCCCCTTGCTCCCTTTTAAGTGCCGACTTTGGCCAAAACTTGGGCTCCAAGCAGCCAAAATTTGGGCCCTCACCATCCACTTGTAACGCCACCCCTTGTCTCCTTTACGGTGCCACCTTGCTTTGGGCCACAAGCCCAAGTTGTCATTTAAAACACAAATAACTACCTTTAAAGCGCTAGAGTGTCTACACAGAATTTTAGTCAAGTCTTCAACCCATTTCTGAGCCCAATTCTCAAATTAACACATTAAACCTACAACACAAAAAATGCACAGGCCCACTAATTTAGGATGTTACAGTTCTACCCCCTTAAAATAAATTTCGGCCTCGAAATTTACCTGATCAGAAGAGATGGGGATACTGCTGCCGCATAACATCCTCTGGCTCCCATGTCGCTTCCTCCGTGCCGTTGTTTCGCCACAACACCTTGACCAAAGGAACAGACTTCCTTCTCAACACCTTTACGTCTCGATCCAAAATTTGCACTAGCTCCTCCTCAAAGGACAAGTCTGGCCTTACTTCAATCTCTTCCACCAGCACGACGTGCGATGGATCAGAACGGTAACATCTTAGCATTGAGACATGAAACACGTCGTGTATCTATTCCAACACTGATGGCAGCTCCAATCGATACGCCACTGGGCCCACACGTTCTAGTACCCGATATGGTCCAATAAACCGGGGACTTAGCTTACCCTTCCGACCAAACCTCATTACCTTCTTCCATGGTGATACTTTCAAAAAGACTTGGTCTCCCACTGCAAATTCCATCTCCTTTCGTTTTAAATCTGCATAAGATTTCTGTTGATCAGACGCTTCTTTCAACCGAGCCCGAATTAACCTAACTTTTTCTTCCGTCTCCGAAACTAGTTCTGGACCCAACACCTGACGCTCCCCCAACTCTGTCCAACAAGTAGGGGTACGGCATCTCCGTCCGTATAACGCTTCATAAGGCGCCATCTGAATACTAGATTGGTAGCTGTTATTGTACGCGAATTCTGCCAGAGGTAAATACTCCTCCCAACTACCTCTGAAATCAGTAATGCAACCTCTTAGCATATCCTCCAAGATTTGTATTACTCTTTCCGACTGACCATCGGTCTGCGGATGGAAAGCGGTACTAAAGTCTAACCTTGTTCCCATTGCCTGATGCAGAGCCTTCTAGAATCGTGACATGAACCTAAGGTCTCTATCTGATATAATCGATACAGGTACACCATACAGTCTCACAACCTCAGCCACGTATAGCTTAGCCAACCTTTGCAGAGAATAGTCAACACGAACCGGTATGAAGTGAGCAGACTTCGTCAGTCGATCCACAATCACCCAGATCGAATCCTTCTTAGTGGGCGTAAGTGGTAACCCACTAACAAAATCCATCGCGATTCTCTCCCATTTCCACTGCGAAATTTTTACCGACTGCAACAACCCCGAAGGCAGCTGGTGTTCCGCCTTCACCTGTTGACACGCCAAACATTTTAGACCTGGCCACCAGAATTGTTCTCGTAAATCCCGATACATCTTCACTCCTCCATGATGTATAGCATAAGGGATACCATGCGATTCCCGAAGTATCATCTGTCTTAACTCCACATCTTTTGGCATGCAAATCTTCCCACGGAAACACAAAGCCCCATCACCATTCAAACCATAGTCCTCTCCTTCACCACTTTGCACTTGTCAGAATCGAGCACTCAAGACATCGTCTAGAAGCTACTTTTCCTTAATCTGTCTAGTCCACACTGGTCTCACTTGGAGTTCAGCTACGAAACTGCCATATTCATACAGGCTAAGATGAGCGAACATCGCCCTTAAATCTGCTATCGCCTTCCGACTCAACGCATCCGCCACCATGTTAGCCTTGCCCGGATGATATTCGATCGAGCAGTCATAGTCCTTCAAGAGCTCAATCCACCTACATTGTCTTAGATTCAACTCCTTCTGGGTAAGGAGATACTTTAGACTTTTATGGTCGGTGTAAATAACCGACTTCTCCCCGTACAGGTAGTGTCTCCAGATCTTCAGAGCGAACACTACCGCCGCTAATTCCAGATCATGCGTGGGGTAATTCAACTCATGCGGTCTTAATTGTCGAGACGCATAGGCAACCACCTTTCCATCTTGCATCAACACACACCCTAAACCAGTGTGTGACGCATCACAGTAGACGGTAAACTCTTTTCCCGCCTCTGGCTGAATTAACACCGGTGCTTCCGTCAAGACTTTCTTCAGCTTCTCAAAGCTCTCCTGCTATTTGGCAGTCTAAACAAACGGTACTCCCTTCCTCAACAACTTAGTTAGAGGTGCCGCAATTAACGAGAACCCCTCAACAAACCTCCTGTAGTACCCTGCGAATCCCAAGAAACTTCGAATCTCAGCCACCGACTTCGGCGGTTTCCAATCCAATACAGCTTCTATCTTCCGAGGGTCAACTCTAATTCCCTCTGCAGAAACTACATGTCCTAAGAAAGTTACTTCCCTTAGCCAAAACTCACACTTACTGAACTTAGCGAACAGCTGATTCTCCCTCAGAACTTGCAACACCAGACGAAGATGTGCATCATGCTCCTCCTTGGACTTGGAATAAACCAGGATATCGTCAATGAACACCACAACAAACTGATCAAGGTATGATTGGAACACCCGATTCATCATATCCATAAATGCTGCTGGCGCGTTCGTTAGCCCGAACGACATCACCAAAAATTCATAATGACCGTAGCAAGTTCGAAACGCCGTCTTATGAATGTCCCCTTCCTTTACCTTCAACTGATGATATCCCGACCTTAAGACAATCTTAGAAAAGACCGAGGCTCCTTTGAGCTGATCGAACAGGTCGTCGATTCTTGGCAGTGGGTACTTGTTCTTAATTGTTAACTTATTCAGTGACGATAGTCCACACACATACGCATGGATCCGTCCTTCTTCTTCACAAATAGGACCGGCGCTCCCCACAGAGACACACTCGGTCGAATAAACCCTCGATCCAACAGTTCCTGGATCTGAGCTTTGAGCTCCACCAGCTCCTTCGACCTTATTCGATAAGGAGCAATGGACACCGGAGCCGTTCCCGGAAGTAGCTCTATTCCAAACTCCACTTCGCGATCCGGGGGTAATCCTGGCAGCTCCTCAGGGAAAACATCCGCAAAATCCTTTACTATTCTTACCCCGTCGACAGTCATCTCCTTAGCGTCGAAAGCACTGATAAAAGCTAGAAATGCATTACATCCTTTCCGCATCATCTCCGGGTGCCTGGTCCCAAAATTCTCCCTCCACAGCTGGCGGATCCGGCATCTCATTTCCTGACCCGTGGCCAGACCCTACTGGCTCTGACACGGTCATCCTACCCCTACCGCGACCACGCGGCGGTCGTCCTCGACCCCTTGTACTCATTCTTCCGGTTGGCGTTTATCTGATTAGAAATTTTTATGAATTATTAACTCTTCCCACTGATTATCCACGAACAATCTTATGAAAAGTAGGTTCAAGAATTCTTTCGAATTCGAACCTATCTACAGTTTCAATCTCAAGTTTACCTCCTAATTCTAGAAACCACATACATTCACACCTCAACATACAAGTAGCATCCATGCACGCACATTCATCACCTAAGGGTGTTTTCGTCATTCCACTACCTAGGGGTATTTTCGTAATTTTTATCCTACAGGGTATGTTTGTAATTTGACAAAATGGGGTTTCTTGGTAATTTTCGAAATAGAGGTATATATTCTTTTTTAAAACAGGGGTATTTTGGAGAGTTTGATTCTGAAAGAAATAGTTGATATTTTAGTGTTTGCTGTTTTTGTTGGTTGTTGTGTGTTTTTTTCTTCATAGTAGGTGTATTTTGAAAAAAAAAATTTCATAACTGGGGTCCATTGGTAATTGCACAAGTTCCGTTGATTTTGTAAACCGGGTATTTCTTATAAATCTAGGAGTTTTCGGGAAAATTTACAAAGCATGAGCATTTTGGTAATTTTGCCAACCAGAGGGTATTTTAGTAATTTCTCAAATTTTGGTAGTTCTTTAAATCTAGGGTATTCGAGGATATTTCGTAAATCAAGAGTATTTTTGATAATTTTACAAACCAAGGGTATTTTAGAAATTTTACAAGTCAGGGGTAATTTAATAATTTCACAAATCAGGGATATTTTGGTCATTTTACAAATCAGGAGGTAATTTAGTAATTTTACAAAATAGGATGGCTGGTCCCTTTCGGGTTTTAATTAGAAACTTTGGCTCGTCAACAAATCCTCGTGGCTAAGGTGAACAGTCACTACGCACCAGGTAGGATTCCAGCGAAGAGGAGATGAGTCACTAGGACTGCTTAAGTACCAGGCTCTTCCGGATCCAATCCTAGACATGCGCATGCATGTTGCCACACCCTAACCCAGCGATTTGTTTACAGGTTTGTTTGGATAGATTAAGTCTTATGAGATTTAAGAAGTTGTTTAAGCTAAGCCTAGAGTCCATCAAGTTCTAACTAAGATAACCTACGTCCCATAAAGCCCATCAAGCCCACATACATAACACACAATGAGTTCAGAATACTTACCTGGCGGACTTGGGTTGAAGACGCAGGTGCCATGCCGAGAAAAACATCCTATGTTTTTTATAAACATGCATGTTTCCAAAACCCAACTTTAGAAAACGTTTTGAGCCTAAAACCCCAAAGCCAAGTTTTGAACCGGATCTGGCATGCCACTAAGAAAAATTTGTATAACGTGTCGCATTTTAGAAAAACATTTGTCAAGTGTAGACGTTTATACCGGAAAACTTAATAATTTGATAATTTATAAAAGAGATAAATTTTAAAGTTAAATGCCTTAATAAAACAAAACCGAAATTCTGCCTTTCATTTTTAATATTTAGTTCAAGCCTTAATTCCAATTCTACGTATAATTTAAGTGTCTGAAAATAAAGTCCAAAAACCGAAAATATAAAGCTAATGGCCCATGGCCTTATTACAATAAAATAAAACCCAACTAATCCAAAATTTAAATATCGATAATCAAAATAATATCTTTTGCAGTATCCAAAATAATCTCAAGCATGGCCACCTTGCGTTCCTCTCCAGCCCGGTCCGATGCTCTACGTGTCTCCTAAAAAATGTTAAACAACGAGGTGAGTCACGAGACTCAGTGTGCAACCCTCGTGCACCATCAGATTGGGCCTTAGCCCCACAGATCAGAATAATAGAATATCATATAACAAAAATTATGCAAAACCCAACCCAATCCTAGGTTTCCATCCGCTACACACCACCCTTACCTGCCAATCACACCGTTGGGGATTTCAACAATCAACCCACACCGCTACACACTATCGATGGCAGTCATGCTGCAGTTAGCTGCTCATCGTCAGAGTTGTGACATAGTCACCAGAACAGATCGTGGCAGAGCCACTACAACAGAACACTTCCCCTTTCATCAATCACCCAACCCCGTGCATACATAGAAATCGGCATACATGGAAAAACATATCATCTCAACAGAAACATTCACTTATGAATGACAGAAATCACTAACATGGTGATTCGCTTTTACCTTCCTCGGGTTTTCAACTATTATGCCGAGATTTTGGCATTTAATAGAATATAAACAGGTTCACATACACATACTAACAAAAAATCTAAATGGTGTAAGAACGTTACACACCTGATAACACGTAGTACTACTCTCTATGTCGATACCCTCGCTAATCGGATCTACTGCCCTTTGTCTACAACTTTGCTCAAAAGCCGAAAGAACGCGAAAATAAGGCCTCTCCTATATTCGGCCAAGGTTAGTGTTTTACCTGAATTATACGTTTAAATTAACAGATCTCCTTACCTTGAAATCCCGAAAGTAATACGATTCGAGTGCTACTAAACTCTGGATTAGAAATCTAAGCGATTGAATCCCCTTCAAATCCCAGAATACCGCAATTGAGAGAAAACACCCGATTGGTTAACCATATAGCCATTCGGCTAAGATCTCTAAAAGCCAAAAAAAGATTGAAATCTCGCGAATAGGCACTTACCTTTAGTTTTCTTCAAGATTCGGCACAAGCAGACACCATAGAAGGAATTCGGCAATCACAGGAGATGAGATCTAGGGATTTCGGCTTCTAGGAATGAAGAGTGAGAAGAAAAGAACAAACAATCAAGACATAAAGGAAGTGATTCGGTTCAAAATAAGGATGAGAAAGAAAAAAGATAGCAGAGAGGAAATCATCAGAGATCTTACCAACCCTGAGATGATGATTCGTCTATGGTGAAACTTCGGGAAAAGAGGCTGAACTTTTGGAGATTTGGGCTAAGGAAGGGAATGAGGGTGTAATTTCGGCTTTGGGAGATGAATAATAATGAAGATCAAAAGATTCGGCTAGAAGGAGGTTTCAAAGAAAAACAAAAGGGAGAGGGAAGTGGCGATTTCGGCTTTTGAAAGAGTGAAGATGAGAAAAGAAAGAAAAAGAACAAATGCTTAAGATGGCCTTTAAAATTTCGACACACCCTTCTCAAGGCAAAATCGAATGCCCCTCTCCTCTCCAACTCTTCACAATTTCGGCTATCTCCAACCTTCTAAAGATAGCTCCTATCTTTCTTCTCTATCTCAATCTACTAACTCATCCAAAAGAGACTTAATTAGCTCCAACTCCTCCCTCGTTTATCAGCATAATATCCACATATTTTAAACATTAAAAATCCCTATTTGGGCCTTCAGCATCCATTTGTAACGCCACCCCTTTTCTCCTTTATGGCGCCACCTTGCTTTGGGCCACAAGCCCAATTTGTCATTTAAAACACAAATAACTACTTTTAAAGCGCTAGAGTGTCTACACAGAATTTTAGTCAAGTCCTCAGCCCATTTCTGAGCCCAATTCGCATTCCTAATTCTCAAATTAACACATTAAACCTACAACACACAAAATGCACAGGCCTACTAATTCAGGATGTTACAACATAAAATTTCCAAGAATAGAATTGAAGTGGATAAAGCAAAGGTGGACATAATCGAAAGATTACCACCTCTAATTTGTGTGAAAGAAGCTAGAAGTTTCTTAGGTCATGCTGGTTTTTATCGTAGATTTACCAAAGGTTTTTCAAAACTTTCTAAACCTTTGTGTATGCTTTTAGAAAAAGATATTGTTTTTATTTTAACAAAGCATGTTTAGAAGCTTCTCCAGAATTGAAAAGCTGGTTAACCTCAGCCCTAATAATTGTTACACCTGATTGGAACTCATCTTTTGAGTTGATGTGTAATGTAAGCGATTTTTCTATTTGAGCTGTGATGGGTCAAAAAAGAAACAAAGTGTTTCATCCTATCTACTATGCAAGCAGAACTGTGACAGGAGCCCAGCTCAATTATATGGTAACTGAAAAAGAACTCTTTGCTACAGTTTTTGCTTTTGACAAGTTCTGTTCATATCTTATAGGTACCAAAATTATAGTGTTTACCGACCTTGTGGGTATGAAGTATTTACTCGCGAAGAAAGATGCTAAATCAAGGCTAATTTGTTGGATACTTTTACTCTAAGAATTTGACCTTGAGAATCAAGATAGAAAAGGTGTTGAAAATCAAGTACTTGATCATTTGTCAAGGCTAGAACAAAATGAGGTAACTTCTTTACTTGTTCCAATTAATGAGAATTTTCTTGATTAGCATATCTTCGAGGTATGTCGAATCTATGAAACACCATGGTTTGCTGATTTTGAAAATTATTTAGCATGTGGAATAATTCCTTGAGAAATGACATACAAACAAAGGAAGAAATTCCTTCATGATAGTCGGTATTATTTTTGAGAGGATCTATTTTTTTAAACAATGTACAGATAAAATAATTAGGAAGGGCATAGCTAGAAGTGAAATTGACGAGATTTTGTACGACTGCCATTCATCTCTGAGTAGGGGACACTTTGGTGGTTCCCACACTACATTGAAGATTTTACAAGCAAGATTCTTTAAGCCTACAGTGTTTAAGGATGCATATGCATATGTGAAAAACTGCGATAAATGCCAAATAACCGGAAACATATCCAGGAGGAACGAGATGCCCTTGAAAAATATTTTGGAGGTAGAACTATTCAACATATGGGGCATTGATTTTCTAGGCTTATTTCATTCTTATTATGGGAACAAGTATATTTTCGTAGCTGTGGATTACGTATCCATGTGGGTTGAAGCTGAGGCATTCCCAACATATGATGTTAAAGTAGTCTTGTGATTCCTACATAAGCATGTATTTACACGGTTTGGGACTCCTAGGGCTATAATTAGCGATGAAGGATCCCACTATGTAAATAGGTGGCTTAAATGGTTGCTTGACAAGTATGATGTGAAGCACAGGATTACTACTGCCTATCACCCACAGTCAAATACGCAAGTAGAAAGGGTAAATCTAGAAATCAAAGGTATCACTGAGAAGGTGCTGCACCCTAACAGAAAAGATTGGTCTCGAAGGCTCGATGATACTCTATGGGCCTATCAAACTACTTTTAAGACACTGTTAGGAATGACTCCCTATCGATTAGTTTTTGGAAAAACATGTCATTTGCCAATCGAATTGGAGAATAAAGCTTACTGGGCTTTGAAAGAATTAAATTTGGATCCTAAACAAGCCGGTGAGAGAAGTATGTTACAACTTGATGAGTTAGAAGAGTTGAGGTTATTTTCATACAATAATTCCAATCTGTGTTAAGAAAAATATAAAAGGTGGCATGATAGTCGTATACAACCTCGTGAATTCAAAGAAGATTAGAAAGTGTTGTTGTTTAATTCGAGGCTAATGTTATTCCTTGGAAGCTCAAATGCCGATGGAAAGGACTTTATACCGTCTACAAACTTTATCCTTATGGAGCTGTAAAATTGTATGACAACCATGGAGGTACGTTTAAAGTTAATGGTTAACGTCTCAAGCATTACTAAGATGGTGAAGTTGAGCGAATTAAAACCTCGTTCAAATTAATAGACCCTTAATTTTCATAATCTTACTCTTTAATAAATAATTAGAAATTATTTTTCTTAAATTAGTACATTTTATTAATTATATCTAAGGAAATTGGAACTTAAGCGGGATCGTTTTGACCCTTCCAACATTTTCCTGGGAATTAATTGAATGTAATGTTTTGAGAAAAAAATTTCTGATTAATTTTAAAATTTTTATTTCCCACTTTAATTCCTATTTTTAATGTTAATTTTTATGTTTAATAAGAGGGTCAAATTGGCCCAAGGACTGATAAGTTTATTTTATTTTAAGTTGTCTAGTTTGTAAATACAGTTGGGCTCAAGACTTGAAACAGCAAAGATGAGAAATTCACCCCATATTGTCGTCCATAGGGTTCCCCAAAACCTTAGTATTGTCACCATCTATACTTGTTGCCCAAGTCACTTAGGTAGCTAAAATTTTGCTACAAGTTTGTCATAATTCATCACTATATAAACTCCTCTCTACCACCATAATTTTCACAACCCTTCAAGCAATTATCCTAAAAATAGCCACTCATTCTTTTTCCTCTTAGCCGTCGGCCTAAATCCCAAAGAATCTCCCCAAACTTCTTCCTTGTCACAAAACCCTAGCCTATTGCCGCTGCGAGCCTTTTACTGTTGCAACTATATCACCACCGCGTTCCTATCGTTGCCGCAAGCCATGAACCACCACAAACCTGTCGTTCCCGCAAGCATATCACCGCCACAAAATCTCTTGTTTCAACCATTACAAAAAAATTTCCTATTTTTAGGGAGAAATCACCACTCCTTGCAAAAGAACTAGATCTTCCAAGACCTTTGCTGAAAATCCCATTATGATTCAAGGTGATGAAGTGAAAGGAAGGTTTGATTCCATCTTTAAAAGTCAACCTATGATGTCAGAAAAAGGTTTCATGTAACACCCCAAACCCGGTCAATACGCCATGACCGAATTTGGTATGTCACTAAGGAAAATATTTTGAAGAAAAACGAGTTAACGATTAAATTTTTGTGAAAAACTCTTTGAAATTCTTTATTTGTAGAAAATAAGTTAAAACTGAAATTTACTTTGAAATTACATAAAACTTTAATATAAGGATCACTATTTGATCGGTGGATTAGCCACGGCCTTGGACGGCAGGTGTGCCGGGGTTGGTGTAATGGATGGAATTAGGTTAGGTTGGGCGTCATTTTGCATATTTATGTATGTGAACTGTGTGGATTTGGGCCAAGCCCATATGTGGAGGCATGTGTGATGATTATGCACTGAGTCTGTGGACTCACCCAATTTTTCTCAAACCTTTCAGGTGATGCATAAAGCTTGGACCGGGTTGGAGCGGATACGAGGTGGCCCATGCAGAAATGGATTCTCTTTATACAATTTATGTTTCAATATTTTAAGTATTTAATTTTTGTAATAAAGGCCATTTTAAGTATTTAAGGACTTTTATTATGTTTTAAGTTGGTTTGTTGATTATATTATAGTTTAAAATGTTTTATTTTAAACAACTTAGTTTTACTTGAAATTTTAATTACACGATGTTTTAGTAAAGAAAACAAAATTTTATGTTTTTAATTCTAAGTCAAAAGTTTTTCAAACGTTTTCCGCAGTGGCATTTCAAATTCGGTCTTAGCAAATGGGCCGGGTTTGGGGCGTTACATTTCAACTTGGAAAACAAATGATAAGATGGTTGTGCCTTTACCGATTCGTAAGACGATTGATGCCCTCAATTGGAATTAATCTTGCGATGCGCAATTGTTGCGTGTAAATATGTAATACAACTATGCAAGTGTACACATCAATTCAAGTAATATAATGATGATTGAGTATCGTATCCACAGGGATCAAAAATTGATTACAATTGGTAAAGTATTACAGATTTAACTAATTAAACTGTGCAAAAGAAATAGAGTATAAATTGATGAAGGGAATTAATGAATGAACTAATAATAACAGTTACAACAAAAAACAAATGAAAATGCAATCTAAATGCCGTGGCAATTCGTAAAGAATAAGTAGAGAGTATTTCTACTGTTGAATGATAAAGGTTGGAATTACTTAGGGAATATTTTCATAACATAATAATGCCATGGTAAAATTTTGACTAACTACTGCACAGAGAATTACAACTGCAGTCTACATCTTTTGAAAGTCAGGCTCTAGTTATTATCCTATGCCTATGTATGTCTACAAAACTGATGAATGATAACCACACTAACGTCCTTCACCTGTACAGATTGCAACTTCTATGTTTAGAGCATTGCAATTATTCTTTCGAATACTTGCCTATATAAATCAATTAATAATTTGATGTATTTACTCATTTTAGATTCAAATCCATCTATGAACATAACATACAGTCAACTATGTCTAGAGCTTGGATGCATGCATTCAAAATAAGCATAAATCAAATAAAACAATAATTATAATCAAAATCATATCACGGGCATTACAAATAATTCAATATTCACCCAAATAATCCCAACCCAAAGATAATTACCTCATAGGTTGGGCAATGAAATCCAAAATTAAATCATCTATCAACATTCTTCAAGTTTTACGAATCATAGAAATTAAAACCAAGAAAAATAGAACAAAGGCAGAACTGCAGGAAGTTCTCGTTGTACTCCAGCTTCTTCTCAAGATTTTATGCAAAACTTATGGCAGATTTCTCTTCCCCTTCTTGCATATGTGATCTCCTCTTTTTAGCTGCTACCCTCTTCTTCTCTTTTGAATTTTCCACATAGTTTCTCCATAAGATTCTATTGTAAAGAGAGTAATCGCTCTCTTTCTTTTCTTTTCTCCTCACAATCTGTGTGTCCTTCTTCTCTTCTCTCTCTTCCTTTTATAAGGTAGATATGTTCCTCTCAACACACATATTTTGCTCCTCCTTTTCAGGGTGTTTTATCTGGTACACGTACAACTGGATGAGAGTGACGTGGATTGACTGTTGCATCATCTTCCTGGAATTACCATGACCTTTATATGGCAATCTATCCCACCATTCACTGTGACAATATTTCACTTACGTTGTACTTTTTTCCTCTTCCTCTTTTCCTTCTTATTGCCTCTTTCATCCTACCTGCACATACCACCAAAGACTACCAAACCTCTTTCCAACAATTGAGAGTAACATAAATTTACAGTTAAAACACAATCCAAGCTTTAGTATGTAATGCTCTAGTAATAAGTCTAAAATGCAAACATATTTTCTTAATTACAAGCAAATTCTTCAGCTTAGAGGCTTGAAATATAACTCTTTTCAAGAGTTATCAATGATCATTGCATGAAGAGGAGTTAGTTCGAGAGTTCTATATCAATTTGACTAAGCCAGATGCTACTGAAGTTCTTGTTTGCAAGAAGAAGGTTCCCCTAACTTCTAATGCCATTAATGATTTGTTTAACCTACATGATGTTGAAGAAGATGAATATTTTGCCATGACGCCAAATATAAATTTGGATTTTCTTTAACAATTTCTTAAAGTTGTGACAAATTTGGGATCCCAATGGAATATAAGAAAGTATGGTAGTCATTCTTGCCGAAAGGAATACCTAAAACCATTAGCTAAGGTATGGTTCTACTTTGTTCAATATAGTTTCATGCCTATCTTACAAGTTCCACCATCTCGATGGAGAGAATACTTTTATTGTATAAAATTATGACAGAAAGGTTTATCAATGTTGAGGATCATTCTCAAAGAAATCTATGATTGTGCTAGAAAGAAGACTGGAAGTGCTTACTTTCCATTATTGATAACTTCATTTTGCTTAAGGGCCCAAGTTAAAACAAAATAAAACTTGAAGAGCCTGCATGTTCAAGGTTGCATCACAACCCATGGTCATGAAAGGTTAGTGGAGAATGTCCATGAGCTAAACCCAAATGAATCGAGTGAACCAACAAAATCAGAAACTGATGAGTCATCAAACAAATTTGAAATGGAAGCGAACTTAGTTACTAAGACAGAAGAAGTAGAATATAAGGAAGAACCGAACAATCCAAAACCTATAAAGGAACCAAAAACCAAAAATCTCTGAACCAATAGAGGAGCTGAATGTTGATGAGCTAGTTGAACCAAGTGTTGATCATGAGTTGACTATTCCTATGTCCACTTCTTCAAATACTATGAAGAAATAGGAATTGCCAATTATGATGGATATGATGAAATTTATGCATAACCAACAACAGGTTTATTGGAAATATGCAAAGATTAGAGATGATTCTATAATAAATACTTTTAAAAATATTCCTAACAATTTTGTTCCCGAGTTCCCAGATTATATCTTCGAGTCATGAAAGGAAGATGAGAATGCAAGCGAGGATGAAACATCAAAGGAGGAAAATGAGGAGGATAAGTCAAATAAATAAAAGAGGGAAACTTCTTGTCTTTATTTTTTTATTTCTTTTTAGGTGTTTATTTTTATTTCCTAGTTAGAAGTTTTGCTTTCGCATGATAAAATAGCAAACATGAATAAATAAGCTCAATGCCTCTTTAATAGGAAAAGTTAAGTAATGTGGTAATGGGATTGAACATGTCTAGGATTGGATTATAGAGAAAGACTTGGTACCTAAGCAGTCTTTATGACTCGCCTCTCTTTTCTTGCAACCCTACCTGGTGTGCAATTTTCATTCATTACTTCATTTACGCAACAAGGACATTGCTTCTTTTTAAAAGGGGTAAGGCATTTCGCATGAATTTTAAAGTATGTTTCAATTTTTTTACTTAAGTATGCTAAAATAAATGAATATTCAAAGAGAATTTTTGTTCATAGGTATGTTCAAATGCAAGCATGATTTTTTATTTTATCTAAGTTATTCTTATGTTATCTTGAGTGATGGAATGCTTGTATATTCTTTAGCCTTATGTAGTATTTGCCATGAAAATTTGATTTCTTTAGAAATAGACACGTATAAAGGTTTAAGTCTTTTGAATTGACTTAGCAACTTTATTGAGGCGAAATCCTAGGATGTATAAGAATCTAATATGATATAGGTACACTTTATTTGGATCGTTTCAGCCTTTCAAGCCGACCTTATTAAATTAACCCTTGAAACTAAAATTTTAAGCTTAATGGCCTGTTTATTGTAAATTACAGACATCATAAGCCGTATTATCATCTGTTTGATTTTATCCTGTTCTTGTGCACCTATCTTAATTAAATTTGCCTTGGTGATCAAAGTTTGAGGAAAAATGTGATGTACATGCTCTTCTCATGATTCAATAAAAAAAGGAATGAAAGAACAAAGTTAAGTTTTTTAAAAGAATAAAAAGAAAAGTTTGCTCAAAATCTAAAAAATAAAGGTTGAGGATGAGTTCGAAATAAGTTTGGGGGTGTTCCAAAGACCCAATTGTACGAAAGTCGTGACGGAAAAGGATCAACGATAAAGTTAGGGTTAAGATGATTGAACCTAAAAATTCACTTCTCTTTATCCCTGCCTTTAGCCTAGCCCTATTACAACCTAATAAAACACTTATTGGTTTGATGATTATGCCGACTATATTACTGGAGAGGAATTGCTAAGTTCAACATATAAAGACCACTAATTAAACCTTATGATTAGTATGTTTAGTTGATAAGGAAAGCATTTTGATTGGTAAACATTATTTATGACTTTGAAATGCTTGCATACTATGAATCATGTTGACTTTATGATGTACTTCGTATAAAGATTGAAAATAACATGTGCATTCGAGCTACTTATCAATAAAAAGTATTTTTGAGCATGATCTTGTTGATGCATGATTATGTGCAAAGATTAATGCTGCTTTATCATTTTGCAAAATTGCATTAGCAAAAGTTGTGATGTGCATGATCATTACTCAGGACAAGCAATGGTTTAAGTTTGGGGGTGTGTAAACTCGAAACTCTATAGGATTTTCTATATATTTTTTACAACCTTTTGATTTAATAAATATGTTAATCTTGAGTAATTGTTATTAAAATAAGTGAATTTTAATGTTGTGATGTGCATGAAGATTAATATTGGACATGAATTTATCAAGTATGTGAAATTATGCTTAATTACATGTTTTTTGTACATAATTTATATTATTTTCATGTTAAATATTAATATGTGAATTTTCACTATGTAGAAGGACCATGAAAGATGTGATTAACATAAATGATGCATGGACATGCCCACATCCATTTAATTTGGATGGCAAGACCATGCAAAACTAGGGTCATAAATGTGTTAATTTGACCCAATAAAAGAGGTGCTAAAAGATGGACATGTCTGATTAATTATTGGACTGAGAAACTGTCTAACAAGGAGGAATTAAAGTCCAATTTCAGCACAAGCAAATGGCTGCCCAAAAATAAGCTTTGGGATATTTTGTTGAAGGTCTCTATAGTTAGAAAGATGTCAGAAATCTACAAACAAGTTTACTCTTTGAAACCGTCCACTTTATGGCTAATAATAGCATTGTTTTGAATTCAAGAACAAGCAACCAAGTCATCCCATTTTCCACAATTTATGGTCAGCCATAACAATTTCTAAAATTAGACAGGTTAGTTCATTAATCTATCATAATTCAGTGTAGCAGATTAAATTGGTTTTCATACTTGCGGAGCTTGAATGCCAGAACTTCTATTATGTTTTAGTTACATTTTTATATTTTAGTTTCAATTCAATAAAAAATGTAGTATGAGCCTTTTATTGACCTTAGGGGCCGAGTGAGGTCTAAAGGCTAGCTAATGTACTTAGTAAGTGCGCAGGAGACCATTCAAGGGTGTGGAAACTCAATACTGGTTGTTGTGTTGCAACACAGGAAGTTTGATGTCGCAACACAGAGAGCAAGATGGCAGAATTGCTATACTGCCTTTGGTGTCGCGACACACCCAAGGGATTTCGCGATATACCCTTGAAGTTACCCTAAACCTGAGCATATTGCCTTCGATGTCACAAACAGACACTAGGGTGTCACGACACCGACCCTGTACAAGATTCATTACAAATGAGGGGCATTTTGGTCTACACAATGGAAATTAAACACAAGAACTCAGCTAAGCTAGGGTTGAGGACAACGATTACCCTAAATCTATAAATAGACTCATTATAACTATTGATACTTTCAGATTTCCTTTTGTCATTTACTTTTCAATTATTCTTTCTTTTAGGTTTTAGGTTTATTCTAGTTCTTTTTATTTGTGTTCTTCAGAGAACTTAATCATTCTATTCTATTCTGGTGCTTTCAATTATTCTAGCTTTGTAGACGAGATCAACTCTTGATGATTTTCAGCACATCCATTATTGAATACAAAATAGGATGCTCTAAACTCTACTCTTGTCTTATTCTTTATGCATATCTTTTAACAAGTTTATGACATTAATTGATTCCATGACAAACTAATCCTCTTATGAGGGATTAGTGAGTAGAAATGTGATTAACTAATTACTATGTAGGGTTTTCTTAATGGATCAACTGTTTGGGGGAGGAAGAACTTAAACCTTATGACTGACGACCCTAGGAAGTTATTTAGTTGGGAATTAACCCAAAATTGGTATGGTCTATCTGTGAACACCTTAGCCTCAAACTGGTTTGGACTGTGAGGTCGAGAGGTAAGTACTTCTTGCCTACTTATTAGTTTAGTGGAAAATCGAGAGATCTTGCTAGTGAAATGACTCTTTGATTGAATAGAAACTGAAATTGGAATTAGTTTTGACCACCAAAGCAAGCTAATCACCCATAACTAGATTTGATCATGTTTATAATTTAGTTTTCCAAGTTTCTTTTATTTATGTTATTTTTATTCTTTTTTTTATAAAAACCAAAAAATCATCTTTTATGTTTGATCTTTCGTAATTCGGTGTAGCATATTAAATTAGTTTTCACACTTTAGGAGCTTGAATACAAACACTTTTGTTAAGTTTTAGTTAAGATTTCGTAATTTTATTTGCATACAATAAAATATAAATTTGAGTCTTTTATTAACCCGAGGGGCCAAATAAGGCCTAAAGGTGCGCTAATATGATTTGTGAGCATGCAAGAAACTTTTAGAAGGTGTATTATGTCAATAATGGTCGTTGTGTTACAACACCGTGAGTTGGATGTTGCAACATAAGGAGAAAATTAGAAGAATTTGAAGACTTCCTTCAATGTCACGAAATAGCCTGAGGATGTGACAACACACTCCTGAACATATCCTGAAGATGAAGCATACTACCTTTGATGTTGCGACATCACCTTTGTACCGGAAATAATTACGAGCCAGCACCATTTTTGTCCGCACAATCAAACATTAAGCACGAGGAATGACAACTGACCTAGGGTTAAGGACAACAATAGGCACATTTAACACATGTTATGGATAGCTTTCCATATTGTATAATTTTCTTCCTAGCTTTTAGTCTTTAG
Source organism: Gossypium australe (assembly GCA_005393395.2). Classification (NCBI taxonomy): domain Eukaryota; kingdom Viridiplantae; phylum Streptophyta; class Magnoliopsida; order Malvales; family Malvaceae; genus Gossypium; species Gossypium australe. Next base: position 51,160,980 of record CM016615.1, on the reverse strand, counting down.
TGTTATCTCCTTTCATAGGCTTTAGGTTTATTTTAGTTTAATTCTTTTGCTTCTGTGGAAGAGATCAGGTTTGTGAAGTTGATCAAACTTTGCAAGGATTTGACATTCTATTCAATACAAGCCAGGCTTCTTCAAAACTTTATATTTTTAAATTGTTATTCATGTTTATTCTCTACATCAAATCTATATTATTTATGAGATCCGTGAGGACCTAATCCTCTTGTGGGGGATTAGCGAATGGAGGTATGAGTAATTAATTTTGTTTTAGGCGGATCAACTTTTTGGGAAAGGAAGAACTTAAACCCTAGGCTTGACGACCCTAAGAACTAATTAACGTGAGAATTAACCCCAAATTGATATTGCCTATCCGTTAACACCTTAACCCTAAACTATGAGGTCAACAGATAAGTAGTTATTGCTGACTCATTATTCTAGTGGAAGATCGAAAGTTCTTGCTCGGGTATTGACTAGTTGATTGAAGTAGAAGCTAGCTAATCACCCATGCTAAGGCTTGACGGATTCTACTATTTGATTTCTCATTATCTATTTATTTCTTTTATTTTTATTAGTATTAAAAATTTCAGAAAATCTCTTTTTACATTTCATTGTAATATAATCATCTAAGGTACTAATTAGATCTATTTGTGCTTAGGTTAGAATTAACTTAGTGCTTGCCTCTCTTGGGTACAATCCTCGGAGTACTCATCTACTCCATTGTAACTATATTACAATCTGACCCATATACTTATGGATACCACATTCTAAATGTATTTTACGCAAGATTTCTTCTCTAGACGTTGGTACGTCCAGAGGCGGTCAAGTTGTTGGCTCCATTTCCAAGGAGGCAACATCATGAAGTTGATCATAATTTTGCATGTCAATAGAATAATTAGGAAATTTATAAATTATAGCTACGATTTTATCTTCTTATTTTTACTAACTTCTTTATTCTCTTTGGGTTTAGTGTATGACTCGAGGTAGGGGAACACCTATAGAGGCAGTCACAAATCCAGAAAGAATAGTTTATAAGAATTGTTGACATCAACAGTAACAGCAACAATAACAAATGCAGAACCAACCACCTACTGCAGGCCATTTTTTGACAAAGTTAACAATAATAACCTCGAAGATCCACCACCACAACTACCCGCAAACAATTGTATGGTGCGTAACGAAAGAACTCTGAGAGAATATGTGCTACCGAATCTAGATGTGGTTCAAGGGAGTTTAACGAGGCCAACCATCACAACCAATAACTTTGAAATCAAGCCAGCTATGATCCAAAACAATTTGCAGTTTCGAGGAACAATGACAGAAGATCCAGTCAACATTTAAAATGATTCCTCTAGCTTTGTGACAATTTCAAATATAACGGGGTCACCGATGATGCTATTTGTCTTTAGTTGTGTCACGCCCTAGATTCTATTTATCATTTTGTGCTAATTTATGTCACAAGGGATAAATTGTCTTATTGGTTAAGTGTGAAAATTGTTTCCAAAATATCCCAAGTTTAAGCCCCCACAAGAACACCTTTTTAATTAAATTTTTGACTAATTTAGCTAAGTGTGAACACCCTTGTCGTCCAATTCATGTTGCCATGTTCAGATAGTTAGAGGGAAAGACTTTTAGGAAGCTTGGGAGCATTTTAAGATGTTGATTTAGAAATGTCCACATCATGGATTACCCGTCTAACAGTCCGGTTTTGACCCTAGTCGGAATAGTGGTTTTGAGACCATAGATCTGAGTCAGAAAAATATTTTAATATTATTTTCTGTGTCTGTAGTATATGATTATGCATGTGTGAAATTTCCGTGAATTAATTTTGTTGTTTGTGTGTTTAAATTGAGAAAAGGACCTAATTGTGAAAGATGCTAAATTAGCATGTCATATATTAAAAGCACTTATGTGTCTTGTCTTTATAAATGTGAGGTCCTTATAATGTAATTGAACCATTGGAAATATGGATGGACATTAATGCCTAAAGTTAGTGGAAATGTAATATCCCGGGTTAGGGGCTATTTTGTTGCTGCATGTTATTGCATGTGTTTGGTCTGCTGTGTTGCTATTTTGGGTGTTTTAGGGGCTTAAGTGTAGGCTAGAAGTGTGCCAGAGTGTATGGGAAAAATTTGGTTTTGGGTGTTAAGTCAGGGGAGCTGTTGGAGCTGGGGTTTAAGAATTTTAATTGTGGTTTCATTGCACAAATAAGGAGCTAGCTTAGTGGCAAGCATGCGCTACAAGAGGGAGCTTGGTGTGGCGTCATCTACATGGAGTGGAGGTCTAGTGTTCGAGCTGCGAATCTCCCATTTTGGCTACATTTTGGGATGGCATGGTGGAGAGGTAGAAGGCTAGTGAAATTCTACTTGGACTTGGTCTTCACTTTCAAATGGAAGGTGGAGAGCAAAAAGTGGAGTAAGACTTGGTCCACTCATTTGAAATGTGTGGATGGGAGTTAATTGGGGGATGATGGCCGAATTTTAGGGAGGTTGGAGTGGGGGAAGTGGACGGTTTGGCTTGGTAGTGTGGGGAGAGTGAGTGTGCCGAAAGTCATTTGGCATTTTGGTGCATGATTCGGCCAAAAAGGCAATTGGTAAACCGAAATTCTTCTTCTCTCAAAAGCAAGCCGAAACTTTCCAAGAAAATTCCTTCATCCTTCCTTCGTGAAGTCAAAGCCTAGTTGCCGAATTTAATTTATTTTTCTTTCAAACTCCTTGATAGCTGAATGTGCTCATTCATCACTCTTTCTCTTTCAATTGTATAAGCCGAAACCTATATCCCTTCTTCTCACACTTTCTTCTTTTTTCTTTATTGGTGCAAGCCGAACTAGCATTCTCTCCATCTCACATTTTCTTTTTCTTTTCTTTTGGAACACTAGAGCCGAAACTTACCATTTTCTTCCCAACTGATTTCTCCATTCATCTTTTTCATCTCTTGCCGAAACCATATCTCTTTGTTTCTCAAATTTGTGCTTTTCTTTCTCAAACATTATTGCCGAAACCCTACTCACATTTCACAACCCTTTCTTTTTCTCATTCCTATCCAAGTCGAATTCTTTTTCTTGTGAAAAGTAGGCCGAATCTCTTGGGGTTCTCTCCTAGTGTTGGGTGGCCGAATATTGGGTGGTGTTGGTAAGCTTTTGACTGAATGGCCATTTCTTCTCTTGTTCTGTTCTTGATCGTTTGGTTGATTAAGGGCCGAATATGGTCATGTGGAAGGGTTCTAATCTCTTTGTTTTAGGGTCTTTGGAGTGTGAAGCAAACAAGGGAATCGTCATTCTTTTGTTGATCGATTGGTAAGTAGGGGTAAGTATATGGTATTGTTATTATTTCAATCTTTTAGGTTCGATTAAGGCAAAGGTAACAAAAGATTAATAGTTCTCTTTTGAAGGTGGCCGATTGTTGGAAGGAAAGCCTTTGTGGTTCGGGTTTGATAAAGAATCAAACCAATAGCAAGGTAAGGATAATTCGACAAACCCTTTTTGGTCTAAATGGTGTTGGCCGAATGTGTAGATGCCTAACCCCTAATGTTTGGCCGATTGTAGTAGTCAGTACTCGAGGGACTTAGATCGTTTTCGTTGGATTCTAGACTCGTATTTACCAGGTGTGTATACTAACACACTTATATTTAGTAATATGATTGATAATCTGGGAGATGATTAATGAAACAGTGATGATTGATATGATACCCAAATGGGTATGATTCTGGACTCGGGTAAGTCAGTATTATTACTATGAGTTTAATGATGATCTGTATGTTACCATGGTTGTGGATATATGTGACATGGGATATGAGATTAGACATATTAGCATGATATGCATGATTGTATGATATGCATGATTACATGAGTATGGTATGTTGATGGGTGATACGAGTGGAGGGAGCAGTGATATTTTGTGCTGACGAGCACCAGTGTTTTGGTAACACACTTTGTGACTTTGGGTCACCAGAGGTTTGGCACCTCCAGAGGTTTGGTACCTTAGCGTCTCGTCCCTGTGGTTAACACCACCGTGGGTTGGCCCCACTTGTGAGATATGGGATTGACGCCAGTGATTTGGTATCACACGATGGGTTGGCCCCATCACTAGATTTGTGACTACGGTCACCAGTGCTTTGGTAGCACATTGTGTCTTTGGGACACCAGAGGTTTGGCACCTCATTGCGACTTGTCCCTGTGGTTTGACCACCGTGGGTTGGCCCCACTTGAGATATGGGATCGTCTGCTAGTGATTTGGTATCACACGATGGGTTGGCCCCATCATTGGATTTGTGACTTCGGTCACCAGTGCTTTGGTAGCACAATTGTGTCTTTGGGACACCAGTGGTTTGGTACCACATTGACGGATATTGTGTCTTTGGGACACCAGTGTTTTGGTAACACATTGTGACTATATGTCACCAGTGGTTTGGCACCACCAGTGGTTTGGTACCACACGGGGTAGAAAAGGCGATATGGATGGTTAGGATCGGGTTGCATTAATTATGTTGCTATGTATGATGTGTGTTAGCATGTTGTTTTCTCGGGAGAGGGATTTACACACTGAGTCACTCGACGCACCCTCTCCATTAACATTTCAGGTGACTCGTAGACGCGGACATGGAGCCGGGATGGACTCGGGGTGCACATGCCATGCTTTAATAAAAGTTTTGCTCGGACTATAGAATTTGGGTACTTTAGCTTATTTACTTTCATTTGGGTTTTAAATTGGATTTGTAAAAGGCCTTTAATTTATGTTTTATGATGTTTGATGTTTTAATTAGATTTTAATATGCCTTAACAAAACAAGTTGGTATGAATTTTACTAAAACTTGGAAAGATAATGATTTCAAAATTATAACGCAATGTGTTTTTAAACCATACCATCGGGTATCACACTATGTCTTTTTAATAAGCAAATTCAAATGATTTTCAAATCAAACTTGTGTTACTCCTAAGTCTAAAAATGTTTTAAGTAACACTAAGAAACTATTAAGGTTTTAAATGGTTTAAACTCGTTTTAACCACACATTCGGGTTAAGTTTTCAAAATCTCCGGGTTTCAAACACACCAACCATTTTCAAACAAGTCCACTCAAATTTTCTTCAAATACACTGTGTTTTCACCCGCTCCTAAACGAAAAATTTTACCTCTGAAAAACATTTTTCCCGTAGCATACCAGATTCGGACGTGGTGTCTTGTCCGGGTTTGGGGTGTTACAATTGTGGTATCAGAGCCAAGTTCAAAGGCTCGGCTGTGGGCCTGAGGCCCAAAATGTTTTCAAAAAGATGTCTTAAGTGTTTTTGGTTTAAATATATGGTTTGAAAGGCATGGGACCGAGTCTCCGGCACCAGTTCGCCCAGGTAAGTACCCCGGACTATTCTTTGTGAATTGATTGGATGTGATATGATTTGATGACTAGCAATAGTATACTACTTTAGAGATTGAAACTGATAGGATTCTGTGAACTCGCGAGAACAAATCCTCTTTAATATTCATAAGACATGCTTTTAAAAACAAGTGGAATAAATACTGATGCATAAAATTCTTTAATCAGATACGTAGAAAGATTAGACATGAGCACTCGAGGTGGACGTGGTCGTAATACTCGTGGTAGAGGTAGGGGTAGGATGACAGTTTCTGAGCCTGTAGGATCTGGGCAGGGTTCAGAAAATGAGATACCGGTTCCGCCACCAGCTGGAGGTGGTGAGTTCCAAGATCAGACTGGGGATGACGCAGTGTCACAGGCGATGCTGCGAGTATTGGAAAGAGTAGCTGGTGTAGGTGGTGGTGCAGGAGTTAGGAAATCTGTTCCTGAGCGACTCCGGGCAAACGGGGCCGAATTCTTTCGAGGTGTATCTGGTGTTGCTCCTAGCACTGCTGAATATTGGCTGGAGGCAACTGAGCGGATCATGGATGATCTGGACTTGACGGCTGAAGAGAAGCTGAAGGGTATCGTGTCACTTCTTCGGGATGAGTCATACCAGTGGTGGCTCACGGTTCGGGACAGTGTGGCAGCAGAGGATTTGACATGGGATTATTTTAGGGCTGCATATCAAAAGAAGTACATCGGAGCTAGTTACATCGACTCCCAACGAAAGGCATTTCTGAGGCTTGTTCAGGGGAGTAAATCTATTGCTGAGTATGAGGCTGAGTTCCTGAAGCTGAGTAGGTATGCCAGGGGCATTGTGGCCACTGAGCATGAGAGGTGTGTTCGTTTCGAGGATGGTCTGCGAGACGAGTTGAGGCTGCTGATTGCTCCACAGCAGGAGCGAGAGTTTGCTGTCTTAGTTGAGAAGGCTAAAGTAGCCGAGGGTATTAAAGAGTCGGTAAGACAGAGCATGGACAGGAGTAGGCTTAAGAGGAGTTTTGGGTCTTCTGGATCGTCGGGTAATTCGCAGAAGAGGGCTAGACCGAGTGGGCCGAATCAGTCTGCTAGGTTTGTTGCTGCTAGGCATGGACCGCCACCGCAGAAGGGCCGTGGTAATGGCAGAGGTGGTAATGGTTCTGGTCGGGGCCGTGGAGCACCGAGCAGAGGTGCGGGTAGTTCTGAGGCACGACAGCCTGGTTTAGTGTATGCTGCGAGGCGCCGAGAGGAGGGCGACGCACCGGACGTCATAACCGGTATGTTTTTGATTTTTGGTACTCCTTATACTGCTTTAATTGATGTGGGTTCCACGCACTCTTATGTTGCCAGTAGTATAGTAGAGACCATGGATTTAGACTCTGAGATATCTTCTAGGCAGATGACTGTGATTAGCCCTCTAGGTTACTCTGTAGTAGTAGATAAGCTGTTTAGAGAGGTACCCCTAGAACTCCAAGGGGTAGTGTTTGCTGCTGATCTGATGGAACTGCCGTTTGGGGAGTTCGATCTGATTCTTGGGATGGATTGGTTGGTCAAGTACCAGGCGAAGTTGGATTGCGCGGCCAAGCGCATGGCTCTTAAGACGGTTGAGGGTGATGAGGTGGCTATGATAGGTAATAGGAGAGATTACTTATCAAATGTGGTATCTGCTTTGAAAGCAGAGAAGATGGTCAGGAAGGGCTGCGAAGCGTATGTGGTTCATGTGTATGCCTTGGAGGTTAAGGAGTCTGCGGTTGAGAAGGTTCGTACTGTTAAGGAATTTGCTGATGTTTTTCCTGAGGAGCTTCCGGGTTTGCCGCCAGATCGTGAAGTAGAGTTCGGGATAGATTTGTTACTCAGGACTGCGCCAGTGTCTATTGCTTCGTATAGGATGGCACCAAAGGAATTGGTGGAGCTTAAGGCTCAGATCCAGGAGTTATTGGATAGGGGTTTTATCAGGCCAAGTGTTTCGCCGTGGGGTGCGCCGGTACTTTTCGTTAAGAAGAAAGATGGTACGATGCGGATGTGTATAGACTACCGCCAGTTGAACAAGCTGACGATTAAAAACAAGTATCCGTTGCCAAGGATAGATGACTTGTTTGATCAGCTGAAGGGTGCAGCGGTATTCTCTAAGATTGATCTGAGGTCTGGGTACCATCAGTTGAAGGTTAAGGAGGCGGATATCCATAAAACAGCGTTTCGGACTCGGTATGGGCACTACGAATTCCTGGTAATGCCATTCGGGTTGACTAACGCACCGGCAGCGTTTATGGATATGATGAATAGGGTGTTTCAGCAGTATCTGGATCAGTTCGTCGTGGTTTTCATAGACGACATCTTGGTGTACTCAAGGACAGAGGAAGAGCATGATGCGCATTTGAGAGTGGTGCTGCAGATTCTGAGGGAAAAGCAACTCTATGCTAAGTTTAGTAAGTGCGAGTTCTGGCTTAGAGAAGTGACGTTCTTGGGTCATGTAGTGTCAGCTGAGGGGATTCGGGTAGATCCTCATAAGATTGAGGCAGTTTTGGATTGGAAGCCGCCTAGGTCAGTGGCTGAGATTCGGAGTTTTCTGGGTTTGGCCGGATACTACTGAAGGTTTGTTGAGGGTTTCTCGCTAATAGCAGCGCCGATGACCAAGTTGTTAAGGAAAGAGGTTCCGTTTGTATGGACTGAGAAACAGCAGGAAAGCTTCGATAAGTTAAAGAAGATCTTGACTGAGGCTCCGGTTCTAATTCAACCTGAGGCTGGTAAGGAATACACGGTCTACTGCGATGCATCACATACGGGTCTGGGTTGTGTGCTGATGCAAGAAGGTAAGGTTGTGGCTTACGCTTCTCGACAGCTGAGGCCACACGAGGTCAACTATCCGACGCACGATTTGGAGCTAGCGGCTGTAGTTTTCGCCTTAAAGATTTGGAGGCACTACTTATATGGAGAGAGATCGATAGTCTACACAGATCATAAGAGTCTGAAGTATCTACTGACTCAGAAGGATTTGAATTTGAGGCAGCGTAGATGGGTTGAGTTGCTGAAAGACTATGACTATTCTATTGAGTATCATCCGGGCAAGGCTAATGTGGTGGCAGACGCGTTGAGCCGTAAGGTTGTTTCGGACTTAAGAGCTTTGTTTGCCCATTTGAGCTTGTACGACGACGGGAGTATTCTGGCAGAGCTACAGGTTAAGCCTATTTGGGTTGAGCAGGTCAGAGAGAAACAGTTAGATGATGAGATTCTAAGTGCGCGAAGGTTGCAAGTGCAGGATGGTGGTTTGGAGGGTTACAGCTTGTCTAGTGATGAGGTTCTGTGTTTCCAAGGTAAGGCTTGTATGCCTAAGGATATTGAGCTGAGGCAGAAGATTCTTCAGGACGCACATAGCAGTCCTTATGCTATGCATCCTGGAGGTAGCAAAATGTATAAGGATCTGAGAGAGCAGTTTTGGTGGCCTGGTTTGAAGAAAGAGGTGACAGAGTTTGTTGGGAAGTGTCTGACTTGTCAGCAGGTCAAGGCTGAACATCAGTTGTCGTCGGGTTTGCTTCAGCCTGTAAAGATTCCTCAGTGGAAGTGGGAAAGGATAACCATGGATTTTGTCAGTGGGTTACCGCTTACGCCAAGCAAGAAGGATTCAGTTTGGGTAGTGGTGGATCGTCTGACTAAATCAACTCACTTTATTCCGGTGAGGGTTGACTACTCACTTCAGAAGCTAGCGAAGCTGTACGTGTCAGAGATAGTGAGGTTGCACGGTGTGCCAGTTTCGATAATCTCGGATAGGGATCCCAGGTTTACGTCAAGGTTCTGGAAAGCATTGCATCAGGCTCTGGGTACTCGGTTGGATTTCAGCACGGCTTTTCACCCGCAGTCTGACGGTCAATCAGAAAGGGTCATTCAGATCTTGGAAGATATGCTGAGAGGTTGTGTCCTGGATTTCAGGGGTAGTTGGGAGGAGTTTCTACCATTAGCTGAGTTTGCCTACAACAACAGTTACCAAGCGAGCATCAAGATGGCACCGTATGAGGCGTTGTATGGTAGGAAGTGTCGCTCACCTACGTGTTGGACGGAGTTAGGTGAACGCCAATTGTTGGGACCCGAGTTGGTAGCTGAGACTGAGGACAAGGTTAAAGTGATTCAGGCTCGATTAAGAGAAGCTTCGGACCGGCAAAAGTCTTATGCCGATCTTAAGCGAAGAGATATAGAGTTTGCTGTTGGGGATCGAGTTTTTCTGAAGGTCTCACCGTGGAAAAAGGTGTTGAGGTTCGGAAGGAAAGGTAAGCTAAGTCCGAGGTTCATTGGGCCATATAAGGTACTGAGGCGAGTTGGACCAGTAGCGTATCAGCTTGAGTTGCCAGCAGAGCTAAGTCAGATTCACGACGTTTTTCACGTTTCGATGCTTCGGAGGTATCGTTCAGATCCGTCGCATGTGGTAGCAGTGGAAGAGATCGAGGTGAATCCAGACTTGACCATGGAAGAGGAACCTGTGTAGATTCTTGATCGGGATGTGAAGGTTCTGCGTAGGAAGTCTGTGCCTTTGGTTAAGGTACTTTGGCGGAATCATGGCGTAGAAGAAGCGGCGTGGGAACCCGAGGATATGATGAGACAGCAATACCCGCAACTCTTTTGATCAGGTAATTTCGAGGCCGAAATTATTTTTAAGGGGGGTAGAACTGTAATATCCCGGGTTAGGGGCTATTTGTTGCTGCATGTTATTGCATGTGTTTGGTGTGCTGTGTTGCTATTTTGGGTGTTTTAGGGGCTTAAGTGTAGGCTAGAAGTGTGCCAGAGTGTATGGGAAAAATTTGGTTTTGGGTGTTAAGTCAGGGGAGCTGTTGGAGCTGGGGTTTAAGAATTTTAATTGTGGTTTCATTGCACAAATAAGGAGCTAGCTTAGTGGCAAGCATGCGCTACAAGGGGGAGCTTGGTGTGGCGTCATCTACATGGAGTGGAGGTCTAGTGTTCGAGCTGCGAATCTCCCATTTTGGCTACATTTTGGGATGGCATGGTGGAGAGGTAGAAGGCTAGTGAAATTCTACTTGGACTTGGTCTTCACTTTCAAATGGAAGGTGGAGAGCAAAAAGTGGAGTAAGACTTGGTCCACTCATTTGAAATGTGTGGATGGGAGTTAATTGGGGGATGATGGCCAAATTTTAGGGAGGTTGGAGTGGGGGAAGTGGACGGTTTGGCTTGGTAGTGTGGGGAGAGTGAGTGTGCCGAAAGTCATTTGGCATTTTGGTGCATGATTCGGCCAAAAAGGCAATTGGTAAACCGGAATTCTTCTTCTCTCAAAAGCAAGCCGAAACTTTCCAAGAAAATTCCTTCATCCTTCCTTCGTGAAGTCAAAGCCTAGTTGCCGAATTTGCTTTATTTTTCTTTCAAACTCCTTGATAGCCGAATGTGCTCATTCATCACTCTTTCTCTTTCAATTGTATAAGCCGAAACCTATATCCCTTCTTCTCACACTTTCTTCTTTTTTCTTTATTGGTGCAAGCCGAACTAGCATTCTCTCCATCTCACATTTTCTTTTTCTTTTCTTTTGGAACACTAGAGCCGAAACTTACCATTTTCTTCCCAACTGATTTCTCCATTCATCTTTTTCATCTCTTGCCGAAACCATATCTCTTTGTTTCTCAAATTTGTGCTTTTCTTTCTCAAACATTATTGCCGAAACCCTACTCACATTTCACAACCCTTTCTTTTTCTCATTCCTATCCAAGTCGAATTCTTTTTCTTGTGAAAAGTAGGCCGAATCTCTTGGGGTTCTCTCCTAGTGTTGGGTGGCCGAATATTGGGTGGTGTTGGTAAGCTTTTGACCGAATGGCCATTTCTTCTCTTGTTCTGTTCTTGATCGTTTGGTTGATTAAGGGCCGAATATGGTCATGTGGAAGGGTTCTAATCTCTTTGTTTTAGGGTCTTTGGAGTGTGAAGCAAACAAGGGAATCGTCATTCTTTTGTTGATCGATTGGTAAGTAGGGGTAAGTATATGGTATTGTTATTATTTCAATCTTTTAGGTTCGATTAAGGCAAAGGTAACAAAAGATTAATAGTTCTCTTTTGAAGGTGGCCGATTGTTGGAAGGAAAGCCTTTGTGGTTCGGGTTTGATAAAGAATCAAACCAATAGCAAGGTAAGGATGATTCGACAAACCCTTTTTGGTCTAATGGTGTTGGCCGAATGTGTAGATGCCTAACCCCTAATGTTTGGCCGATTGTAGGAGTCAGTACTCGAGGGACTTAGATCGTTTTCGTTGGATTCTAGACTCGTATTTACCAGGTGTGTATACTAACACACTTATATTTAGTAATATGATTGATAATCTGGGAAATGATTAATGAAACAGTGATGATTGATATGATACCCAAATGGGTATGATTCTGGACTCGGGTAAGTCAGTATTATTACTATGAGTTTAATGATGATCTATATGTTACCATGGCTGTGGATATATGTGACATGGGATATGAGATTAGACATATTAGCATGATATGCATGATTGTATGATATGCATGATTACATGAGTATGGTATGTTGATGGGTGATACGAGTGGAGGGAGCAGTGATATTTTGTGCTGACGAGCACCAGTGTTTTGGTAACACACTTTGTGACTTTGGGTCACCAGAGGTTTGGCACCTCCAGAGGTTTGGTACCTCAGCGTCTCGTCCCTGTGGTTAACACCACCGTGGGTTGGCCCCACTTGTGAGATATGGGATTGACGCCAGTGATTTGGTATCACACGATGGGTTGGCCCCATCACCAGATTTGTGACTACGGTCACCAGTGCTTTGGTAGCACATTGTGTCTTTGGGACACCAGAGGTTTGGCACCTCATTGCGACTTGTCCCTGTGGTTTGACCACCGTGGGTTGGCCCCACTTGAGATATGGGATCGTCTGCTAGTGATTTGGTATCACACGATGGGTTGGCCCCATCATTGGATTTGTGACTTCGGTCACCAGTGCTTTGGTAGCACAATTGTGTCTTTGGGACACCAGTGGTTTGGTACCACATTGACGGATATTGTGTCTTTGGGACACCAGTGTTTTGGTAACACATTGTGACTATATGTCACCAGTGGTTTGGCACCACCAGTGGTTTGGTACCACACGGGGTAGAAAAGGCGATATGGATGGTTAGGATCGGGTTGCATTAATTATGTTGCTATGTATGATGTGTGTTAGCATGTTGTTTTCTCGGGAGCGGGATTTACGCACTGAGTCACTCGACTCACCCTCTCCATTAACATTTCAGGTGACTCGTAGACGCGGACATGGAGCCGGGATGGACTCGGGGTGCACATGCCATGCTTTAATAAAAGTTTTGCTCGGACTATAGAATTTGGGTACTTTAGCTTATTTACTTTCATTTGGGTTTTAAATTGGATTTGTAAAAGGCCTTTAATTTATGTTTTATGATGTTTGATGTTTTAATTAGATTTTAATATGCCTTAACAAAACAAGTTGGTATGAATTTTACTAAAACTTGGAAAGATAATGATTTCAAAATTATAACGCAATGTGTTTTTAAACCATACCATCGGGTATCACACTATGTCTTTTTAATAAGCAAATTCAAATGATTTTCAAATCAAACTTGTGTTACTCCTAAGTCTAAAAATGTTTTAAGTAACACTAAGAAACTATTAAGGTTTTAAATGGTTTAAACTCGTTTTAACCACACATTCGGGTTAAGTTTTCAAAATCTCCGGGTTTCAAACATACCAACCATTTTCAAACAAGTCCACTCAAATTTTCTTCAAATACACTGTGTTTTCACCCCGCTCCTAAACGAAAAATTTTACCTCTCAAAAACATTTTTCCCGTAGCATACCAGATTCGGACGTGGTGTCTTGTCCGGGTTTGGGGTGTTACAGGAAATCAAATGAAAATAATAAGGTTAATTTGGTAATTAGATTAATAATATACATTATAGTAAAAAAAAATGAAAATGGAGTGGGTTGTTCATCTTTTTGAACCAAAAGCAAGAAAATAAAAAGGGTTTTTGGGCTTTCATGATATTCGGCATTGGTTGAGCAAACTTGAGGTAAAAGTTTTGTTCGATTTTTGACAATTTCTACGTTTTTGTAATCGTTGCTTAGTGTTCTTCAAAACCCATGCTCCAATTTTGTGAATTGATGATGATTTTGAAGTGTACCATTGATAAACACATGAGTTTTTTTATGTTTGAAGATGAATTATGAAAGATATGTGATAGATTAACATAGTTTGTTTTGGGATTTTTGATGAATTAGAGTAAATTGGACTTAATTGTAAAAATAAAATTATGAGGGACTAAATTGTGAAATAAATGAAATGTATGGACTTGTATGGACTACATGACTATTCGGCCAAGCATGGGTAATATGAGATTTTGTGTATTTGGTGATTTTGTGAAATAGGGACTAAAATGTCAAAATGTAAAAATATGAGGGCTAATTCGTAAATTGCCCTAAATATGTGATTTTGGATTGAATTGAATGAATTAGTGAATAAATGAGTTAAATTTGAATATGTATAGATCAAGAACCTAAGAAAACAGATTTTGATCATGGAAAGTCGAAAGTGATCGAATAGTCAAGTCCGTACATTATCCGAGTCCGAGGTAAGTCTATATGCAAATAAACGTATAAATGTATGTTCATATGAAAATTTATAATGATGAATGTGTACGAGATGATGAGTACATGAAATTCGAGATAGTATCGACATGGTGTCAACATTCATAAAAGTCCCGTACGAACCTAGGAATAGGTAGGATTGCATATGTCATGACATAGGTTTCTGATATGTGATATCATGTAAGACCACGTCTGGGACGTTGGCGTTGATTTGAGATTTACATGTAAGACCATGTCTGGAACATTGGCATCTTATTGATTCATGTACGACCCTGTCTGGGACAATTGCATCGATATCTGGTTACATGTAAGACCACGTCTGGGACGTTGGCACTGTACGACCATTTTGAGTATTCCGAGCTTCCTATTTGATTCTGAACGGTTCAACAGGCAAATCTGAGAAATGAAAGGCTACGTGAAATGTGTAAACGAGTCAAGTACGTTTGAAAGATACCATATGTATGTGTATGAAAGGTAAGTGTATATATGAACTTACCTGTAACACCCCAAACCCGGCCCATTCGCTATGACCGAATTTGAAATGCCACTACGGAAAACATTTGAAAAACTTTTGACTTAGAGTTAAAAACATAAAAAATTTGTTGTCTTTACTAAAACATTGTGTAATTAAAATTCCAAATAAAAATTAAGTTGTTTAAAATAAAACATTTTCAAATAATAATGTAATCGACAATTTAACTTAAAACATAATAAAAATCCTTAAATACTTAAAATGGCCCTTATTACAATAATTAAATACTTAAAATACTGAAACATAAATTGTATAAAGAAAATCCTCTTTTGCATGGGCCACCTCGTATCCACTCCAACCCGGTCCGAGCATCACCTGAAAAGATATCCCACGAGGGGTGAGTCAACAGACTCAATGTGTAACAATACACTAAAAGTCCAATCGATCATACAAGAAAGCCCATTTAAAACACATTTAGCCATAAGCCCATAATATAGCAAATCAGATAATCACATGTACATGTAAAATGAAATGCAATCCCGAGCCCAACCTAGATATCCATCCGCTACACACCACCCGTACTAGCCAATCACACCGTGGGGATTACTAAATCGACCCTCCATCCGCTACACACCATCGAAGGCAGTTGTTGCAGTCAACATGCACATTGCCCTTATAATCGTGGCATAGCCACCATATAATCGTGACAGAGTCACCGGATTCATAATGTCGTGACCGAAGTCACCGGATTCATAATATCGTGACCGAAGTCACCGGATAATGTGGTAAAACCACCGGAACACTTCCCCTTTCAATATTTCCCATATGCCCATGCAATAACACATTATTACAATATCATGCCATTTACCTCATAATCATATCATAGTCGGACACATTTCATATTATGCATATAGCATTATTAACAATGCAAATATCATGTCTTGTACATTATCCCAAAATCATAATCAAATATCGAACATGTTTCATATTAAAATCATACATAGTACGAAGGAATAATGTACCTCAATTCATCGTACCATTGAATGGTACCCAAGGCCATAATCATTTATATTTCTTTATAAACACATCTATATTAATAAAGCTATTAATCAATTAGATGTTTAGTATAAGTTACACACCTTGCAAACACAAAGAGCGATAGAACTTTAGGATTTCCGACTCTTGCCTACACGTCGACAGAACCTACATATCACTATGTGAGAAATCGGTTATCACTAAAAAGATATGGCCTTTGGCCGAACATCATTATCACTTACCTTGGATTATTCAAACTCGAACGATCTCTCCCTAACGTTGACTACAAGAAAACCCCGAAAATCTTCCTTCAAAGGTTTAGCCACGGAGAAATAAGAGAATTAGATTCCTAAAATCGATTAATCCAAAGAAAAATAAAGAAGAAACGATTGATAGAAAAACCTTACCCGTAACACGATGATTGATTAACCCCTACTTGAACTATAAAGGAATTTGGCCTTAACAAATTAAAAGAAAAAGAAAGAAAGAAATGATAAAAAAGTATGGGATGGTTTCGGCTATGAGGAAGAAAGAGAGAAAGAGAATGAAAAAGTAAAAGAAAATAAAAGAGAATGCTTTTGGTGTAAAGATAAATTCGTCACTAGAGAGGAAAGAAAGAATGGTGAATGTCTTCAAAGATGACAATATTTTGGTTCCAAAAGAAAGTAAGCTTGAGAGAACAATAAGAAATAAAGATATCAATTTGGTCAAAAAGCAAAGGCCAAAACAAAGCAAACTTTTTACCAAATGCCAATAGGAAATTTCAGCTAAGAGAAAAAAATATTGGACAAGGGAAAAGATGCACAAAATGACAACTTTTTGGTCAACTACAACCTCCCTAATCCTTTACCAAAATTCGGCCAACTCATTAGCCTATACCATTCCCCTTTTTCCTCCTTAATTCTTCCCTATCAACCCCATAATTTCCAACACAATTAAACCACCCCCTAAAGCCCCTTATGCCGTCTAGGTTCATGGTCAAATGACCATGGAAAAGCTTCCAAAATAACACCCATTTATCAAGCCTTTTGTCCCCTAAACTTTCCTTATCTACTTGTTTCTTTACCATAACTACTAACTTGCCTTTTCCATTTTGTCTACTAACCAAAAATAAAAGAAAAAGTCTTATCCATTCATGATAAGGTTTGACCGTCCATTAATGCAAGGATTCAAAAATAAACCTTCAAAATGCTAAACATGCTACTCGAACCTCTAACCTCAAGCCACCTTTCAAGCTCCTTAACCAACTTGCCACTTACTCCTCTTATGCTTTAAATGAACACTTAAATTAACTTAAGTGTCAAGCTCACTTAATATACTTCATTAAATAAGCCATACTAAATTTTATTCTAGCTTCCTAAATAAAAACAAGCCTTCACAAGACTATGCTAACACACAAAAATTCATACCCGAGCCAACACAAATAATTAGCTGACACACAAAATTTCCTAAAGCCCATGGCCCAATCCTACTAGGCCCAATTTCGGGATGTTACATTACCAAAATGAATATGTGTATGGATTTGATGAGATAATATGTGATATATGTTTGAATGTGCTATGAGCATAAGTGATGCTTTGAGATGTGATATGTTAGCAATCTATGGCTAAACAAATGAGCCAAAGAACATGTTATGAAATTGTAAATGAGAAATATTAATGACATTGTATCAATGTGATTATGTGCATTTTATGTTAAGTTTATTTGTATATGGCTTACTAAGCTTTTGAAAGCTTACTTTGTGTGTGTTTGCTTTGTTTTATAGATCGTCGAAGCTATGAAAGGCTCGGGAATTGTCGAGGATCATCATCACACTATCAAACTCTACTTTGGTACTTTTGAATGTGTATATAGTTAAATATGGCTTGTATAGGCTAGTTATTTTGGAATATGTTTGAGATATGTACATAGCCATGTGATATGGCAAGATAAATGGTTATGTTATGAATGACTAGTCATGTTCTATGATGCTTAGTTTTGGTAAAGTTTGATAGCAAATGAAATGGTCATATGAATGATGAGCTTTTTGATGCATAGTTAGCATGTTATTGATGATAAGTTTGTGATGAATTATACTTTGAAGTGCTTGTGGTTATATTGAGTTAAATGGCTTATAAGTTGGTATGATTGTTAAACTAATAAGTGGCTAGAAATGGTGTACAATTTGATATGTTTTGGTTGCCATTGATGTATGGAAAGATGCTCATATGTGCTTGTAGGGATAACCCAAAGTGTGGGAGGCATTTTGGCCTTGGAAATGGCCTATAATTGCCCATACGGTTGAGCACATGAGTGTGTGGCTCGATCGTGTTCCTCGTGGTTGTATTTCAAGACAAGTCAGACTTGACCACGGGCTAGATACATAGGCGTGTGACTGGCATTGTGGTGCAAGTCAGTAGCGACCATGGGTGAGGCACACGGGCGTGTCCACGGCCGTGTTGACAAGTCAGCATGTATGCCCTATTTTGACACGGCTTAGACACAAAGGCGTGTCTGAGGCCGTGGGAGGCACACGGCCTGCCCACACGGGCGTGTGACCTCTGTAACTTAGATTTTTTTAAAATTTCTGATAATTTCTGTATGTGTTCGATTTAGTCCCGGCCCTATTCTAAAGCATGTTAAAGGTCTCAAAGACCTATTGAAGGGACACTTTGATGTGATTTGTCAAATTTAGTTATGAAATATCCGTAAAAGTTTTCAATTGTCCGGTAGTGCCTCTTAACCCTAAACTTGCGATGGTTACGGGTTAGGGGTGTTACATTTGATTGGTATCAGAGCTATAGTTTAGTCGATTCTCGGACTAATGTAGCGTGTGAGAGACTAGCTTACATGCCATATATATATGAAATGTGATAGTGTGATGAATCCTGACGTATAAAATGTGTTTTCGTATAGTAATGGATCCCGAAAGAGTCGTAGCTGATGACGTTGAAAGCAATGCGCCTGCTCTCACTCAAGGGACAGTGCCATCTTATTCGAGAGCGGCTACTAGCGGTTAAGAGGGAGAGGTTAAACAAGCTTTCTTCCAAACGAGGAACGAGTGGTTCACTCAGTACGTATGAAATAATCCGGCTGTTTCGCAACCTCTGCCCCGGCCTAATCCCCCTCAGACTTCAGTTGTGCCACCAGTTATGAACTTGAATCTGTTGAACAAACCTCTTGTTGATAAGATCCACAAGTATGGGGCTGAAGAGTTCAGGGCCACTAGTGATGACGATGCCGAGAAAGCTGAGTTTTGGCTAGAGAACACTATTCGAGTATTTGATGAGAAGTCATTGACTCCTGAATAATGTATAAAATGTGTTGTTTCTTTGTTACGAGACGCAGCCTATCAATGGTGAAAGACTTTGATTTCAATTGTTCCTAAAGAACGGGTCACTTGGGATTTCTTTCAGTTTGAGTTCCGAAAGAAATATATTAGTCAGAGATTTATTGATCAGAAATGAAAGGAATTTCTAGAGTTGAAACAGGGTCGCATGTCTGTCACCGAGTATGAAAGAGAGTTTGTGAGATTAAGTCAGTATGCTCGAGAATGTATAACGACCAAGGCAATAATATGCAAAAGATTTGAAGATGGCCTTAATGAAGATATCCGTTTGCTTGTTGGGATTTTGGAAATAAAAGAGTTCGTTGTACTTTTTGGTCGAGTGTGCAAAATTGAGGCACTCGGGAAAGACAAAAGAAAAGCTGAGTATGAAGTCATAGATGCGAGAAAGAGATTTTCGAGTAAATCATTTTAGTCTACTCCAAAGAAATTTAGAGATGAGCATAGCCGTTCCAGAACTAATGTGGGACATTCGAATCCGAGAGATCGAGCTAGATCACAGTCAAATTCTAAACCTCCAGCTACATCGATAACTAGTGTGGGAAATGTCCAATCCGAATGACCTGAATGTAAGCACTGTGGTAATAGACATACAAGTAGTTGTAGATTGAATGATCGAGCTTGTTTTAGATGTGGATCGTTAGACCATTTCATCCGAGATTGCCCAGAGTCTATTGAGCAAGAGATTGTTCAGAATCCGAGATCTGATAATGTTACAGCGACAGGTAGACCTTTCTGAAATGCAAGAAATGTCAGTGGTAGTCAGAGAACTACGAAAGTCACTGTTGCGAGATCTGAGCTAGAGCGCCTCCCAGAGCATATGCCATATGAGCTCATGAGGATTATCTCTGGATGTTATAACGGGTACATTTACTCTTTACGATTTGAAGATGGCCTTAATGAAGATATCCGTTTGCTTGTTGGGATTTTGGAAATAAAAGAGTTCGTTGTACTTTTTGGTCGAGCGTGCAAAATTGAGGCACTCGGGAAAGACAAAAGAAAAGCTGAGTATGAAGTCATAGATGCGAGAAAGAGATTTTCGAGTAAATCATTTTAGTCTACTCCAAAGAAATTTAGAGATGAGCATAGCCGTTCCAGAACTAATGTGGGACATTCGAATCCGAGAGATCGAGCTAGATCACAGTCAAATTCTAAACCTCCAGCTACATCGATAACTAGTGTGGGAAATGTCCAATCCGAATGACCTGAATGTAAGCACTGTGGTAATAGACATCCAAGTAGTTGTAGATTGAATGATCGAGCTTGTTTTAGATGTGGATCGTTAGACCATTTCATCCGAGATTTCCCAGAGTCTATTGAGCAAGAGATTGTTCAGAATCCGAGATCTGATAATGTTACAGCGACAGGTAGACCTTTCTGAAATGCAAGAAATGTCAGTGGTAGTCAGAGAACTACGAAAGTCACTGTTGCGAGATCTGAGCTAGAGCGCCTCCCAGAGCATATGCCATATGAGCTCATGAGGATTATCTCTGGATGTTATAACGGGTACATTTACTCTTTACGATTTGAAGATGGCCTTAATGAAGATATCCGTTTGCTTGTTGGGATTTTGGAAATAAAAGAGTTCGTTGTACTTTTTGGTCGAGCGTGCAAAATTGAGGCACTCGGGAAAGACAAAAGAAAAGCTGAGTATGAAGTCATAGATGCGAAAAAGAGATTTTCGAGTAAATCATTTTAGTCTACTCCAAAGAAATTTAGAGATGAGCATAGCCGTTCCAGAACTAATGTGGGACATTCGAATCCGAGAGATCGAGCTAGATCACAGTCAAATTCTAAACCTCCAGCTACATCGATAACTAGTGTGGGAAATGTCCAATCCGAATGACCTGAATGTAAGCACTGTGGTAATATACATCCAAGTAGTTGTAGATTGAATGATCGAGCTTGTTTTAGATGTGGATCGTTAGACCATTTCATCCGAGATTGCCCAGAGTCTATTGAGCAAGAGATTGTTCAGAATCCAAGATCTGATAATGTTACAGCGACAGGTAGACCTTTCTGAAATGCAAGAAATGTCAGTGGTAGTCAGAGAACTACGAAAGTCACTGTTGCGAGATCTGAGCTAGAGCGCCTCCCAGAGCATATGCCATCTGAGCTCATGAGGATTATCTCTGGATGTTATAACGTGTGTCTGGGCCGTGTC
Source organism: Gossypium australe (assembly GCA_005393395.2). Classification (NCBI taxonomy): domain Eukaryota; kingdom Viridiplantae; phylum Streptophyta; class Magnoliopsida; order Malvales; family Malvaceae; genus Gossypium; species Gossypium australe. The sequence continues at coordinate 51,140,068 of CM016615.1, read as the reverse complement.
AAAATAGGGCATACATACTGACTTGTCCACACGGCCGTGGACGCGCCTGTGTGTCTCACCCGTGGTCACTACTGACTCTACCACACAGCCAGTCAAACGCCCCTGTGTCCAACCCATGGTCGATCCTGACTTGCCTTGAATTTCAACCACGAGGGACACAGTCGAGCCACACACCCGTGTGCTCAACTGTGTGGGAAATTATAGTCCATTTTCAAGGCCAAATTTCCACCCACACAAGGGTCATTCCCTACAAGCAATATATCAATTCATTTTATACACAATTGGCAACCAAAGACATGTCAAATAAACAACAAATCTTCACATTCAATCTCATTTCTAAATATGCTAATTTGCATACCAATTTGCACAACTAAAACACATATATATCCAAGCATGATACATCCATGTTTTACCTTTCATATAGTCATTTCATTGATCAAACATACATACTCATAATGCATTCATATGCTTACCATAGCCTTGACCATTTCATTTGCTATCAAGCTATACCAAAACATGCATCATATATCATATTCACTCATGCATAATACCAACACTTATCTAGCCACATCTCATGGATATTTATACACATTTCAAACATAATCCAAAATGACTAGCCTATACATGCCATATTTAGCTATATACGCATTTCAAAAGTACCAAAAAGAGTTTGAGTAGTGTGATGACAATCCTCGACGCTCCCAGAGCCTTTCGTAGCTTTAACAATCTATAAAATAGAACAAACACACACAAAGTAAGCTTTCAAAAGCTTAGTAAGCCATATACAAATAAACTTAGCATAATTCATTCATAAGCACAGCTATTTGAATTCTTTAACAATTCTTCAATTCAAGCACATAAATAAACTCCTTGGCTCACTTGGTTTGCCATTGCTTACCAATTCATCACATTGCAAGTATCTCATTTGCTTATAGATATATATATATCTCAAATGTTCATTTGCATTAGCGCACATACATACTCACCTTTTCATGCTTATACAAGCACATATATCAATGCACCTGAAACAGATGTACAATTCACATATTCATGTATTTCTCAGACTTACTCGTTGAACCATTCGGAATCTAATTAGATACTCGTACAATGCCAACGTCCCAGGCGTGGTCTTACATGTAATCAGATATCGATGCCACTGTCCCAGACAGGGTCTTACACGAAGCAATATGATGCCAATGTCCCAGACATGGTCTTACACGTAAGTCTTATATCGATGCCAACTTTCCAAACGTGGTCTTACATGATATCACATAACGGACACCTATGTCACGACATATACTATCCTATGCATCCCTAGCTTCAAATAGGACTTCTCGGACATTAACAACTTATTGACTTATTCGCAAACTCGGATTTCACATACATTCCATCTCAATGGATATTCATAGCAATTCAAATATCATATATACTCAAATAATTCAATTCCACTACAATGATTTGTATACTGACTTACCTTGGATTCAGATATTCAATCGGATTCAGTTATTCGACTACTTTCGCCTTCCCGCAATCTAAGTCCATTTTCTTTGATTCTTGATCTATACATATTCATATTTAACCCTTTTGTTTGCCAACACATTCAATTCAATCCAAAAACACACATTTAGGGTAATTTACAATTAGCCCTCACATTTTCATATTTTGACATTTTAGTCCCTATTTTACAAAATCACAAAATACACCAAATTTGCTTATACCCATGCTTGGCCGAATATACCCTATGATCATATCAATCCATACATTTCATTTATTTCACAATTTAGTCCCTCAAATAATCATTTTCTCGATTTACTCTAAAATACTCAAATTCACCAAAAAACTCAAAGACAAACTATGATAATCATATACATATGTTTCATATTTCACTATAAAACATCACAAATCACATGTGTTCATCATAGTCTCATTTCAAAAACATCATCAATTCTTAAAATTAATGGGTTTTGAAGAACTCGAAGCAACGATTGCAAAAACGTATAAATCATAAAAAACTAAAGCAAAACTAACCTTGAATCAAACCAAAAGCTAGCCGAAACTTTAGGGTGCTTCCTTCTTTTTCTTTTTCTTTATTTTTCGGCACTAAAAGATGATAACCATCATCTTTCAATTTTTTTATTAGTATTATGTTATTATTCCATTTACAAAATTAACCTTAATATAAAACATATATAACTTATAAAATTAATGGCATAACCGTCCATAGTCATCCACTATCTTTATTAATGGTATAATTGCCTCATAAGGCCTCTATACTTAAAAGCCACATCAAATAGGCACTTAATCAATTAGAAGGCTACTTTTACACTTTATGCGTTTTAGTCCTTTTGTCAAATTAAGCATACAAACAGACAAATTTTCATACGAAACTTTCACACATGCTTAGTCACGTATCAAAGACACGGAAAATAATATTAAAATATTTTTTGACTCAGATTTGTGGTCCTGAAACTACTGTTCTGACTAGGGCCAAAATCGGACTATTACACCAACATAGTTGAAAGGGTTAAAGTCACAGCTACAAGAGTTGACTGATAGAGGGTTTGCAAGGCTGATTTTCTCACCTTGTGGTGCTCATATTCTGTTTGTGAAAAAGAAGGATGGCACGGTGAGAATGTGCATTGATTATCGTCAATTGAACAAAATGACTATAAAGAACAAATATCCTCTGCCCAGAATTGATGATTTATTTGATCAGCTTAAAGGAGCCACTATGTTTTCAAGATAGATCTGAGATCGGGATACTACCAGTTGTGGGTAAAAGATTCAGATATTCAAAAGACTACTTTCAGAATGAGGTACATGCATTATGAGTTTTTAGTTATGCCTTTTGGACTAACAAATGCTCCTGCTATTTTTATGGATCTGATGAATAGAATTTTCAGATCGTACTTAGATCAATTTGTTGTTGTATTCATTGATGATATCTTTATTTATTCACGCGATGAAAGTGAGCATGCTCGGCATCTGAGAATTGTTTTGCAAACTCTGCAAGATAAGCAATTGTATGCAAAGTTCAGTAAAGTGAATTTTGGTTGCGAGAAGTTGGTTTTCTGGGACATATTGTATTAACCTTTGGAATACGAGTTGATCTGAGTAAGATTTATGCTATTCTGGAATGGAAACCTCCAAAGAATATGTCTGGAATCCGTATTTTTCTGGGACTAGCTGGTTAATATCATCGGTTTGTAAAAGGATTTTCTACGATAGCTACTCCGTTGACTAGATTGCTTCAGAAAGATGTGAGGTTTGAATGGTCTGATAAATGTCAGAAAGGCTTTGATCAGTTGAAAACTTTGTTCACTGAAGCTCCAATTTTGGTACAACCAAAATCGGGTAAAGAATTTGTGATTTATAGTGATGCTTCCTTGAATGGTCTGGGATGTGTTTTGATGCAGGAATGCAAAGTTATAGCTTATGACTCGAGACAATTGAAGTCTCATGAAAGGAACTATCTGACACACGATCTTGAACTAGCTGTAATTATTTTTGCAATAAAGATTTGGCGTCATTATCTTTTCTGTAATAGTTCGGTTTACACCCTAGTTGGAACAGTGGTTTTGGAACAACAAATCCGAGTTCGCATAATATTTTAATATTATTTTCTGTGCCGTTGATATGTGATTAAGCATGTGGTAAATTTTCGTGAGCTAATTTGTCCGTCTGTGTGATTAACTTGACAAAAGGATGAAATTGCATTAAATGTGAAAGTTGCTTGCTATTTGTTAAAGTACCATTGTGTAGTGGCTTTGTTAATGTGGAGTCCTTATGTTGTTATTATGCCAACTTATAGTTAGTGGATGAATGAAAGACAATCATGCCCTTATTACATGTTTGTTTTATTTGTTTAATGAAAGGCTAAATATGTAAATGGATTATTATGTATGTTATAGTGGATAAAACATAACAAAATGGCCATTTTTAGTTCATCTTTTGACCGAATATTAGAGAAAGAAGTAAGGGTTTAGTTCTTTTGATTTTCGGCACTTACAAGCCAAAATTAAGGTATGATTTGGTTTCAGTTTTTGATAATTTCTACATTTTTATAATCGTTGCTTCTTCTACTATCAAGCCCATGTCTCAATTTTGTTAATTGATGATGCTTATGAGAAATGCCATTGATGTTATGTTTAGCTTTTTGATGATTTTTGGTGTTAAATGAAAGATATGAGCTAGATGAACATACTTTGTTCTTGAATTTTTGATGAATTTAGCTAAATAGGGCTAAATTGAGAAAACGATAACTTGAGGGACTAAATAGAAAATTTGCTGGAAAATATGGACTTGTATGAGATGTATATGAATTCGGCTAAGTATGTGTATGTGTGGATTTTGTGAATTTGGTGTTTTGAGAAAAATGGACTAAACTGATAAACTGTGCAAATATGATGGTTAATTTGCAAATAGCCCTAAATGTGTGTCCTTGGATTGAATTGAATGAATTAGTGAATAAAAGGATTAATTCTGTATATGTTTAGATCAAGAACCGAGGAAAATAGACCTAGATCGCGGGAAAGTGAAAGTAAACGAGTAGTCGTTTTCATTCCGATAAACCGAATCCGAGGTAAGTCACTATGCAAATAAACGTATATGTATGCAATTGTAATTATTCATATGACTAACGTTGATAATGAATGCTTATGAGAGTTTATGCATATGAATTCTGAGATAAGTTCGATATAGTGACTAAGTCCGAGAAGCCCCGTGCGAACCTAGGAATAGATAGGATTGGCTATGTCATGACATAGGTATCTATTCTGTTTTGTCATGTAAGACCACGTCTGGGACGTTGGCGTTGATTTGATATTTCGTGTAAGACCACGTCTGGGACGTTGGCATCGATATAAGCTTTACGTGTAAGACCACGTCTGGGACGTTGGCATCAATATGAGCTTTACGTGTAAGACCAAGTCTGGGACATTGGCATCATTATGATCCTTGCGTGTAAGACCATGTTTGGGACATCGGCATCATATTGATTCGTGTAAGACCCTGTCTGAGACAGTGGCATCGATATCTGAGTGCATGTAAGACCTTGTCTGGGACGTTGGCATTGTACAATTATTTCGAGCTTTCTGAGTGTCCTATTAGATTCCTTACGGTTCAATGGGCAAGTTTAAGATATGAATAGCAAATCCGAGCTTTGATAGATTAAGTAAATGAATGTACGATTTAGGTACATTGATTATACACTAATTGTGTATACAAGGTAAGTATCTATATGATCTTACTAGAATGTTATGTATATGGAATTGATAATACAATATGTAAAGTTTGACTAGATGAACTATGTGTATATATGGTATGTGAATTGGAATATGGTAAGTGATGGTTAAGCAAACGAGCTTAAGAAAGAATGAGATGATTTGTATCATGAGAATCAAATTGGTCATTTTATTGAATTGGTTATGTGCAATTCATGCCAAGTTTTTTGTATATTGACTTACTAAGCTTTTGGAAAGCTTACTCTGTGTGTGTCTTCTTTATTTTATAGGTCGTCAAAGCTACTGAAGGCTCGGGACCGTCAAGAATCGTCATCACACTACTAAACTCATTTTGGTACACTTTGGAATGTATATATCGAGATATGGCATGTATAGGCTAGTTTTGATATAAGTTGATGTATAGATTTGGTCATGAGATGTGGCTAAATTTTTAGTTTATATTTTTCCTTAAGGAATATGGTATGTATAGTTGTTTTGGTATGGTTTGATATTCATGAAATGGTCAAGTATTGGGTTAGAAAATGATTGAGAAATGCTTTAGTTATTTATATGTTTAGTCTTGAAAGTTGGCATGAAAGAAATGAGTATTGAATGAATAGATGAATGGTCAATTTTGGTATGTTTTTGGTGGTTATATGTGCATGAATTGTCTTGGTATATGTTGATAGTAGGCATGGCCCTTTTGGGTGGCACCTTGATCTTGTAAATGACCTATAATGTCACACGGCCATGGCACACGGGCGTGCTTAGTGACCGTGTTAGCTAATCAGTATATGGCCTAATAATAAACGGCCTTGGCACGGGGGTGCTGGTTAATCGTGTTGGTTTTGGCAGGAACGACCACGGTCAGGGTACACGGGCATGCTTTGTGACCGTGGGGGCAAAGTCAGGATAGTCCACGGCCAAGGCACACGGGCATGCTTGGTGGCCGTGAGAGTATAGTCAGGATAGACCACGGGAAGGACACACGGGTGTGTCTATTAGCCGTGGAAGGCACACGGCTTGCCCACACGAACGTGTAAGCCCTATAACTTAGAAAAGTTTTAATTTTCCATGAAATTTTGTATGTGTTTCGGTTTAGTCCCGACCCGATTTGTAAGCATGCTTATGTTCTCGAGGACTCATTTAAGGGACATTATGCTTGAGAATGATAAATGAATGTATTAATTTCTATAAATGCTTTCTGATCTGTTCGGCAACGCTCCTAACCCTAATCCGACGATGGACTCGGAATAGGGGTGTTACATTTGGTTGGTATCAGAGCTACGGTTTAGTCGATTCTCGGACAAACGTAGCGTGTCAGAGTCTAGCTATACATGCCATAAATAGGAATTGCAATAGCTTGATGAATCCTAACGTATAAAAATATGATTTTCATATAGTAATGGATCCCGAAAGAGCCATAGCTGACGACGTAGAAAGTAATGCGCCTGCTTCCACGCAAGGGATAGCGCCCTCTGATTCGAGACCGGCTACGAGCGGTCAAGGGGGAGAAGCTAAACAAGCTTTCTTCCAGATGATGAGTGAATGGTTCACTCAATTCGTAAGAAATAACCCAACTATATCGCAACCTCCGTCCCCAGTTAATCCCCTTCAGACATCCGATATACCTCCGACTGCAAATCTGAATCCGTGGAATAAGCCTTTGGTTGACAAGATTCGTAAGTATGGGGCTAAAGAGTTCCGGGATACTAATGATGATGATGCTGAAAAGGCCAAGTTCTGGATTGAAAACACAATCCGGGTATTTGATGAGATGTCTCTGACTCCGGAAGAATGCATAAAGTGTGTTGTATCATTACTCCGAGTTGCAACTTATCAATGGTGGAAAACCCTAATTTCTGTTGTTCCGAAAGAGCAAATTACATGGGTCTTCTTTCAGAGCGAGTTTCGGAAGAAATATATCAGTGAAAGATTCGTCGATCAGAAACGAAATGAATTTCTGGAACTAAAACAGGGCCGAATGACTGTTTCGGAATATGAATGAGAGTTCGTGAGATTGAGTCAGTATGCTCGGGAATGTGTATCTTCTGAAGCTATAATGTGTAAATGATTCGAAGATGGCCTTAATGAAGACATCTGTTTACTAGTCGAAATTTTAGAGATCAAAGAGTTTGTTGCACTCGTTGACTGCGCATGTAAAGTTGAGGCACTTGGGAAAGATAAAAAGAAAGCTGAGTCAGAAGCCCGAGATATGAGAAAGAGATTTCCAAGAAAATCATTTCAATCTATTCCAAAGAGATTCAGAGATGAACAAAACCGTTCGAGATCTAATGTGGGACACTCGAATAGAAATCTAGTAAGATCACAAATGAGTTCCAAAACCCCAGCAACTTCACTAGCAAGTGTTGAAAATGTCTGTTCTGAAAGACCTGAGTGTAAGCACTGTGCAAAAAGACATCTGGGAAGTTGTAGATTAAATGACAGAGCTTGTTTCAGATACGGATCACTTGATCATTTTATCCGTTATTGCCCTGAGACTGTCGAGCCAGAAACTGTTCAGAATTTGAAATCTGATAATGCACCTGTGAGAGGTAGACCATCGAAGAATGTAAGAAATGTTAGTGGTAGTTAGAGAACTACGAGAGACAATGTTGTCAGATCTGAAGCTAGAGCGCCTGCCAGAGCGTATGCGATCCGAGCTCGAGAGTAAACTTCATCGCCAGATGTTATAACGGGCACTTTTACTCTTTATGATACTTCTATGATTGCATTGATAGACCCTGGTTCTACGCATTCGTATATATGCATGAATTTAGTATTCATCAAGACTTTGCCTGTAGAGTCTACTGAGTTTGCTATAAAAGTATCAAACCCCTTAGGTAAAAGTGTTTTGGTTGATAAAGTATGCAAGAACTGTCTGTTAATGTTTTGAGATATCTGTTTCCCTGCTGATCTGATGCTTTTGCCATTTGATGAGTTTGATATTATTCTGGGTATGGATTGGTTATTTATGCATGATGCTGTTGTGAACTGCAAAAGAAAAACTATTGATTTGAGATGTCCGAATGATGAGATTGTACGGATTGAGTTTGATGATTTGAATGGTTTGCCTGCTGTGATATCTATTTTGAAAGCTCAAAGTTATGTGAAAAAGGGGTACGATTCATATTTTGCTTATGTAATTGATTCAAAAATGTCTGAAAGGAAAATTGAGTCAGTACCTATTGTCTGCGAGTTTTCTGATGTGTTCCCTGAAGAGTTACCGGGTTTACCTCTGATTCGTGAAGTTGAATTTGGTATTGAATTATTGCCTAGTACTACACCTATTTCGATAGCTCCGTATAGAATGGCACCAACAGAATTGAAAAAGTTAAAGTCACAGTTGCAAGAGTTGGCTGATAGAGAGTTCACTAGATCGAGTTTCTCGCCTTAGGGTGCTCCTATCCTGTTTGTGAAAAAGAAAGATGGCACGTTGAGAATGTGCATTGATTATCGTCAGTTGAATAAGGTGACAATAAAGAATAAATATTTGTTACCCCAAATAGACGATTTATTTGATTAGTTAAAAGGAGCTACTGTATTCTCTAAGATTGATCTGAGATCGGGATACTGTCAGTTGAGAGTTAAAGATTCAGACATTCCGAAGATTGCTTTCAGAACAAGCTACGGGCATTATGAGTTTTTAGTTATGCCAGTTGGACTAACTAATGCTCATGCTGTTTTTATGGATCTGATGAATAAAATTTTCATACCGTACCTAGATCGATTTGTTGTGGTGTTCATAGATGACATCTTGATTTATTCACGTGATGAAAAAGAGCATGCTAAACATTTGAGAATTGTATTGCAAACTTTGAGCGAAAAGAAATTGTATGTGAAATTCAACAAATGTGAATTCTAGTTATACGAGGTTAGTTTTCTGGGACATATTGTGTCAGCTTCTGGAATCCGAGTGGATCCGAGTAAGATTTCTGCTATTCTGAATTGCAAACCTCTGAGAAATGTATCTGAAGTCCGTAGTTTTCTGGGGCTAGCCGGTTATTACCGTCAATTTGAAAAAGGCTTATCGACAATAGCTACTCCGTTGACTAGATTACTTCAAAAAGATGTTAGATTTGAATGGTCGGATAAATGCCAGAAAAGTTCCGATCAATTGAAAACTCTGTTAACAGAAGCTCCAGTGTTAATGCAACCAGAATCGGGTAAAGAATTTATTATATACAGTGATGCCTCGTTAAATGGTCTAGGGTGTGTTTTGATGCAGGAAGGCAAAGTTGTAGCTTATGCCTCGTGACAGTTGAAGCCTCACGAAAAGAATTATCCGACACAAGACCTTGAACTTGTTGCGATCGTGCTTGCACTTAAGATTTGGCGCCATTATCTGTACGGTGAGAAATGTCATGTGTTTTCAGATCATAAAAGTTTGAAATATCTGATGACTCAGAAAGATTTGAACCTGCATCAAGAAGGTGGTTAGAACTGTTAAAAGATTACGAGCTAGTGATAGGTTATTATCCGGGTAAAGCAAATGTTGTTGCAGATGCTCTGAGTCGAAAATCATTATTTGCACTACATGTTCTGAATGCCCAATTAGATTTGACTGATGACAGTTTGGTGATAGCTGAATTAAAAGCAAAATCGTTGTTCTTACAATAGGTATGCGATGCTTAGAAATCTGATAATGAATTACTAGCGAAACGAGCTTAGTGCGATTCAAATTCTGGATCTGAATTCTGAGTTATTGATGATTGTTTGAGATTCTGGGATCGTATCTGTGTTCCGAGAAATCCAAAGTTGATGTCAGTTGATTTTGAATGAAGCTCATAATAGTAGTCTATCTGTTCATCCGGGAAGTGCTAAAAATGTATCATGTTTTGAAACGACACTATTGGTGGTCTGGTATGAAACGAGACATTTTGGACTTTTTTCGAAATGTTTAATCTATCAATAAGTGAAAGCTGAACATCAAGTTCTGTCTGGTTTGCTACAGCCGATTTTGATTCCTGAGTGGAAATGGGATAGAGTGACAATAGATTTTGCTTCTCGTTTGCCTCAGACTCCGAAAAAGAAAGATGCTATATGGGTCGTGGTTGATATATTAACGAAAACTGATCATTTTATTCCGGTAAGATCCGATTATTCACTTGACAGATTAGCTGAGCTTTATATTTCTGAAATTGTGAGATTGCACGGGGTGCCACTATCCATTGTGTCAGATAGAGATCCGAGATTCACATCGCGATTCTGGAAGAAGTTGCAAGCAGCTTTGGGCATGAAATTACACTTCAGTACAGCTTTTCATCCGCAAACAGATGGTCAGTCTGAATGAATTATTCAGATTCTTGAAGACATGTTAAGATGCTGTATACTTGAGTTTAATGGTTCGTGGGAACAGTATCTGCCATTGGTCAAATTTGCGTATAATAATAGTTTTCAGTTAAGCATCAAAATGGCACCTTATGAAGCTTTGTACGGACGTGAATGTCATACACCTCTGTATTGGACTGAGCTCAGTGAAAATAAGCTATATGGGGTTGATTTGATAAAGGATTCAGAACAGAAAGTGAAATTGATACGAGATTATTTGAAAGCAGCATCTGATCGTCAGAAGTCTTATGCGGACTTGAAACAAAAAGATATAGAATTTGAAATCGGCGACAAAGTAATTCTGAAAGTGTCTCCGTGGAAGAAAGTGCTTCGATTCGGACGTAAAGGCAAATTGAGTCCGAGATTCATCGGACTGTATGAGATCATTGAACAAGTTGGGCCTGTTGCATATAGATTAAAGTTGCCCTCTAAGCTAGAAAAGGTACACAATATATTTCATGTTTCGATGCTTCGTAGATATCGATCCGATCAGTCACATGTAATTGCCTCATTTGAAATTGAAATCTGATCTGATATGACATTTGAAGAGGAACCGATTCGTATCTTAGCTCACGAAGTGAAAGAGTTAAGAAACAAGAAAATTTCGTTAGTAAAAGTACTGTGGAATCGACAAGGGATTGAAGAGGCTACCTGGGAGCCTGAAGATTCAGTGAAACAACAATATCCAACTCTGTTTAACGGTAAGATTTTCGGGGAAAAAAATCCCTAAGGGGGGAGAATTGTAACAGTCCGATTTACACCCTAGTCGGAACAGTGGTTTCGGGACCACAAATCTGAGTCCGTATAATATTTTAATATTATTTTCTGTGCCGTTGATATGTGATTAAGCATGTGGTAAATTTCTGTGAGCTAATTTGTCCGTCTATGTGATTAATTTGACAAAAGGATGAAATTCTATTGAATGTGAAAGTTGCTTGCTATTTGTTAAAGTACCAATATGTAGTGGCTTTGTTAAGGTGGAGTCCTTATGTTGTTATTATGCCAACTTATAGTTAGTGGATGAATGAAAGACAATCATGCCCTTATTACATGTTTGTTTTATTTGTTTAATGAAAGGCTAAATATGTAAATAGATTATTATGTATGTTATATTGGATAAAACATAACAAAATGGCCATTTTTAGTTCATCTTTTGACCGAATATTATAGAAAGAAGTAGGGTTTAGTTCTTTTGATTTTCGGCACTTACAAGCCAAAATTATGGTATGATTTGGTTTCGATTTTTGATAATTTCTACGTTTTTATAATCGTTGCTTCTTCTGCTATCAAGCCCATGTCTCAATTTTGTGAATTGATGATGTTTATGAGAAATTCCATTGATGTTATGTTGAGCTTTTTGATGATTTTTGATGTTAAATGAAAGATATGAGCTAGATGAACATACTTTGTTCTTGAACTTTTGATGAATTTAGCTAAATAGGGATAAATTAAGAAAAAGGTAACTTGAGGGACTAAATAGCAAATTTGATGGAAAATATGGACTTGTATGAGATGTATATGCATTCGGCTAAGCATGTGTATGTGTGGATTTTGTGAGTTTGGTGTTTTGAGAAAAATGGACTAAATTGATAAAGTGTGCAAATATGAGGGTTAATTTGTAAATAGCACTAAATGTGTGTCCTTGGATTGAATTAAATGAAGTAGTGAATAAAAAGATTAATTCTGAATATGTTTAGATCAAGAACCGAGGAAAACAAACCTAGATCGCGGGAAAGTGAAAGTAAATGAGTAGCTGTTTTCATTCCGATAAATTGAATCCGAGGTAAGTCACTATGCAAATAAACCTATATGTATGCAGTTGTAATTATTCATATGACTAATGTTGATAATGAATGCTTATGAGAGTTTATGCATATGAATTCTGAGATAAGTTCGATACAGTGACTAAGTCCGAGAAGCCCCGTACGAACCTAGGAATAGATAGGATTGGCTATGTCTTGACATAGGTATCTATTCTGGTTTATCATGTAAGACCACGTCTGGGACATTTGCGTTGATTTGAGATTTCGTGTAAGACCACGTCTGGGACGTTGGCATCGATAGAAGCTTTACGTGTAAGACTACGTCTGGGATGTTGGCATCGATATGAGCTTTACGTGTAAAACCACGTCTGGGACGTTGGCATCGTTATGATCCTTGCATGTAAGACAATGTCTGGGACATTGGCATCGTATTGATTCGTGTAAGACCCTGTCTGGGACAGTGGCATCGATATCTGAGTGCAAGTAAGACCTCGTCTGGGACGTTGGCATTGTATGATTATTCCGAGCTTTCTGAGTGTCCTATTAGATTCCTTACGGTTCAATGGGCAAGTCTGAGATATGAATGCCAAATCTGAGCTTTGATAGATTAAGTAAATGAATGTCCAATTCAGGTACGTTGATTATACACTAATTGTGTATACAAGGTAAGTATCTATATGATCTTACTAGAATGTGATGTATATGGAATTGATAATACAATATGTAAAGTTTGACTAGATGAACTATATGTATATATGGTATGTGAATTAGAATATGGTAAGTGATGGTTAAGCAAACGAGCTTAAGAAAGAAGGAGATGATTTATATCATGAGAATCAAATTGGTCATTTTATTGATTTGGTTATGTGCAATTCATGCCAAGTTTGTTTGTATATTGACTTACTAAGCTTTTGGAAAGCTTACTCTGTGTGTGTTTTCTCTATTTTACAGGTCGTCAAAGCTACTAAAGGCTCGGGACCATCAAGGATCGTCATCACACTACTAAACTCATTTTGGTACACTTTGGAATGTATATATCTAGATATGGCATGTATAGGCTAGTTTTGATATAAGTTGATGTATAGATTTGGTCATGAGATGTGGCTAAATTTTTGGTTTATATTTTGCCTTGAGGAATGTGGTATGTGTAGTTGTTTTGGTATGGTTTGGTATTCATGAAATGGTCAAGTTTTGTGTAAGAAAATGATTGAGAAATGCTTTAGTTATATATAAGTTTACTATTGAAAGTTGGCATGAATGAAATGAGTATTGACTGAATAGATGAATGGTCAATTTTGGTATGTTTTTGGTGGTTATATGTGCATGAAATGTCTTGGTATATGTCGATAGTAGGCATGACCCTTTTGGGTGGCACTTTGATCTTGTAAATGACCTATAATGTCACACGGCCATGGCACACGGGCGTGCCTAGTGACCGTGATAGCTAACAGTATATGGCCTAGTAGTGCACGGCCTTGGCACGGGGGTGCTGTTTAACCGGTTTGGTTTTGGCAAGAATGACCACGGTCAGGGTACACGGGCATGCTTTGTGATCGTGGGGGCCAAGTCATGATAGTCCACAGCCAAGGCACACGAGCGTGCTTGGTGGCCATGGAGTATAGTCAGGATAGACCACGGGAAAGACACACGGGTGTGTCTATTAGCCGTGGAAGGCACACGGCCTGCCCACACGGGCGTGTAAGCCCTGTAACTTAGAAAAGTTTAATTTTCCATGAAATTTTGTATGTGTTTTGGTTTAGTCCCGACCCAATTTGTAAGCATGCTTATGGTCTCGAGGACTCATTTAAGGGACATTATGCTTGAGAATGATAAATGAACATATGAATTTCTGTAAATGCTTTCCGATCTATTCAGTAACTCTCCTAACCCTAATCCGGCGACGGACTCGGGATAGGGGTGTTACATTTTGGGTGAGAAATGCCACGTGTTTTTAGATCATAAAAGTTTGAAGTACCTGATGACTCAGAAATACTTGAATCAACGACAGAGAAGATGGTTAGAGTTGTTGAAAGACTATGAGCTTGTGATTGATTACCATCCGGGTAAAGCAAATGTTGTTGCCGATGCATTGAGTCGAAAGTCATTGTTTGCGCTACAAGCGATGAATGCTCATTTAGGTTTGTCTGATAATGGTTCAGTTCTGGCGGAATTGAAAGCGAAACCGTTGTTCTTACAAAAAATATGTGATGCTCAGAAAGTTGATAATGAAATGATAGCAAAATGAGCTCAATGTGATTCGAACTCTGACTTTGAATTTCAAATTGATATTGATGGTTGTTTGAGATTTCGAGATCCGATTTGTGTTCTGAGAAATCCGGAGTTAATAAAGTTAATTTTGAATGAAGCTCATAATGGTCGCCTATCTATTCATCCGGGTAGTACAAAGATGTATCATGATTTGAAGCAACACCATTGGTGGTCTGGTATGAAAAGAGATATCTTTGATTTTGTGTCGAAATGTTTAGTCTATTAGCAAGTTAAAGCTGAACATCAGGTTCCATCTGGTTTGTTACAACTGATTATGATTCCTGAATGGAAATAAGGCAGAGTGACAATGAATTTTGACTCAGATTTGCCTTTAACTCTGAGAAAGAAAGATGCAATTTGGGTCTTAGTTGATCGATTGACGAAATCTACCCATTTTATTCCGGTACAATCTGATTACTCACTTGATAAGTTAGCTGAGCTTTTATTTCTGATATTGTGAGATTACACGAAGTTATTGTGTCTGATAGAGATTCGAGATTCACATCGCGGTTTTGGAAGAAACTGCAAGATGCTTTGGGTACGAAACTACGCTTTAGCACTACTTTCCATCTGCAAATAGATAGCCACTCTGATTGAATTAGTCAGATACTTTAGAATATGTTGAGATGTTGCATTCTTGAGTTAGAAGGTATGTGGGAACTATACTTACCTTTAATTGAATTTGCATACAACAACAGGTTTCAGTTGAGCATCAAAATGGTGCCTTATGAGGCTTTGTATGGATGCAAATGTCGAACACCTCTGTATTGGACTGAACTAAGTGAAAATAAGATACACGGGGTCGATTTGATAAAAGATACATAACAAAAAGTGAAAGTGATTCGTGATAGTCTGAAAGCAGATTTTGATCGTCAGAAATCTTATGCAGATTTGAAACGAAAAGATTTTGAATTTGATATCGGTGATAAAGTGTTTTTGAAAGTATCTCCGTGGAAGAAAGTACTCCGATTCAGACGAAATTGTGTCCGAGGTTCATCGGGCCGTATGAAATTGTTGAACGTATTGGACCTGTAGCATATAGATTGTTGTTACCACCAGAACAAGGAAAGATTCATGATGTGTTTCACGTATCGATGCTTAGACGATACAGATCTGGTCCCTCTCATGTGATTTCCCCGTCTGAGATTGAAATCTGATTCGATATGACTTATGAGGAAGAACCGATCCGTATCTTAGCTCGTGAAATGAAAGAATTACGAAATAAGAAAATCTTGCTAGTAAAAGTACTGTGGCATAGACATGGAGTTGAAACGGCTACATGGAAGCCTGAAGATACAATGAGACAACAGTATCCGAACCTATTTAACGGTAAGATTTTCGAGGACGAAAATCCCTAAAGGGGGAGAATTGTAACAGTCTGGTTTTGACTCTAGTCAGAATAGTGGTTTCGGGACCACAGATCCGAGTCAGAGAAATATTTTAATATTATTTTGTGTCTGCAGTATATGATTAAGCATTTGTGAAATTTTCGTGAATTAATTTTGTTGTTTGTGTGTTTAAATTGAGAAAAGGACTTAATTGTGAAAGATGCTAAATTAGCATGTCATATGTTAAAAGCACTTATGTGTCATGTCTTTATAAATGTGAGATCCTTATAATGTAATTGAAACATTGGAAATTGGATGGACATTAATGGCTAAAGTTAGTGTAAATCAAATGAAAATAATAAGGTTAATTTGGTAATTGGATTAATAATATACATTATAATAAAAACAAATAAAAATGGGAGTGGGTTGTTCATCTTTTTGAACCGAAAGCAAGAAAAGAAAAAGAGTTTTTGAGCTTTCATGATATTCAGCCTTGGTTGAGCAAAATTGATGTAAGAGTTTTGTTCGGTTTTTGATAATTTCTACGTTTTGTAATCATTGCTTAGTGTTCTTCAAAACCCATGCTTCAATTTTGTGAATTGATGATGATTTTGAAATGTACCATTGATGAACACATGAGTTTTGTAATGTTTGAAGATGAATTATGAAAGATATGTGATAAATTAACATAGTTTGTCTTTTGATTTTTGATGAATTTGAGTAAATTGGACTTAATTGTGAAAATAAAATTATAAGGGACTAAATTGTGAAATAAATGAAATTTATGGACTTGTATGGACTACATGTGACACCCCTAACCCATATCCGTGGCCGGATTAGGGTTACAGGCATCACTAAACCCAAATACTAAGTCAATGCACTCCATCCGAACTATTGCTTGAGAAATTCATACCATTTCGTACAAACACAAACACAAATGTATATCTCATCCAATCTCAATACATCCACGAGCATATTACAATTCACATGGTCATTTAAAAAGCAATGGCCGAATATATATATATATATATATATATATATACAATACTTAAACATCCATTTCATTTCTACTATCAATGTTACATTCAAGCATACATTGTTATTGAACATATGTTACACTTTTGGTCATGCAAACTTCCCATTTCAATATTACAAATGAAGATAACATTTACTATCTACTTATCACACATTGTAATATACCATAACTACGAATTTCAAATCAAAACATTATCTATTAGTAAATATTATATTCGACAGTGATCATTTCAAATGTATAAACATATAGTCATAGGCACATCTTAGCTAGATATTACATTCATGAATTAACCATTTATTTCTCATGACCGACCACATATATAAACATCCAAAGAAAATTTAAAGTTTCCCAACTAAATAAATTTAAAGGCCGAATGTTTACGGTTAATAGTTTGCATTAAGTCACCAATGAATTGATTTCACTCATAGCTTAATATGAGATAATTTCTAAACTAAACTTATAAGCCATTCAACAAATATTCATTTGCATTATATGAAATACATGCCATACATGATTTCACAAATATGCACCTATCAAAATGAACTTATAACATAGTTGAATATACATACATAAGCAACATCTCAAGCATAGTTAAGTAACTCAAACTAGTAAGAAAGAAAGCCATATTCACATGGCCCTATATATACTATATACAAATTATCATAAAGGAGTAATTTAGACTATACATGCCATAGACCTTAGGTTCAAATACAAAAAGGTACCAAAATTTGATGATAATGCTATTGACTTTAAGGTGATCCCCGAGCTCGAGCTTCCACCTTAAAAATCTAAAGAACAAAAGCAACAACACCCAAGTAAGCTATTATAGTTTAGTAAGTTTTAAACAATCTATCATATAATAGCAATATCACTCAGGTTAATATAATCCAAAAATGGTAAACATAAATTTATCATTACTCATTGTAAAATATATCATAGATCACCTATTAACTCTCACCTTTGGTTTCAGATACATATGTAATACACTTCTATCATCACTCATGTTCATCTACTAAAATTCAAGCTGTTAACACAAAGTCATGATATGCTATCTCATATATCCGATTCATCCAAATGAGCTAAGCAACATTTCATTACTCAAGTAAATATATCTCATACCAACTCCAACATTCAAAATTATAATTAAGAACAAATATAACACTCCATTCAAGTCATACTTTGCATGTGTATATATATATATATATACCTATATATTTTAAATGTAAATAATAGAATTTCATAGAACCAACTTACCAATTTCAAACCTTTTGATATTAAAGTTGATCGCACACTTAGTGCCCTACAGTCTGTTTTGCACACTTAGTGCCCGGACCTTTTTATTCGCATCCTTAATGCATATCGACCGATTTTGCACACTTAGTGCTCGGTATTTTATGAATCTCACACTTAGTGCATTACAACCGATATCGTACACACAGTGCTCGAACAATCGATATCGCACACACAGTGCTCAGTGTATATGTTCGCACACATAGTGCCACCAATTCCATGTTTCCTCACAAGGAAGTACCCATATGATCTAATCTTTATTCATATATACACATATAATTAATTAGGAGTTCAAAATTAACTCATTTAATCACATATATATACATCATATTCGACTCACACTTACTATACATTTAACACATATTCACCATCTTCACATAATCATCTTTCGTATCATCTTTGCCTATAACCAACTTGTATTGCATATAAACATATTCAACAACTCAAATAATCAAGTACCACATTCGGCTATCTCATGTTAAATTCATCTTCACATTCAGCATTATGATAACTAATTTGCTTAAAATCCTTTAACATATGCGGATAGTACAAAATAAAATTCAAATCAATCCAATTGTTTAAAACTTACTTCACGGCTATTCGTTGAACTTTTGATACGGTCCGTCTCGGGTTTGAAGACGAATCGTAAATGTTGCCCGATCGTAAATTAGGTAGTTTTTCTTTTAACTAACAAAAGGGATAATTTTATTGGAAATAATATCTTTGAAAGGTAAAGATAGGTGAGAGGTTGAAATGGATACGTATTTGAAACAAGAAAGAACCTTTAATAAAAATTAAAGACCCGAATCTTATAAGTTTTAAATTGATGGAATGAGTTTTTGAAATAAAACCGAGACCCACTATCTAGTGAGATAGGAACCAACGGTATAGGTAAATGAACGCCACACACGTAAGGATGATAAGTTCAAAACAAGGAAAGATCGACGCCACTAGAAAACTAGATAAGTCAATTCAAACCTTGAGAATTAGGAGAGTGGATACTCACCAAAAGAAATTCTTCTTTCATTCAAATTCAAAGTCTGAGTTTGCAAAATAAAAATGGCCAAATATTTATAGCCAATGTGCCTTACAAATAAAAAAAATAAATAGCAAGAATTTTGGTCTTCAAATTGCTGTCCAAGATATGAAAAATTAATCAAAAGAAATGGCATTGTCGTCCCACCATTATCTTCCATGCATTTCATGCTCCAATTCCTTTGAAATATTCTTCATGACTTTTGCTCCACCTTTGCCATCCAAGGGGTTGACCTTCACTCACATGTCAATTGTTTATTCCAAGCCATATGCCTAGGAGAGAATTCGGCCCATGCTCCTTTGCACTATGTTCTATCTTGTTAATTCCACCTTGCCGTTCGTGCATTACTACAACCAACCCATTTGTACATTTTTTTATTTCATCATGCCATGAGTCTTCCCACTTTCAAAATTATTCTCATGTTTTATAATTTTAACTCTTCATGCTTTATGACAAAGCCATGCCGTCCAATAATGCTCCATTATTCCTATTATTTTAATTTATCCCAACATTCCTTCACCAAGCCGTCCCTTACACTTGCACATTTGTAATTTCTAGTTCCCTCTATGTTTTTGAATTTTAAAAGCTCTCATCCACTTCATGCACCAATTCTTCCAATGCCGTCCAATGTATCAAAGACAATTTAATTTCTTTTAACACATGCTTGCTTCCATTTCCTCCATTTAAAAATCATGCTAACATGTTCTTTAAAGAAATTAAGCTTGCCGTCCACTTCCATTCATCCATTTAAAATTTCATCTCCCATGATTCATTATTTTATTCAAGCTAGTGCCGCCCCCATGTTTTGAAATTCTTAATTCCCCTTTGTTTGCCAAATTCCCACGCATGGAAATAAGAGTTGTCATGAGATTCCTTTAATTTCAACTATTATGCTCCATGCTTTGCCACCCCATACTCCTATATTTTAATAATCCCAAAGCTCTCTCATACATTCCAAATAGTGTTGTCCCATCTTGTCCAAGATGCTTGTTTTAAATATTCTTCATTCTT
Organism: Gossypium australe; assembly: GCA_005393395.2. Lineage (NCBI taxonomy): Eukaryota > Viridiplantae > Streptophyta > Magnoliopsida > Malvales > Malvaceae > Gossypium > Gossypium australe. Next base: position 51,119,783 of record CM016615.1, on the reverse strand, counting down.
CAATCTACTTGCATCAAACGTGGCATGCTTGCTTCTTTCATAGCCGAAAATTGCTGCACATTAAAACCACAATTAATCAGCTTGGATTACAATAATTTTGGTAGCCACAAATACTTTTAAATGCAACAGCCACAATCAAATTTAATTTGGCTGGAAACTTAAAATTTTGCTGCACCTTTAACTATTGCATTAAAACTAAATAAAACTAGTAACTAAATGGACAAATTAAATTAATCTAAGGAAACCAAAATTAATTTAGGCACAATAAAATATTTTGACAAATTAATTTGCTATAGAAAATCAATTAAACGAATTAAGATGTTTAATTCATTTAATTAAAATTCAGCAATTTAATTTTCAACAAATTCAAAGACTCGATTTATTTAAAGCAATAAAAATTAAAATTTGGCATCGAGCTTCGTCGACTTGAAAATTCGGTGGGTGCCCCGGGCGTGCCCGTATCAACTTTGCTTTTCCCCGATCCAATCCTGTTTCCTTTTGTTCTTGATCTAATTAATTTCAAATTAAACCCATTCAAATACATTTCCATTCAATTTAATCCAAAAATACATAATTGTACAAATTATCATTTTACCCCTAACATTTACAATGTTTACAATTTAGTCCTTATAGCTCAAAACACAAAATATCAAGAATTTAACCACACCTATTAAGGGCCGAATATTCATAGCCTCTCTATCAACTCATTTCTTCCATTTATCTTGCTATTTAGTCCTTTTAAGAATTTTCTTTTTATGAACTCATCCTTATACTGAACTCCATCAAAAATTCTAAAGAAAATCTCATTAATCTAACATGATTATATAATATTCTATCATTTACCACACAAACACCAAATTTCCATCCATGGCAACAATCAAATTATACAACCAAATCAAGAATTCGGGTATGGGCTAGCTAAATGACATGGCAACAACCTCAAAAATGTTAAAATTAACAAAAACTAAGTTCAATCACTCACCTTATTAGAACATGCAAATGCCGAATGGTTGAGAGCTTAACTCCTCTCCTCTTCTTTTATTTTCGGTGTTGAGGGAAGAAGATGATAATGTCTTTCTTTCATTTTTTCTTATTTTAATGTTACCATCTTATTATAATAGTATTACATAACATACTATTTATTATATAATATAATTAAACATTCCCCACTAACTTTTGAAAGTCAATGCCATCCACTATCTTTCCAAAAAGGTAAATTTGCAACCTAAATCCTCATACAAAAGAAAACAATTTAATTTAATCACTCTATTTAATAATTGGCTACTTTACTACTTATGCAATTTAATCCCTTATCTAAAATTAAGCATCCAAACAAACGAATTAACCTACCATATTTTAGGACATGCTCAAACACATAACATAGATATCAAATTAAATATAAAAATATTTATCTAACCCGGATTCGTGGTCCCGAAACCACCATTCTAATTAGGGCTAAATTCGGGCTGTTACACTACATGACAATTTGGCCAAGCATGGGTAATATGAAATTTTGTGTATTTGGTGATTTTGTGAAATAGGGACTAAAATGTTAAAATGTGAAAATATGAGGGCTAATTTGTAAATGGCCTTAAATATGTGTTTTTGGATTGAATTTAATGAATTAGTGAATAAATGAGTTAAATTTGAATATGTATAGGTCAAGAACCCTAGAAAACGAATTTAGATCGCGAAAAGTCGAAAGTGATCGAATAGTCGAGTCTGTACGTTATTCGAATCCAAGGTAAGTCTATATGCAAATAAACGTATTTATATTGATATATGTATGCTCATATGAAAATTTATAATGATTAATGTGTACGAGATGATGAGTACATGAAATCCGAGATAGTATCGACATGGTGTCAACATCTGAAAATGTCCCATACGAACCTAGGAATAGGTAGGATTGCATGTGTCATGACATAGGTTTCTGATATGTGATATCGTGTAAGACCACATCTGGGACGTTCTCGTCAATTTGAGATTTACATGTAATACCATGTCTGGGACATTGGCATCGTATTGATTCATGTAAGACCCTGTCTGGGACAGTGGCATCGATATCTGGTTACATGTAAGACCACGTCTGGGACGTTGGCATTGTACGACTATTCTGAGTATTCTGAGCTTCCTATTTGATTCTGAACGGTTCAACAGGCAAATCCGAGAAATGAAAGACTATGTGAAATGTGAAAACGAGTTAGGTGCATTTGAAAGATACAGTATGTATGTGTATGAAAGGTAAGTGTATATATGAACTTACCAAAATGAATATGTGTATGGATTTGATGAGATAATATGTGATATATGTTTGAATGTGCTATGAGCATAAGTGATGCTTTGAGATGTGATATGTTAGCAATCTATGGCTAAACAAATGAGCCAAAGAACATGTTATGAAATTGCAAATGAGAAATATTAATGACATTGTATCAGTGTGATTATGTGCATTTTATGTTAAGTTTATTTTTATATGGCTTACTAAGCTTTTGAAAGCTTACTTTGCGTGTGTTTGCTTTGTTTTATAGATTATCGAAGCTACGAAAGGCTTGGGAATCATCGAGGATCATCACCACACTATCAAACTCTACTTTGGTACTTTTGAATGTGTATATAGTTAAATATGGCATGTATAGTCTAGTTATTCTGGAATATGTTTAAGATATGTACATAGCCATGTGATATGACAAGATAATTGGTTATGTTATGAATGACTAGTCATGTTCTATGATGCTTAGTTTGGGAAAAGCATGATAGGAAATGAAATGGTGATATGAAAGATGAGCGTATTGATGTATAGTTAGCATATTATTGATGATAAGTTTGTGATGAATTATACTTTGAAGTGCTTGTGGTTATATTGAGTTAAATGTCTTATAAGTTGGTATGATTGTTAAGCTCATAAGTGGTTAGAAATGGTGTACAATTTGATATGTTTTGGTTGCCATTGATGTAAGGAAAGATGATCATATGTGCTTGTAGGGATAACCCAAAGTGTGGGAGGCATTTTAACCTTGAAAATGGAGTATAATTTCCCATACAGTTGAGCACACAAGCATGTGGCTCGACCGTGTTCCTTGTGGTTGTATTTCAAAACAAGTCAGACTCGACCACAGGCTGGACACGCGAGCGTGTGACTGGCCGTGTGGTGCAAGTCAGTATCGACCACGGGCGAGGCACACGGGCATGTCCACGGTCGTGTTGACAAGTCAGTATGTATGCCCTGTTTTGACACGGCTTAGACGGATGGGCGTGCCTGAGGCCGTGGGAGGCACACGGCTTGCCCACACGGGCATGTGACCTTTGTAACTTAGAAAAAATTTTAAATTTCTGAGAATTTCTGTATGTGTTCGGTTTAGTCTCGGCCCTATTCTAAAGCATGTTAAAGGTCTCAAAGACCTATTTAAGGGACACTTTGATGTGATTTTTCAAATTTAGTTATGAAATATTTGTAAAAGTTTTTGATTGTCCGGTAATGCCTCTTAACCCTAAACCGGTGATGGTTACTGGTTAGGGCTGTTACAACCCGAGTGGTTACGGCTACAAATATTTTACAGTGGGTTGGATGTACACGCAAGTTTGGGATTGGATGGAATTGGAGGAAGAGCCTTAATGAATTGAACTAATGAGGATGTGTACGAGTAAATAAAAAAGTATGGCGATAAACTCCTTCCACTGGGCAACTGAATGATATAATATATATGGCCAAAGGCCATCTGCGGTAAAGGTTGTCCCGGAGGATGATAGATATCAATAGCTAGTGGACAAAATCAACTGCATAGAGTTTGAGAATAGTGCACCATCAATATGTGGAGGGGATAAACCACTCCTTCATTATACGAACAATCCAATTGAAGAAATAAATTATATCGGGAATGGGGGTGGAAACCCTTCTTCGAATACGTACAATTCTAGATGGAGAGATCACCCAAACATGAGATGGGGAGGAAATCAAGAAGGAGGTAGTACTTCGAATAAAGTCAAAAACACTAATTTTCAACCTTCTTATTTATAGAAACCTCAGGAAAAGGCCAACACAAATGACATACTGTATGTGGTCAACGTTTGGATCGGATAAAGGGGGAAATGTAGTCAATGAGGACAAATGTGAAGTAAGTACAGTTTGACTGCACTAACTTGACAAAAACATTGACTAAGATGGAAAGTCAAATGAGCCAATTGATGAGTATGATGGGAGATATCAAAAGACAAATTGGTACTTACATTACGAGCAAAATAGAAAATAACCATCGAAAGGAAGGGAATGAGCATTTGAAAGCAATCATGCTTCATTCGGGCAAAGTCTTGAGTAGCCCATAAACTTTGACATGAGAGGAGATAGGAGAGAGTGTCGAAGATCTTCAAGAGGACCCTTATGATGTTAACAAAGATCCTGAACTAGAGGAGTCAACTGAATCGACAACTGAGTTAGAGAAAGAGTTGATTAAGGAACCTGCTATCACACAGGTACCATTCCCTTCAAGATTGGAAGAGAGACAAAAACAAGATAAGGATGAGTTTGTAAGCTTTTTAAACTTGTTTAAAACATTAAATGTTAACCTGCCTTTGATTAAAGTTGTAACACCCCTTACCCGTATTTGACACCGGAATAGGGTACGAGGTGTTACCTGACATAAACTCAAGCAATCATACAAAATCGAGACTTAAATTTTCTTCCAAATTAAAACCTTTCTCACACATTCATAACATCCCTTATACGAGCCTACAAGGCCCAAAACATGCTTCAGGAGTGGTTCGGGATTAAACCAAGATCTTAGGAAGATTTTATGAAACTTAGAAAAATTTTGAGACTTTAGGGGCACACGCCCGTGTGGGTCAATGGACACACCCGTGGGGCATGTCACCCACCCGTGTGCTTAGGCCGTGTCGATTTTAGGTTGCATTAAATCTCAAGTTTACCACTTATTCATTCATAGTGCTTACTCTTTTAACTTATAAACACCATTTACATGCCTTGGCATTAGCCTAACCACCATAGTCTCCCCATTGTAACATATCACACTATTTAACAAGTTATTCTTAATCACATGCACATTAATTATGAGTAATCATAATTTCAACATATAGCTTAACAATCTTTCACCTATCTGTAGCTCATATCTCTCCATGTTTTCATAATGGCTTTAATCAACGATTACGCCTGTCTTTCCTTTTTCTCATATCAAATGAATCACAGTTTAAGCATACACATCGTCTTATACCACAACACAACTTAGACTCATAAGCCTAAGATATGATCATTTTCAAATCTTATCATGCATCCATTCATCATAAATGTAGATCATTGATCGCAAGTTTATCAATATCTCACAAGCATAACTTATTCGTGTACATTCTTACCAATAATTCATCATATACCGAATTCACTCCACATGAGTTCTGTGTACATACCTGTACCACTTCATAACATAATCATAGCCTTCCATATCATTGACGTAATCCTTAAATTACCCGTTGAACCACTTGGAATACTAAAGGATACCCAGGAAACCTCATACATAAAGTAAGATGCGAATGCCATATCCCAGATATGGTCTTACATGAGATTGCATATCGATGCCGATAGCCCAGCTACGGTTTTATATGATGTCTCATATCGATGCCATATCCCAAATATGGTCTTACACGAAATCTCATAACGAAGCCATATCCCAGACATGGTCTTACACGTAATCTCAATAACCCTACGTCATGACATTCGTATCCTATCTATTCCTAAGGTTTAACTCGGGCTTTTCATACTTATCGAAACTTGTCGATTGTGTCCATAGAATTAAGCATTCATTCCACACATTAACGAAGCATTTAAAATATTTAAAATATAACATAATAATGCATTACTCAAATACGAACTTACATCGATACCAAAAAGGTAAAAGGGACCTAATCGTCAATTTCGCTTTTTCCCTCGTTCTAGGACTGAACCTCGTTTTCTTTGATATATAACATCACATTCCATCTATTTATTAGTCACGTTATTCAATGTTTTTCAAAAATCATATTATGGAAAAATTACATTTTTACCCCTAAAGTTTCACATATTTACAATTTTGCCCCTAGGCCCGTAAAATGAAATGTGTTCAATTTCTTTGTAATCCAAGCCTAACCGAATCTTTTCATTCCTATAGCAGCCCCATTTTCCATTAAAACACACTTTTATGACATTTTATAATCTTTACAAATTACTCCTCTTAGGCATTTTTATCGAAAATCACTTAGTAAAAGTTGTTTCTCTAACCATAAACATGCATAATCTACCATTTAACATCAAAATACACAAATTTATAACATGGTTAAAATCCTAGACCTTCCTCATATCTCAAATAAATGGTAGAAATAGGTAGATCATGTTACAAGGATTTCAAAAATGTGAAGATCATTAAAAACAGAACCCTAGCCATGGTGTCCATACAAGTTTCGGCCAAGAGAGGTAGAAGATGGACAAATATTTGGCTAATTTGGCTTTTTAATTCTTTTAATTATTAAATGACCAAATTGCCCCTAACTTAAAAATATTCTATTTCACCTATTTCATGTCCATTTTTGTCCAACAATATGTCTAATTTCTAGCCAAGGACCTCTAATTTAAAGTTTCATAGCAATTAGACACCTCTAGCTTCTAGAACTCAAGTTTTGCACTTTTTTTACGATTTAGTCCTGTTGACTAAATTGAGTGCCCAAACGTCGAAATTTTGAAATGGAATTTTCATGAAATCATTTTGTGAAATCGTAGACCATAAAAATATAATAAAAATAAACTTTCTTACATCGTATTTGTGGTACCGAAACCACTGTTCCGACTAGGCCCAAAATTGGGTTGTTACAACTCTCCCCCCTTTAGGGATTTTCGTCCCCGAAAATCTTACCAGAAGAAGTTGCTTTCAACTCTCATGAAACACTTTCACTAACTTTCTAGAATCACAAATCGATTTAACCTCATATATCTCTTTCCAATAACTTTAGCACACAGTGTCGTAGTACATCGTCAAAATCTGAATTACTCTTTCCGAAATATATATATATACTCAGTAATCTGTCAAATAAGAACTCTACACATACTGAAATGATCATACGAATCTTAGTCAAACAATCAACCACAATCCAAATAACATCTTCCTTTTCGGAGATTATGACAATCCTGATACGAAACTTATGGTAACTCTATCTCATCATCACTCTTGTATCATCACTGACTGTATTAGTCTTGCATACACTTGATTTCAGCTTACTTGCTAACAAATAGACATCTGAACATAAACTCAAAAATATCGTGATACATACTTAATCACTGGAACATCTACTCATATAACTGCACATTTTATTATTCCTGGATGAACAAACGTGCTACTACTGAGCCTCGTACCAAAAACTTCTACATAAGTTCTGGATCATCAATATGCAAATTCTATCTCGAAATAACAATAATAACAGGAATCATGTTCGACCTGAAATCGACCTGAAATTTAACATCAGTAGTAAACTCACTCTGAACTCATTTAGATTACCATTCACTATCACATTTCTGAGCTTCTTAGTTTTGCAAAGAAAACCTCGCTTTAGCATCTAATATAGCTAGAATTAACCATCATCAAATAAGATCAATCAAGTAACCAACTCGCACCAATTAAACGAGGATTTTCATTAAGGAATTTGCACTATATCTGCTTTTCGAAAGGTAAATTGATAACTACACATACTCTTGCAATAACTCAAGCCATTAACACTCTCTTAAATTCATATTTTTCTGCAACATTAGATACTTTAATCATTAGGATTCATGAAGCATATGACATTTTTCATTGAACACACTATATCATCGAATTCACAACACAGACATAAAAGTGGTCATCTCTAAATCACCAGTCGAACGGTTCTTTTTTATGTAACTTTAACCATCTAAAAGTACAAACTACCTCTTTACATTCTTGTATTAAGACACATTGCAATTCATTCAATAGCGCATCGCTGAAAATCATAAATTTCTTACTCAATTCAAACTGAACTGAGAACTAGAACTTTCAGTTAATAATACCTTCAATTGTTTTAAACTTTGGTAACAAGCAACAGACCATTCAAGCTTTCACAAATGTGATAACTTTTCCAATCAGAACAACTTTAACTTGTAATAACATCATCCGGTTAGAATAATCCAAGAGGCATATCTCTGTATTATGCTTTCTAGAATATAATTTCTTCATTCAGACTATCCATCTTCATACTCGTGAATACACAAAATTTATTCTCTTAGTTGAGGCATGCTTAAATATATATAACTCGATCATATCTCAACTAATCAGTTCACTCAAATAAAAACAACTGAGTTGACTTCAACTATCGAATAATAACATATCAATATACTCTTTTCTTCATGCTGAGGATACAACTCAAACACACAATCTTTCAAAATTCTTTTAGCATGCAAATCAAATATCTTTTAAACCGTATTAGCTCGAGGAAATAGATATCCTAATTGAACTTATTAACTTTAATCAAACTTACCTGAGGAAGAGATCCATCATACAATTTTGAGTTTGTGCTCTCATCATTTATACCTTTGCCGATGACAATTCCTTACACGAAAGTCAGAGAAATCCAGAAATACAATCATAATAAACATAGCCATCATAGACTAAAGAAATTACTTTATAGATAAGCCATGTCCGATAATTTACACAATAAGGATGATAAGAAAACCCAAATACGATACCACACCGAAAATTCGAGAACATAACTCATAAGGAAATAAGAATGAAGATCCGGATAATTTCTCAGAGAAAACCAGAAGAGAATAATACTTACCAGCTCTGGAATTCCATCGTAGCAAAGATTATACACTTTCTAAATTTGCATATAGAACAAAACATCATTCAGTAGATACAGAAGAATAGTCTCACATAAGTTTTCACCATCAACTTTTATTTCGAACATACAAGAATAGAGTCACGAAGAGATAGATAAAATAATATTGATCATAAACCAACCAGGCTAATAGTGTTTTCATCTACGATTAGAGTTAGCTAACATTCTCACAACATAAGAACTTTATCAGAAAATGAACAATCACACACATATCTCTAAGAATAAGAAATGTATAAAATACCCAGAAGAGGTCATTATAATCTATTCAACCATAACTGTTACACACAGACACCTTTACAACTCAATTATCATTTCTCTGCCAAATTTTGTCATCATGAACCCTGTATTATTCTATTCACCTACGAAAAATCAATTCAGGAGAAATTTCGGTAAATACATACTTTAGTTATCATTCCTAAATGAGTTGATTAGCCGAAACTAACTTCTTCTTTATCCGTGACATTGCATAATCTGTATAATCTTTAAAACATTCTGATATTTCTTCCAAAATTGTTTTCACTTTCCAAGCTATTCTCATCTCTGTATGCTTTACAAATTATTTCACCACCAAACTCTTTAGTTTCCCACTTATGAACTTATTCAACATAATTCTCACAAATTTTCATCATAAAGCAACACTGGTAAGGGGGTGAGGTCGTAAAGCCTCTAACTTAACTCTCATAAATACACACATATGACTTTGCATTCATCATCAACATAACATCATCATAACCACATAATTCACTCCAGATAATTTAATATACTTATTCATTTTGCGAATGTTTTCTGCCATCCACTATTTCAAATAATGAATTTGCTTACTTGAGCTCAATATTAATATCTAATTAAATTCCAACATTTATCTTCAATTTTACTTACCAATATTTGTCAAATTAGAGAACATCTTATGGGTTTGAGTACGTCGTTTACTTGATGCCATAGTCCAACTATGGTCCTACACAAAGTCTCATATCGATGCCATGTCCTAGACATGTTCTTACACAGAATCTCATATCGATGCCATATCCCAGATATGGTCTTACACGAAATCTCATAACAGTGCCATGTCCCAGACATGGTCTTACATGTATCACAATGCCATAGCCGAACTATGGTCTTACATGTCATTACGATGCCATAGCCCAACTATAGTCTTACACGCTATTACGATGCCATAGCTGTAACATCCCCAAACCCGGCCCATTCACTACGACCGAATATGGTTATGTCACTGCGGAAAGACGGGTAAAAAATAATTTTGACTCTAGAGATAAAACATGAAAGTATACTAACTTTTAAAATTCCATGTCTATTTGATATTGAATGAAAACTTTGAAGTTATAAAATGTCTGAATTAAAAACTTTATTAAACATATTCTTGTAAGTAGGTTGCTAAAATTAAAATCATTTTCACAAAGTAGTTCCACTAAAATAAGCCACCATTAAAATAATACAAAATATAATAAATTAAAGGCCCTTGTTACATCCTTTATTTAAAACCAAGTATTTAATATAAACATAACTAAAAACATCTTCTTCGGCATGGGCCACCTTGCATCCTCTCCGAACCCGGTCCAACTTTACGCATCACCTGAAATGGTTAAGGAAATAGGGTGAGACCACTAACTCAGTGCATAATCACAACACTTATTCCCACACGTATGGACTTGGCCCATACCCACACAGTCCTCGTAACAAATCATGCAAGGATGCATTTCAGCCCAACCTACTATCCAACCGTAACACCAACCTTAGCAGACTCCCTGCCTAAGGCCGTGGCTAACCCACCACTGATCACATCGTGATCCATAAACCTTACCTTGGCAAACTCGCTGCTCAAGGCCGTGGCTGAGCCACCGATCAACCAAAGTGATCCCAACAACATACTCCGTCTACGGTGATGCACATAGCCATCAACCGCCGAGATGGGCACCGAGCCACACCTCCCTTGAGGTAGCACACAGCTCACCATCAAGCGCTAATGTAGCCCGAGCTAACATTAGACCACGTACATCAACATGTACACTCCTTCCTTCATCGATCCAATCCACCTCCCATGTATGTATGTAAAAATGTGACATGTCATATCATAACATAAGAGTAGGCATCACATGTTAATTACCATATCATGTATATATCATAAATAACTTAATGTCAAAGACTTACTCACCTGATATCCAATTACCCAAAATAAGCATTCACCACTTAAGCCATTATAATCGGCTACCACACATCATGCATATGTATCAGCATTAGCAACCAAATAACCGAGAAATAGTGCGATGATTACGCACCTAATGATACAAACGATCCACTCTCAAAACGCTACTTAATGCTTCTGCAACGCTGACTATACCACTTCAAAGAAAGTCACCTGCGTTAGGCTCTTCTCCCCTACAATCGGCCTTAGCATCATATACTTAACAACCTTAGACTTAATCGAATACCAAATACATAACTTACCACAATAAACCCTTACCACCACTTACCAAGTCGACTGCTAACAAACGGAGGCTTGACTGACTACTTCAAACCCCAGAGTACCTTTAACAACGATTGCAAACGGAAACCCAACGAGATCTATGCTAATATTTGGCCAAGGTGCTACCAACTTGAAGGAAGGAAATTCGGCACAAAGGTGGGGTGTAGATTCGGCTAGCAATGAAAGAAAATCGATGGAAGGGAGATAGGAGTTTCGGCCAAAGGTTTGAGAAGAGGAAAGAAAGGTATGGGTGGTGTACTTTCGGTTTAGCACAAAATGGACGAGAAGAGGGATGAAAGGGTGAGTGATTCGGCCAAGGATCCAAAGAAGAGAAAGAGGGAAGATAGCAATGGAGATTTCGGCTTAGGTGAAATGGGGAGAACAAATGGAGAATTTGGCTAAGTCTTGAAGTTTCGGCCAAAAGAAATAGTGAAGCAATTTCGGCAAGAAAGCAAATGGGAAAAAGGCAAAAAGGTGAGCACCTCCCCCCTACTTATACTACTAAAATCGGCACCCACCTAACACCCTCCAAGAAACCAAAAATGCCCTCCCCTAGCTCCCCAAAACCGGCCACTACTCAACCCCTCCCCAAAAATCCCAAGATATCCTCCTACTTTTCCTCCCTAACATCCATTCAAAAAGGTTTGAATGAGTCCACCCAAAATCCTACCTTCCTAGCCGAATTCAAAATGGAAGACCAAGTCTTCCCTCATCTTTTTAGCATTCAAAAAACCGTCCAACACCTTACCACATTGACGCAAAAACAAAGGCCTACCTGCTGCCCTTGCGAATCGAACCTGAGACCCCTTCCAGCTCCCTGAGGCGTCACCATCCAAGTTCTAGAGTGGCACCTCCTTGCCACTCTACCAAAGCCAATCTTGTGCCATATCTTCCCCAAAATTTCTCTTAAGACCCAACTTTGCCAAGCTCCCCTTTTAACCACTAAAAACTAAAAATTTCCTAAGGCATTCCACCACCACCTAGGGTTCTCAAGACCCCTAAAACTCACCCAACCACACCCTGAAGTGTGCCAACACCTGAATTATGCACCAAATGCCTAACCCCTAGAACCAATTCTACCCTCCTTAAAATAATTTTGTCCTCGAAATTACTTATCTAGACTAACAGTCCAATTCCTCCCACTACGCTATGGCTGCGCACTCTGATCTTAAAGAGCTAACTTACTTCTAGGCACAGATTCTAAGTTCATACTCAAAGTCCCAATACTTTACGAGCAACAAAACAAACAGTCACCAAAACGAACAAAACAACAAAGAATATTCCAGACATAAGGAACTTACCAGCTGACACATCAGGCACATCATTATTCTCCCTCCGATGGACTGCATAAACCAGACCTGGCTGTCTTGCCTCAGTGCTACAATTACGGTGGCCTACCGCTCCACGACCTCGGCCGAAACCATTCCTTCCATGGTTCGGACCACGACCCCTTATCGCCTGCTGACCAACTCTGCCCGGCTGCACATAACCCTGGCCCACTGTCTGAGTCCTATTCGGATTCTGGGGACAGTCCTTAACCAGATGAGACTTGGACTTGCATCTAAAACATTCCCGAACCCGATTCCAGCACTCGCCAACATGATACCTTCCGCACTGTGCACACGGACGATCTGGATTTCCGGCGGCTGGCTTAGCAATACGAACAGGAGTCTCGACTCTCGGTCTTTTCAGAAATCTCTCAAACACTTCTGGCGATCCAACATTTCTCTTATCACAGTTTCTTTCTCTATTGTGCCTCTCCGCCTTCTTGACCTCCTTAGCTATCCGAGCTTTCTCCACTAAAACGGCGAAGTCTCTTTCCCGTTGCAGAGCAATCAAAACTCGCAACTCATCCCGTAGCCCATCTTCAAATCTGACGCATCTCTCATAATCAGTAGCCACGATGCCCCGAGCATATCGGCTCAACCGCAAAAACTCAGCCTCGTACTCCGCTATTGACTTGCTTCCTTGCACCAAATTGAGGAACGCCTTCCTCTGAGCGTCCACATAACTCGCTCCGATATACTTCCCTTCAAACTTGATCTTAAAGTAACCCCAGTCCACTCGATCTGTAGGGGTACTTTCCTTAACAATGAGCCACCACTGGTAGGCCTCATCTCGCAGCAACGAAACAACACCCTTAAGCTTCTCCTCAGCAGCTAAGTCTAAGTCGTCCATAATCCTTTCCACTGCCTCAAGCCAGTACTCTGCCACGTTTGGAGCTACCCCAGATACTCATCTGAAAACCTCGGCTCCATTCGCCCTAAGCCTTTCGGGCAATGACTTCCGAGTCCCACTGCCCCCATTGGCTCCTGCCACTCGCTCAAGCACCCGCAGCATAGCCTGCGGTACAGCGCCATCTCCTCCGGTTTGATCCTGCTGTTCAACCTCATCAGCTGGTGGCGGCACATCACTCTCTGACCCATGGCGAGACCCAACCGGTTCCGATACTGATATCCTGCCTCTACCACGTCCACGAGTATTGCGACCACGCCCCCTAGAACTCATATCTAGCGCCTCGATTTAGTCTGTTTAAAAAGTTTTATGCATTAGAAATTCTTGTTTCACTGTTTATCCACTAGCAATTTTATGGAAAAAGTTCTAGAAGTGGTTCTTTCGAGCAATCAAAATTTCATTCCCAACCCAGGGGTAATTTCGTCTTATTCCTATAGGGGTATATCGGTAATAACTCATAGTTTCCAACTTAAAGATATTTCAGAATTTGCAAAATCTCGGGGGTCATCTTGAAAATTTTGTTTTTCAAACCAGACGAGTTGCAAAAATTTCAGAAAGCAGGGTTATTTTTTTGTAATTTTGGAAATCATGGGCAGTTTCGTAAATTCTCAAAATCAGAATATCACAATGTTTCACAAAATAGGATTTTCTGATATTTGGTAAAATAGGAATATTTCAATAAAAGTCGAGAGAAATCTGAAAATTTAGAAACCAAGGGCATTTTGGTAATTTTATCAACCAGGGGTATTTTCATAAATTTCCACAAACCAGAGTATCTTAATACTTAAAATTCCGAGATTTTGGTATTTTACAAAGTAAAAATCATTTTATCAAAAGTTGAGGGTAATATGGTAATTTTATCACACAGGGGCATTTTTGTAAATTTTGCGAGTAGGGGTATTTTAGTAATTTTGTAAATCAAGAAAACGTCTTTCAAAATCAGATTTAGGGTTTACAACCCAAAGGGGTAAATTTGAAAAATTTTAAAACCGAGGAATTTAAAACAGCAAGGCTAATCCCTTTTCGGGTTTTAATAACTGGTTTAGCCTATGAACAAAGTCCTCTTGGTTAAGGTGAACCGAAGCTACGCACCAGGTAGGATTCAAGTAAAGAGGAGGTGAGTCGCTAGGACTGCTTAAATACCAAGCTCTTACTGAATACCATTCCTAGACATGCGTACAGTGGTTGCCACACCTTAACTCGGCGACTTACTTCATAGGTTTATTTAATAGCCTTAAGTCTTATGCATATGTTTGAGTAAACTAATCCTAGGGTCCAACAGCCTTAATATTCTAGTCTACAAGCCCAAACTAAGCCCATAACAATTCATATAAACAAATCACTTCAACAGTCCGAAGTACTTACCTGGTGGACTTCGGGCCGGAGGTACTAGTGCCATGCCAGAATAACCTGGAAACTTTTTATAAAAGCCCACATTTTTGAAAAGCCCATTTAAAACTGTTTTCGGGCCCAAAACCTCAAAGCCAAGTTTTGAACCGAGCTCTGATACCAATTTGTAACATCCCCAAACCCGGCCCATTCACTACGACCGAATCTGGTTATGTCACTGCGAAAAGACGGGTGAAAAATAATTTTGACTCTAGAGATAAAACATGAAAGTATACTAACTTTTAAAATTCCATGTCTATTTGATATTGAATGAAAACTTTGAAGTTATAAAATGTCTGAATTAAAAACTTTATTAAACATATTCTTGTAAGTATGTTGCTAAAATTAAAATCATTTTCACAAAGTAGTTCCACTAAAATAAGCCACCATTAAAATAATACCAAATATAATAAATTAAAGGCCCTTGTTACATCCTTTATTTAAAACCAAGTATTTAATATAAACATAACTAAAAACATCTTCTTCGGCATGGGCCACCTTGCATCCTCTCCGAACCCGGTCCAACTTTACGCATCACCTGAAATGGTTAAGGAAATAGGGTGAGTCCACTGACTCAGTGCATAATCACAACACTTATTCCCACACGTATGGGCTTGGCCCATACCCACACAGTCCTCGTAACAAATCATGCAAGGATGCATTTCAACCCAACCTACTATCCAACCGTCACACCAACCTTAGCAGACTCCCTGCCTAAGACCGTGGCTAACCCACCACTGATCACATCGTGATCCATAAACCTTACCTTGGCAAACTCGCTGCTCAAGGCCGTGGCTGAGCCACCGATCAACCAAAGTGATCCCAACAACATACTCCGTCTACGGTGATGCACATAGCCATCAACCGCCGAGATGGGCACCGAGCCACACCTCCCTTGAGGTAGCACACAGCTCACCATCAAGCGCTAATGTAGCCCGAGCTAACATTAGACCACGTACATCAACATGTACACTCCTTCCTTCATCGATCCAATCCACCTCCCATGTATGTATGTAAAAATGTGACATGTCAGATCATAAGATAAGAGTAGGCATCTCATGTTAATTACCATATCATGTATATATCATAAATAACTTAATGTCAAAGACTTACTCACCTGATATCCAATTACCCAAAATAAGCATTCACCACTTAAGCCATTATAATCGGCTACCACACATCATGCATATGTATTAGCATTAGCAACCAAATAACTGAGAAATAGTGCGATGATTACGCACCTAATGATACAAACGATCCACCCTCGAAACGCTACTTAATGCTTCTGCAACGCTGACTATACCACTCCAAAGAAAGTCACCTGCGTTAGGCTCTTCTCCCCTACTATCGGCCTTAGCATCATATACTTAACAACCTTAGACTTAATCGAATACCAAATACATAACTTACCAAAATAAACCCTTACCACCACTTACCAAGTCGACTGCTAACAAACGGAGGCTTGACTGACTACTTCAAACCCCAGAGTACCTTTAACAACGATTGCAAACGGAAACCCAACGAGATCTATGCTAATATTCGGCCAAGGTGCTACCAACTTGAAGGAAGGAAATTCGGCACAAAGGTGGGGTGTAGATTCGGCTAGCAATGAAAGAAAATCGATGGAAGGGAGATAGGAGTTTCGGCCAAAGGTTTGAGAAGAGAAAAGAAAGGTATGGGTGGTGTACTTTCGGTTTAGCACAAAATGGATGAGAAGAGGGATGAAAGGGTGAGTGATTCGGCCAAGGATCCAAAGAAGAGTAAGAGGGAAGATAGCAATGGAGATTTTGGCTTAGGTGAAATGGGGAGAACAAATGGAGAATTTGGCTAAGTCTTGAAGTTTCGGCCAAAAGAAATAGTGAAGCAATTTCGGCAAGAAAGCAAATGGGAAAAAGGCAAAAAGGTGAGCACCTCCCCCTACTTATACTACTAAAATCGGCACCCACCTACACCCTCCAAGAAACCAAAAATGCCCTCCCCTAGCTCCCCAAAACCGGCCACTACTCAACCCCTCCCCAAAAATCCCATGATTTCCTCCTACTTTTCCTCCCTAACATCCATTCAAAAAGGTTTGAATGAGTCCACCCAAAATCCTACCTTCCTAGCCGAATTCAAAATGGAAGACCAAGTCTTCCCTCATCTTTTTAGCATTCAAAAAACCGTCCAACACCTTACCACATTGACGCAAAAACAAAGGCCTACCTGCTGCCCTTGCGAATCGAACCTGAGACCCCTTCCAGCTCCCTGTGGCGTCACCATCCAAGCTCTAGAGTGACGCCTCCTTGCCACTCTACCAAACCCAATCTTGCGCCATATCTTCCCCAAAATTTCTCTTAAGACCCAACTTTGCCAAGCTCCCCTTTTAACCACTAAAAACTAAAAAGTTCCTAAGGCATTCCACCGCCACCTAGGGTTCTCAGGACCCCTAAAACTCACCCAACCACACCCTGAAGTGTGCCAACACCTGAATTATGCACCAAATGCGTAACCCCTAGAACCAGGGTGTTACAATAGCCCAGCTATGGTCTTGCACGTACTCACATGTACAACCATGGTCCAACCTTGGTCTTACGTTCACAATGCCATAACCCGATTATGGTCTTTTCACTGAAATGACATAGCCCGGCTATGGTCTTACATTCCATACTTTGCCATGGTCCAACCATGGTCTTATCTGTCAATTCATCATTGAACGATCGTACTTATCTCCTGCGTTCTACTCAATTTGATCTTCCAATTCAATTTTCATACCACTATAATATTATGGTTCCATAACACGGTCATAAAACAAAACATTATATATTCTCTAATTTAACAATTAAACATGGGATTCAACTATGTGGACATACTAATTATGCATTATTCAAACAAGTGTACATACACACACACATCCCGTCCATTGGGTAAGTGTAGTTAGCATATTCACTTAATCAAATATGTTGGGCAACTAACATCATATGAATGCCAAACAAACATGGATGGGCTTATCACTATATAACTTTCATTTCATTTCACTTTTCCACATTTCTCAACTTATGGTTATCTCATTCCGTACATTAACACATGCATATCATGAACTTCTATTCATACCTTTCCACATTTCAACACATCGTAAGCACATTCTAATCATCTCAATATCATTTTTAGCATTATCGAAAATAGCTCAGATGAAATTTATCTCTATCTTAAAAAAACAATTTCTTTAGAGCCGTGAGATATCACACTATCACGAGGAGTAATATGGCATGTATAGCTAGACTTACATACGCTAGTTTAGTGTAACATCCCGGTTTAGGGCGTGGTCAGAATAGTGGTGCAAGACCACAAATCTGAGGTCTATGTATGAGTATTTGAGGTTTTGCCATGTATGCATGTTAGTGTGACAGTTTCATGAAGCAATTTGGTGGAATTGTAGTTGAATTGTCCAAAAGGACTAAATTGCAAAAGTTGCAAAATGTGAGATTCTAGAAGCTATTTGTGTAAAATGGCTTTAGAATATATATTAGAGGTCCTTAAATAGCAATTTTCCCAATTTTTAATTTTTGGACAAAATTGGGCATGGATGAGTTAAAATAGAAAGTTTGTCAAAAAGGGCATTTTGGCCATTTGGCAATTAAGTGATTAAAATGGGAGAAAAGATGACAAAATTCATTCATCTTCTTCTCCAAGGTTGCCGAAAATTAGAGAAGCCATTGTTAGGGCTCTTCAAATTTTTGAAGCTTGCTAGTAAGTGCATCCAAGCCCCGTTTTTTATATTCTTTGTATTTTTGAAGTCCTAGTAGCATGAGTAAGCTTGTAACACCCCAAACCCGGTCAACACACCACGACCGAATCTGGCATGTCACAGAGGTAAACATTTTGAAGAAAATCGAGTTACCGATTAAATTTTAGTGAAAGACTCCTTGTTGCTCTATGTTTGTAGAAATCAAGTGCATGATTATTTAAAAACCGATAGTTTACTTTGAAATCTCGGGAATAAATCTTTTAAACTTAGTCGTCGATCCATAGGTTAGAAAACATCTACGTCCTTTTTAAGAAAACCTGAATGATTAATTTGGAAACCGTTTGCATTTAAGTGTAGAAACTTAAATTTTGAAACCATTTAAGTTGTCGAAAACATTTGAGTTGTCATTTATTATCAAGTGATTTGTATTACCCGATGATAAAGTTTTGAAAACTTTTGCGTTTTGTAGTTTAGAAAACCTTGCGCTCATATTATTAAATTAACCAAGTAATTTACTTAACCATGTTCGAAGTCTAATCCAAAACATATGAATAATTCAAAACATAATTTAAAAGGCCTTATTACAAATCCAAATAAAAATGAAAACCGAATTTAAATAAAGTACCCAAACCAAAGTCCGTGTAAAACTGAATTTCTATTGCATGGCCACCTCGAGTCCATCCGGCTCCTCATCCGCGATCTACGAATCACCTGAAAAGATATGGGAGTAGGTGAGTCACCAAGACTCAGTGCATAATCCCCCTCCCGGTTATTGCAACATGCTTGCACAAATCATAACCAAGCAATATATCATGCACCCAAACCTAGCCATCCGTAACTCCATTTCTACCCCGTGTGGTACCAAACCACTGGTGACCCAAAGTCATGATATCCAAATAAAAGTGTGATGCCAAATCACTGGTGACCCAAAGTCACGAATAATCCAATTGTGGGGCCAACCCACGTTGTGATACCAAATCACTGGAGACAATCCCAAAATATCAAATGTGGGGCCAACCCACTGTGGTGCTAAGCCACTGGGACGAGTCGTTATGAGGTGCCAAACCTCTGGTGTCCCAAAGACACAAAATAATCTGTGGTACCAAACCATTGGAGGTGCCAAACCTCTGGTGTCCCAAAGACACGGATATCAAATCCTTCCCCCTCCTCTCAAATCACCCATAACAGTGCAGTTATTATGCAAATCATGCCATCATGCTTTATTAGGAATCATAAAGCAAATATATCACATATCATGGTATTAAGCATCATTTAACAAATCATATCGAAACGGACTTACCCGAATCCTTGCTCATACCCATACGGTATCATATCGAGATCTCACAGTTTTTGGCTTTTAATCATGATTAGGTTATATATATATATTACCAAGTTATAAAGTGTGTAAGTTACACACCTGTTACTAACGCAAGTTCTAGATCCCGAAGACCCGATCTACTGCACTAGATCTCCTTGCCCTACATTCGGCCAACACTTAGATCAATAACATAGGCCATTCGACCAACAACAAACCTTAGTTTCAAAAGCCTTCGGCTTTTCAACCACTTAAAGAATGATGAACCAACATAGATCCTTACCACTTGACTTACCAAAATCGATTGTCAGAGAATAGAGGCTTAAATCGACTGCTTCCAAAATCTCGAAGAATCTAAGAGAAATCAATTCCTATGAATGGTTAGAATCTTGCTAACAATTGCCCAAAATTCGGCTTTTGCTCACATGGAAATCGACAGAGAGAAGAGAAAAGGAATAAAGAAATTCGACCAACACTACTTACCATTCTCAAAACCGATTGAAGAAGAACCCAAAAGAGATTTACCCTTGTTGATATTCGGTCAAAACAAAACTAGAAGAAAGAGGGAGATTTCGGCAAAATGGTTGAGTGATGAAGGGAGTTTCAGCTATGATTGATTAAAAACAACAAATAGAATTCGGCTAGAGTGGAAAAGAGGAAGAAAAAGAAAGTAAAATGGAAGAGAGGGAATTCGGCAAAGGAAGGTGGAGAGGATTTCGGCACAAGAGTTTGAGAGAAGAAAAGAAAAGATGAAAGGGAAAAGATGGGTACTTTCGGCTTTGAGCAAAAGAAAATGGAAAAGACAATGAGAGAGATGGAAGAGTAGTAGGTTCGGCCAAACACTTTGAGAAGGAGAAAAGAAATGAAATAAAATAAAATTCAAGAACTTAGAGGGACATTCGGCTAGGTACCAAAAAAAACAAAAAGGAAAACGTACAAAATGCCCAACACTACCTTATGCACAATCAGCTTCTCCCCTCCATCAACATGACCTAAATGGTCACCAAAGACTTCCCTTGGCCGGCCAACATTCATTCCCATATCAAATCCCACCTTTTTCCTCCTTATTTCCTCCTAATCACATTCAAAATTAAGCCAACCCCCTAGCCCCCTAAACAGTCTACATTCATGGTCAAATGGCCATAGAAAAAAATTTCCAAAACATCACCCCAAACTTCAATCCTTATGTCCCCTTATCTTACCAAAACTCCTTGATACCATACCTTAAATAAGCACTTGCCTTTTTCCTAAGTCTACTATCCATAAATGAAAAATCCATCCTTACCATAATTAAAATTTTACCGGCACATGCCATACAAAAGCAAAAATAAAAGTATCCTTAATGACATCCATGGGATTCGAACCTAAGCCCCCCACACACACTGCTTGTGGCGTCACCTCTTAAGGCCCTAAATGGCGCCTCCTTGCCACTTTACCAAGCCCAATCTTGTGTTTAAATTCCCCACGAATTACACTTAACCCTTAGCTCCTTCAGCTTCCTCTAACTAAAGCTTAAAAAAAAAAAACAAAAATTTTCCTACAGCTCGGGCCTACCCTTGGCTTATTCCTAAACCCTAGAACATCTCACTTAACAACACGACAATCTGAACTCATGCAAAACAATACAATCACAATAAACCCCTATTTCAAGATATTACAAAGCTATTTTTAACTGTTTGATGAGCTATAATGGATGTTCAAAAATGTACCCATGTATGACATGCATGTATTTTGATGTTTTATGGAAGAATATGAAAGCTTGATGTAGTAGAAATATCTTTTGCTAAGTGATTTTCCATTAAAATGCATGTAGGGACTAGTTTGTAAAAGTTTTGAGTTTGGTCATACATGTGTGATTTAGTGAGAATTGATGAATGATTTAGTTGAGTAAGTGACTCAGCTAAGCATGTAAAGATAGACAGTTGAATAAAAATACTTTACGAGCCTTGGGGCAAAAGTGTAATTATGAGAAAGATTAGGGGCAAAACAGTAATTTTGCCAATGTAACATCCTGAAATTGGGCCTAATAGGATTGAGCCCAATGGGCCTTAGGAGTAGTAGCGTTTAAAATTTTAGAGAATGGTATTAATGCAAGTTAGACTTATTAGGTAAGTGATTTTGGAAGATTAGAGGGCTTCTATGAAGTCCGGGGACCAAATATTGGCTTTGGGGAAATTTTGATTTTAGGTGAAAAAAACCCTGGAAGTTGGCAGGTAGGCCTTAAGAATAAAATATGGAGAAAATGACACAAGTGAAGTGTGTGGTGTAGTGGCAAAGTGACGCCACATAAGAGACAAGGGGGTGACGCCACAAGGAAGGAAGGAGGTCCAAGGTTCATGTCTTGGCTTTTGCATTTTGGTTTCTTTTTACTTGGATCTTAGAATTTGGGTCATAGTTTATATTTAGTTGCGCATGGTTTAAGACACAAGTGGAGCTTGTGGCCAAGTGGTTAGCGGCGTGGATTATGCTACAGCGGGGCCTGGGTTCGAATCTCATGAGAAGCAAGGGAGTATTTATTTTGCGGATTGGACGGCAAGAGTTTCAGTTGAATTTAAACTCTACTGACGAAGGGATCCCACATCGGAAAGACACAAAGAATGAAGGTGAAGAGCTAGCTATATAAAGAGCATCCTAGGAGGAGAGTAAACACATCTTGGAGGGCGTTTGGGCACAGGAGTGGTCGCAGCGCGGTTTAACACCAGAGTCCTATCAGGTGTGTAACTCTCTCTACCCTAGTCGTAGAGCGGCAAATGCCGAAGTGCCGGTCACGGCAATAGTAGTCACACGAGCGTACGAGCGCACGTGTGGGGCTTCGACGCGATAGTTGAGGCCATCAGTAGTATTCTTGTGGGTTGGGCTGCTTTGGCCACGATGGGCCGAAGTGGGCCCGATGGGCCCGTGGGCCCAAATGAGTAAATTGTATGATTGCTTAGTAAATGTTGAACTATACTAGGTGGAATTTATATACGTGGCTAGATTTGTGCTAGGTGGGCCACACGAGCGTGTGGGCCCGAATGGGCCGGAATCGGGTTTTAGGCCCAATAGTCCGGTAAAGACAGAATTGGTAGTCGAGTCGCTCGGGGCGACATTGGGCCTTCAGAAAGGCCACTCCAGGTATGAAATTACTGAAATACCCTTAGTGGGTAAATTACCAAAATACCCCTAGAAGGTAAATTACTGTTATACCCTTAGAGGTTGATTGGTTTGATTATGTCAGATTTGTTATTTTGATTATGATGGTAATTTGTTTCATACGGTATTTGTGATATATGATTTGCATACATGTCATACTGCATACGAATTATTATGTCATATTGCATGGGTATGATGAGAGGAGGGGGAAGATTGATATCCGTGACTTTGGGTTACCAGTGGTTTGGCACCACCAGTGGTTTGGTACCACAGTTAATTTAGTGATTTTGGGTCACCAGAGTTTGGCACCTCATAGCGACTCGTCCCAGTGGTTTAACACCACAGTGGGTTGGCCCCACAGTTGATATATCGGGATTGTCGCCGGTGATTTGGTATCACAATGTGGGTTGGCCCCACACTTGGATTATTGATATTCGTGACTTTGGGTCACCAGAGGTTTGGCACCTCATAGCGACTCGTCCTAGTGGCTTAGCACCACAGTGGGTTGGCCCCACATTTGATATAACGGGATTGTCGCCAGTGATTTGGTATCACAACGTGGGTTGGCCCCACAGATGGGTTATTCGTGACTTCGGGTCACCAGTGGTTTGGCACCACATTATTATTGGATATCAGTGACTTTGGGTCACCAGTGGTTTGGCACCACCAGTGGTTTGGTACCACACGGGGTAGAAACGGAGTTATGTATGGCTAGGTTTGGGTGCATGATATATTGCTTGGTTATGATTTGTGTAAGCATGTTGCATTAACCGGGAGGGGGATTATGCACTGAGTCTTGGTGACTCACCTTCTCCCTTATTTTTTTCAAGTGATTTGTAGATCGCGGATGAGGAGCCAGGTGGACTCGGGGTGGCCATGCGATAATTATTTTCGGGTTTACATGGACTTTTGACTTGGGTACTTATTTTAAATTTCGGTTTTTATTTGGGTTTGTAATAAGGCCTTTGGTATTTTATTTGGTTTTAGCTTTCAATTTGGTTACTGTTCATTATTAAATGTTCAATATGGGATTTTCCTAAAATGATAATAAACTGTTTTTATTCAAAATTACTTAAGCTCGATTGTCACAACAAATACAATTTTATTCAAATTAATAACAACTTTGTAAAATGGGCATTGAAATTAATCGGCTTTTATAAACAAACCACAAAACGCGGAGTTTCAAAAAGAATACGAACTTTTTAACGAACGCACAGTTTTTTTTAAACATTCCTTTCATGTGACATGCCAGATCCGGTCGTAACGTCTAGGCCGGATTTGGGGTGTTACAATTATGGTATCAGAGCCTAGGTTCAAAAACTCGGCTGTGGGTTTGGGTTGAAAAATGTTTTCAAATGATGGTTTAGAAAAATATATATCTCTTTTCTGGAAGTATGGCACCCGAGTCTCCGGCACCAAATCCGTAAGTTCCTTTTTACTTTATTCTATTATATGCTGAATGATTGTATTATTCTGCGATGTGTGGATGTGATGCTTGAATATAGGAATTGTATGTATGTGTGGAAAATATCTGTTTGCTTCGGCGTTAGATAGTTGGTTATGTGACGGGTTCCAAGATTTAGATAGAAAGTATATTAGTTTTATTAAGATCAGAGTGCGCAGCGTGAGCGTAGTGTTGTAGGTTACGATGTGTGACTGTACCTATAGTTGGAAATTTCGAGGACAAAATTTCTTTAAGGAGGGTAGATTTGTAACATCCTGAAATTGGGACTAGTAGGATTGAGCCCAATGGGCCTTAGGAGTAGTAGCGTTTAAAATTTTAGAGAACGGTATTAATGCAAGTTAGACTTATTAGGTAAGTGATTTTGGAAGATTAGAGGGCTTCTATGAAGTCCGGGGATCAAATATTGGCTTTGGGGAAATTTTGATTTTAGGTGAAAAAAACCCTGGAAGTTGGCAGGTAGGCCTTAAGAATAAAATATGGAGAAAATGACACAAGTGGAGTGTGTGGTGTAGTGGCAAAGTGACGCCACATAAGAGACAAGGGGGTGACGCCACAAGGAAGGAAGGAGGTCCAAGGTTCAAGTCTTGGCTTTTGCATTTTGGTTTCTTTTTACTTGGATCTTAGAATTTGGATCATAGTTTATATTTAGTTGCGCATGGTTTAAGACACAAGAGGAGCTTGTGGCCAAGTGGTTAGCAGCGTGGATTATGCTACAGCGGAGCCTGGGTTTGAATCTCATGAGAAGCAAGGGAGTATTTATTTTGCGGATTGGACGGCAAGAGTTTCAGTTGAATTTAAACTCGACTGACGAAGGGATCCCACATCGGAAGGACACAAAGAATGAAGGTGAAGAGCTAGCTATATAAAGAGCATCCTAGGAGGAGATAAACACAACTTGGAGGGCGTTTGGGCACAGGAGTGGTCGCAGCGCGATTTAACACCAGAGTCCTATCAGGTGTATAACTCTCTCTACCCTAGTCGTAGAGCGGCAAATGCCGAAGTGCCGGTCACGGCAATAGTAGTCACACGAGTATATGAGCGCACGTGTGGGGCTTCGACGCGATAGTTGAGGCCATCAGTAGTATTCTTGTGGGTTGGGCTGCTTGGGCCACGATGGGCCGAAGTGGGCCCGATGGGCCCGTGGGCCCAAATGAGTAAATTGTATGATTGTTTAGTAAATGTTGAACTAGACTAGGTGGAATTTATATACGTGGCTAGATTTGTGCTAGGTGGGCCACACGAGCGTGTGGGCCCGAGTGGGCCGGAATCAGGTTTTAGGCCCAATAGTCCGGTAAAGACAGAATTGGTAGTCGAGTCACTCGGGGCGACATTGGGCCTTCAGAAAGGCCACTCCAGGTACTAAATTACTAAAATACCCTTAGTGGGTAAATTACCAAAATACCCCTAGAAGGTAAATTACTGTTATACCCTTAGAGGTTGATTGGTTTGATTATGTCGTATTTCTTATTTTGATTATGATGGTAATTTGTTTCATATGGTATCTGTGATATATGATTTGCATACATGTCATACTGCATACGAATTATTATGTCATATTGCATGGGTATGATGAGAGGAGGGGGAAGATTGATATCCGTGACTTTGGGTCACCAGTGGTTTGGCACCACCAGTGGTTTGGTACCATAGTTAATTTCGTGACTTTGGGTCACTAGAGGTTTGGCACCTCATAGCGACTCATCCCAGTGGTTTAACACCACAGTGGGTTGGCCCCACAGTTGATATATCGGGATTGTCGCCAGTGATTTGGTATCACAATGTGGGTTGGCCCCACACTTGGATTATTGATATTCGTGACTTTGGGTCACCAGAGGTTTGGCACCTCATAGCGACTCGTCCCAGTGGCTTAGCACCACAGTGGGTTGGCCCCACATTTGATATAACGGGATTGTCGCCAGTGATTTAGTATCACAACGTGGGTTGGCCCCACAGACGAGTTATTCGTGAATTTGGGTCACCAGTGGTTCGGCACCACATTATTATTGGATATCAGTGACTTTGGGTCACCAGTGGTTTGACACCACCAGTGGTTTGGTACCACACGGGGTAGAAACGGAGTTATGGATGGCTAGGTTTGGGTGCATGATATATTGCTTGGTTATGATTTGTGTAAGCATGTTGCATTAACCGGGAGGGGGATTATGCACTGAGTCTTGGTGACTCACCTTCTCCCTTATTTTTCTCAGGTGATTCGTAGATCGCGGATGAGCAGCCAGGTGGACTCGGGGTGGCCATGCGATAATTATTTTCGGGTTTACATGGACTTTTGACTTGGGTACTTATTTTAAATTTCGGTTTTTATTTGGGTTTGTAATAAGGCCTTTGGTATTTTATTTGGTTTTAGCTTTCAATTTGGTTACTGTTCATTATTAAATGTTCAATATGGGATTTTCCTAAAATGATAATAAACTGTTTTTATTCAAAATTACTTAAGCTCGATTGTCACAACAAATACAATTTTATTCAAATTAATAACAACTTTGTAAAATGGGCATTGAAATGAATCGGCTTTTATAAACAAACCACAAAACGCGGAGTTTCAAAAAGAACACGAACTTTTTAACGAACGCACAGTTGTTTTTTTAAACATTCCTTTCATGTGACATGCCAGATCCGATCGTAACGTCTAGGCCGGGTTTGGGGTGTTACAGCCAAAGTATGAGATAAGTGTCAATTTAGTCAATGTGTGTATTGAATGAGCTGATTTATTCATTACAGATCAAGAAAGACGAAGCCTGGATCAAAATCGAGGCAAGAGCAAGGTGGTGGACTAAATTGCACATTTCTATACTTTTGAATATCGAGGTAAGTTTATGCGCAAATAATGCATTTATACTTACACATTCTTAATGCTAATTAGTGTGTAGCATGAATGCGAATGATTGAGAACCCATGCGGTCAAGTGGAATGAATGTGGTAGACATTTTGAATGGATGAATGATTGAGTAAGTAGATATGTGAATGTGTAGTGATAATGCTAAATGGTGGGCTAAGTGCGATACCATCTTAAGGCATATTGACGATGAGCTGGCTATGTGCGGTGCTATCGTTAGGCATATTGTTTAGTGGGCTATGTGTGAAACCACTATGATTACCTTTGTGGTAGGCTAAGTGCGATACTACCTTATTAATTGATTATGGTGGGCTAAGTGCAAAACCACTAAGACATTAGCTGTGTGGATTAGCGACGTGGTTGCATTATTGAGTAAAGTAGTTGTGTGGATGTATTATCGAGAAATAATGATGTGTTGTATTTTGTGTAAATGTGATATTGAATGCAGGGGTGCATTTCAATGGTTATGAGTATGTGACTCATGATGTGTTGGGAATGTGGTAAGGGATAGAAAGAGTAAACATAGTTGTACATTATATGTTAGTATAATGCTAATTGTTGTTTAGCTTATACTATGATGTTTATTTATTTATGTGTAAACTTACTAAGCTCAAAGCTTACTCTCTTAGTTTTCCCTTGTATTATAGAGTAAAAGAGTTGAATCGAGATACGTGGATCAAGTGGAAGATCGCCCACACTATCAGCACACTCTGGTACATGAGACTCAATGTTTTGTATATGGCATGTATAGGGGCTAGACAAGTTAGTGAATTTTGTTGTAAATAGTTAAGATGTGTTTGCCTTTAGATGGATAATCTATATAATGCCATAGTTGTTGGCTACTTTATTATATGAAAAAGATGCAAATATCCATGTAAGATTGCACTTCAATATGAGTTGTTTATGGATGTGTTGAATGAGTGCATGTTGTGTATGCTAGAGGGGCAAAAAGAACTTGGCATGTAGCTTGGTTCTTGTCCATGTGGATAGACACACGGGCATGTGTCTAGGCCATGTGTGACACACGGTCAGCCCATGGGCGTGTGACTTGGCTGTGTATCCCCTGCATGTTGGCAATTTAAGTCAAATACACCACGGTTTAGTCACACGATTATGTGTATAGGCCGTGCGAGTTTAATAATTGTTGGCCACGGGCTAGCCACACGGGCGTGGGACTAGGCTTTAAGGCCGTGTGTATGTAGTCAATGTTCACCACGGGTGGTGAACATGGACGTATGTGACTACCCACAGGCGTGTATCATCTTACACGGGCGTGTGGCCCCTGTCTAGATGGAGAAAATTTTTAAAGATTGTAAGAGTTTCCGATATGATCTCGAGAGCTCTTGTGTGTATGAGTGAGGCTTCGTAAGTCAAGAATGAGGTTGTTGAGGTGACCAGAGAGTAGTCACGATGAGCCTAAGTGGCGATCAGGGGGTTTTATTACTGTAACGCTTCGAGCTCGGTTCCGGCATAGAACTAGGGTAAGGGGTGTTACAGTTAGTCCGAGAATCGACTAAACCATAGCTCTGATACCACTAAATGCAACACCCCTTACCCGTATTTGACGCCTTAACAAGGTATGAGGCGTTACCAGACATAAACTCAAGCAATCATACAAAATCGAGACTTAAATTTTCTTCCAAATTAAAACCTTTTTCACACATTCATAACGTCCCTTATATGAGCATACGAGGCCCAAACAGGTTTCAGGAGTGGTTCGGGACTAAACCGAGATCTCAGGAAGATTTTATGAAACTTAGAAAAATTTTGAGACTTTAGGCCCATGTGGGTCAATGGACACGCCCGTGTGGCATGTCACACGCCCGTGTGCTTAGGCTGTATCGATTTTAGGTTGCATTAAATCTCACGTTTACCACTTATTCATTCATAGAGCT
Organism: Gossypium australe; assembly: GCA_005393395.2. Taxonomy (NCBI): domain Eukaryota; kingdom Viridiplantae; phylum Streptophyta; class Magnoliopsida; order Malvales; family Malvaceae; genus Gossypium; species Gossypium australe. The sequence continues at coordinate 51,090,412 of CM016615.1, read as the reverse complement.
TACTGTTTTAACTTATAAACACCATTTACAAGCCTTGGCATTAGCCTAACCACCATAGTCTCCTCATTATAACATATCACACTATTTAACAAGTTATTTCAATCCTCTTAATCACATGCACATTAATTATGAGTAATCATAATTTCAACATATAGCTTAACAATCTTTCACTTATCTGTAGCTCATATCTCTCTATGTTTTCATAATGGCTTTAATCAACGATTATGCCTGTCTTCACTTTTTCTTATATCAAATGACTCACAGTTTAAGCATATACATCATACTATATCACAACCAAACTTAGACTCAGAAGCCTAAGATATGGTCATTTTCAAATCTTATCATGCATCCATTCATCATAAATGTAGACAATTGATCGCAAGGTTATCAATATCTCACAAGCATAACTTATTCGTGTACATTCTTATACCGAATTCACTTCACATGAGTTCTATGTACATACCTGTACCACTTCATAACATAATCATAGCCTTTCATATCATTGACGTAATCTTTAAATTACCCGTTGAACCACTTGGAATACTAAAGGATACCCGGGAAACCTCATACACATAGTAAGATGACAATGCCATATCCCAGATATGGTCTTACATAGATTACATATCGATGCTGATAGCCCAGCTATACTCTTACACGATGTCTCATATCGATGCCATATCCCAGATATGGTCTTACATGAAATCTCTTAATGAAGCCATATCCGAGACATGGTCTTACACGTAATCTCAATAACCCTAACGTCGTGACATTTGTATCCTATTTATTCTTAAGGTTTAACCGGGACTTTTCATACTTATTGGAACGTGTCGATTGTCTCCATAGAATTAATCATTCATTCCACACATTAACAAAGCATTTAAAATATTTAAAATACAACATAATAACACATTATTCACATACGAACTTACCTCGATACCAAAAAGGAAACAGGGACCTAATTGTTAATTTCTCTCTTTTTCCCCCGTTCTAGGTCCGAACCTCGTTTTCTTTTATCTATAAGATCACATTTAGTCTATTTATTAGTCACATTATTCAATGTGGTCCAAAAAATCACATAATGGCAAAATTATGTTTTTGCCCCTAAAGTTTCACATATTTACACTTTTCCCCTAAGCTTGTAAAATGAAATGTGTTCAATTTCTTTGTAATCCAAGCCTAGCCGAATCATTTTCATGCCTATAGCAGACCACATTTTCCATTAAAACACACTTTTATGACATATTTTATAACTTTTACAAATAAGGTCCTTTTAGGCATTTTTACCGAAAATAAGTTGTTTCTCTAACCATAAACATGCATAATCTACCATTAAACATCAAAATATAGAAATTTCTAACATGGGCCAAATCCTAGACCTTCCTCATATCTCAAATAAATGGTAGAAAAAGGTAGATCATGTTACAAGGATTTCAAAAACGTTGAAATCATTAACAACGGGGCAAGAACGAACTTACTATGGAGCTTCGAAGCTTGAACAAAACCCTAGCCATGGTTTCCATGCATGTTTTGGCCAAGAGAGGTAGAAGATGGACAAATTTTTGGCTATTTTGGCTTTTTAATCCTTTTAATTACTAAATGACCAAATTGCCCCTAACTTAAAAATATTATATTTCACCTATTTCATGTCCATTTTTGTCCAACAATATATCCAATGGTCTAATTTCCAGCCAAGGACCTCTAATTTAAAGTTTCATAGCAATTAGACACCTCTAGCTTCTATAACTCTTACGATTTAGTCCTTTTGACTAAATTGAGTGCCCAAACGTCAAAATTTTCAAACAGAATTTTCACGAAATCATTTCATCAAATCGTAAAACATAAAAATATAATAAAAATTGATTTTACTATGTCAGATTTGTGGTCTCGAAACCACTGTTCTGACTAGGCCCTAAATCGGGCTGTTACAAAAGTTTTGAAAAAGTTGCCACTTGGAAAATTCACACTTATAAGAAGGATTTGACCCAACCCGAGAACGGAAAGAAATTTATCTCTGAATCTCCACTGCCTCTCAAAAGCAAAGAGCTTTCTTAGACTAACGGAATCTGCCATGCAATGCACAAAAAAAAGAGCTTAAAAAGTACTTAGAGCTTTCTATTTCCAAAAAAAGCCTCTATATGGACAGCTCCCACACTAGACCTGAAAGTCGAAAGAAGAAAAGGAATTCTATACGTGATGAAAAAGAGAAGGAAAGTACTTTAAGAGAAGACTTTAGCCGGTACTAGCTTGACAGTAGGAAGAGTCCCATAACTTTCATTTATTTTACATTTTAGCCCTTCAATTTCTCATTTTCACAATTTAATCCTTAATAGGAAATTTGACCAAAAATCATTATACAAAACATGTATATCAACCATCAAACACTTAGTTTTCATCATCAAACATTACAAAACTCAATTATTCAACAATGGTACTTCCCAAAATCATCATCAATTCCAAAAATCAAGGTACGAGCTAGGTAGTACTCAAAGCAACAATCACAAAAACATAAAAGTCATCAAAAATCAAGCTCAAAACATACCTCATGCAAGCTCAATAAGTGTCGAATTCTCAAAGCTCATAAACCCTATCTATTTCTTCAACTTTCAGTGATGAAATGCATGAAAAAGATGAGTATTTGGCTTTCTTTTAATAATAATAATATCATGATTTATCAATTACCAAAATTAACCTTTCATAATCACATTAAAATCCACTAACATAAACCTATTTTTATCCATCCAAGCTATTAGTGGTCTAATAACAACATAAGGACCTCTCATTTAATACGACATAGCATTTAAGCACTGCACAGAGCTTTTGCATTTTACGCGATTAAGTCTTTTTTCACAAATCGGCACAGAAAAGATAAAATTTTCACACAGAACTTTCACACATACTTTATCACATGCCATAAACATAAAAAATAATATTAAATTATTTCATTGACCTCAAATTTATGGTCCTGGAACCACTATTCCAACTACGGTCTACATTGGGTTGTAACAACTTTCCCCTTAGGGATTTTCGTCCCCGAAAATCTTACAGTTGAATAGATTCGGGTAATGCTCTCTCATAGCATCTTCAAGCTCCCACGTAGTCTCTTCAACCCGTGTCTTTGCCACAACACTTTCACTAAAGCAATTTTCTTATTTCTCAACTCTTTGATCTCACAAGCCATAATTCGAACCGATTCTTCGCTATACGATAGATCAGACTGAATCTCAACTTCAGTAGGGGCAATCACGTGCGATGGGTCAGATTTGTATCGTCGAAGCATCGATACGTGAAACACATTATGAATCTTCTTTAGCTCAAGTGGCAACAACAATCTATAAGCAACCAGCCCAATACGCTCAGAAATCTCGTACGGTCCGATAAACCTCGGATTCAATTTGCCTTTTCTACCAAATCAGAGTATTTTCTCCCACGAGGACACTTTCAAAAATACTTTATCACCGATCTCGAAATTAATATCTTTTCATTTCAAATCTACGTATGATTTTTTGTTGATCAGACGCTACTTTCAGACTATTTCGTATCACTTTCACTTTCTATTCAGTCTCTTTAATCAAATAAATCTCGTGGATTTTATTTTCACTAATTTCAGACCAGTACAGAGGTGTTCAACATTTCCTACCATGTAAGGCTTCGTACGGTGCCATTTTCAAACTCGTCTGAAAATTGTTATTATACTGAATTCAATCAATGGCAAATATTGTTCCCACGTACCTTCAAACTCAAGAATGTAACATCTCAACATATCCTTGAGTAATCGAATAATCCACTCGAATTGACCGTCCGTCTGCGGGTGAAAAGCAGTACTGAAGTGCAATTTCGTACCTAAAGCCTCTTGCAGTTTCTTCCAAAACTGCGAAGTAAACCCAGATCTCTGTCAGACACAATAGATAGTGGCACCCCATGCAATCGCAGAATATTACAAATATACAATTTAGCTAACTTATCAAGCGAGTAACTCGTTCTTACCAAAATAAAATGAGTTGATTTTGTCAATCTATCAACTATAACCCAGATTGCATCTTTCTACTTTAGAGATAGAGGTAACCCCGACACAAAGTCCATCGTGATTCTTTCTCATTTTCACTCAGGAATCATGATCAGCTGTAATAAGCCTGAAGGTTGTTCAGCTTTAACTTGCTGACAAATCAAACATCTCGAAACAAACTCTGAAATATCCTGTAATGACCGAATTTGGGCCTAGTAGAATTGGGCCTATTGGGCCTTGGGCATGGGAGCTTTTAATTTTTTTGAGAACAAGAGAAAAACCCTAATGCAATTGGACCTATTAGGTGAGTGATTTTGGAAGGTTAGAGGGCTTCCATGAAGTCCTGGGTTCAAACCTGGGCTTTAGGAAAAAAATTAGTTTTAGGTGAATAAAACCCTGGGAGTAAGTAAGTAGGCTTTAAGAATAAAATGTGGGAAAAAATGACACAAGGAAGGGAGTGGTCTAGTGGCAAGGCGTCATTAAGGGAGTAAGGGAGAGCTTGGGTTCAAGTCTTGGCGCTTGCAATTCATTTTGATTTCTTTTTAAAGGAACTTAAACTTTGGCCCATAGGCTTATATTTAGTTGCGCGTGTTTTAAGACACAAAAGGAGCTTGTGTTGTGGTGGCATGTAGCGTCTGGAGCATAGGAGAGGGCAAGGGTTCGAATCCCATTGCAAGCAAAAAGGGATATTTATTTTGCTAAGTTGGGGCGGCCAGAGTTTGTGTTGGATTTAAACTCTGCTGAAGGAGGGATCCCACATCGTGAAGCTAGCATGAGAGTGGGCAAGAAGCTGGCTTTAAATAGAGCAATCTATGAAGAGAGTAGGGATACCTTGGTTGGCATTTGGGCATATGAGTGCTCGGAGCGTGGATTAACTCCAGATTCCTATCAGGTGTGTATTTCGCATTACTCTAGCTGTAGAGCGGCAAATGCCGAAATGCCAGTCACACGGCGAAGGTAGCCACACGGGCGTGTGATCGCTCGTGTAGGAGCTTCGACGCGATAGTTGAGGCCCTCATGAGTGTTCTCATAGGTTTAGGCTGTCTTGGGCCGAGTGGGCCCATATGAATAAATTGTATGATTGTGTAGTAGATATTGGACTGGTCTATGTGAATCTTATATCTGTGGCTAGATTTGGGCTAAATGGGCCACACGAGCGTGTGGGCTCATTTGGGCTGAGAATGGGCCCTAGGTCCATTCGCATCATTATCTCTGTTTAGAATATTTTAGTTTAACTGGGCAAATCGCAATTGATCGATCTAGTGCAAGTGACGGCGCTCGTGATTATTTAGTACTCTACGTGATAAGGTATTTATCTGTATACACTGTTCTAATTGTTAATCGGTTGAAAAGCCGAAGGTGCGTATATTGTATTATCTTGACTATTGATCGGCATTATGCCAAAGAGCTGAAATACCGACGAGCGATGCCATACGAGCGTGCGATTGTGCGTGTGGTGAACCGAGCTCACGGAGCGTGAGCGTGTGATGAGAAAGGCCACCATGAGCGAATTCATGGGCTTGGGCCGTAGTGGGTCACTTGGGTTGGAATGGGCCTCGATGGACCCGATGGGCCGTAGGGCCCGTGAATGTAAGTTAGACTGTTAAATGGGAAGTGTATAGGCTTATCATGCCACGCACATTACTTAGGAGCTTTGGGCCGCGTAAGGCTGAAAGGGGGCCGTGTGGGCCCAGTAGGCTTGTGGGCCCACACAGATGAAATGTTTGTGATGTGAAAAGTTATTGATTTGGGCTGTGCCGTCGCATAGCCGTGGTCGCACATGATTAGGTTTCTTAAGTTGCTCGAGGCGACTGTAGACCTTCTAGGAGGTCGTAAAATTACAGAAATACCCTAGAAGGGTAAAATTACCTAAATACCCCTGATTTGGAAAATTACCGAAATACCCCTGATTTATAAAATTATCGAAACACCTCTGATTTATGAAATTACTGAAAAACCCTTAGTTTACAAATTACTAAAATACCCTTGATTTACAAATTACTAAAATACCTTTGGTTTACAAATTACTGAAATACCCTTGGTTTACAAATTACTAAAATACCCTTAGTTTACAAATTACTGAAATACCCTTAGTTTACAAATTACTAAAATACCCTTAATTTGGGAAATTACCGAAATACCCTTGGATTGCAAAATTACTAGAATACCCTTGATTTGTGTCGAAATACCCTCAGTTTGTGAAATTACCAAAATACCCCTGTAGGGTAGAATTACTTAGTTACCCTTGTAGGGTAGAATTACTGAATTACCCCTGTAGGGTAGAGTTACCGAAATACCCTTGTAGGGTAGAATTATCAAAATACCCCTGTAGGGTAGGATTATCGAAATACCCTTATAGGGTGAGATAACTGTTTTGCCCTTGTGGGTAAATGACTGACTTGTGCTATGATTTGACTTATTTGACTATGATCGCATGACTGTGTTTTACTGATTTAACTATGGTCGTGTGACTGATATGTTTTTAATATGTGTTGAAATGACTGTTACCAAGCATGGACATTTTGCATACACGTGTAATGATTGAGCATGACATACATGACATATTGCATGGGGTTGGGACTTTTGTATCTTGGAGGAAGTACTGTACTGGTGGCTATGCCACGATTTACTGATTTAGTGGCTTTGCCACGTATACTGATTCTAGTTGCTCAGCCACGTTTACTGTTACTGGCAGCTTTGCCACGTTTTTATTAGCAGCTAGACTGCGTTATTGGTGTGCTGGCTGGGTGGGTTGACTTGGTCCCTACAAGGTGTGTTGGTTGGTATGGATGGTGTGTTGGCTGGATCGGGGTGGGATGCATCCTCATACTGTTGCATATTTGTTTATGAGATCTGTCACTGTACTGGACTTAGGCCACTTGCTCTGGTATTAGTTGGGCAAGGCGCAATTGATTCTGTTATGGGCTGTGACCCAAATGATATTGTAGTAGGCTTTGACTCACGTATGCTTTGAACTGACTGTACTGTTACTCTAAAAGGGCTTTGGCCCAGACTGTTTCAATTTCTGTATACTGACTGTTACTCTAGTAAGGGATTACACACTGAGTTTTCATAAACTCACCCTATTTTTAACTATGCAAGTAATCCCCAGTCTTAGAGGATTTGGAGCTGCGAGGGACTCGGAGGTGGCCACACGTCAAATATGCTTTAAAGTTAAACTTAGTGACTTTATTTCATTTTATTTTAATTCAGTGGGTTAATAATTTTGTAATAAGGCCTCTTTATTTTTAACTTATTATTTTCGATATTTATTTATGATGTTTTCTAACTGCTAAAAGTGGAATATGATTTCCAAAACGGTAACTATTTTCAAAACACTACGTTTCCCCAACTTTTCAATATGCTTCCGCAACAAATAAGGTTTTAAAGGTAATTACCTTTTCAAGTAGATAACAATTGCTTAAGTGTTTTGAATTTTAAAAAAGAGGCTTTAATTCTCAAACAGGTTTTTATCAATCACAAGATGGTTTTGAAAAACACTTTCATGTGACACGCCAGATTCGGGCCTAACTTCTAGGCCGGGTTTGGGGTGTTACATAACCCTTTTCATACCAGGCCACCAGTAAAACTGTTTCAGATCATTAAACATTTTTGTACCTCCCGGATGAACAGGCAAACAACTACTATGAGCTTCGTTCAAAATCATCTGAATCAATTATGGATTTCTCGGAACACATATTCGATCTTTAAATCTCAGATAATCATTAGTATCAACAAAAAATACAGAATCAGGATTCGAATTACATTGAATTCTTTTCACTAACGTTTCATTGTCAACTTTCTAGGCATCACAAATCTACTGTATAAACAACGGCCTTGCTTTCATCTTAGCTACAACCAAATCATCATCACACAAAGCTATCTGAGTGTTCACCGCACGTAAAGCGAATAAAGACTTTCGACTCAAAGCGTCAGCAACAACATTTGCTTTTCCCGGATGATAATCAATTACTAATTCATAGTCTTTTAGCAATTCTAACCATGTCCGCTGTCGCAAATTCAATTCTTTCTAAGTCATTAGATATTTGAAGCTCTTATAAGTATAAATGTGACATTTCTCACCAAATAAATAGTGACGCCAAATTTTCAATGCAAATACAATAGCTGCTAATTTAATATCGTGCATCGGGTAGTTCATTTCATGTGGTTTTAACTGTCTCGAAGCATAGGCTATAACTTTGCCTTCTTGCATCAACACACAGCCTAAACCATTCAATGATGCATCACTGTAAACTATGAATTCTTTACCCGATTTAGGTTGAACTAACACAGTTGTCCCTGTTAACAATGCTTTCAACTATTCAAAACTCTACTGACACTTTTCTAACCACTCAAATTTAACATCTTTCTGTAGCAATTTCGTCAACGGATTTACAATCATTGAGAAGCCTTTCACAAATTGTCTATAATATCCCGCTAGTCCCAGAAAACTACGGACTTCAGACACATTTCTTGGAGGCTTCCACTCTAATATAGCTGAAATCTTGCTCGAATCAACTCGTATACCGGATGCTAACACAATATGCCCCAAAAAGCCAACTTCACGCAACCAGAACTCACATTTACTAAACTTTGCAAACAATTGCTTATTACGCAGAGTTTGTTGTACAATTCTCAAATGTTCGGCATGCTCAATTTCATCATACGAATAAATCAAAATGTCGTTAATGAATACAAAAACAAATTGATCTAAATACAGCCTGAATATTCAGTTCATCAAGTCCATAAATATTGTAGGGGAATTCGTTAGTCAGAAAGGCATAACTAAAAATTCATAATGTTCGTACCTCGTTTGAAAGTAGTTTTCGAAATGTCTAAATTTTTTACTCGCAACTGATAGTATCCCGATCTCAAATCTATCTTTGAAAACATAGTAGCTCCTTTCAGCTGATCGAACAAATCATCGATTCTGGGCATAGGATATTTGTTCTTAATAGTCACTTTGTTTAACTCACGGTAATCAATGCACATTCTCATCGTGCCATCTTTCTTTTTCACAAACAAAATGGGAGTGCCCCAAGGAGAAAAGCCCGGTCGTGCGAAACCTCTGTATGCCAATTCTTGCAATTGAGACTTCAATTCTTTCAATTCTGTCGGAGCCATTCAATACAGAGTTATTGAGATAAGGGTCATCCCCGGCACTAACTCAATGCCAAAATCAACTTCTCGTATTAGAGGTAATCCCAGTAATTCTTCAAGAAACACATCAAGGAACTCACAAACCACAGGCATAGATTCAACTTTCTTTTCTGTCACTTTAGTATCAATCACATATGCAAGATAAGCTTCACTTCCCTTTTTCACATAATTCAGAGCTTTCATCGAAGATGTTACGGCCGGTAGCCCATTCAATTCGTTGGATTTAATTCGGACTATCTCATCATTTTGACTTCTCAAATCAATAGTCTTCCATTTGCAATTCACAATAGCATTATGAAAAGTTAGCCAACCCATACCTGGAATTATATCAATTTCATCAAAGGGTGGTAGCATCAGATTAGCCAGGAAACAAATATCTCGAAACATCAACGGATAATTTTGCACACGTTGTCAACCAAAACACACTTGCCTAAGGGGTTCGATACTCTAATTAAAAATTTAGTAGACTCTATAGGCAAAGTCTTATTGGATACTAAGTCCATGCATACATACGGATGAGTTGATCCTAGGTCAATCAATGCAATCACAGAAGTATCATAAAGAGTAAATGTACCCATAATAAAGTCTGGAGATGACGCTTCTTCTTGAGAACGAATAGCGTAGGTTCTAGCAAGTGCTCTCACCTTGAATCTCACAATTGTATCCATTGTTCCTCTCTGACTACCACTCACAATTCCTCTGTTTCTGGGTGGTCTACCCCTAGCTGTCGTGTTACTTGGCCTCGCACTTTGAGCATTATCTTTCGCAGCCAACTCCAAGCAATCCCGAATGACATGATCTCATGATCCACATTTATAACAAACTCTATTATTATACTTACCCCAACATTCACCAATATGACGTCTCCTACACTGTCTACACTCAGGCTTATTGTTTTAGACATTGCCAACACTTGATTTGTACCAACCCGATTTATACCCTAGTGTGAAGAGTGGTTTCGAGACCACAAATCCAAGTCAAAAAATATTTTAATATTATTTTCTGAGTCTACAACATGTGAATTGGTATGTATGAAATTTCTGTGATTTAATTTGATTGTTTGTATGCTTAATTTTCAAAAAGGACTAAATTGCAGAAAATGCAAAAGTAACCTTCTATTTTATTAAGTCCTAAATTGACGTGTCTTTATAATTAAGGGGTCCTTATGTTTTTATTAAGCCATTAACTTGAAAGTGGACAATTATGGCCATCCATTATATGTTTATAAATGTTTTAAACCAAGGTTAAAATTGGTATTTTGATAATTAATGTTAATATAATTATAATAAAAACAATTTGATGGCCATTATCATCATCTTTTCACCGAATAAGAAAAGAAAAAGGGGGTTTTGAAGCTTTTGGACATTCGGCCTTGGTATAGCTTCATTGAGGTATGTAATTTGTTCGATTTTGATAATTTTTACGTTTTTGTGATCGTTGCTTCGTGTTCTCTTAATTCCATGCCTTAATTCATGAAATTGATGATGATTTTAAAAGTTTTCATTGATGAATTCATGAGTTTTATGATGTTTGATGGTGAATTATGCAAGCTTGGTGTTTGATATACATGTTTTGTAAAGTGATTTTTTGACAAAAATGTCAATTAGGGATTAAATTGAGAAAAGTGTAAATTGAGAGGTTAAATTGTGAAATAAATGAAAGATATGGGTTGCTAGGGACCTATAGAGAATTCGACTAAGCATGGGTCAAACTGAATTTTGTGTATTTATGAAATAGAGACTAAATTGTAAAAATGTAAAAATGTGAGGGCCAATTTGTAAAATGCCCTAAATATGTGTATATGGATTGAATTGATTGATTTGATGAGTGAATAAGCTAAATTTGAATGTGTATAGATCAAGAACCAAAGAAAACAGAATTAGATCAGGGGAAACCTAAAGTGGTCGAGTAATCGCTTATTTCCATCCGAATTCGTATGAGGTAAGTCGATATACGAATAAATGTTTTTAAATTCAATTATTAATATATTTATGTGAATGAATTGTGATATATGGCTATTTGAGCTTAATATGTGAAATCTGAAAAAGTTTTGATAATGTGACGACGTCCAAAAGTCTTGTACGAACCATAGGAAGTAGTTAGGATAGGTATGTCATGACATAGGAGTCTGATATATGTTATCGTGTAAGACCACGTCTAGGATGTTGGCATCGATTTGAGATTTACATGTAAGACCATGTCTTGGACATCAACATCGTATATGATTTAGTGTAAGACCCTATCTGGGACAGAGGCATCAATATTTAAGTACATGTAAGACCACGTCTAAGACGTTGGCATTGTACGAATTTTTCGAGCTATCTGAGTATCCTTATTGATTCCGAACGGTTCAACGGGCATTCCAAGAAATGAATGAGTATACGAATGTGCATCCGAGTTCCGGTACGTATGTATGTATATGAAGCTTAGCAAGTGGTTATGATCAATTAAGTTAGATGAGAAATATGAATTTGCTATTGTGATATGCCATAGTTCATATGAATGAAATAGTTTGTAATTGTTTAAGTGATAAGTTTATTTGTATATGGCTTACTAAGCTTTTATAAGCTTACTTTATGTAACAGCCCAATTTAAGGGCTAGTCGGAACAATGATCCCGGGATCACTAATTTGAGGTTAGAGAAATGTATTTTCATGATATTTTATGAGTTAGAGTATGATGGTATAAGTACATGAAAATTTTGGTGCTTTAATTTTAGCGATTTCATGCTTAATCGCGAAAAAGGACTAAATCACATTACGTGCAAAAGTTTAAAATTTCTAACTAAAGGTGTTTAATAGCTAAAGAACATTGTTTGGAGGTCTTTAAAGTGCAATTAGACCCCTAAGTGTATGGTGGCCGGCCATAGGAGACAAGAATTGTCAAATTGGTCAAAGTTGGTAAGTTTGGTGACTAAATTGATTGTTTAATATTAAAATAAAGAAAAAATGATATCCATCTTTTTATTCATCTTCCTTCATAAAAAAACAAGCAAAATAGGGGTTTTGAAAGCTCAAAATTTCAGCAAACTCTTCTCCCTACAAGTAACTGATTTTAATCATTTTTCTTGATGATAGTTGTACTTTTGGGACCCCTAAAGCTTAAGCTTTCTAAAGAGGGGACTATCTTGCAATATGGTGAAAAGTTTAGGGATTTGCCATGTGAGCTTTTAAGTTGTTTGCTGCATTTTAATGGAAGAAAATGAGTCTTGGTTGTTAGATAAACAACTTTTGTGAAAAGTGTTACTATAAAAACACCTAAATGGACCTTGTTGTAAAGGTTATAAAGTTTGTAGTAAATGTGTGAAATGTTGGGTTCTGATGATAGCCATAAGAGAAATAAATGATCACCTAGGCTTGTTGAAGATAGAAATTTGATTAGAATTAATTTCCGAGCCTAGGGATAAAATGGTCATTTTCCCAAATTTTAAGGGCAAAATAGTAATTTTACCAAAGCATTATTATTGAAATGGTTTTATTAATGTGATGATTAAAATCAGCTACTTTGCTATTATAGAGCAAGAAGTGCCAAGAATCAACCTCAAACGGGGAAAGAACAAAATATCAGACTAGACTGATAATCTAGCCTATTTTGAAGACGAGGTAAGTTTGTATGTGATAAATTCAACATTTATGCTAGCGTGTTTGAGAATAGTTGATATATAATGATACATGATATTCTACGAAATTGAATATTGGCGTTGAATGAGAAAGATGATAAAAGTTGAGATGTTGAAGTCCTAGTGGGACTATATTAAGTGTGAGAATACTATCATCAAGACATGAGACTATATTAAGGTTTCGGCTAAACCTTCCCAATGATAATGAGATATTCGGCTAACACAAAGATAGGTATAGAAACGAGGTTGAGATGGTGTTTTGGCACTTTATAGGCCATTTACAAGGCCAAAATGTCACCCACTTGGGGCAAACCTACAAACAACATATATCATCTCATTTCTTTCACATATAACCACCAAAATATACCAAATAGCCATCCAAATCTTGCACATTTGACAGCTAAGGTAATCACAACAATACATTCAATACCAATTCCAAACATACCAATTTGCATGACCAAATCTCAATTATGCTCAAGCACCATTCATCTATATACTTACCATCTCATAACCATTTCATATATCAACTAATCATGCTAAAACAACTTCACATATCATATTCCTTTATGCATATTACCAAAACATAACTAGCCAAATCACATGGCTAAGTTCACTTTACATCTCATATCAAGGACTAGCCCATACATGCCATATCTAGCCATATATATATTCAAAGTGTACCAAAATGATTTTAGAAGTGTGACGACGATCCGTGACGGTCCCGAGCCTTCAGTAGCTTTGACGACCTATAAAATAGAGAAAACACACACAGAGTAAGCTTTCCAAAAGCTTAGTAAATCATATACAAATAAACTTGGCATGGAAGGCATATATGCAAATAAATACGTTGGCACATATCAATCACCTAGCAAACTTACACTTATTTGCTTTAGTTCATACACTTTTGACCACATTAGCCATTTTCACAATTCAAGAATCATATAAACACATAGCTCATCTAGCCAAAACATCTCTTATCATATCATAAATTCCATATGCATATCATCATAGTATGATCACTTAGATGCTTACCTTTTATACACAATTAGTGTATAATCAACGTACCTAAATCAGATTTATAACCACATAATTGTTCATAGCTCAGATTTGTAATTCGTATCACAGACTTGCCCGTTGAACCAATAGGAATCTAGTAGGATACTCAGAAGGATCGGAATAATCGTACAATGCGAACGTCCCAGACGAGGTCTTACATGCACTCGGATATCGATGCCACTGTCCTAGACAGGGTCTTACACGAATCAATACGATGTCGATGTCCCAGATATGGTCTTACACGTAAAACTCATATCGATGCCAACATCCCAGACATGGTCTTACACGAGTCTCAGATCAATGCCAACATCCCAGACGTGGTCTTACATGATAAAACTGAACAGATACCTATGTCATGACATAGCTAATCCTATCTATTCCTAGGTTCGTACGGGACCTCTCAGACATTGTCACTATATTGACCTTATCTCATAATTCATATGTACAACCTCTCATAGGCATTCATTATCAACATTAGTCAGATGAACAAATACATTTGCATACATATACGTTTATTTGCATAGTGACTTACCTCGGATTCGGTATATAGGAATGAAAACGGCTACTCGATTATTTTTGCTTTCCCGCGATCTAAATCCGTTTTCCTCGGTTCTTGATCTAAACATATTCAGAATTAATCCTTTTATTCTCTAATTCAATCAATTTAATCCAAATATACACATTTAGGGTAATTTGCAGTTTAGCCCTCACATTTTTACATTTTATCAATTTAGTCCATTTTTCTCAAAACATCATATTCATAAAATCCACACATGTACATTCTTAGCCGAATACATATACATCACATACAAGCCCACATTTTTCATCAAATTTGCAATTTAGTCCCTCAAATTACCATTTTCTTAATTTAGCCCTATTTAGCTAAATTCATCAAAAATTCAAGAACAAAGTATGTTGACCTAGCTCATATATTTCATTTAACACCAAAAATCATCAAAAAGCTTGACATATCATCAATAGCATATCACACAAACATCATCAATTCACAAAATTGAGACATGGGCTTGATAGTAGAAGAAGCAACGAAAAAAACGTAGAAATTATCAAAAATCGAAGTAAAAAATTACCTTAATCAAGCTCAAAACCTAGTTGAACCTTGCTATCTTCTTCTTTTCTTTTTCTTTAAAACATTCGGCCAAATAATAAAGCAATATAGCTTTCTTTTTCTTTTAATGCTTTGTTTAATAAAAATAATATAAATTTTAACTTATAAAAATAACGTATAAAACATATCTTAAAAACCATGTTGCCGTCCACTAGCCATATTTTGGCCAAATTGCAACATAAGTCCTCACAATTATAAAGCCACAACACATAAACACTTTAGCAAATAGCAAGCAACTTGCACATCTAATGCAATTTCATCCTTTTGTCAAATTAAACACACGAACAGACAAATCCACTTACGAAAATTTACCACATGCTAAACCACATATCAATGACACAAAATATAATATTAAAATATTATACAAACTCGGATTTGTGGTCCCGAAACCACTGTTCCGAGTAGGGTATAAACCAGACTGTTATAGTTCACTTTAACCGTAAGGACTTGTGAATGGGCCAAAGTTCACAACTAAAACCCGAGAGGTACCCAAATACCCCTAATTTGCAAAATTACTGAAATACCCCTGTAGGGTAGATTTACAAAAATACCCCTGGGTAGTGAAATGACTAAAATACCCCTAGGTGCTTAATGTGTGAAAATGTGTATGTTGCATTCATGAGATATATATTGCTGTTGGGTGGGTTTGATGATACGGAGGAAGATATGTGAGGATCGCATAGTCGCTTGACGATCGTGGATCCACCGGTGGCTTTAAGCCCATTATATGCTTAGCAACCTTGCTGCAACGTTTGAGTAGTGCCGCTGTTGGTGCTACCTTTGGAGTGTTGGGATGGATGGGTTGATATTTTTATCCCCACAGGAGTGTAGGGTTGGAAGGGAAATGGAGTGCAGGGTTGGATTTTGGATGGGAACATTGCATTCATGTGATACTGATGTGATATGAGGTCATTGTGGGCTAAGACCCAAGACCACCGTTTTTTATAGGGCTTAGGCCAAATGTGATAATTGCATGTTGATTGGATTACCAAGGGTCGTACACACTGAGTTTTGAAACTCACACCCTTTTATTAAATGTTTCAAGTGACCCTTGGTAAACGGCTTGACGTGGGAGAGGACTCGGAGATGGCCACACTAGAAGTTACTTAGAAGTTTTTGTTTATTTGTTTTCGAATGGCTTATTGTTAATTTTTTTCATTTGTAATTAGGCCTTGTATCTCCAATTTGACTTTACATTTAAGTTTCCTTATGTTTCCAACTATTTTAATTGTTAAACGGGAATAAATTTCCAAAGTTTAAACATGGTTTTCGAAATACTTAAAACATAGGCTTTTATCATTAATTAACAAGTTGCTTAGATTTTGGGTTTCTAGATCTTAAACTTAAGTTTTTAACTAAACAAAGTCATTTTAGAATTATCCCTTTGATGTGACATCACCAGATTCGGCCTTAACGTCTGGGCCGGGTCTGGGGGTGTTACAGGTACGAAGCTTACTTTGCCATTGTGATGAATATTAAAGAGATTGAATGGACAATTGAGTCGGTACCTATAGTAGGCGAGTATCCTTGTGTTTTTCCTAAGGAATTGCCAGGGTTACCGCCGATTAGGGAGATTGAATTTGGGATTGAGTTAGCTCCAGGTACTGCCCACATTTCTATTGCTCCATATAAAATGGCTTCAACCGAGATAAAAGAATTGAAAGTAGAGTTGCAAGAACTAATGGATAAAGGTTTTGCAAGACCGAGTTCTTCTCCATTGGATGCTCCCGTATTATTTGTGAAGAAGAAAGATGGTTCCATGAGATTATGCATAGATTATCACCAACTTAACAAGGTAACTGTGAAAAACACGTACCCGCTGCCGAGAATCGATGATTTATTTGATCAATTGAAGGGGGCCACGGTATTTTTCAAGATAGACTTAAGGTTTGGGTATTATCAATTGAGAGTCAAGGACTCGGATGTGGCGAAAACTGCTTTTTGGACGAGGTATGGCCACTATGAATTTTTGGTTTAACGAATGCCCCTGTCATTTTCATGGACTTGATGAATTACATTTTTCGGCCATACTAGGACAAATTTGTCGTGGTCTTCATTGGTGATATACTGATCTACTATCGAGATGAGAACGATCATGCCGAGCATTTGAGAAAGGTTCTGCAAATTTTGAGAGATAAACAATTATATGCCAAGTTTAGTAAAAGTGAATTTTGGCTTAAGAAAGTTGGATTTTTGGGGCACATCGTCTCGGGAGATGGAATTAGAGTCAACCCGAGTAAGATTTCAGCGATTGTTGATTGGAAGCCACCTAGGAATGTAACTAAGGTTAGGAGCTTTCTGGGCTTAGCCGGTTACTATAGACATTTTGTTAAGGGATTTTCCTTGATAGCTACTCTGATGATGAGGTTGTTACAGAAGGATGTAAAGTTTGAATGGATAGAAAGGTGCCAACAGAGTTTTGAGAAACTAAAGGCGTTGTTGACTGAAGCTCTTGTTTTGGTGCAACCTGAGCCTGGAAGAGAATTTGTGGTTTACAGTGATGCATCCATGAATGGATTGGGCTGTGTACTGATGCAAGAGGCCAAGGTGATAGCATATGCCTCTAGACAATTAAACACACACGAGAAGAATTGCCCAACCCACAACTTAGAATTGGCTGCAATTGTATTTGCATTGAAGATATGGAGACACCGTTTATATGGTGAAAAGTGTCAAATATTCACCGACCATAAAAGCCTAAAAAACTTGATGACTCAAAAGGAGTTAAATTTGAGGAAACGAAGGTGGTTAGAGCTGATCAAGGATTATGACTTAGTAGTTGATTACCACCCGGGAAAGGCGAACATGGTCGCCGATGCTTTGAGCAGAAAATCATTGTTTGCGTTGAGAGCCATGAATACAATGATGGCTTTGTTAGACGATGCTTCTATTCTAGCCTAGCTGAGGGCTAGACTATTATTTCTTCAAGAGATTTGTGAACCACAGAAAGAAGACAGCAACTTACAAGGCAAAAGAGTTCTTTGTGAGTCAGACTTTCGGGTAAATCCTGATGGATGTTTGACATTTCAAGACAGGGTCTATGCACCTAGAAATGATGAACTTATTCATAAGATTTTGCATGAAGTACATAGCTGATGTTTAACTGTGCACCCGGGTAGCATGAAGATGTACAATGACTTGAGGAAGTGGTATTGGTGGCCTAGTATGAAGAAGGACATTTCTGAGTTTGTATCGAGATGCCTGATTTGTCAGCAAGTGAAGGATGAACACCAAGTACCTTCGGGTCTACTTCAGCCCATTATGGTTCCTAAGTGGAAATGGGACCGTATTACTGTGGTCTTCGTGATGGGTTTACCGTTGACACTGAAAAAGAAAAATGCTATATGGGTCGTAGTAGATAGACTTATGAAGTCATACCATTTCATACCAGTACGAGTCGATTACCTGATTGATAAGTTGGTTGAATTGTACGTGTCAGAGATAGTAAGACTTCATGGTGTACCATTGTCGATTATTTTGGATAGAGATTCAAGATTCACGTTAGAGTTTTGGAAAATGTTACAAGAGGCCTTAGGCACAAAATTAAGCTTTAGTACAGCCTTCCATCCACAAATCGACTGGTAGTCAGAAAGAGTGATACAGATAATTGAAAACATGCTTCGATGTTATGTTTTGGAATTCCAAGGTAATTCGAAAAAATACTTACCGTCGGTGGAATTTGCCTACAACAACAGTTTTCATTCAAGTTTTAAAAATGGCACCTTACGAAGCATTGTATGGGCGAAAGTGTTGAACGCACTTGTACTGGACAGAACTCAGAGAGAAACAGATACATGGGGTCGATTTGATCAAGGAAACTGAAGAGAAAGTAAAAGTGATACGACCGTGTGTCCCCTAGTGTTGAAATTGAAGTGAAGTCAGTATGCTCCACACGGTCTCACACATGGGCTTGTGATCGGCCATGTGGTACAAGTTAGTGTACCCCTAATTGGCACACGGCCTAACACACGAGCGTGTGACTTGGTCGTGTTTCATAAGTCAGTATACCCTACAGTTTTTGTAACATCCTGAATTTTTGGGCCTATGCGTTTAATGGGTGGATGTTTAATGTGTTAATCTAAGTGTTAGGGGTCCAAATTGGGCTCAGGCTTAGGTAGAGGCCTTGATTAAAATTATCTGTTTGGGCATTATAGGGTTTAAAAGGTAGTATCTATGTTTAAAATACCAAAGTGGGCTTGTGGCCCAATATTAGGAGGTGACGCCACATAAGGGAGTAAGGGGCCCAAATTTAAGTTTCATGGAGCCCAATTATTTTAATTTAAGTTAGCTAATTTTTGGCATTAGGGTTAGGTGGAGTGGATGGCAACAAGGCTCAAAAAATAGGAGGATTTATGTGAATGGGATAATGTAGATATTATAGTTGATAATATGGAAGATAAAAAGAGAAAAGATAGGAGCTATCTGCAAGGCTAGGTGTTGGCCGAAATTCCATCACCTAGAGGAGGGAAGAAATCGGTTTCTTTATGGCAAAGGGGTGCCGAATTTTCCCTTTTTATTTGCTTAATTTTTTAGTTATCAGGAAGGGCACTTTCGATTTTTCATAGGTAAGTGCCGAAATTTCTATAAATAGGGAGGGTTCTCTTCTTTATTTTTTGAAATTTAGGGTTTCCATCTTTTCTTTCTCTTCTCCTCTGAGTAGAAGCCGAAATTCCTAACGCTATTCCCTCATCTTCACTTTGATTTAAAAGCCGAAACTCCATTGTTCTTTTCTCTTCTTTCTTCTAAAAGCTGAAAACTCCATTATTCTTTTCTCTTCTTTCTTCTAAAAGCCGAAAACTACATTATTCTTTTCTCTTCTTTCTTCTAAAAGCCGAATCTCTATAGATTTCTTCGAATCATCTTCTCTTCCTAATTTTTGCAAAAAGCCAAAATCCTCTGGGAGTAGGCGACTCTTCTCTAGTAAGATCTCTTAGATCTAAAAGCCGGCAACACAAGTTCCTGAATCTCATATCACTTTTCGAGATTTCAAGCCTCTGAACAACACATAGGGCAGATAGCAGCTGTGTTGGCTACGGATAGCGTTGACTTAGAAAGTCTCGTTCTAACGATAATCAGGTGTGTAGATCCTTATCACATAAGTTTTATTTTGTATTATACCTGTTAGGGGCTGAAAAGTCAAAAAAAGAGGTTATATGAACAGTCGTGTGTAGATCTCTAAACACACTAATAATCTGTATGTATATATATGTGATGGTTAAAAGTCGAAAAATAGGCCGTATGAACAGACGGGTTACCCAGAAAGGGTAGGCAAAGGATGCCAGCTATGTGCCATAGAAACTTCTCTATGTGTATTGATATATGTGAAAGACTGAAATCTCTTAGGTAGTATATTGCTTAATTTTGCATGAATGTATGCATGGGATGGCTTTGATATGGAAAGGGGAAGAGCATGATTGGTCACATGGTGATCGGTGGTAGAAAACCCATGTAATGAAATGTTAGGTCACATGGTGATCGGTGGTAGAAAACCCACGTACTGAAATGTTAGGTTACTTGGTGATCGGTGGTAGAAAACCCATGTAATGAAATGTTAGGTCACTTGGTGATCGGTGGTAGAAAACCACGTTAAAATTCCTGATTGATAAGGAGTAGGCAGTATGACTGTCAATATGGTGTGTAGCGGTTGGTGGGTTGATTGTAGAAATCCCCAAAGTGTGATGGTTGGTACGGGTTGGTGTGTAGAGGATGGAATTCTAGGATGGGTTGGGCTTCGCATCATTTATTATCTGTCATGTGATTATGATTGTTGCCATTGTGTATGGGCCAGGGCTCATAATGTGCTTGTGGGCCCAAGCCTTTATGTGTATTCGGGATTTACACACTGAGTCTTGGTGACTCACCCTATTATTTTTCCCTAACTTTTTAGATGAGCAGTAGATCGTGGACATGGGAGCCGAGATGGACTCGAGGGGCCATCAAGTTTTTATTTCTATAGATTATTTTCGGTTTTCCTTTAAGTTTTGTTTTGGGAATATTTAGGTAATAAGGCCCCATAGTTTATATTCTCCTAAGTAGTTTTTTTTAATATTTGCAACTTATGAATTTATGTCAGGGGTTTATTTATTCCTAATAATAATAACACAAGGTTTCTTTTCAAATGTCACTTATTTATTCAAATATTGCCTAATAACTTATGATTTTCTAAAAAGAACTTAGCAAAAAATTTTAACGTTCAACCCGTAGCATACTAGATCTGGTCGAAACGTATGGGCCGGGTTTGGGGTGTTACAGTTTTGGCATGACCTAGCACACGGCCTAGCACACGGGTGTGTGTGGCCACTTCGAAGGGTACACGGGCTAGACACACGGGCGTGTGGTCGGCCGTGTGACCCAAGTTAGTATGTATGCCCTATTTTCACACGGCCTGAGACATGGGCGTGTCTACTAACAGTGTGAGGCACACGGGCATGTGACCCTTGTTTACAGGAAAAATTTCTTTTGTTTACATGAAAAATTTCTAAGTTTCCAAAATTTTTGTATGACATCGGTTTAGTCCCGAACCACTTCTAAAGCATGTTTAAAGCCTCGTAGGCCCTTATAAGGGACAATGTGGTTGTGTTGAATGATTTATGAGAATGAATGCTTATTGTTGCATAAATGTATGCTATATGTGTTGTGAAATGATTGGTAATACCTCGTAACCTTGTTCCGGCGTTGAATATGGGTGAGGGGTGTTACATTAGCTTAAATTTTCGATGGATAAAACCATTTAGGAAGACAACACATTTGTTTTCATTAATTTAATTTGTTTATTTACTAATTTACTATATTAACCTTAAATATTAACCTTAGAAAACACATATACCTTGTCCAAGAAACTCCACTCACTTTATGGATGGTTTAATTACAACATAAAGACCTCTAATTTAAGGTTCCATAGCTATTAGACATCATTAGCTATTAGAACTCCAGTTTTGTACTTTACGCGATTTAGTCATTTTTATCGAATTGAGCATGTAAACGATTAAATTTCTTAACGAAATTTTTATATGATTCAATTAACATGCTGTAGACACTAAAATAATATTAAAATAAATATTTTGACCTTAGATTTTTGGTCTCAAAACCACTGTTCTGATTTGATTGAAAACGGATTGTTACAACTCAGGCATCGATAGGACATTCAAGACCAGCACCCGAAACATGGTAACCTGGGTGTTCTAACACAAGCTGACGATTGGAATGTAGCTACACGATGCCGCTCACACAAGCTTACGAGTATCCGCAACAAATGCCGAAACTCAGCCATCGGTAGGACATTCAAGACCAGCACTCGAAACATGGTAACCCTAGTGGCATTCATTTGTATCCTATATATTCTTAAGGTTCAAATGGGGCTCGATAGTCGTCGAGCATCGTTGGATTTCCATCGTCTCTTTACTTGATAAATTGTATAATAACATATTTATATTGATTCATTTACAATAGAACCACACATTAAACATTTAATTTAATCAACATTTATGTGATTACAATTCATACGAACTTACCTGGCTAAATTGCAGAAATGTCAAAATATAGGGGCTTTTTTGTAATTTTATATTCTCCTCGATTTTTCACTCGGTCTTGATCTAAATTAATAATTTCATTTAATTTATTAATTTAGATAGTAAAACAATTTATTTTATGCAATTTAGTCATTTTGGACATTTTTACAAAATTGCCCCTAACATTTTACTTTTATTCAATTTAGTCCCTGAGCCTAAAACATGCAAATTAACGATTTTTTCCCAAATTTAATCTTAGCCGAATGTTCATAGCTTCCAATACAGCCCATATTTATAAAAATTTCACATCCAATTCTTGCACTTTTATTGTTTTAACAATTTAGTCCCTAATTAATAAATTCATCAAAAATCACTTAACAAAATACTTTTAAATAACAACTAATATATCAAATTCATCATTTAACATAAAAAATCACTAGATTCATCCATGAAAACATTCAAAATCTTTAACAATTTCAAAATCGAAGGTACGAGCTAGCTAGACCTAGTTGCAACGATCTCCAAAACATCAAAATTACTAAAAACCGGTAAAAATTACTTACCATGCATTACAATATATGCTAGCCGAGCCTTATAATCAACAATGGTGTTTCTTCCTCCCACATTCGGTCATGAAAAAAAAGGAATGAAGAAGATAGCCACTAATTCCTTTTGTTTATGTTAATTAATTTATTTATTTACCATATTACCATTGCTTATAAACTAAAATTGTTTAAAAATTACACCTTCAAAGAGTCCATTAATATAAAAAGGTATAATTACCTTTTAAAACCTTAAATTCATGGTTTTTTAACCCTTTAGTACAATTAAACTAATAGTGATTGATTTTTGCATCCTTTACAATTTAGTCCTTTTGTATTAATTAACTATTGAAACATCAAAATTTCTTAACAAAACTTTAATACAACCATTAGAACACTCCATAAATATTTATAAAAATATTTATGGCTCGGTTTATAAAAACGAGGTCCTGATACCTCATTTTTTAAAACCACTTGACTTTAGGGTCTTACCATTTGAACTTAATTAGTCATTTATATAGCATAAACTACCATATCAAAAACTTTTTTTAAAATCATATTTGACTCGTAAATATTAAATAATAATAATTACAAACTTACTCATTGAATTGGTGGCCTCGAAACCATAAATTTTTGACACCATTAAAAAACGGGTTGTTACACTATGTGACTTAGAAGCCAAAATCAATTTAATGCCTTTATCTATATGTGAAAAACTTGGGTTAGGAGACCTTAAGAGTATGTAAATTACACTGCAGTTGGCTGACAGATCCTTAGTGCATCCGTGTACCACCCCTTACCCGTTTCTGATGCCGGGATAGGGTACAAGGTATTACTGGAC
This sequence comes from Gossypium australe, assembly GCA_005393395.2. Lineage (NCBI taxonomy): Eukaryota > Viridiplantae > Streptophyta > Magnoliopsida > Malvales > Malvaceae > Gossypium > Gossypium australe. Next base: position 51,066,557 of record CM016615.1, on the reverse strand, counting down.
TTATTCACAAGCAAACATTCAAAACCGATGTAACACCCCTTACCCGAGTTCGATGTCGGAATCGAATATGAGGCATTACCTAACTTAACTTGCTTAAACATAACACATCGGGCTATAAAATTTCGCTGCAGCTTAGAAACCTTTTATTTAAACTCATAACCTGTAACAGCCCGGTTTAAACCCTAGTCGAAATAGTGGTTTTGAGACCACAAATTCAAGGTTGGAATAATATTTTAATGTTATTTTTGGTGTTAATTATATGTGATATAGCCTGTGTGGAAATTTTATCGATTGTGCGCCGAATTAGGAGAAAGGACTTAATCGCGTAAAGTGTAAAATGTTGTGTGCTGATTGTTAAAGTGTCTAGTTGTTGTTGGCTTTTAAATGAGGAGGCCTTTTGAAGCAATTGACCCATTATTTAGTAGTGGATAGGTTGATGGACAAATATGCCCATAGTTTAAATGATTTTCATAAACATTTCATTAAGGGCAAAATTGGCATTTGATTATTAATGTTATAATAAACAAAATAAAGCTAAAATGCTCATATTATTTATGTATCTTCCATCGAAATAAGAAAAGAAGAGGAGGGTTTGAGACTTTGTGATTTTCAGCTAGGGATTTGCTTGATTAAGGTATGTTTTGACTTTGGTTTTTGATGATTTTTATGTTTTTAAGATTGTTACTTAGTCTACTATCAAGCCCATGTTGTAATTTAAGGAATTGATGATGTTTATGAGATGCTATTGAAGGACATATGAGCTTTGTGATGTTAGTTGGTGAAATATGAAAGCTTGGTGTTGGGTTAACATAGTTTGTATTTGAATTTATGATGAAATTGAGTATTTTGGGCTAAATTGTGAAAAGTGTAAATTGAAGGACTAAAATGTGAAATAAATGAAATGTGTGGACTTGTATGAATATAGAGCGAATTCAGCTAGGCATGGGTGAAATGAAATTATATGTCTTTCGTGATTTTGCGAATTAGGGACTAATGTGTCGAAATGTAAAAATGTGAGGGCTATTATGTAAAATGCCCTAAATATGTGTGTTTGGACTAAAATGAATGATTTGGTGATTGAATAGACTGAATTTGAATGTGTATAGACCAAGAGAGAAGAGGTTCGGATCGAGATCGAAGCAAAGATAAAGTGCTCGATTAATCGACCGTTTCAATATTTCGACGTCCGAGGTAAGTTTGAATATAGTACAAGTTGTTAATTTGTGTTCTTTGTGATGTGAATTGAATGATTATATATATAACTATGAGATTAGAAATGATATATGCTGATTTGAATTAGAGGGCACTAAGCTTTCGAAATCTTACTGTGTATTTGTTTCTCTGTTTTACAGTGTCAGTAAAGCTAGCTCAGATCCGGGAATCATTAGCATCTCTATCACACTATCAGCAATCTATTTTGGAACTTTTGGAAAGATGTAGAAGTTATGATATGGCTTGAAATGTTCAATCCTTGCCATGTGATTTGGCTTGGAAGTTGAATGATGTAGAATTTATGAATGTGGTATATTTCATGACTTTGTGAATTATGAAAGATATGGTTAGAAAATGAATCATGGCATGAATTACATAATGCTTGATATATATATTTTGAGATATATAATTGTTACTTTAAAAGGACTCATTGTGATGAGATTAGGCATGGAAGTAGATGGTAATGATGATGATTATTTGGTGCTTAAAATGGTATGTTTGAATGCATATAAAAAGCATGAATTGATATTGTATTGTAGCTTGTTGGTTGACCCTTGTGTGGGTGGCAAATTGGCCTTGCAAATGCCTATTTTGCATATATGGCTAAGAGACACGAGCGTGTGTCTCTGCCGTGTGGGTTAAGGATAACTTCTAGGTGTGTCTGGATAGGGTACACGACCGAGACCCATGGGCTTGAATAGTGGTCGTGCGATCAAGTCAGTAGCTAGTCTAATATCACACGACCATGGCACACGGGCATGTCTAGTGGCCTTGTGAACAAGTCAATATGTATGCTCTATTTTGGCACGGCCTAGACACATGATGTGTCTGATAACCGTGTGAGGCACACGGCCTGATTGCACGGGCGTGTGACCTCAACAGTGTTGAAGAATACTTGAATTTCTAAAAATTTTTGTAAGTGTTCAGTTTAGACCCGACCTCTTTTTAGCATGTGATTAAGGTCTTGTAGACCTCAAAAGGGACCATATGTATATAATTGAATATGTTTGTTGGATGATTGACTTTGTGTCGTGATATGGATGTGAAATGTTGCTGTTGTTTGGTAATGCCTTTTAACCCTATTTCGGCGACGGTCTTGGGTTAGGGGTGTTACATTTTGATTGGTACCAGAGCTACAGTTTAGTCGATTCTCAGACTAAAGTAGTGTGTGTGAGTCTAGCTGTACATGCCATATATGAAAATTGCGATAGTGTGATTAATCTTGACAGTTATAAATGTGTTTTCATATAGTAATGGATCCCGATCAAGCTGTTGCCGACGATGTTGAGAGTAACGCGCCTGCTCCCGCTCAAGGGACAGCGTCGGCCACACCTAGGCCGAATGATAGTGGTGAAGAAAGAGAGGCTAAGCAAGCCTTCTTTCGAATGATGAGTGAGTGGTTTTTGGAGTTCGTTCAAACGAATTCAGCTGCTCCACAACCTCCACCCCCACAAGTACCTATTGTGCCACAATGATAAATCTGATTCGACTAAATAAACCCGATCCGACTGAGTAAACCTCCCGTGGATAGGATTCGTAAGTACAGGGCCGAAGAGTTCAGGGCCACAGTTGATGATGATGCCATGCGAGCTGAGTTTTGGCTCGAGAATACAATTCGGGTATTTGATGAGATGTCGTTGACTCCAGATGAGTGTATTAAATGTGCAGTTTCTTTGTTGAGGGATACGGCTTATAATTGGTGGAAGACGTTGACATCCGTGGTTCCGAGAGAGAGAATCACCTGGGTTTTCTTTCAAGTTAAGTTCAGAAAGAAATATATTAGTCAACGATTCATAGATTAGAAACGTAAAGAGTTTTTAGAACTGAAACAAGGTCGTTTGTCAGTTACTGAGTACGAGCGGGAATTTGTGAGATTGAGCCAGTATGCACTGGAATGTGTTTCGACCGAAGCTACTATGTGCAAACGCTTCATATAAGGGATGAATGAAGATATTAAGTTGTTGGTTGGGATTCTTGATATAAATGAATTTGTTGTGTTAGTCGAAATAGCCTATAAAGCCAAGGAGCTCAGTAAAGAAAATAAGAAAGTTTATTCTGAAGCTCAAAAAGAAAATAAGAAAAAAAGATCGATGAGTAAGTTTTCTCAACCTTCGACAAAGAGATTTAGAGATTCAAGCAATCGTTCAAATGCTTCATTTGGACATCTTAGTAGAGATCGTCTAAGACGAAATGTTGGTTCAAAAATTCAAGCTTCGATTGAATCAAATGTTGGAAGTGCCAAAAGCAATAAACCTGATTGTAGATAGTGTGAAAGACAACATGTGGGAGAAAGTTGGGGCAAATATAATAATTGAGCTTGTTATAAATGTGGATCACGAGATCACTTCATTCGTGACTGCCCAAAGATGGTTGAGGAAGAAAATGTTCAGAATGCTTCTCGATGATTGTGACTCCGTTGACGATGTTGCTACAGAAAGATGTTAAATTCGAGTGGTGAGAAAAGTGCCAACAGAGTTTTGAGCAGTTGAAAGTATTGTTGACAGAAGCACCAGTGTTAGTTCAGCCTGAAACGGGCAAAGAATTCATAGTTTATAGTGATGCATCATTGAATGGTTTGGGTTGTGTGTTGATGCAAGAAGGTAAAGCCATTGCTTATGCTTTGAGGCAGTTAAAGCCGCATGAAAAGAACTATCCGACGCACGACCTTGAATTAGCCGCAATTGTGTTTGCATTGAACATTTGGCGTTTTGGTGAAAAATGCCATATTTATACCGATCACAAGAGTTTGAAGTACTTAATGACTTAGAAAGAATTGAATTTGTGACAGAGAAGATGGTTAGAATTGATGCGATTGATTATCATCCGGGTAAAGCTAATGTAGTAGCAGATGCTTTGAGCCGAAAGTCTATCTGTGCTTTGCGAGCAATGAATGCTTAGAAAGATCTGTGTGATGATAGTGCGGTTTTGGCCGAGTTGAAAGTAAAGCCAATGTTTGTACGTCAAATTTGTGATGCTCATAAAACTGATGTTGAAATAATGGCTAAATTAACTCAATATGAACTGGATGTTGATTCAGAATTTCGAGTTGATAGAGATGATTGTTTGAGATTTAGATATTGAATTTGTGTTCTGAGAAATTCAGAGTTGATTTAGATGATTTTGAATGAAGCTTACAATAGTCATTTGACTGTTCACCCACGGAGTACAAAAATGTATAATGATCTGAAACAGTTTTATTGGTGGCATGGTATGAAACGGGACATATCTGACTTTGTGTCGAAATGTTTAATATGTCAGCAAGTTAAAGGTGAACATCAGGTTCCATCCGGTTTGTTACAGCCAATCATGATTCCTGAGTGGAAATGGGAGAGAATTACGATTGACTTTGTGTCGGGATTGCCTTTATCTCAAGGAAAGAAAGATGCAATCTGGGTGATATTTGACAGATTGACGAAATCAGCTCATTTCATTCTGGTGAGAACAGATTATTCACTTGATAGATTGGCTAAATTGTATATTGCTGAGATTGTGAGATTACACGGGGTGCCACTATCTATTGTATCTGATAGAGATCCGAGATTTACCTCGCGATTTTGGAAGAAATTGCAAGAGGCCTTAGGCACAAAACTGCATTTCAGTACTGCTTTTCATCTGTAAACGGATGGTCAGTCCGAGCGGATCATTCAGATCTTTAAAGATATGTTGAGATGCTATATACTTGAGTTTGAAAGTACGTGGGAAAGACATTTATCGTTGATTGAATTCGCGTATAATAATTATTTTCAATCTAGTATCAAAATGGCACCGTATGAGGCTCTTTATGGTAGAAAATGTCGAACTCCATTGTATTGGATTGAACTAAGTGAGACAAAGATTCACGGGGTTGATTTGATAAAAGAGACTGAGCAGAAAGTAAAGGTGATTCGTGATAGTTTGAAAGCGGCATCAGATCGTCAGAAGTCTTATACAGACATGAAACGGAAGGATATCGAATTTGAGATTGGGGACAAAGTGTGTCTGAAAGTGTCTCCATGGAAGAAAATACTTCGATTTGGCCAAAAAGGTAAGCTGAGTTCGAGGTTCATCGGGCCGTATGAGATTATTGAGCGAGTTGGGCCGGTTGCTTATAGACTACTGTTGCCACTTGGATTAGAGAAAATTCATAATGTGTTTCGTGTTTCGATGCTTCGACGGTACAAGTCTGATCCATCTCATGTGATTGCGTCCATCGAGGTTGAGAAATAAGAAATTCTCTTTAGTAAAAGCATTGTGGCACAAGCACAGAATTGAAGAGGCTACGTGCTGAGAATGTTATGAGAGCAATATCCACATCTATTCACTGGTAAGATTTTCAGGAATGAAAATCCCTAAGGGGGGAGAGTTGTAATAGCCCGATTTAAACCATAGTCAGAATAGTGGTTTTGAGACCACAAATTCGAGGTCAGAATAATATTTTAATGTTATTTTTAGTGTTGATTATATGTGATATAGCCTGTGTGAAAATTCAGTGTGGAAATTTTAATGATTGTGCGCTGAATTAAGAGAAAGGACTTAATCGCGTAAAGTGTAAAATGTTGTGTGCTGGTTGTTAAAGTGTCTAATTGTTGTTGGCTTTTAAAAGAGGAGGCCTTTTAAAGCAATTTACCTATTATTTAGTACTGGATAGGTTGATGGACAAATATGCCCATAGTTTAAATGATTTTCATAAACATTTCATCAAGGGCAAAATTGGTATTTGATTATTAATGTTATAATAAACAAAATAAAACCAAAATGCTCATATTATTTATGTATCTTCCACCGAAATAAGAAAAGAAGAGGAGGGTTTGAGGCTTTGTGATATTCGGCTAGGGATTTTCTTGATTAAGGTATCTTTTGACTTTAGTTTTTGATTATTTTTATGTTTTTGAGATTGTTGCTTGGTCTACTATCAAGCCCATGTTGTAATTTAAGGAATTGATGATGTTTATGAGATGTGCCATTGAAGGACATATGAGCTTTGTTATGTTAGTTGGTGAAATATGAAAGCTTGGTGTTGGGTTAACATAGTTTGTATTTGAATTTTTGGTGAAATTGAGTATTTTGGGCCAAATTGTGAGAAGTGTAAATTGAAGGACTAAAATGTGAAATTAATGAGATGTGTGGGCTTGTGTGAATATAAAGGGAATTCGACTAGGCATGGGTGAAATGAAATAATGTGTCTTTCGTGATTTTGTGAATTAGGGACTAAAGTGTCAAAATTTGAAAATGTGAGGGCTATTATGTAAATTGCCCTAAATATGTGTGTTTGGACTAAAATGAATGATTTGGTGATTGAATAGATTGAATTTGAATGTGTATAGACCAAGAGAGAAGAGGTTCGGATCGAGATCGAGGCAAAGATAAAGTGCTCGATTAATCGACAGTTTCGGTATTTCGACGTCTGAGGTAAGTTCGGATATAGTACAAGTTGTTAATTTGTGTTCTTTGTGATGTGAATTGAATAATTATCTATATAAATATGAGATTAGAAATGCTATGTGCTGATTTAAATTAGAGGGCACTAAGTGTGCGAAATTAGAAACGGGATAGAGACGATTGGCACTGTGTGTTCGAAATGATAGAAGCTTCGGCTTATTGAATTGGCATTGTATGTACGATATCGATATCAACTCGATTTAATGTATTAGCACTAAGTGTGCGATGACAATTATGTTTGTCTATAAGTTGGCACTAACTGTGCGAATAAAGCAAGAGAATAGCAAAGGTTAATCGAAATGTAAGTCAAGTGGTGAGTAGCATTGTTGGTGACTAGCTATGTGTTGGCAAAGGTATGTATGATACCTATATACTTTAATGTAGATGAGTGGGATACTATGTGAGTATTGGATATGGTTGAATTTGTGTGATATTGATAAATTATCTATGTGATGGTTTAATGTGTACATTGATTTGATTCAATGAATTTAATTGTATTGTATTTCGAACTTACTAAGATTTTGAAAGCTTACTGTGTATTTGTTTCTCTATTTTACAGTGTCAGTAAAGCTAGCTCAGATTCGGGAATCGTCAGCATCTCTATCACACTATCGGCAATCTATTTTGGTACATTTGGAAAGATGTATATATTTGAAATATGACATGTATAGACTAGAAGTTATGATATGTCTTGAAATGTTTAATCCTTGCCATGTAATTTGGCTTGGAAGTTGAATGATGTAAAATTTATGAATGAGCTATGAATGTGGTATATTTCATGACTTTCTGAATTATGAAAGATATGGTTAGAAAATGAATTATGGCATGAATTACATAATGCTTGATATATATATTTTGAGATATATAATTGTTACTTTGAATGGACTCATTGTGATGAGATTAGGCATGGAAGTAGATGGTAATGTTGATGATTATTTGCTGCTTAAAATGGTATGTTTGAATGCATATAAAAGCATGAACTGATATTGTATTGAATCTTGTTGGTTGACCCTTGTGTGGGTGGCAAATTGGCCTTGCAAATGGCCTATTTTGCATATATGGCTAAGAGACATGGGCGCGTGTCTCTGCTGTGTGGGTTAAAGATCACTTCTAGGTGTATCTGGATAGGGTACACGGCCGAGGCCCACGGGCGTGCATAGTGGCCGTGCGATCAAGTCAGTAGCTAGTCTAATATCACACGGCATGTCTGGTGGCCGTGTGAACAAGTCAGTATGTATGCTCTGTTTTGGCATGGCCTGGACATATGGGTGTGTTTGATAGCCGTGTGAGGTACGCGGCCTAACTACACGGGCGTGTGACCTCAACAGTGTTGAAGAATGCTTGAATTTCTGAAAATTTTCGTAAGTGTTCGGTTTAGTCCAGACCCCTTTCTAGCATGTGATTAAGGTCTTGTAGACATCAAAAGGGACCATATGTATATAATTGCATATGTTTGTTGGATGATTGACTGTGTTGTGATATGGATGTGAAATGTTGCGGTTGTTCGGTAATGCCTCTTAACCCTATTCCAGCGACGGTCTCGAGTTAGGGGTGTTACATAACCTGATCATTCCGTGCTTACAAAGCCCTAAACATACTTCCGGGAGGTTTCGGAATTAAACCGAGAACTTTTACGCGCTTAGAAAATTTTTATCCAAACAGGGGCCATACGCCCATGTTGTTTTAGGGACACGCCTGTGTGCCCTTGAGACATGCCTGTGTTCTTCACACGTGGTCGACACTGACTTATTTCACACTGCTGGATACACGCCCGTGTCCCTGGCTCGTGTCCCTCACACGACCTCGATACGCCTGTGTCTTAGCCCATGTGACAAAACCTTGGCATTCTGTTTATGATGTCATCACCTCACTAAGGTCACACGACCAAGGCACACGCCTGTGTCCTTAGACCGTGTGTCGAATTAAATTCCTATCTTCAGGTGCAGGCTTCACACGGCCTGGGCACACGCCCATGTCTAAGGCCGTGCCTCCCACACGGCCGAGGCACACAGTCGTGTCTCTGCCCGTGTGTTTACTACTGAGCATATTGACTTGTAAACCTAGCTCACAAGGGAACACACAGCCGATCAACACGCCCTTGGGGCTGACCGTGTGGGCATTAAAAAGGCTATATTCCAAGACAAAATGCCACCCTACATAGCAACCATACTTATACCAACTCAAAACAAGCATCCACACAAGCATACACTTCATGATTCATCATCAATGAATATAATATATATATATATATATATATAACAACTAGTAAAGTATTGGGCCAACTTTAATGACCATTTACAAAATGAATTGGAACAACCTTAGTAGCCAACACATTTGGCTTGCAAATATGACAAAACCAAAACATTCAGGTCCTATACATGCCATACTCAAAATAAGTCTAATTCGGTTATTCCAAAAAGTGGTCGATAGTGTGATCACCAACTCCGACGTCCGCGAATTCTCGAGCTAACTTTGCAATACTACAAGGAAAAGGGCAATGAAAGGGGTAAGCATAAAGCTTAGTAAGTTTGCATGGAAATAAATAGCAATAATAAGCTCATGATAAAATCCATCCATGGCATTAATTAACCATACACAAAGTTATAGGCTTCTTGTCATACTTACTCATACTTGCCCTTATTTAGCACATACCATGCCACATATCGTAAATGTTTCTTCGTGAATTACTTATGAGTACCTATGTTAACTCAATCACATAACTTTAATAAAATTCTCGTTTCTATTTCTAAGCTAATCTATTCATCCCGATAAATCACTAGGGATGCTCAAAGATGCATATTCATAATCATTAGCATAAACACGGAACCAATGCCACATCCTGGATGTGGTCTTACATGGGGTCACCACTGAGTGCCGATGCCATATCTCAGATATGTTCTTATATGGAACCTCACATCAAGTATCGATGCCATATCCCAGATATGGTCTTATACGATTCTCATACTCAACACCGAAGCCATATCCCGGATATGGTCTTATATGGGATCTCAATTCGGTGCCGAGGCCATGTCCCGAACATAGTCTTACACGGGACCTTATCCATCTCATGTCTTGATGATAGTATTCTCACACTTAATATAGTCCCACTAGGACTTCAACATCTCAACTTTTATAATCTTTCTCATTCAACACCAATATTCAATTTCGTAGAATATCATGTATCATTATAATATCAACCATTCTCAAACATGCTAGCATAAATGTTGAATTTATCACATACAAACTTACCTCGTTTTCAAAATAAGCTAGATTGTCGGTCTAGTCCGATATTTTGTTCTTTCCCTATTCGAGGTTGATTCTTGGCTCCTCTTGCTATATAATAACAAATTAGCTCATTTTAATCATCAAATTAATAAAAGCATTTCAATAATCATGCTTTGGTAAAATTACTATTTTGCCCTTAGACTTTGGCAAAATGACCATTTTACCCCTATGCTCGGAAATCAATTCTAATCAAATTTCTACCTTCAACAAGCCTAGGTGAACATTTATTTCTCTTATGGCTATCATCAAAACCCAACATTTCACACATTTACTACAAACTTTATAACCTTTACAACAAGGTCCATTTAGGTGTTTTAATAGTGACACCTTTCACAAAAGTTGTTTATCTAACAACTAAGACTCATTTTCTTCCATAAAAATGCAGCAAACAACTTAAAAGCTCACATGGAAAATCCCTAATCTTTTCACCATATTGTAAGATAGTCCCCTTTTTAGAAAGCTTAAGCTTTAGGGGTCCCAAGAGTACAACTTTAATCAAGAAAAACCATTAAAATCACTTACTTGTAGTGAGAAGACTTTGCTAAAATTTTGAGCTTTCAAAAACCCTATTTTGCTTGCTATTTTCGGTAGAGGAAGACGAGTAAAAAGATAGATATCATCTTTTCTTTATTTTAATATTAAACAATCAATCTAGTCACCAAACTTACCAACTTTGACAATTCTTGTCTCCTATGGCCGGCCACCCTATATTTAGGGGTCTAATTGCACTTTAAAGACCTCCAATTAATGCTCTTTAGCTATTAAACACCTTTAGCTGGAAATTTTAAACTTTCGCACTTAATGCGATTTAGTCCTTTTTCGCGATTAAGTATGAAATCGCTAAAATTAAAGCACCAAAATTTTCATGTACTTATACCATCATACTCTAACTCATAAAATATTATGAAAATAATTTTCTCTAGCCTTGGATTAGTGATCCCAAGATCACTATTCTGACTAGCGCCTAAATCGGGCTGTTACAACTGAGACATAAATTTCCACTTAAATTTAAAAATTTTCATAAACATACATATTGTCCCTAAAACGAGTCTACGAGGCCCAAAACATGCATTGAAAGTGGTTCAGGACTAAACTGTGAACTTTGGAAACTTTTAGAAAACTTAGAAGATTTTTCATGTAAAAGGGGTCACACACCCATGTGACCCTAAAACACGCCCGTGCTTCAGGCCGTGTTCACATTAGGGAGCTTTCTATTTATGACATCATCATCAAATTGAGGTCACACGGCCAAGTCACATGCCCGTGTGCTTAGGCCATGTGATTGATTAATGATTGTTGTTTTATGCGATGTCAAAGTCTTCAAATTTATATAAAGAATGATCAAACCTGGAAACTAACTATGACAATGATTTGAGGCAAGCGCACGTATCGAATAGTAGTATAGTTAAGGCAAGACCGGAATGTCGAACGCAAAGGAACCAAAAGTACTAATACTAACTCTCTTTTTATTATTTAGCCTAAGAATTAAGTGGAATTTTATCTAACCTAAAATTAACTAACAACTAATCTAAAGACTCTAAGACAAAGAAGAATGAAATTGGGAAAATAACTTTGAGGAAAACCCAATTGATTAAGACGACACCTAAGGAAGAATCCACCTAGACTTCACTTGTTATCTAACTCTAAACCAAATGATTTATTCAATTGACTCGATCCATAAGATTCCCTAAGTTATATTAATCCCTCTCTCGAGGGGACTAACGTCTAACCATAGGTTGACTAATTGAAATATCTTTCTAACTAAAACCCCTAGAATTGCATTAACTCGATCTATGGACTCCCATATTAGGTTTCACCCTAATCTGGCAAAATCTCGTCACCCTATCTCTAGGCGTGCGATCAACTCCGCTTAATTATGCTAGATCTACACTTAGGTAGGGACATTTTCTCCTCCACCTAAGTACATCACACTTGAATTAATATCCCGGAAATATCAACACAAGAATTAAGAACACATAATTAAGAACAAGTAAAATATTTATCATATAGTTCAACAAACGATAACAAGATTCATCTTAGGTTTCATCCCCCTCAGGTATCTAAGGGTTTAGTTCATAACAATAAAAGAAAACATCTCAGAAGAAAAGATAAAACAAAACATAAGAAATCCCTAAAACCCCCTAAAGGAATTGAAAGAGAGATCCTCCGTCTTGAGTATGATTCCGGCTTCTTGAGATGAATCAACTGGCCATCTTCGAGTAAATCCCCACAAATTAGTCCTCTTTGCCCTAGCTAGACGCCCCCTGACTAAAGCCCTAGGTTCCCCCGACAAAAGCCCTGGCAGAAGGCTTCTGCAGAACTCCCCGCTTAAGTTGCCGCCTAAGGTGTTTATATAAGCTTTGATATGCCTTACATGGCCCCTAAGTATCATAATTTGAGTAGAATTCTCCTAGGGTGTTTAAATAGGCTTTGGAATGTGTTTCTTTGCCTCCAAGTATCTTATTCCGAGCAAAACTCCTCTTGGCCGCGGCAGGGACACGCCCATGGCACACGCCCGTGTAAATCGTGGTCAGGCCATGTTCGAGTCTGTTGATGAGGCACGGCCGTGTGGTCTTGGGCCCAGGCTGTGTCAATTTCGTGATATGGCCCATTTACTCTGTTTTGGGCCCATTTCTCATTCTTTTCATCCTTTGGTGCTCTCCTGGGTATAAAACATGAAAACAAAGGATTAAGAGCACCAAATTACACAATTCAAGGCTTAAATCATCCAAATGCATGCTAAATGTGGGCTTAAAATATGTTACTTTTACGGTTTATCAAATACCCCCACACTTAAGCTCTTGCTTGTCCTCAAGCAAAATTCTCAACTTACAAATAAAATGAACTTCCTCAATTCATAATATTCATCAATAATGTTTCATCATAATTCAAAGGTCATTCATACATGGATAATTCAACTCAAAGAGTCCTAAAGATTCAAACACTCTAAGTCATACATTTGTAGCACAAAACTTAGGTGTTTCCCCTCATCTGAATAAGTACCTCTGATTCAAAACCAACAAGAGTTGGCATCCTCACTAAAGATTCACTCAGATCACTCGAAGTGTTTAAGGTTCAGAATTAAGCACTCAAAAGTCAAACATGAAGAGCTTATCCCATAGGCTTGCATGAAAATCAAATCTCCACCACTATAATATGAGATGATACACAAATCAAAAGGTCTTTTAAAAAGGGTTGTAACGGGGCTTAGGTTAAAGGTGTGGAAAAAGGTTGAATTAGAAGGTCAGTATCGAGATTGAATTGATAATTTATCTAACTAGAATAATGAACTAATCCTAAATAATTACATCAGTTGAATACTAATAATACGAGCTTTTTCTTTATGATTCGAAATTTTCTGTATAAGCTCAATTACATAAAATAAATACTGAATATACTTTGTTTTTTTAAGAACAAGTCAAATGTTTAGGATAGATTTAATAATTGAAATAGATAAAATAGTTAGGCAACTGATCAAATCACATCTCGACGTAAGGGTAGTCAAAAGGAATGGTGATAACAACTACAAAGGGTTTTAGGTTAATATTAGTAGGTGAGTCAATAAAAAAGGGTTCTTAGGATTAAAAAGGGTTCACTAGGGGTTAATTATGAAGGTAGGCTTTTTAGTGGAGTAAGTGGGTTAAATCCTAAGTGCCTTTATCATTGTATATCAAATCAAAGGTGTGGTCTCGACATGTATAATCGATGCAAGTTCTAGAATAACAAATCAATGTTGACACACTCATAATCAATAAAGTGAGCAAGAAAAAGAATATATGCTTTATAAGGCTCAAAATCTCACAAAAATTATGGGTTTTTGATATCAACCTCGTAAATTTTAGACTTCAAGGTAACATTCAGATTTAGGTAGACAACCTAAAAAAATTTTTAATTTCTGAAAAGTAGACTTTATCATGCTTGATTCTCTAGTATCCTTCAAATTTAATAATCAATGCACAATTATCAATGACTTAATCCCAAACATATCAATAAAAATCATAAATCATAGGAAATTTCATTCTAATCATAATATGAGAAACTTACTTAAGAGCAGGGCATAATTTAGGGATTTTCAAATAATACTATAGTTAACCTCCCACACTTAAGATGTACATTGTCCTCAATGTACAAAGATAGATAATATCAAAATAATCATAAAATCATAAGATGGGGGGAGAATTGAAACTTCCTGAATTTTGGATGAAGTCAATGAAAAGAAACCGGATAAGATTGGAGGTGAACATGGGGAAGCGCATCGAACCGTTTTGAATTTGAATCCTCGAAGCAGCCGACATAATTTTATTGTATCCTAAGCTAAATCTAAATGGTACGAAGAATAAGAAGAAAATAATAAAGAAAAATAAAAATAAAAGTAAATAATGGAAAATGAAAGAAAAAAGACAACTGGAAAAGAGAAAATAAGAAGGGGGTTTAAATAGAGGTAAAGCCCATGTTTTGGGAAAAATTTTGTCCTGTTGCCACACGTCTATGGCCACGCCCTTTTACCTACTTGTGGTGCCCACACGGCCACAGCCACGGTCGTGTGCAAGGCCGTGTGGGTATGGAAACCTATGCCTAAATACGAAAAGAAATAAAACGTAACTAGTTAGTAGAGTTAGTGCTCGGGTTGCCTCCCGAGAAGCGCTCGTTTAAAGTCTTGAGCTAGACTTACCTGTTAGTCGCACAATCATCGTTGTTTGAGGAGGTGGAAATCCTTTCTCATTCGATCAATTTGGCTATTGATATAAAGTTTATGTCGTGTAGTGTTTACCTTAAAGGTGCTGATTTTAGGACTAGTTACCTCGACTGTTCCATCTGGGAAGATTTTGAGTACCTGATTTCCTATTTTAAGCTGGGTTGTCTCATCATTAAGTTCGTCGCGGAGTTGCCTCATTTTTTCTTCGTGTGTTTTTAGTTTCTCTTTGAAGTGTGTCTTCCATTCGTCTAGTTCACCGATCCAAAGCCTTCATTCCTCATGAATTTCTTCTTTATCGACACGAGGTTTAGGATCTGGCATCTGCGAAAGAGCTTCAAGAAATGGCAAGTTAATATGAAATTTCTTTGGAAATTTAAGAAATTTACCGAATTGCTCCTCTGTGTGGTCTTTCTTTATCGCATCGGGGTATGGTACACGAGCTTGGTTCTCTGTAATAATCGGATTTGGTAAATCATGGATTACCTCAACCTTACCTTCACTTACCACAAGCTCTTACCTTGGGTTAGATTCCACTAAAATTTCACTGTCATGAGTTATTACGGCTTGAATTTGCTCTTTTGGGTTAGTTTCAGTGTTGCTTGGCAAGCTTTGTTGTAGTTATTCTGAGATCAGCTTAGCAAGTTGCCCTAACTGATCCTTGATCTCCTGTGTTGATGCCTCAAGTTTCGTTTCTATATTTTGGAAGCGTGTTTCTGTGGCTGCCATAAATTTTGTCTGCATTTCCTCGAGGTTCGACTCCTCTTCCTGTTGGTGAGGTGGTTGTTAAAAATCTGGAGGAAGTTCCGGTCATTGGCTACTTTGATCATCCCACAAGAAATTGGGATGGTACCTCCAACCTGCATTATAAGTGTCACTATAAAAATTATTTTGAGGTCTGGAATATTTACCCATATAGTTGACTTGTTCGCTTTCCATGCCATGTCCGTAGGGTGGGTACTCAGGATTTGCCACAGCTCCATTTGTTTCGCACTACATAACTGGATGTGCCTACGAAGAACTGTATGAACCATCAAATTTTTTATGTAACATCTCTACCTGGTTTGATAGCATGGTTATTGGGTCGAGGTTGTAGATATCGGCTGCTTTTGTTGGCTTTGTCCTCATAACTTGCCACTGATAGTTATTCAGTGCCAGTTCCTCTTTCAGCCAAAATCAAATAAAAGAAAATTTAGCAAAGTAAAAAAATAAAATAATAATAATAATAATAATAATAATAATAATAATAATAATAGTGGCTAAAGTAATAAAAATTGAGTTTTCTTAATATTTTAGTTCCCCGGCAATGGCGCCAAAATCTTGATCGTTGTTTTATGCGATGTCAATGTAACATCTTGGATTTTGGGGTTCTGCATTTAATGTGTGTTGTGTGTGTGTACGCTATGCTCCGTGTGTTAATTTGGTGTGTTTGGGGGTCCAGGGAAGGCTCGGGGTTAAGCCAGGGCCTTGGCAAATTTTTTGTTTTTAAGCCCTGTTAGGGAGAGTTAGCTGAGGCAGGACTTAAGTGTATTTAAATGTGTTTTGATGACACAAGTAAACGGTTGGTAAAGTGCCAAGGAGGCGCCACTTAAGGTGCTTGAGGAGGCGTCACAAGGGAGAAGCTGTAGAGGAAAGGGGTTCGAGTCGCGTCGTCAGCAATGTGGAGTTTCATTTTAGTTTTGCGCCTAAGGGGATTGGGTGATGGATTCAGCAATGACACTACATGGATGAGTGTTGAATAAGTCAAAAGAATTGAATGTGAGGCTAGGAGAAAAAGGGGGAAGTTTGAATTATTCAAACTGTTTGAATGAGTGAACAAGAGGGAAATTAGGAGGAAAATATGGGATTGAATGTTGGTGTAGGTGGTGGCCGAAGTTTGGATGCTTGATGTAGGGGGAGAAGTCGGTTTTGGCTTGGAGTGGGTGTGCCGAAAATCAGTAAAGGTCTTAAGTTTTCCTTTGTTCTCTTGAAGTGCATTTGGTCATTAGGGAAGTGGATAGTGCCGATTTTGGTAGGTTCTTTTGAAGTTCTTTCATTTTCTTTGATTTCTTAATCCCTATATGCCGAAATTGCCTAGCCAACCTTTATTTCACTTTTCCTTTGACCTTTAGCCGAAATTGGAGAGACCATTAGTGCATCTCTTCTTCATTTTCTTTCTTTTTCACCTAAGACTCTTTAGCCGAACCTTATCATCATCTTACTCATCATTTCTACCGTTCTTCCTCTTCTTTTATTTTTCCCTCTTAAGCCGAACCTTCTCGAGCCTCTATCGAATCTCTCTTTCTCTCTACTCAAACTCTTAAACCTCATAATCGAAAGCACCACACCATTTCCTTGAAATTCATTTTCTTCTCTTCTTCTCTACTTTTCTTCTGAAACCGAAACTTTACTTCATCTTCTCTGACGCCTGTTTTTCTCTCCTTAGCCGAATAGCCTTAGTCAAGTGGATCAATTCTATCCTGTTGCAGGATTACTGAAGGTAATGTTCTCTTCACTTTTGCTGCTAAAGCCGAATACCCCTCTCTTTATTTCTTGCGGCTTTTATCTCTTTTCTTCTTTGGAACTCCTCAGTCCCTATTATCTCTAATCGGTTAGTGGCTTCATCTTTTCTTTCTGGATCATGGCCGTGAGCAGCCTAGGGGGTGAAGGGGGGTTCGTTTTGCCGAATCTGCTTTGGTTTCTTCTCCTGTCTCAACGCAAGGTAATTGCAGCCAAAACCCTTTGACTTTTCTTTAAGTCTCTTTGGTTTAGCCTAAAATTCGAGGGCTATCTGTGACTGTTAGGCTGAATCTCTCTCAAGTCATCTCAGTTTCGAGGACGAAGTAGTGGTGGGCGGTTCATCGGTAACCAATGTAGAGACTATCTTCTTTAGATTCTATGATTAATATTTTCTCTGGATTTTGGTTGCCTTCATCAACCTTCCCTTATTAGACAAGCGACGTCTCTCTCTGACCTCTGATCAAGTCTGTTTCATGGATGCAAGAAACATTCAAGTTGGGGAAGGGAGTAAACCCTTAGTTTCGATTCCAAAGTTTAAGAAGCGAGCGATATCGGCAATTCGAGACTGGCCACCGGGTTGTGGACCAGCTTCAGAGCAGGATAGACAAACAGCCGTAGTCCCTGCTAACGAGAGTGTAGACATAGAAAGCATAGTATTGCGTGTTATCAGGTGTGTAAAATATTCGCACTCTGTTATTAATGTGTGTTATTAACTATTTGAGCTGAAAAGTCGAAGTTACTGAATAGAAAGTCATTATACCTTTGGGGGTAAAGCTGGGGATACCAGGTAAGTAACTATAACGTTCTATTAATGGGCATGAAAATGTATGCTGTAATCTGTCACTATAATAAGAGCATGTGCATTCATTTGATTTGTATGTTCTGCATGGGTTTGGGTTATGATGCGAAAGGGGGAAGTATTAGAGACTGTCACAGTGGTTTGGTACCACAAGTGAGTTGGCCCCACATATATCTGATTCAGTGACCATGTCTTGGTGACTTGGTGCCACGGTGGTTTAATACCACGTATATATATCTATGATTCAGTGAGTTGTCCCAGTGGTTTGGTACTACAGTGGGTTGGCCCCACATACATTCATCAGGGATTGTCACGGTGGTTTGGTACCACAGTGGGTTGTCCCCACGTATGTTAATAGTGACTCTGTCACGGTGATCTAGTATCACGGTGGTTTGGAACCACGAGTGGCTCGGTGCCACATATATGGCGTGTAGCGGATGGAGGGTTGATTGTAGAAATCCCCACGGTGTGTTGGGTTGGTACGAGTGGCGTGTAGAGGACGAAAAAATTAGGTTGGACTGGGACACATTACATTCATATCTTTTGTATGCCATTTTGTGTGGGCTAAGGCCCAATGTGCAATCGTGGGCTTAAAGCCGTTTATGTGATATAAGGGGATTTTCACACTGAGTCTTGGTGACTCACCCATCTGCTTAACTTGCAGGTAATCATTAGATCGTGGACCTGGGAGCCAAGGCGGACTCGTGGAGGCCATGAAATGTTTTTTTTCGTAAACTCGTTTTCTTTATATAAATTATTGTTATGTAATAAGGCCTTCTAAAATTAATATTTGTTCTGTTTAAATTATTATTTATTTATGCTATGACATTATTATATATGTTAACATGAAAGCTAAATTGGAGTTTTCAAATCATACGTAGCATAAACAACCGTTTTCTCACAAATGCCAACAAAGATAACAAACTTTCGATTAACTCAACTCAGAAATTTTTCTTAAAACTACAAATCTCTGTTTTTATAAGATCACCTAAAACGACAAATTTCAAAGTTATGATTTTTTTCTTTAAATTCCAAAGTCCCTTTTTATAACCTTTCCCTGTGACATACCAGATCTGGTCGTAACGTCTAGACCGGGTTTGGGGTGTTACAGTCAAAGTCTTAAAATTTATATAAAGAATGATCAAACCTGGAAACTAACTATGACAACAATTTGAGGCAAGCGCACCTATCGAACAGTAGTATAGTTAAGGTAAGATCGGAATGTCGAACCCAAAGGAACCAAAAGTACTAATACTAGCTCTCTTTTTATTATTTAGCCTAAGAATTAAGTGGATTTTTATCTAATCTAAAATTAACTACCAACTAACCTAAAGACTCTAAGACAAAGAAGAATAAAATTGGGAAAATAACCTTGAGGAAACACCAATTGATTAAGACGACACCCAAGGAAGAATCTTCCTAGACTTCACTTGCTATCTAACTCTGAACCAAATGATTTATTCATTTGACTTGATCCGTAAGATTCCCTAAGTTATATTAATCCCTCTCTCGAGGAGACTAACGTCTAACCCTAGGTTGATTAATTGAAATCTCTTTTTAATTAAAACCCCTAGAATTGCATTATCTCGATCTATGGACTCCCATATTAGGTTTCACCCTAATCTGACAAAATCTCGTCACCCTATCTCTAGGCGTGTGATCAACTCCGCTTAATTATGCTAGATCTACTCTTAGGCAGAGACTTTTGCTCCTCCACCTAAGCACATCACACTTGAATTAATATCCCGGAAATATCAACACAAGAATTAAGAACACATAATTAAGAACAAGTCAAATATTTATCATATAGTTCAGCAAACGATAACAAGATTCATCTTAGGTTTCATCCCCCTCAGGTATCTGAGGGTTTAGTTCATAACAATAAAAGAAAACATCTCAGAAGAAAAGATAAAACAAAACATAAGAAATCCCTAAAACCCCCTGAAGGAATTGAAGGAGAGATCCTTCGTCTTGAGTATGATTCCGGCTTCTTGAGATGAATCAACTCGCCATCTTCGAGTAAATCCCTACAAATCTATCCTCTTTGGCCTAGCTGGACGCCCCCTGACTAAAGCCCTAGGTTCCCCCGACAAAAGCCCTGGCAGAAGGCTTCTACCGAACTCCCCACTTAAGTTGCCGCCTAGGGTGTTTATATAAGCTTTGATATGCCTTACTTGGCCCCTCAGTATCCTAATTTGAGTAGAATTCCTCCCACGGTGATTAAATAGGCTTTGGAATGTGTTTCTTTGCCTCCAAGTATATTATTCCGAGTAAAACTCCTCTTGGCCGCAGCAGGGACACGCCCATGGCACACGCCCGTGTGAATCGTGGTCAGGCCATGTTCGAGTCTGTTGATGAGGCACGGTCATGTGGTCTTGGGCCCAGGCCGTGTCGATTTTATGATATGGCACATTCACTCCATTTTGGGCCTGTTTCTCGTTCTTTTCATCCTTTGGTGCCCTCCTGGGTATAAAACATGAAAACAAAGGATTAAAAGCACCAAATTACACAATTCAAGGCTTAAATAATCCAAAAGCATGCTAAATGTGGGCTTAAAATATGTTACTTTTACGGTTTATCAATTAAATTCTCATAAATTTTCATAAAATAGGTGCAGGCTTCACACGGCCAGGGCACATGCTCGTGTTCAAGGGTGTGCCATCCATACGACAGGAGACACACAGTCAAAACACATGCCCGTGGGGCAGACCGTGTGTTACACACGACCTAGACACACGTCCGTGTGTCTACATGTGTGGACAAATATAAGGCTATTTACCAAACCTTTTGCCACCTTTCCATGCACTAACCTACGCAACAAAACATAGCACCAATCCAAGCATATACTTTCAACCTAATCAGCCATACACAAGGCATCCACATATCATTTACATGCTATCATTTATCATATACAAACATCACATACTTAGCATCTCAAACTATGCACTTTCCCTCATTCATGAAAACATCATCATATGTATACATACCTAACCAATATTAGCCAATATCAAACGACCATTTATAAAATGAATTATCAACTATTGAAGCCACCACATATGGCCAAATCAATTATGACAGATAACAAAAAGACCAAGTCCCTATACATGCCATAACTCAAAATATTGAAATCATAAGTACCTAAAATGATAATTTGATAGTGTGAATGGATCTCCGACAGTCTTCGATCCCCGAGCTAGCTTGGTGACACTATAAGACAAAATAAAAGAAAGGGGAGTAAGCTTTTAAAGCTTAGTAAGATCCTATGCAAATAATAAGCAGCATACACATTTTACATATATTTAACATAAAGTAAATTAACATAAATGTCATTATGAGTTTATAATCAAACTTAGCATAGATGTTATTAAAATCTTAACATCATAACTTACTCAATAAAACCAATCTGAGGTTTCATTAGATATCAAGCTCATTAAGCTTGAGTTTTACGTACATACCTGTACCAACTTGTAACTTACCATAATCTTTCACATCATACCATAGTCTTTCACAACTTAAACTTTTCCGTTAACTTTCCCATTGAACCACTTGGAATACTAAAGGATACTCGGGAAATCTCACACACATAGTACTATACCAATGCCCTATCCCAAATATGGTCTTACATGGGATCTCATGTCGATGCCAATAGCCCAACTATGGTCTTACACGAAATCTCATATTGATGCCATATCCCAGATATGGTCTTACACGTAATCTCAACTAACCTTAATATCATGACATTTGTATCATAACTATTCCTAAGGTTCAACTGGGATTTTTTTCTCGCTTGTCAAACTTTTTCGAATTCATTCAAAGAGTAAATCACAATTCATACAATAATAACACAATTAAAGCATAAATAATAATGCATTATTTACATACGAACTTACCTCGGTACAAAAATAGCAGAAGTGTACCTAATCTTCAATAAACTTGTTTTTCCCCCGGTCAGGGTCTAAACCTCATCTTTCTTGATCTATAATAGAAAATCTGACTTATTTATTATCCACATTACTCAATTCAGTCCAAAATCGCATTATGGCAAAAATTACATTTGTACCCCTAAACTTTAAATATTTATATTTTTGCCCCTAGGCTCGAAAAATGAAATCTATTCAATTTCCTTCCATCCTCTTTTATACTTATACTTATAGCAGTCCACATTTTTATTTAATCACATTTTTACACACATTTTATAATCTTTTTACAAATAGGTCCTTTTGACATTTTCATCAAAAACCACCTAGCAATAGTTGTTTATCACACATCAAACATGCATAATCTATCATTACACATCAAAATACAAAAATATACAACATGGGTCAAACCCTAGACATTGATTATTCCTTAAATTATTGGTAGAAATAGGTAGATCGGATATAACGACTTTAATAATATAAAGAGCATTAAAAACGGGGCTAGGATGTACTTACAATCAAGCTGGAAAGATGAAAAAACCCTAGCTATGGTGTTCTTCAAATTTTTGGCCAAGGTTGAAGAAGGATGAGCAAAATTTGGCTTTATTTTCCCATTTTATTCTTTTATTTACCAAATGACCAAAATGCCCTTCACTTAAAACTTTGAAATTTTATCTCACCATGTCCATTTTTGTCCACTAATTTATCCAATGGTCTATTTACTAACTAAAGACCTTCAAATTAAAATTTCATAGCAATTAGACACCTCTAGCATGTAGAACTCAACTTTTTAACTTTTTACAATTTAGTCCTTTTGATTAAATTGAGTGCACAAACGTCAAAATTTTCGAACGAAATTTTCACAATCATTCTGTGAAACTGTAGACCATAAAAATATAATAAAATAAACTTTACTACATCAAATTTGTGGTCTTGAAACCACTGTTCAGACTAGGCCCAAAATCGGGTTGTTACAATCCGAAATGAGTACTAGAAGATGTGTTAGTCAAGGTACGTAACTTTATCATTCCAGTAGATTTTATAGTCTTAGACTTTGAAGAAGATCGAGAGATACCCATTCTTTTAGGCATGCCTTTTCTACCTACATAAAAGTGTATCATTGATCTAAAAAAATGAATTAACAATGAAGATTATTGATGAAGCATAAATTTTTAAATGCGGTCACCAACAAAGTGAGGAAAATGGAGAAATGTTAAAAGAATATTGTAAAGAAATATACATTTACAAATCTGACTACCTTAAAGCAAGGGAAGTAGTTTCCATAATTAGTGCAGGTCGGACAAATAAATTTAAAGAAAGGGAAAACTAGAAGGTGGAGTGGCACGATGGGTGATAGACTAACACTGAAAGAAACAAAAACACGTCATCGTGTACATTGGTGGAACTATCAGACGAATCCGAGTAAAACTGTACACCCCTTACCCGTATTCAAAGTCAGAATAGGGTACGAGGCATTACCGGACTTAACTTGCTTGAACATACAACCTTGGGCTATAAAATTCGTTCCAATTAAAAACTTTTTCATTTACAATCGTAACATCCCTATCATTGGCCTACGAGACCCGTTACTATTCTTGGGATGTTAAGAGACCAAAGCAGAACTTGTAAACACTTGGAAAATTTTGACATAAAACAGGGCCACACGCCCGTGTTCTTGGCCCGTGTGTTCCACACGGCCTAGACACGCCCGTGTCCTCACCCATGTGTAAAACCCTAAGTATTCTTTTTGTGATGTCAGCAACCTCATAAGGGTCACACAGCCTAGGCACACGCCCGTGTGGCTAGCCCGTGGTCGACACTGACTAGCAACACTAATATGCAGGGGACACACGGCCTATTAGCACACCCATGGGGCTGACCGTGTGACGCACACGACCTAGAATCATGTAACACCCCAAACCCGGCCCAAACAATATGACCGAATTTGGTTTGCTACAGAGAAAACATTTTGAAAACCATTTTAAAACCGATTTTAAAAGTAGTCGAAATGCCTTTCAATTTGAATTTTCTTTGTTAAAAACCACACTTAAAAATATTTGTTGAGTCGAGTTGTTTAAAAATTTCAAATGTACTCGATGGTACTTTAAAAACATTTTTCGTTTAATTTGAGAAAACATGTGCAACCGTATTAACATCATCAAATAGTTTAAACCAAACATTCAAGCATGCAGCAATAATAAAATCATCCTAGGAGGCCTTATTACAATTAAGCAACATAAACCCAAAAGAAAAATAGATAAAATCCAAAATTCATTTATTAAAAATCTCCACTGCATGGCCACCTCGAGTCCATCCGGCTCCTCACCCGCGATCTACGAGTCACCTGAAAAAAATTAAAGGAGAAGGTGAGTCACCAAGACTCAATGTGTAACCCTTCCCCGATTTAGTGCAATAACATACACAAATCATAACCAATTAACATGCATAAGTTTAAAATGCACCCAACCTAACCATCCAAACGCCTTTCTCTACCCCGTGTGGTACCAAACCACTGGTGGTGCCAAACCACTGGTAACATATAGTCACAGATGTGATGCCAAATCACTGGAGATACCAAATCTCTGGTGTCTGAAGACACAAATCGAATGATGGGGCCAACCCATCGTGTGATACCAAATCACTGGCGTCAATCCCGTATCTCAAAGTGGGGCCAACCCACGGTGGTGCTAAGCCACAGGGACGAGACGCTATGAGGTGCCAAACCTCTGGAGGTACCAAACCTCTGGTGACCGTAGTCACAATGTGTTACCAAAACACTGGTGTCCGTCGACACGAATATCACTGCCCCCTCCACTCATTTAATCCCACATCAATCAATAATATGTATTTAACAAATTTCATGCCAATAGATTTATTTAACAACATCCAACATATATATCATGAGCCATATATTATAATCCGCATATACCAAATATGCCATGCTTTCCAAAAGCATCATAAGAAAGCTCTTAACAACAAAGACTTACCCGAATCCTTGTTTATACCATGATGGTATTACATCCGAATCTACACAATTCGATTAAGCATACATATAACACTTAGCACATTAAATAGTTATAAGGTGTGTATGTACACACCTGTCACCAACGATAGTCCTAAATCCCGAAAAGTCACTCGGCCACCTTAGATTTCTTGCTCCTATATTCGCCAAACACAAGAGTTAGGGACATGGACTATTCGGCCAAACCACATAATTCTACGGGGTTATCACATGAACCCGAAACCTCACCTAATCGCCTTCGAGTACTAACTACAGTAACCGGTACGAGAATCTGCTTCACTTCCCTACAATCGGCAACCATTAATAATAATAGCCTTCGGCTTTTGAATAATCAAAAGAATAATCCTTTAAAATAAATCCTTACCACCTTCAATATTTGGCCAAGATACTTCTAAATGGAAGAAGAGAGTTTCGGCACACCCAAAGGAGTATATTCGGCCAATAAAGAAGTTATTGAGAAGAAAGGAGAAATAGGGGATTCGGTTTTGAGAAGAAAAGAAAAGAAGTAGATGAAAGATGATGGTGTAGGAGATTCGGCCAAAGTTTAGAGAAAGAAAGAATGGTTTTTGGTTTTGATAAAGGTTGAAAAGAGAATGAAAAAGAATTGATCAAAGGAAGAAAAAGAGAGATGGAAGAAATGGTATTCGGTCAACACAACTTTACCAAAGAAGAAAATGCACAAGATACAAAAATGTAGTTTGGTTCAAAAGGACAAATGAGAGAAAGAAAGTGGTATTTTGTTTCAAACAAAATGAAGTTGTCACCAAAAGAAATTTTGCACCAAAAGTACCCTAGACATTCAGCCAAAGATGAGAGCTTTTTGGAGAGGAAAAACAAACACAAAATGATACACAAAACAAAAGATTGGCCAACATCCCCCCCAAGCTACCTACCAAAAATTCGGCCACTCCCCCTAGCCTTACATGCCGTCCACATACATGCACTAAGGCATAGGATTTCTTTCCAAAACTTCCTCCACCTTCCATGCCTTTGTCCCCTCATTATACCATAAACTCAAGATTCTTATCCCTAACTTCAAGCTTTCCATAACAAATTTTCAACTTACCAAAAGATGGAAGTCCAACCTATCATAAACATAGGTTGACCGGCCATTAATGCTAAAACACAAAAATAAACTTTCAAAAAAAACTAAACATACTACTCGAACCTCTAACCTCAAGCTATAAGTTCAAACACCATAACCACTTTGCCACTAATTCCTCATGTGCTTTAATTAACACTTAAATTAACTTAAGTGCTAAGCTCACTTAATCCACTTCATTAAATAAACCATACTAAAATTTATTCTAGCTCTCTAAATAAAATCAAACCTTCATAAGACTATGCTAAGCACACAAACAATACTACCCGAGCTAACACAAGTAACTAGATGACACACAATTTTTTCCTAAAGCCCATGGCCCAATCGGCCCAATTCTACTAGGCCCAATTTCGGGATGTTACAGTTCTACCCTCCTTAAAAATAATTTCGTCCCCGAAATTACTTACTAACGATCAATCGTACAGTTTAACTCACCACACTACGCTCTTGCTGCACACTCTGATCTTAATAACACTACTAACAATCAAAGCGATATATAGAAATCTAATGATCAAGAACATACTGGTGAAGACGTCCGGTGCGTCGTCCTCCTCTCGACGTCTTGCTGCATATACCAAACCAGGTTGTCTTGCCTCAGTGTTGCCAACACCTCTGCCAGCTGCTCCGCGACCTCGACCAGAGCCATTACCGCCTCTACCATTATCACGACCCTTCTGGGGTGGCGATCCCTCCTTTCTGAACTGAGCACGACTTTGACCTTCAGACTGATTCCTGGCTTGCTTACGTGGACAGTCTCTCACACGATGATCCAGCGAACCACACTCGAAACATCCTTTTTCTCCGGTCCAACATTCGGCCCAATGAAACTTCCCACATCGGTTACACCGTGCTGGACCCTGATTAGCAGTAACAGGCCTCCAAGACTGATTCGGCCCACTCTGCCTAACCCTTTTTTGAGAATCTTCGTCTGACCCAGATGATCCATATATTCTTTTATGCTTGTTCCGGTCGTAACTCTGTCTCACGGACTCCTTGACCCTTTCGGCTACCTTAGCTTTTTCCACCAAGACAGCAAACTCACGCTCCTGCTGTGGAGCAATCAGCAACCTTAACTCATCCCTAAGTCCGTCTTCAAAGCGGACGCAACGATCATGCTCCGTTAACACTATACCCTGAGCATAGCGGCTCAGCCTCAAGAATTCCGCTTCATACTCCGACACAGACTTATTTCCTTGTACCAACCCCAGAAAAGCTTTCCTCTGTGCATCAATGTAGCTTGTGCCCACATACTTCTTCTGATAAGCAGTTTTGAAATACTCCCAAGTAAGGTCATCCGCCGTAGCACCATCCCGAACTGTGAGCCACCATCGATATGACTCATCCTTGAGAAGCGACACCGCTCCTTTCAGTTTTTCCTCATTTGTCAGATCTATCTCATCCATGATTCTCTCGGTCGATTCTAGCCAATAATCAGCTGTATTGGGCGCTACACCGGACACACCTCGAAAAAATTCAGCTCCGTTAGCTCGAAGTCTCTCAGGTACCGACTTCCGAGCTCCTCCGCCTCTACCAATTCCAGCTATCCTTTCCAAAACCCGTAGCATCGCTTGTGACACCGCGTCATCTCCCGTCTGATCCTGCTCACCAGCTCCAAAGGTTGGGGGTGGAGGTGGCGGTGGTACTTTATTCTCCGATCCCTGACCTGACCTAACAGGTTCCGATACGGTCATTCTGCCTCGACCACGTCCACGACGGCCACGTCCTCTAAAACTCATTCTAACTATCGCGCTTTAATCTGATTAGGAGATTTTTATGGATTAGTACATGTTTCACTTGATTATCCGCAAAGAAATTTTATGAAAAGAGTTTAATAGAGATTCTTTCGATCAAACAAGGTTTTAAGTCTTCTATCCTAGTTACACAGAAAAATACATCCATTCCCTAATACCTTCCATAGCTATGCACTCTTCGGGCATTACTGTCCGTTTCTAACCTAGGGGTATTTTCGTCATTTTCATATAGGGTATTTTTGTAATAAACCGAAGAAATTTGAAAACTTTAATAAATCGAGATATTTTGAAATTTTTAAAACTGAGGAGTATTTTTTTTGAGAGTTTCCCAATTTGAAGATATTTTGAAAACTAGGGGTATTTGGTAATTTTGTCAATCAGGGGTAATTTTGTAAATTTCCAAAGTCAAGGTATTATTTTGAAATACAACATTTTTGAGTACTTTTGTAAAATAAAAGTTTGATAAAATTGGGGTAATATGGTAATTTTAGAAACCAAGGGTATTTTCATAATTTTGCCACTAGGGGCATTTTGGTAATTTGGTAAACCAAGAATATTTGATAATTTTCTAGAAATAAATTTTTACTACTATTTAAAGGAGTGTCGTAATGATTTTTAAAACTTAGAGCTTTCATAAAACAGGGTTAATCCCTTGCGGGTTTTATTTAACGTGTTTAGCCTATGACCGAGTCCTTTTGGTTAGGGTGAACCGAAGCTACGCACCAGGTAGGATTCCTGCGAAGAGGAGGTGAGTCACGAGGACTGCTTAAGTACCAAGCTCTTCCGGATCCAATCCTAGACATGCGCACTAAGGTTGCCACACCCTAACTCGGCGACTTGGTCGTAGGTTGGTTTAATTAGGCTTTTAAAGTCTTATGTCTTTGTTTGGGGTATCTAGTCCTAAGGTTCAACACCTATCACACTAACTACATTCCATACCTACCCTTCTACCAATAATAATTCACAAAGAAATGAGAAATACTTACCTGGGCGGACCGGTGCCGGAGACTCGGTGCCATGCTTATTCAAAACCAAATATTTCAAAAAGGCCTACCAAAAACATTTTTTTGGGCCTTGGGCCTCCACAACCGAGCTTTGAACTGGGCTTTGATACCAATTTTGTAACACCCCAAACCCGGCCCAAACAATATGACCGAATTTGGTTTGCTACAGAGAAAACATTTTGAAAACCATTTTAAAACCGATTTTAAAAGTAGTCGAAATGCCTTTCAATTTGAATTTTCTTTGTTAAAAACCACACTTAAAAATATTTGTTGAGTCGAGTTGTTTAAAAATTTCAAATGTACTCGATGGTACTTTAAAAACATTTTTCGTTTAATTTGAGAAAACATGTGCAACCGTATTAACATCATCAAATAGTTTAAACCAAACATTCAAGCATGCATCAATAATAAAATCATCCTAGGAGGCCTTATTACAATTAAGCAACATAAACCCAAAAGAAAAATAGATAAAATCCAAAATTCATTTATTAAAAATCTCCACTGCATGGCCACCTCGAGTCCATCCGGCTCCTCACCCGCGATCTACGAGTCACCTGAAAAAAATTAAAGGAGAAGGTGAGTCACCAAGACTCAATGTGTAACCCTTCCCCGATTTAGTGCAATAACATACACAAATCATAACCAATTAACATGCATAAGTTTAAAATGCACCCAACCTAACCATCCAAACGCCTTTCTCTACCCCGTGTGGTACCAAACCACTGGCGGTGCCAAACCACTGGTGACATATAGTCACAGATGTGATGCCAAATCACTGGAGATACCAAATCTCTAGTGTCCGAAGACACAAATCGAATGATGGGGCCAACCCATCGTGTGATACCAAATCACTGGCGTCAATCCCGTATCTCAAAGTGGGGCCAACCCACGGTGGTGCTAAGCCACAGGGACGAGACGCTATGAGGTGCCAAACCTCTGGAGGTACCAAACCTCTGGTGACCGTAGTCACAATGTGTTACCAAAACACTGGTGTCCGTCGACACGAATATCACTGCCCCCTTCACTCATTTAATCCCACATCAATCAATAATATGCATTTAACAAATTTCATGCCAATAGATTTATTTAACAACATCCAACATATATATCATGAGCCAAATATTATAATCCGCATATACCAAATATGCCATGCTTTCCAAAAGCATCATAAGAAAGCTCTTAACAACAAAGACTTATTCGAATCCTTGTTTATACCATGATGGTATTACATCCGAATCTACACAATTCGATTAAGCATACATATAACACTTAGCACATTAAATAGTTATAAGGTGTGTATGTACACACCTGTCACCAACGATAGTCCTAAATCCCGAAAAGTCACTCGGCCACCATAGATTTCTTGCTCCTATATTCGGCCAAACACAAGAGTTAGGGACATGGACTATTCGGCCAAACCACATAATTCTACGGGGGTATCACATGAACCCGAAACCTCACCTAATCGCCTTCGAGTACTAACTACAGTAACCGGTACGCGAATCTGCTTCACTTCCCTACAATCGGCAACCATTAATAATAATAGCCTTCGGCTTTTGAATAATCAAAAGAATAATCCTTTAAAATAAATCCTTACCACCTTCAATATTTGGCCAAGATACTTCTAAATGGAAGAAGAGATTTTCGGCACACCCAAAGGAGTATATTCGGCCAATAAAGAAATTATTGAGAAGAAAGGAGAAATAGGGGATTCGGTTTTGAGAAGAAAAGAAAAGAAGTAGATGAAAGATGATGGTGTAGGAGATTCGGCCAAAGTTTAGAGAAAGAAAGAATGGTTTTTGGTTTTGATAAAGGTTGAAAAGAGAATGAAAAAGAATTGATCAAAGGAAGAAAAAGAGAGATGGAAGAAATGGTATTCGGTCAACACAACTTTACCAAAGAAGAAAATGCACAAGATACAAAAATGTAGTTTGGTTCAAAAGGACAAATGAGAGAAAGAAAGTGGTATTTTGTTTCAAACAAAATGAAGTTGTCACCAAAAGAAATTTTGCACCAAAAGTACCCTAGACATTCGGCCAAAGATGAGAGCTTTTTGGAGAGGAAAAACAAACACAAAATGATGCACAAAACAAAAGATTAGCCAACATCCCCCCAAGCTACCTACCAAAAATTCGGCCACTCCCCCTAGCCTTACATGCCGTCCACATACATGCACTAAGGCATAGGATTTCTTTCCAAAACTTCCTCCACCTTCCATGCCTTTGTCCCCTCATTATACCATAAACTCAAGATTCTTATCCCTAACTTCAAGCTTTCCATAACAAATTTTCAACTTACCAAAAGATGGAAGTCCAACCTATCATAAACATAGGTTGACCGGCCATTAATGCTAAAACACAAAAATAAACTTTCAAAAAAAACTAAACATACTACTCGAACCTCTAACCTCAAGCTATAAGTTCAAACACCATAACCACTTTGCCACTAATTCCACATGTGCTTTAATTAACACTTAAATTAACTTAAGTGCTAAGCTCACTTAATCCACTTCATTAAATAAACCATACTAAAATTTATTCTAGCTCTCTAAATAAAATCAAACCTTCATAAGACTATGCTAAGCACACAAACAATACTACCCGAGCTAACACAAGTAACTAGATGACACACAAATTTTTCCTAAAGCCCATGGCCCAATCGGCCCAATTCTACTAGGCCCAATTTCAGGATGTTACAAATCATGCCCATGTGTCTGCCCGTGTGGACAACTAGAAGGCTATTCTCCATGCCAATAGCCACCTTGAAACATAAGCACACATACACCAACACAAGCAACCCATAACATGACAATAATACACTATGAAGGATTACTAAACATCATTTGCATAAACTTTCATAAAACTCATTACCATTAAAATATGAAACTTGATAAATATCAGCCAATTCCTAATGACCATATACAAAATGACTAAGTCCCTATACCTGCCATAGACTCAAAAGGTTTGTCATTCACTTATACCTAACATGATAGCTTGATAGTGTGATAGCATCTCTGGCGATCTCCAACTCGAGCTAGTATAATACCCTACATGATATGAGAAAGGAAGGGGAGTAAGCTATAAAGCTTAGTAAGTATGTATGTAAATAATAAACAATTTATCATCATGCTTTTAAAAATCCTTATTTTGAGTTCTCCAGATAATGGCATCATTATTGCATAATCTTTCTCAATTCACTTATATTCATCTTGAGTTGTCTACTCGATTTACAGTCACTAAATTATTTTTATCTGGAGCTACGAAACTCCAAATTAAGATATGCTAATTTTCATTGAAACTAGACTCACATATCTTTTTACCATAAAATTTCTAGAATTTTTGGTTTAGAAAATTAGTACAGTTTATTCTATAAAGTCTCCCCTGTTTCGCTGTCCGACAGTTCTGACCCCTCTTCACTAAAAATAAAATTTCTCATGGTACAGGACTCGAATGATGTTCCTGTTTATTTCTCTTGAAAATATACTCATTAAGAAATTAAAGAATATAAATTTTACCCCTTGATTATTTTTTTTATAATTTTTAATGAATTTCCCAAATCAGAACAGGGGATTCATAATCATTTTGACCCGGTCTCACTAAAATCCAAATATCTCATCATATGAAATTCTTTTGCTTAGTCTATTTATTTTGTGAAAAAATAGACTCAATAAGATTTAATTTCATATCTTATTAAACTTCTAATTAATTTTCAACCATTTTTGGTGAATTTTCAAAGTGATACAACTGCTGTTGTCCAAACTATTTTGTTGCTAACTTTACTCTATCATGTTTTCTTTGTATTAATTCTCATTTACACACTTATAATACTAAAGCATATCCATAGTTAGCCATGCCAATAGCTAGTCATCATCAAATATTTACAAGCCATTCATTGGCCCATTGAACTCACACATCAACAACAATATAAGTCTCAAATGCTTGGGCTTACTTACTCATACTTGTTCTTACTCATCACATGTTACATAATAATTTCATACTTGTATTATAATCATGGTACATGTATCACTTAATCACGTAGATTAGTACATTTTGCTAATTCAAACATAAACTCAATCTTCATCCTTCTTAACTTGAATAATGCTCTTAATCAACTTTGAGTAACTTAACTTGCTAATATCATTACTTGATTAACTTTCTTGTACCTTTTTCATGCTTCACTCTTTAGCCCGATTAATTAGTCGAAATAATGGAGGATGCCCAATCTTATCAAACATTGGTCTCGATGCCGATGCCATGTACCAGACATGGTCTTACATGGGATCGCCTCATGATGCCGATGCCATATCTCAGATATGGTCTTTCAAGGGATCTCTTAATTGGGACATGGTCTTACATGAGACCTTCCTTATGTGTTTCCTTTGGAAACTTACCATTGCCATGTCTTGATATGGTCTTACATGGTATCCTTGCCTTTTGAATCTTATCAATGCCATGTCTTGACATGGACTTACATGACATCTTTGCCTTATAGATTCACCAATGCCATGCCTTGGCTTGGACTTACATGGGACATTTGCCTCATAATAATCTTTTAATGCCATGACTTGTCATGGACTACATGATATTCTTGCCTTGTGCCGATGCCATGTCTTGACATGGTCTTACATGGACTTTCCTTATCTCATGTTGTGATATTAGTATCCCCATTATTCTGAGACTTCAACCGGGACATTCTCATACATGTTCTCATTTACTTTTCTTATCATGATATCAATAACTTAACTTCATAAATATAATGTACATTATATAACATAATAAGTAATTGAATCAGAATACATGCAAAGCCTTAATTCATACAAACTTACCTCGGTACTCAAAAATGTGTGTGGATGCTCGATTTAGTCCAACACTTTATCCTTGCCTCGGTTTCGGTTTGGGCTTCATTTTTTTATCTATAATAATAATTTTACTTGTTTAATACTCACATTAATTAAATTGACTCATAATTCATACTTTGACAAAATTACGATTTTGCCCTTAAACTTTCACATAATTACGATTTGCCCCAAGGCTCGTAAAATGATTTTCATTCAACTTTCTTGTATTTCAAGCCTAGCCAAATCATTTTCTTAACTACAGCAGCCCCTAACTTTCACTATTTCACTCATGTATGACCAATTTCATAATTTTTGCAATTTGGTCCTTTTATGCATTTTTCATGAAAATCACTTAGAAAAAAATGTTTATCATACATCAAACTTCCTTTTTCTTCCATAAATCATCAAAATACATGCATGTCATACATGGGTAAATTTTTGAACACAAACCCTAGCTCAAAATAATGGTAGAAATAGATAAATCGAGTTACAGGAATCTCAAAAATGTAAATAACATTAAAAACGGGGCTTGGATGCACTTACTATTGAGCTTGATAATCCTAGTCATGGCTTCCCCCATGCTAAATTCGGCCAAGGAAGAAGATAATACGCGAAGTGATAATGAGTGCTAGAAGAGGTACAAGAGGCCGCGGTAGAGGGCGTGGAAGTGCTAGGGCTGGGTCTTCGGCGTCAGACCACATGCCCGATGTCGAGGCGAGAGAAGCACCGCCTTCACTGATAACCAAGGCAGGGTCATTCGATCGAGCTGCTGGGGATGACGCACTGTCGCAGGCAATGCTTCGTATTTTGGAAAGAGTTGCTGGGTCTGTTGAGCCTAATACTGGTATTGGGGGTCGTGGGTCGGTTACGGAACGACTCCGGTCCAATGGAGTGGAGAAATTCAAGGGAATTTCTGGGGTGGCCCCAAGTGTGGCGGAATATTGGCTAGAAGCTACTGAAAGAATTATGGACAATCTCGACCGCAGGCCAAAATAGAAGCTAAAGGGTGTTGTGTCTTTACTGAGGGATAAAGCCTACCAGTGGTGGCTTACAGTAAAAGAGGGTACCTCATCTGATCGATTGACTTGGGAATTCTTCAAATCCACATTTCAAGGAAAGTATGTGGGCTCTAGTTGTGTTGACGCTCGTAGGAAAGAATTTTTAAATCTGGTTCAAGGTGATAAGTCCGTGGCTGAGTACGAGGCAGAATTTTTGCGACTTAGTCGGTATGCTCAAAGAATTGTGTCAACGGAGTACGAATGTTGTGTTCGGTTCGACGATGGCCTCAGGGATAGTCTCCGAGTACTGATAGCTCCACAGAGGGAGCGGGACTTCGCTGCATTAGTAGAGAAAGCTAAGATAGCCGAGGATGTGAAGCACACTGAGCGTCTAATTAGGGAACGAGAAAGGAGGAAAAACAAGAGGGAGTCTGAGCATTCTAATTCTGATCAGAGATTTAGGAGAAGGGCTAGAGTAGGTGGGCTAGTCAGAGTTTGGCCCCCTGTTACTGCTACTGGGTTACCACCTTGTGTTACTTGTGGGAAAAGGCATGTGGGCGAGTGCTAGAAAAGGATAGGGGCTTGTCTGAGTTGCGGCTCCATGGATCATCGTATCAGGGAGTGTCCCAGAAGACCGGGTCAGAGGCAGGCTTTCGATGGGGGTGATGTACAGCCACTGAGGGGTGGACAACAGTCACTTAGAGACCGTGGGCATGCAAGGAATGGGAACAGTTTGGGCCGTGGAGCTCCAGGTAGAGGTGCTGGTCATGCGGAGGCGAGGCAGCCAGCATCGGTTTATGTAGCACGTCGTCGTGAGGACGGAGACGCTCCAGATGCGAATACTGGTATGTGCTTTACCCGTAATGTGTTATTTACCTAATTTGCAATTAGAATCAGAGTGCACAGCTTGAGCTTAGTGTTGTAGGTTAGGATGTACGACTGTTAGATAGTTGGAAATTTTAAGGATGAAATTTCTTTAAGGAGGGTAGATTTTAACATATCGAAACTGGGCCTTGTAAGATTTGGCCCAATGGGCCTTGGGAGTAGTAGCGTTTAAAATTTTTGAGAACAAGAGAATGGCACTAAGGCAAGTTGGACCTATTAGGTGAGCTATTTTGGAAGGTTAGGGGGCTTCTATGAAGCCCCAGGATCAAACTTGGGCTTTAGGGAAATTTTGGTTTTAGGTGAATAAAACCCTGGGACTTGGTAGGTAGGTTTTAAGGATAAAATGTGGAGAAAAATGACACAAGTGGAGTGTGTGGTGTAGTGGCAAAGTGACGCCACATAAGAGACAAGGGGGTGACGCCACAAGGAAGGAAGGAGGTCCAAGGTTCAAGTCTTGGCTCTTGCATTTTAGTTTTCTTTTTAAATGGACTTTAGAATTTGGCTATAGATTTAAATTTAGTTGCGCATGGTTTAAGACACAAGAGGAGCTTGTGGCCAAGTGGTTAGCGGCGTGGATTATGTTGCAAGGGAGCCTGGGTTCGAATCTCATGACAAGCAACAGGGTATTTATTTTGCGGATTGAACGGGAAGAGTTTTAGTTGAATTTAAACTCTACTGACGAAAGGATCCCACATCAAAAAGATACAAAGAAGGAAGGTGAGAAGCTAGCTATATATAGAGGATTCTATGATAAGAGGAAGGATACCTCGATGGGCATTTGGGCATAGGAGCATTTGGAGAGCGGATTAGCACCAGATTCTTATCAGGTGTGCAACTCTCTCTACTCTAGTTGTAGAGTGGCAAATGCCGAAGTGCCGGTCACGGCAATAGTAGCCACACGAGCGTGCGAGCGCATGTGTGGGGCTTCGACGCTATAGTTGAGGCCATCAGTAGTATTCTTGTGGGTTGAGGCTACTTGGGCCACGATGGGCCAAAGTGGGTCAAATTGAATAAAATGTATGATGGTATAGTATATAGTGAACTAGACTAGGTGAATCTCATATACGTGGCTAGATTTGTGTTAGGTGGGCCACACGAGCGTGTGGGCCCAAATGGGCCAAAATCGGGTTTTAGGCCCAATAGTCCGGTACGACCAGAAATGGTAGTTGAGTCGCTCGAGGCGACATTAGGCCTTTGGAAAGGCCATCGCAGCTGTGAAATTACTGAAATACCCTCAAT
The DNA here is from genome assembly GCA_005393395.2 of Gossypium australe. Classification (NCBI taxonomy): domain Eukaryota; kingdom Viridiplantae; phylum Streptophyta; class Magnoliopsida; order Malvales; family Malvaceae; genus Gossypium; species Gossypium australe. Next base: position 51,029,896 of record CM016615.1, on the reverse strand, counting down.
GTGTAAAATGACCGATATGCCCTTGAAGGGTAAAATGATGAAAGTGCCCCTACATGTTATATGATTATTCTTGTATGTGATTTATGATTGTTATCGTATGATTATTATTTTATGTTGCATCCAAGTGTTATTATGTTGCATGGGGATGGGATTATTAATACGAAGGAAGTGCTAATAGGATCGCATGGTCATTTGACGACTGTGGATCCACTGAAGGCTTTTTAGCCACTGAGCAGCCATGCTGCACTGATAAGTTAGTGCCACAACCGGTGCTACATAAGAAGTGTAGGGATGGGTGGGTCGATTAAATCCCCACAGGAGTGCAGGGTTGGACAGGAGACGGAGTGCAGGGTTGGTATGGGCATTAATGCATTGCATATGTGGTTTTTAACATTGAGATGGGCTTAGGCCCAGATAAATATGATTTGTGACATTTATGGGTTAAGGCCCAGCTGAGGCTTTTATGGGCTAAGGCCCAATTGCCACCGTTACTGAAATGGGCTCCGGCCCGAACTGTTGTGATTCATGTTATTACTGATGAGGGTTGTGCACACTGAGTTTTCGTAAACTCACCCACCTCTTTTTAATATTTTTCTCAGGAAATCCTCAGTAGGCGGTTCGACGTGCTGGAGGACTCAGAGGTGGCCACACTACGAGCAGTTTTGGACTCTAGTATTTTACTTATTTCTAACTTGGGTTAATATTTTGTAATAAGGCCTCTCTTAAATTCTGGTTTTAGTTTTGGATTTTTAGTTTATTATGTTTTAAATCTGCTAAACTTTGAATCACGGTTTTCCAAAATAATATATGCTTTCAAAATACTACGCTTTCGCAAATAGGTCGTAAACATCACGTTTTCATAAGTTAGTCATTTTAATTAAGCTTCTGCAACAAACAAAGTTTATTTTTTTAAAGGTAATAACTTTTTAATAAATGTTGATTAAAAATAAACAAACGCAAACTGGGACTTTAGTTTTTAATGTCAAGAAAGGTTTTCAATTGGAACCATGGCCTCTCGAAAAGCACCCCAATGTGACAGGCCAGATTCGGGTCTAACTTCTAGGTCGGGTTTAGGGTGTTACATAAATACAAATAACCAATACATCTCATGTACCTTTGACAATCATGACCATATCAAAATAATCATCCAATCTCTACATTTTAATCCAATTCCAATCATTCCAAATTTACAAGACTAAAACTCATGTAAACACAAGCAAAATTCATCCATACACTTACCAGAAACTTAACCATTTCAAATACTATCAAACCATACCAAATATCATATTCATTAATGCATATTGCCAACACATAACTAGCCAAAACACATGGCTAAGTTCACTTCATAATCATAAACAAATAACTAGCCTATACATGCCATATCTAGCTATATATATCTCCAAAATGTACCAAAACAAGTTGAGTAATGTGATGACGATCCTCGATGATCCCCGAGCCTTCAGTAGCTTTGACAGTCTATAAAACAGAACAAACACACACACAGAGTAAGCTTTCAAAAAGCTTAGTAAGCCATATACAAATAAACTTAATACACAATGCATATAACCAAATTGAATCATTGGTACTTATAAATCTCATAGCCATTTCATTTCATAGACTTTGGCACATTTACTCACTCAAAGCTTGCCACATATTTCATTTCACATATCACATAAATACTTAGCTTATTCATACCCATTCTTGTATCTTATTCATATTCTCATGTTCAATTATACATTTCTTCAAAGCAAATTCATATAGGTACTTACCTTTTATACACACTTAGTGTACATACCAAATGTACCTGGAACGAATATACATTCACGTAATTATTCATAGCTCGGATTTGTCTGTTGAACCGGTGGAAATCTAATAGGATATACAGAATACTCAGAATAGTCGTACAATGCCAACGTCCTAGACGTGGTCTTACATGTAATCAGATGTCGATGCCACTATCCCCGACAGCGTCTTACACGAACCAATACGATGCCGATGTTCCAGACATGGTCTTACACATAAAGATCATATCGATGCCAACATCCCAGACGTGGTCTTACACGAAATCTCAAATCAATACCAACGTCCCAGACGTGGTCTTACATGATAAAACAGAACAGATACCTATGTCATGACATAGCTAATCCTATCTATTCCTAGGTCTCGGACATTGTCACTAATTCAACCTTATCTCGGAATTTATGTACAAATCATCTCGTAAGCATTCATCCTTATCATTAGTCACATGTACATACATGATTTAATACAAATATGTTTATTTGTATATTGACTTACCTCGGATTTGATTTAACGAAAATAGAAACGGCTACTCGGTTACTTTCGCTTTCACACGGTCTAAGTCCGTTTTCCTCGGTTCTTGATCTAAACATATTCAAAATTAACTCTCTTATTCACTAACTCATCCAATTCAATCCAAATACACATATTTAGGGCAATTTACAAATTAGCCCTCACATTTGCACATTTTATCAACTTAGTCCATTGTTCTCAAAACATCAAATACACAAAATCCTCATTTAACAATGCTTATGTTCATGCATCTCATACAAGCCCATATTTTCCATCAAATTCATAATTTAGTCCCTCAAATAATCATTTTCTCAATTTAGCCCTATTTAGCTAAATTCATCAAAATTGCAAGAACAAAACATACTCATTAAACACACATTTTTCATTTAACACCTACACTTATCACAAAGCTCCCTATTTCATCAATGCCACATCTCATGAACATTATCAATTCTTCAAATTACAATATGGGCTTGATAGTAGACTAAACAACAATCTCAAGAACATATAAATCATCAAAAATCATACTTAACTCATACCTTAATTTTGCTTAATGATTGTCGAAACCTAGCTCATCATTTCTTCTTTTTCTTTCTTCAAATATTCGGTGGCAAAAAATAAAGATTATGATAAACATTTCATGTTTTGTTTTACTATTACAACATAATTATTAATGTACAAAAATAACCTTTATTAATAATATACATATCACATAATTACAAGGTCATTTATGACATTTGCCGTCCATTTACTATAATAGTGGCTATATTGCCACTTAAATCCCTAACTCTTATAAAAACTTAACAAATAAGCTTCCTTTCATAAAACATGCAAATTTGCATTTCAATGCAATTCAATCCTTTTCATCAAATTAAATATAGAAACGGACAAATTAGCTTACGAAACTTTAGCACATGCTTAATCATATATCATAGACACGGAAAATAATATTAAAATATTATATGAACTCAGATTTGTGGTCCCAAAACCACTATTCCGACTAGGGTATAAACTGGACTGCTACACGATGAGTCTGAATACCTCTAATTTCTCGAATCCAAACATAGAAATATTTCGTAGAACTTCAAAGGAAAATGTTTATTCAGGAGAGGGAATTTGAGCAATCGATGGTCCTCTTTGGTTAGATACCATAGAGGGGAACATTTTTGTATGATCCCAAAAGACTCTTCTATGGTCCCTATACTTCAGGAATTCTATGCATCTTTACGGGACCAAGAGTTTTGAAAAGTCGAAGGACGTGCACGGGAAATGGTACCTATGTAAGGAAATGAAGTATGAATCACCCCTTGGGTTATTTGTGAATTATATAGTGGTTCATTTTATGAAAAATATTTTATAGAAGAAACTGATTTAGAATAGTTTTTAGATATAAACATGGATAACATTAAAAATTTCCTAACAGAAGGGAGGGGTGAATGGAAATGTCGTCGAAGTACTAATATCCCGACCTCCTTTAATGAAGAAATAATGTTTCCTGAAGCAAAAATGTGAATTCAATTTTTGTGCACTCAAATAGCTCATGGTTTAAATGTGTCTAATGTCAATACCTTTCAAACGGTTTTACTTTATGCTATTTTGCAGAAAAATATATATGCGTTTGGAAATGGTTATATCAAAATAAGAAGCAATGCATTAGTGACCAGAAAGCGGGAGTCTTCTTTCCTCACATAGTGATGGCTTTATGTAAAAAAATAGGCATTCTGACGGCGTCCATAGGGCAATCAATGAAGCCATCTCGAAGCATCATTGGCGACACCTTGTATACACAGTACATTGAGCTTTAGGAAAAGCATATAAAGGAATGGAACAAATGCCAAAAAGAGACAACAACCGCTTCAACATCGGCTTAAAAGAAAGCAAAATTGACCACTTGACAAAATATTTGCGAGAGCAGTCATCCAAAGCTAGATTGGATGGTACACTGGATGAAAGAGTTAGGCCCAATTTTTTCAGGAGGTTGCATGGTAGAACAATATTAGGGTATCTAATTACACATTGGATTTGTTTGGGCAGACATAAACAGAGCAGAAATAAGAGGAGCATGAGAGCAAATGGAAAGATTGATATGAGGAAGGGGAGGAAGACGACGAGGTGGATTTTGAGGATGATGATTGAACCTCTAATTTCTTTTAAAGATTGTATTAAATTTGGGATTATTTTTTTTATTGTTAGGAGTATGATTAATAATAGATTATTAGTTGTGTTGTGTTAAATTTTCTATGATTAATAATAGATTATTAGTTGTGTTGTGTTAAATTTTCTATGTAGTAACCCTACATGGAAGAGGCACAATGATTTTGAGCTTTCAATGACCAAAGGACGCACCCACCAATTGCCTACAGAGCTATCGTGACCAATCGAGTAACTTCTTTCCTGGGGTTACACATTGAGGACTGTAACACCCCTTACCCGTAATCGAGCCGGATCAGGGTTTGAGGCATTACCTAACTGATCTTACTTAAACATCTCAAATAGGGTTATAAAAATTTCGTTTAAACCCATCCTTTGTATAAACCTGGCCTAAAAGGCCCTAAACATACTTCCCAAAAGTTTGGAAACTATTCCTGGAACTTTTACGAGTTCAAGTAACTTTTTAACAAACAGGGGTCACACGCCCGTGTGGGTCTAGGGACACGCCCGTGTGTCTCTAAGACATGCCCGTGTCTTCCACCCGTGGTCTACACTGACCAACTCCACACGGCCTTGACACGTCCGTGGCCATAACCCGTATGCTAAAACTTAGCAATCTGACTAATCCACACGGCTTATACACACGCCCGTGTGCTTCAGCAGTGGGGTGCATCAAATCCCAAGTGCAAAGTGCAGATTTCACACGGCCTAGACACAGACCCATGTGCTAGTCGTGCCTCCCACATGGTCTAGACACACGCCCGTGTATCTACCCATGTGGACAATTATCAGGCTATCTACCAAGCCCTCTTCCACCCTACATTGCATACATTCATATGCTATTTCAAACATTCTCAAATCATCAACTAAAACACATGAATTAAAGACATTTAATCATTAAAGAGATAAAATCTTCATCCCTTACACTTGGGAGAACTATTCATAATACAATTTGACTACATCAATTAGAACTTAATCAACTTTAAAAGAATCTCTATACATGCCATGACTCATAAGAACTTGAAACACCCTACCAAGCGTTTATTTGATAGTGTGAAAACATCTCCGGCAGCCTTCAACCCGAGCTAGTTAAAATAACCTATAAGAGATGAGAAATGTGAAAGAGTAAGCAATAATGCTTAGTAAGTTCATCTGCTTAATCTGACAATATTGATATTCATTGAATACATATAACCACAAAGTATTATACCGAGTTTTTCTCATTAACACACGGTAACTTACTCAACCATTCGTGAAGCTTACTCATTCTATCTCTTACCACATTCTTACCATGCCACAAGCCAATTGTTCGTTTATTTATCATGCATTCCTGCACTGATCACCCCATGATCATATAAAACAACACATCAAGCATTTTCAATGAGTCACTCATACTGCTAATCTCTCGTTGGTTTCGCACTTAGCCCACCATTGAATCTCTAATAGGGTGGTATCGCACACAGTCCACCGACCGTTTACACTTATGGTGATTTCGCACTTAGCTCACCAATCATTTATAAGCGATGGTATCGCACACAGCCCATCGATTACTAATTAATCAGGTGGTAACGCACATAGCCCACTGATAACAATATAATTGATGGTATCACACTTAGCCCATCATTGAATCTCTAATAGGGTGGTATCGCACTCAGCCCACCGATCATTTACACTTATGGTGATTTCGCACTTAGCTCACCAATCATTTATACTTATGGTGATTTCGCACTTAGCTCACCAATCATTTATAAGCGATGGTATCGCACACAGCCCATCGATTACTAACTAATAAAAAAATGATAATCGATTTTGGTTTTTGTAACACCCTTTACCCGTATTCAACGCCGGAATAGGGTACAAGGCATTACTAGACTCATACGTAAGCAATTATGTAAAACCGAGACATGACTTTCTGCTCAATATTAAAACTTATCATAACACCTCTTAAACAAGCCTACGAGGCCTAAATCACACATTAGGAATGATTCGGGATCAAATTGAACTCTTTTAAATATCTCTAGAAAGACTTAGAAAATTTTCATCAAATAGTCCACACGGCCGTGTGGAACTTCACATGCTCGTGTTCCACACCGTGTTGATTTATTTCTCATTTCAAACCTACAGGGGTTTTCACACGGTCGTACACACGATCGTGTCCCTCACACGGTCGTACACACGCCCTTGTCCCTCACACGGCTACGACACGTTCGTGTCTTAACCCATGTGCAAAATCCTTGGCATTCTGTTTCTGACGTCATCACCCCATAAATGTCACACGGACAAGGCACACGCCTATGTTCTTCGACCGTGTGGAAAATTAAATTCCTAATTCAGGTGCAGACTTCACACGGCCTGGGCACATGCCCATGTTCTAAGGTTGTGTCCTCCACATGATTGAGACACACAACCGTGTCTCTGCCCGTGTGGTTACTACTGAGCATACTAACTTACCAACCAAGCATGCAGGGGGACACACGGCCTAACCACATGCCCATGAGGCTGACTGTATGTCACACACGGCCGAGACACACTCCCGTGTGCCTACCCATGTGGACAAGAACAAGGCTATTTGCCAAGCTCTTTCTACCACCCCAACTCATACAAACATAAATCACATCAAACCATTGACTCATTCATGAATAACCTTATCATTTCATAGATTAATAAGAAAGAGCCATCCACTATGGCCTTATACAAAAGAATTTATCTTTGAATGAGCCAACACATTTGGCCAAAGCAATATGACATTCAACTAAGTCTAGTCCCTATACATGCCATACTCAAAATGCTAAATCTAACTATACCAAGATGTGCTGATAGTGTAGGTGTGTTGGAATGCCGGTACCCCATGGCGCAGCAGAATAAAATTAGATCCAGCGATCCAAATCATGGATCCATGTGTGAGGAACGAATCGGGGTGAAATAAAGGTTTCGAAATTACCAAAACTTCAATCTGAGTAGACAGCGACGCCTTGGCAACAAGAGTTTTGATCTACTGTCGAATCAAGCCTCAACCTTTTCCGATGTCGGCCTCTACGTAATCCACCCGGTTTGACTATGAACGGAAGAAATCTCCAAAATTGTTTTGGAGGCTTATTTGCTTGACGGCTGCTAGACCTAACAAGCAATCACTTAGGGTTTTCATGTTCAGTTTTGTCTCCTTTTAATACCTTTTATAATGGGTGCCTTTCTCATTGGGCCTTTTATAATAGGTATCCTCTTAATTGGGCCTTTTATAATTGGTATCTCTTGAATGTATTACAAGATTAAATAAATACAATAAAGTTTTTAACCGAAAATTATAATTACATTAATTATATCTGAAAATTATAATTACATTAATTATAATAAGGATTCCGGTAAACTATATTTATTTAAATTTATATATGAATCAAATTCATATATTAATAAAATTATGTTATCATTATGTGTACAACATCCTTGCACATATAATATGTTCAATATTTGATTGCCCAATTAAATTAATTCTTTAATTAATTTAATTTATGTGACAACCAAGCACAATACCAACTATATTTTATTCCGTTCATTTCAACCATAGGGTGTGACCCTGTAGGTTCTTGCAACGTTAGCAGTAATACTAGAACGATTCTATTGTCACAGACAATGAGTGGCATCTAGCAATACATCATTGCTACCTAAGTTACAAGAAGTCATGATTCGACATAACCTTTCGTGATTAACCTTTCATGCATTAATGCTTAAGTCCTTTATCTCTGGAACGGATACAAGTCATGGGATAGTCACACTTGCATAGTCCATCCCATGTTTCTTGATATCTTGAGTAGACTATGATTTACAAATTAGTATGACATCTCATATCAACTTATTTGAGCATGGCCATGCATTTCTAGTCTCACTCAATTAAGTGGCCTAAGATATTACTCCTATTATGTAGGAGGGACTTATCCTTTATTGATCAACCATATCCCTCTACATAGATTGTGGTATATCCAACATCAGCCTTTATAGAATAACCTGTTACGGTGTACGTTTGACTGTATCAAAATATACAACTCACGATGCTGGGATAATAATGATCTCAAGTCTGAAGATCATATACATATTAATCACTATGAGTAATGTTGTGACAATTACATAATAATCCAAGAAACATACTCATAGCGGGTCAATCCAATATGTTGTTCTCTAACACACATATTCATGCATTGATTTTGACACTCCATATCAATGACAACTCTTTATCATCAATCAACTACATGTTAGTCTTAATGCATTATTATTGTCCTAGTCAACAATAATACTCGACTAAGGATCTTTTAAGAATAATCATATTATTCTCAGGACATTATTATAAAACAGTTTATCTATACACACAGAAAGAAAAACTGAAATAATAATGACAACGCTTTATATTAATAAACATGGTAAATTAAGTATGTTATTACAACCATCTCATGATTGATCTTTGGGCATACTCTTACAGGGTGATCCTATGATTATCTCCGTATCCCAAGCTGTCTCTTCGACACTATAAAACAAGGGAAAAGAGAGGGGAGTAAGCTTTAAGCTTAGTAAATCTATATGTAAACAATAAGCATCATACCACACACTAATCAATCAAAAACAATACATACTATATAAAAACAATTCATGTCCTCATAATAATGCTTACTCCTTTCAAACCTTACCACATCCCAAACACATATCATAAACATTGCTCACATTTACTTGCAATTATGCCTTGCACTTATTGTAACATCCCGGTTTAGGGCCTAGTCAGAATAGTGGTGCGAGACCACAAATTTGAGGTATATGTATGAGTTTTTGAGGTTTATGCTATATATGCATGCTAGTGTGAAAGTTTCATGAAGCAATTTTGTGAAATTGAGGTTAAATTGTGCAAAAGGACTAAATTGCAAAAGTTGCAAAATGTGAGCTTCTAGAAGCTATTTGTGTGAAATAGCTTTAGAATATTAATTAGAGGTCTTAATGAGTAATTTTCCCGATTTTTAGTTTCTGGACAAAATTGGGCATGGATGAGTTAAAATAGGAAGTTTATCAAAAAGGGTATTTTGGTCATTTGACTATTAAATGATTAAAATAGGAGAAAAGATGGAAAAATTCACTCATCTTCTTCTCCAAGGCTGCTGAAATTTTCAAGAGCCATTGTTAGGGTTCTTCAAATTTTTCAAGCTTGCTAGTAAGTGCATCTAAGCCCCGTTTTTGATATTCTTCGTATTTTTGAAGTCCTAGTAGCATGAGTAAGCTATTTTTAGCTATTTGATGAGCTATGATGGATGTTCAAAAATGTACCCATGTATGACATGCATGTAATTTGATGTTTTATGAAAGAATATGAAAGCCTGATCTAGTGGAAATATCTTTTGCTAAATAAATTTCCATGGAAAATGCATGTAGGGACTAGTTTGTTAAAGTCTTAAGTTTGGTCATACATGTGTGATTTAGTGAGAATTGATGAATGATTTAGTTGATTAAGTGATTCAGCTATCCTGTGTCTGTTTCCAGATTAGGGTTAGGAGCGTTACCAGACAGATCGGAAACATTCACAGGCAAAATCATACATTCAATCATCATTCTCAGACATAATGTCCCTTAAACGGGTCCTCAAGACCTTAATCATACTTAGAAGTCGAGTTGGGACTAAACTGAAACACATATGAAATTTCACGAAAATTTAAAACTTTAATAAACTACAGGGGAGACACGCCCGTGGTAGGAGACCGTGTGTCATCCACGTCTTCTAGACGCCTCCGTGTACCATGGCCGTGTACTTTAAGGTCATATACTGACTTCCCCACCACGGCCACCAAGCACGCCCGTGTGTTTGGCCGTGTACTTTTATATTAGCTACTGGCTTGCACAACACGGCCAGAAGACACGTCCGTGTCAAGGCCGTGTGATACTAAACTGCATCTTATAACTCATCCACGGTCGTTAGGCACGCCCTATGTGCCACAACCGTGTGACATTATAGGCCATTTACAAGGCCAAAATGCCACCCATAAGGGTCAAACCTACAAGCCATATTTAACAAGATATCTCATGCACATTTTACCATCAAAACATACCAAAATAATCAACCAATTCATGCATCTTTGCCAACTAAGGTAATCACACTACAAACCATTCAAACCAATTCCAAACATACCAATTTGCATGACTAAATCTAAATTATACCAAGCTCCTTTCATCAATATATATACTTACCATCTCATAACCATTTCATGTATCAACTGATCATGCCAAAACGACTTCACATATCACATTCATTAAGGCATATTACCAAAACATAATTAGCCAAATCACATGGCTAAGTTCATTATACAACTTATACCAAAACTAGCCTATACATGCCATATTGAGCTATATACATTTTCAAACGGTACCAAAATAAGTTTTAGTAGTGTGATGACGATCCGTGACGGTCCCGAGCCTTTAGTAGCTTTGACGACCTATAAAACGGATTAAACACACACAGAGAGTAAGCTTTCCAAAAGCTTAGGAAGTCATATACAAATAAACTTAGTATATAAAAAAATGCATATGTGCAAACAAATACATTAGCACATCTCAATCACTTAGCCATTTTCACCATTTCTGAATCATATCACAAATTCCATATACATATCCTCATAGTAGGATCAATTAAATGCTTACCTTGAATACACCATTAGTGTATAATCACGTACCTGAATCGAACATTCATTTACTCAATCTAATAAAGCTCGGATTTGCCAATTGCATTTTTGACTCATTTGTGGAACCATAAAGAAATCTAGTAATATATTCAGAAACTCAGAAAGATCGTACAATGCCATCGTCCCAGACGAGGTTTTACGTGTACTTAGATATTGATGCCACTGCCCCGGACAGGGTCTTACATGAATCAGTACAATGCCGATGTCCCAGACATGGTCTTACACGTAAGGATTATAATAATGCCAACGTCCCAGACGTGGTCTTATACATAAAGCTCATATTGATGCCAACGTCCCAGACGTGGTCTTACATATAATCAGATATCGAAGCCACTGTCCCAGACAGGGTCTTACACGAATTTCAAATCAACACTGACGTCCCAGACGCGGTCTTACATGAATCTCAACAGAACAGATGTCTATGTCTTGACTTAGTCAATTCTATCTATTCATATGCTCATACGAGGCTTCTTGAACTTAATCACTATATCGAACTTATCTCGGCATTCAAATGCAAGACCTCTCATAAACATTCACTATCATCATAATCATATGAACAATTACAATTGCATACATATACATTTATTTGCATAATGACTTACCTCGAATTCATTTTATCAGAATAAAAATGGCTACTCATTTATTTTCGCTTTCCCGTGATCTAAATCCGTTTTCCTCGGTTCTTGATCTAAACATATTCAGAATTAACCCTTTTATTCACTAGTTCATTCAATTCAATCCAAAGACATATATTTAGGGCTATTTGCAATTTAGCCCTCACATTTGCACATTTTATCAATCTAGACCATTTTTTCACAAAACACCAAATTCACAAAATCCACCAAAGCTCATGCTTAGCCGAATATCCCTAGGGACTATACAAGTCCAAATATTTCATCAAATTCACAAATTAGTCCCCCAAAACAATATTTTCTCAATTTAGCCCTATTTAGCTAAATTCAACAAAACTTCAAGAATAAAACATGTTCATCAAGCTTAGATATTTCATTTAACACCATAAAACATCACACAACTCAACATATCAACAATAGCATAACTCACAAACATCATCAATTCACAAAATTGAGACATGGGTTTGATAGTAGAAGAAGCAACGATTGCAAAAACGTAAAAATCATCGAAAATTGACTCAAAGTCATACCTTAATTTGAGCTTGAAAATGCCGAATGCCTAGCTCAAGGTTTTCTTCTTTTTCTTTCTTTGATTTTCGGCTAACAAGGATGATAATGTGGCCATTTTTATGTTTTTTTCTTAAACATATAATCATTTATTACAAAAGACATTTTTAACCTTTAAAACAAATATATCAAAACATATAATTTAAGGTCATTTATGACCTTAGCCATCCACTAACCACTTATTGGCTTATTTGCCTATTAAGGCACAACATTCAAAAGCCATATCACATTGATACTTTAACAATAGCAAGCAACTTTCACATTCAATGTAATTTCATCCTTTTGTCAAATTAAACACACAGACAATCAAATTAACTTATGAAAATTTAACACATGCTAAACCATATATCAACGACACAGAATATAATATTAAAATATTATACGGACTCGGATTTGTGGTCCCGAAACCACTGTTCCGACTAGGGTATAAACCAGACTGTTACAATTCTCCCCCCTTAGGGATTTTCATCCCCAAAAATCTTACCGTTTAACAAATTCGGATATTGTTGTTTCACTGAGTCTTCAGGCTCCCAGGTAGCCTTTTCAATCCCATGTTGATTCCATAGTACTTTCACTAATGGAATCTTCTTATTTCTCAACTCTTTCACGTCACGAGCTAAGATACAGATCGGTTCTTCTTCATATGTCAAATCAGATCAGATTTCAATTTTAGATGGGGCAATCACATGTGACGGATCGGATCGATACCTACGGAGCATCGAAATATGAAATACGTTGTGTATCTTTTCTAGCTCAGACGGCAACTTTAATCTATCTGCAACAGGTCCGACACGTTCAATGATCTCATACGGTCCGATGAACCTCAGACTTTATTTTCCTTTTTGTTTGAATCAAAGCACTTTCTTCCACGGAGACACTTTCAGAAATACTTTATCGCCAATCTCAAATTCTATATCTTGTCGTTTCAAATCTGCATACGACTTATGACGATCAGATGCTGCTTTCAGACAATCTCAGATCAACTTCACTTTCTGTACTGAATCTTTTATCAAATCAACCCCGTGAAGCTTATTCTCACTGAGTTCAGTCTAATACAGAGGTGTACGACATTTACGTCCATACAAAGCTTCATAAGGTGCCATTTTGATGCTCATCTGAAAACTGTTATTGTACGCAAATTCGATCAACGGTAGATACAGTTACCACGAACCATTAAATTCAAGTATACAGCATCTCAACCTATCTTCAAGAATCTGAATAATTCGTTCAGACTGACCATTTGTTTGTGGATGAAAAACTGTACTGAAATGCAATTTCGTGCCCAAAGCTTCTTGCAGTTTCTTCCAGAATCTCGACGTAAACCTCGGATCTCTATCAGACACAATGGATAGTGGCACCCCATGCAATCTTACAATCTCAGCAATATAAAGCTCGGCAAATCTCTCAAGTGAGAAATCAGATCTTACCAGAATAAAATGGGCAGATTTCATTAATCAGTCAACTACTACCCATATCGCATCTTTCTTTCTCGGAGTCAGAGGCAAACCAGAAATAAAGTCCATCGTCACTCTATCCCATTTCCACTCAGGAATCAAAATCGGTTGTAACAACCCAGACGGAACTTGATGTTCAGCTTTCACTTGCTGACCAATTAAACATTTCAAAACAAAGTCAGAAATGTCCCTTTTCATAACAGACCACCAGTAGTATCGTTTCAAATCATGATACATCTTAGCACTCCCCTGATGAACGGATAGACGACCATTATTTGCTTCATTCAAAACCAACTGAATCAACTCTGGATTTCTCAGAACACAGATACGATCTCGAAATCTCAAACAATTATCAACAATTTGAAATTCAAATTCAAAGTTCATTTCACACTGAGCTCGTTTTGCTAGCAATTCATTATCAGACTTCTGAGCATCACATATCTGTTGTAAAAACAACGGTTTCGCTTTTAATTCAGCTGTCATAGAACAATCATCAGACAAATTCAGTTGAGTATTCAACACTCATAGTGCATACAACGATTTTCTACTAAATTCATCAGTTACAACGTTCACTTTACCCGGATGATAATCTATCACAAACTCATAATCTTTCAATAGCTCAAGCCATCTTCTTTGACGTAAGTTCAAATCTTTTTGAGTCATCAAATATTTTAAACTTTTGTGATCTGAGAATATGTGACATTTATCACCATATAGATAAAGACACCAAATCTTAAGTGCAAACACAATCACAGCTAACTCAAGATCATGTGTCGGATAGTTTTTCTCATGAGGCTTTAACTGTCTCGAGGCATAAGCTATCACTTTGCCTTCCTGCATCAAAACACATCCCAAACCATTAAACGAAGCATCATTGTATACAACAAATTCTTTACCCGATTCTGGCTATACTAATACTGGAGCTTCGATTAATAGAGTTTGCAACTGATCAAAACTTTTCTGACATTTATCCGACCATTCAAATCTGTCATCTTTCTGAAGTAATCTAGTCAACGGAGTAGCTATCACTGAAAACCCTTTTACAAATCTGCAGTAATAACCAGCAAGTCCCAGAAAACTATGGACTTCAGACACGTTTCTCAGAGGTTTCCAATCCAGAATAGCAGAAATCTTACTCGGATCCACTCGGATTCCAGAAGCTGACACAATATGTCCTAGAAAGCTAACCTCATGCAACCAGAATTCACATTTGCTGAAGTTCGCGTATAATTGCTTTTCTCTCAAAGTTTGCAACACAATTCTCAGATGTTCAGCATGCTCATTTTCATCATGTGAATAAATCAAAATATCATCAATGAATACAACAACAAATTGATCTAGATACGATTTGAAAATTCTATTCATCAAATCCATAAAAACAGCAGGAGCATTGGTTAGTCCAAATGGCATAACTAAAAATTCATAATGCCCGTACCTCGTTCTGAAAGCAGTCTTCGAAATATCTGAATCTTTCACTCTCAACTGATAGTATCTAGATCTCAGATCAATCTTAGAAAACACAGTAGTTCCTTTTAACTGATCAAACAAATCGTCTATTTGGGGCAACGTATATCTATTCTTTATTGTCACTTTATTCAGCTGACGATAATCAATACACATTCTCATCGTGCCATCTTTCTTTTTCACAAACAAAATTGGAGCACCCCAAGGCGAGAAACTCGGTCTAGGAAACCCTCTTTCGGTCAATTCTTGCAACTGTGACTTTAACTCTTTCAACTCTGTTGGTGCCATTCTATACGGAGCTATCGAAATAGGTGTAGTACCAGGAAACGAATCAATACGAAATTCAACTTCACGAATCGGAGGCAAACCCGGTAACTCTTTTAGGAAACACGTCAGAAAACTCACAAACAATAGGCACTGATTCAACCTTCTTCTCAGATACTCTTGAATCAATCACATAAGCAAAATATGCCTTGTAACCCTTTTTCACATAATTCTGAGCTTTCAAAACAAATATCACTGCAAGAAACCCATTCAAATGATCAGACTCAATCCGTACAATCTCATCATTCGGACTTTTCAAATCTATAGTCTTTGTTTTATAGTTCACAACAACATCATGCATAAACAACTAGTCCATACCCAGAATAATATCAAATTCATCAAATGGCAAAAGCATCAGATTAGCAGGGAAACAAATATCTCGAAATAGTAACGGACAGTTCTTGCATACTTTGTCAACAAGGACACTTTTACCTAAGGGGTTCGATACTTTCATAGCAAACTCAATAGACTCTACAGGCAAAGTCTTGTTGAATACTAAATTCTTGCATATATATGAATGCGTAGAACCAGGGTCTATCGAAGCAATCACAAAAGTATCATAAAGAGTAAAAGCACCAGTTATAACATCAGGTGACGGAGCTTCCTCACGAGCTCGAATGGCATATGCTCTGGCAGGCGCTCTAACTTCAGATCGGACAACATTGTCTCTCATAGTTCTTTGACTAACACTGACGTTTCTTACGTTCTTTGATGATCTTCCTCCTACAGGTGCATTATCAGATCTCACATTTTGAATAGCTTCTGGCTCAACAGTCTCAGGGCAATCACGGATAAAATGATCAAGTGATCCACATCTGAAACAAGCTCTGTCGTTTAATCTACAACTTCCCGGATGTTTTTTCCACAATACTTACATCCAGGTCTCTCGGATCGAACATTACCAATACTGGCCACTGAAGTTGCTGGAGTTTTAGAACTCATTTTCGGTGTAACTCGATTTCTGTTCGAATGCCCCACATTATCTCTGGAACGATCTTGATCATCTCTGAATCTTTTCAGAGCAGACTAAAATGATTTACTTTGAAATTTCTTTCTCATATCTCAAACTTCAGACTCAGTTTTCTTTTATCTTTCCCGAGTGCTTCAGCTTTGCAAGCTCAGTCTACAATTACAACAAACTCTTTTATTTCTAAAATCCCGACTAGCAAACGGATATCTTTATTAAGGCCATCTTCAAACCTTTTGCACATTATAGCTTTAGATGATACGCATTCCAGGTCATACTGACTCAGTCTCACAAATTCTCGCTCATACTCAGAAACAGTCATTCGGCCTTGTTTAAGTTCCAGAAATTCCTTCCGTTTCTGATCAACGAATCTCTCACTGATATAGTTCTTCCGGAATTCGTTCTGAATGAAATCCCATGTAACTCGTTCTCTCGGAATGACAAAAATTAGAGTTCCCCACCGCTGATAAGCTGCATCTTGAAGCAAAGATACCACACACTTTATGCATTCTTCCGGAGTCAGAGACATTTCATCAAATACCCGGATCGTATTTTCAATCCAGAATTCTGCTTTTTTAGCATCATCATCTTTAGTAGCCCGGAATTCCTTGGCCCCATACTTACGGGTCTTGTCAACAAGAGGCTTATTCAACACATTCAGATTTACAGCCGGAGGCATACCGGATGTCTGAGGGGGATTAATCGGGGGCGGGGGTTGTGAAACAGTCGGGTTATTTCTTATGAACTGAGTGAACCACTCACTCATCATCTGGAAGAAAGCTTGTTTAGCTTCTCCCGCATGACTGCTCGCAGCCGGTCTCGAATCAGAGGGTGCTGTCCCTTGCACAGGAGCAGGCGCATTACTTTCTACGTCGTCAGCTACGGCTCTTTCGGGATCCATTACAATACGAAAATCACATTTTATACGTCAGGATTCATCACACTATCATAATTCAAATATATGGCATGTGTAGCTAGACTCTGACATGCTACGTTAGTCCGAGAATCTGTTAAACCGTAGCTCTGATACCAACCAAATGTAATACCCCTATCTCGTGTTCGTTGTCAGATTAGAGTTAGGAGCGTTACCAGACAGATCGGAAACATTCACAAGCAAAATCATACATTCAGTCATCATTCTCAGACATAATGTCCCTTAAACGGGTCCTCGAGACCTTAATCATACTTAGAAGTCGAGTCGGGACTAAACTGAAACACATATGAAATTTCACGAAAATTTAAAACTTTAATAAACTACAGGGGAGACACACCCGTGGGAGGAGACCGTGTGTCATCCACGGCTTTTAGACGCCCCCGTGTACCATGGCCGTGTACTTTAAGGTCATATACTGACTTCCCCACCACGGCCACCAAGCACGCCTATGTGTTTGTCCGTGTACTTTTATATTAGCTACTGACTTGCACACCACGACCAGAAGACAAGCCCGTGTCAATGCTGTGTGATACTAAACTGCATCTTATAACTCATCCACGGTCGTTAGGCACGCCCGTGTGCCACAACCGTGTGACATTATAGGCCATTTACAAAGCCAAAATGCCACCCATAAGGGTCAAACCTACAAGCCATATTTAACAAGATATCTCATGCACATTTTACCATCAAAACATACCAAAATAATCAACCAATTCATGCATCTTTGCCAACTAAGGTAATCACACTACAAACCATTCAAACGAATTCCAAACATACCAATTTGCATGACTAAATCTAAACTTTACCAAGCTCCTTTCATCAATATATATACTTACCATCTCATAACCATTTTGTATATCAAGTAATCATGCCAAAATGACTTCACGTATCACATTCATTAAGGCATATTACCAAAACATAATTAGCCAAATCACATGGCTAAGTTCATTATACAACTTATACCAAAACTAGCCTATACATGCCATGTTGAGCTATATACATTTTCAAAGGGTACCAAATAAGTTTTAGTAGTGTGATGACGATCTGTGACGGTCCCGAGTCTTCAGTAGCTTTGACGACCTATAAAACAGATTAAATACACACACACAGTATGCTTTCCAAAAGCTTAGTAAGTCGTATACAAATAAACTTAGTATATAAAAAGAATGCATATGTGCAAACAAATACATTAGCACATCTCAATCACTTAGCCATTTTCACCATTTCTGAATCATATCACAAATTCCATATACATATCCTTATAGTAGGATCAATTAAATGCTTACCCTGAATACACCATTAGTGTTTAATCACGTACCTGAATCAAACATTCATTTACTCAATCTAATAAAGCTCACATTTGCCAATTGCATTTCAGACTCATTTGTGGAACCATAAAGAAATCCAGTAATATATTCAGAAACTTGGAAAGATCGTACAATGCCATCGTCCCAGACTAGGTCTTGCGTGTACTCATATATTGATGCCACTGTCCCGGACAGGGTCTTACATGAATCAATACGATACCGATGTCCCAGACATGGTCTTACACGTAAGGATTATAACAATGCCAACGTCCCAGACGTGGTCTTATACATAAAGCTCATATTGATGCCAACGTCCCAAACGTGGTCTTACACATAATCAGATATCGAAGCCACTGTCCCAGACAGGGTCTTACACGAATTTCAAATCAACGCCGACATCCCAGACGCGGTCTTACATGAATCTCAACAGAACAGATGTCTATGTCGTGACTTAGTCAATTCCATCTATTCATATGCTCATACGAGGCTTCTTGAACTTAATCACTATATCGAACTTATCTCGGCATTCAAATGCAAGACCTCTCATAAACATTCACTATCATCATAATCATATGAACAATTACAATTACAATTGCATACATATACATTTATTTGCATAATGACTTACCTCAGATTCGGTTTATCGGAATAAAAATGGCTACTCGTTTATTTTCGCTTTCCCACGATCTAAATCCATTTTCCTCGGTTCTTGATCTAAACATATTCAGAATTAACCCTTTTATTCACTAGTTCGTTCAATTCAATCCAAAGACATATATTTAGGGCTATTTGCAAGTTAGCCCTCACATTTGCACATTTTATCAATCTAGTCCATTTTTTCACAAAACACCAAATTCACAAAATCCACCAAGGCTCATGCTTAGCCGAATATCCCTAGGGATTATAAAGTCCAAATATTTCATCAAATTCACAAATTAGTCCCCCAAAATAATATTTTCTCAATTTAGCCCTATTTAGCTAAATTCAACAAAACTTCAAGAACAAAACATGTTCACCAAGCTAAGATATTTCATTTAACACCATAAAACATCACAAAACTCAACATATCAACAATAGCATAACTCACAAACATCATCAATTCACAAAATTAAGACATGGGTTTGATAGTAGAAGAAGCAACGATTGCAAAAACGTAAAAGTCGTCGAAAACTGACTCAAAATCATACCTTAATTTGAGCTTGAAAATGTCGAATGCCTAGCTCAAGGTTTTCTTCTTTTTCTTTCTTTGATTTTCGGCTAACAAGGATGATAATGTGGCCATTTTTATGTTTTTTTCTTAAACATATAATCATTTATTACAAAAGACATTTTTAACCTTTAAAACAAATATATCAAAACATATAATTCAAGGTCATTTATGACCTTAGCCATCCACTAACCACTTATTGGCTTATTTGCCTATTAAGGCCACAACATTCAAAAGCCATATCACATTGATACTTTAACAATAGCAAGCAACTTTCACATTCAATGCAATTTCATCATTTTGTCAAATTAAACACACAGACAATCAAATTAACTTACAGAAATTTAATACATGCTAAACCATATATCAACGACATAGAATATAATATTAAAATATTATACGAACTCGGATTTGCGGTCTCAAAACCACTGTTCCAACTAGGGTATAAACCGGACTGTTACAAGAAAGTTGAATAAAAATCACTTTACGAGCCTTGGGGCAAAAGAGTTAATAGGAGGAAGTTTAGGGGCAAAACAGTAATTTTGCTAAAGTATGAGATGTGGGTCAATTTAGTCAATGTGTGTATTGAATAAGCTGATTTATTCATTATAGATCAAGAAAGACAAAGCCCGAATCTAAATCGAGGCAAGAGTAAGGTGGTCTACTAAATTGCACGTTTCTATACTTTTGAGTACCGAGGTAAGTCTATGCATAAACAATGCATTCATACTTACAATTTGTTAATGCTAGCTAGTGTGTAGCATGTTTGAGAACCTATGTGGAATGAATACGGTAGATATTGTGAATGGATGAATGATTAAGTAAGTAGATATGAGAATGAATAGTGATAATGCTAAATTGTGGGCTAAGTGCGATACCATCCTAATGCATATTGACGATGAGCTGGCTATGTGCGATGCTATCATTAGGTATATCATCTAGTGGGCTATGTACGAAACCACTATGATTAGGCTAAATGCGATACTACCATATAAATTGATTGTGGTGGGCTAAGTGCGAAACCACTGAGAAATTAGCTAAGTGGATTAGCTGTGTGGTTGTATTATTGAGTCAATTAGCTGTGTGGATAAATTATCAAGGAATGATGTTTTATTATATATTGTATAAATGTGATATTGAATGCAGGGGTGCATTTCAATGGTTATGAGTATATGACTCATGATGTGTTGGAAATGTGGTAATGGATAGAAAGAGTAAGCATAGTTGTGTATTATATGTTAGTATAATGCTAATTGTTGTTTAGCTTATACTATGATGCTTAATTGTTTATGTGTAAACTTAGTAAGCTCAAAGCTTACTATCCCTTTCTTTTCCATTATCTTATATAGTAAAAGTGTTGAATCGAGATACGAGGACAAATTGGAAGATCGCCCAAACTATCAACACACTCTGGTACATTAGACTCAATGTTTTGTATATGGCATGTATAGGGGCTAGACAAGTTAGTGAATTTTTGTTGTAAATGGCTAAGTTATGTTGGCCATTAGATGGATAGCTTATTTTGTATAATGTCATAGTTGTTGGCTATTTTATTATATGAAAAGATGTAGTTATCTATGCGAGATTACACTTCAATTTGAGTTAATTATGGATGTGTTGAATGAATATATGTTATGAGTACTATAGGGCGGGAAGAGCTTATCATATAGCTTTGTTCTTGTCCATGTGGATAGACACACGGGCGCGTGTCTAGACCATTTGTGACACACGGTCAGCCCATGGGGCGTGTGACTAAGTTTTGAGGCCGTGTGAGTGAAGTCAGTGTACACCACAGTTGGGAAGCACGAGTGTGTGCCTTAGCCGTGGGGCATTGGTAGAATGCTTGGGTTTTTATGCATGGTTTGGGGACATGGGCGTCTATGTGTATGCACGGGCGTGGCTCATCTTGCACGGGCGTGTGAGACCTATATAAAAGAGAAAAATTTTAAGATTGGGAAAAATTTCAGAAATAGTCTCGAGAGCCCTCGTGTATATGAGTGAGGCCTCGTATGTCGAGAGTGAGGTTGTTGAGGTGACTTAAGAGAGTAGTCACGATGAGCCTAAGTGGCGATCAAGTAGTTTTAATACTGTAATGCCTCAGGCCCGGTTTCAGCGTAGAATTCTGGTAAGGGGTGTTACATTTAGTGGTAGTAGAGCTATAGTTTAGTCGGTTCTAGGACTATTATAGCGGGTGTAAGAGTCTAGCTATACATGGCATAAGTGTACAATGATAGTGTGGTGGTTTTTGATGATTTTAAATCTTGTTTCATATAGTATATGGATCCCGACCAATCTACTGCTGATGAATCAGCTAGTAATGCGCCGGCTCCTGCGCAAGGCACCGTGCCTGTACAAAGTAGACCCGAGGCTAGGGGTCAAGGGGAAGAGGCACGGGAAGCCTTTCTCCAGATGATGAGTAATTGGTACTCGAACTACATTCTAGCAAACCCTAATGCTCAACCTCCTCCACCTCCTCCTATACCTCAGCCAAATCCTGTGGCTCCTCAAGGTATTGATGTAGTGAGGATATCGAAACCCCCAGTGGATAAGATTAGGAAGCACGGGGCTAAGGAGTTTAGAGCTAAGGTAGATGATGACCGTGAGAGGGCGGAGTTCTGGTTAGAGAACTCGATGAGAATGTTCAATGAAATCTCATGTACACCAGAGGAGAGTTTGAAATGTGCCGGATCCTTACTGAGAGATTCAGCATACCATTGGTGGAAGACATTAACGTTAGTGGTCCCAAAATAGTGGGTGACGTGGGATTTCTTTCTGGAAGAAGTATATAAGCCAACGGTTTACTGATTGAAAGAGAAAAGAATTCCTTGAGTTGAAGCAAGGAAGAATGACGGTAGCGGAATATGAGCGTGAGTTTGTTAGGCTCAATAAATACGCTCAAGAATGTGTGTCGACAATGACCATCTTGTGTAAAAGGTTCGAAGATGGACTGAATGAGAACATCAAACTCCTAGTGGGTATTTTAGAGTTGAAAGAGTTTGTAGTGTTGGTTGAAAGGGCAAGTAAGGCCGAAGAGTTGAGTACAGAAAAGAGGAGGGCTGTGAGTAAAGCCCGAGATGAGAAAAAGAGGCCGATGGGCAAGTCGTATCAAGCCCAGTCGAAAAGGTCCGAGGAAGTGAATCCTCGGACGACAGCACCAGTGGGTTATTCGCATCGAGATTTGGGCAATACTCGTGCGGGTTCGAGAGTCCAAGCCAGCTCAATGGAAAGTGTGGGCAATACGAAGAGTAAACCGGAGTGTCCAAGCTGTGGTAGGTATCACACCGGAGAATGTTGGGGAAATAGTCAAAAATGTTATAAGTGTGGTTCCCCCGACCATTTTATCTGAAACTGCCCCGAGAGGGATGATAAGGAAGAGAAGCAAGAGATGAGACCAAGCGATGTGCCTACAAGGAGTAGACCACCAAGAAACCCAAGAGGTGGGGTTAGTGGTAGAGGTGCGTCCAGAGACTCTGCCGTGAGACCGAAGGGTCAGGCACCTACGAGAACTTATGCTATTCGCGCTCGCGAAGAGGCATCTTCCCTAGATGTGATAACGAGTACTTTTTCTCTATATGACACCTTTGTTATTACTTTAATAGATCTAGGGTCTACTCACTCTTATATTTGCATGAGATTGGCATCTAGTTTGAGTATGACCGTTGAGTCTACAAATATTGTGGTTAAGGTGTCAAACCCGTTAGGAAAGCATGTGTTAGTGGACAAGGTGTGTAAGAGTTGTCCTTTGATAATTAGAGGTCATTATTTTCCGGTAAATCTGATGTGGTTGCCGTTTGATGAATTTGACTTAATCCTAGGCAATGATTGGTTGACTACCCATAGTGTCTTAGTGAACTGTGGTAGTAAGTTTATTGAATTGATTTGTGAGAGTGGAGATGTTGTTCAGGTTGAATCAGGTGGATCAGATATTCTATAAGTGATGATTTCTTCTTTAATGGCTGAGAAATGTTTGAGAAAAGGGTGTAAGTCCTATCTCGCTTTTGTGTTGAATACTCAAGAGATTGGAGTGAAGTTTGAAATAGTGCCAACAGCATGCGAGTATCCAGATGTATTCCCGGAAGAGTTACACGGATTACCTCCAGTGAGAGAGGTCGAGTTTGGGATTGAGTTAGTTCTGGGAACGGCACCTATTTCAATTGCTCCATATAGAATGACGCCTTTAGAGTTGAAAGAACTGAAAGTTCAGTTGCAAGAGTTGACAGATAAGGGTCTTGTAAGACCAAACTACTCACCGTGGGGTGCTCCGATATTATTTGTGAAAAAGAAAGATGGGTCTATGAGATTGTGTATAGACTACAGACAACTCAATAAGGTGACAGTGAAGAATAAGTATCCTTTACCAGGGATAGATAATCTTTTTGATCAACTGAAAGGACCTACAGTGTTCTCCAAGATAGACCTGAGGTTTGGTTACTGTAGCTGAGAGTGAAGGAACAAGATGTGTTCAAAACTACATTTCGAACAAGGTATGGCCATTACGAGATTTTAGTCATGCCGTTTGGTTTAACAAATGCACCTGCAATTTTTATGGATCTCATGAAACGTGTTTTTAGACCGTATGTGAACAAGTTTGTAGTTGTCTTCATTGATGACATATTGATCTATTCTCGGGATGAGAACGATCATGAAGAGCATTTGAGAATTGTCTTCCAAACTTTAAGAGATAAGTAGTTGTATGCTAAGTTTAGCAAGAGCGAGTTTTGGCTCAGAGAGGTTGGATTCTTAGGACACATTGTGTCGGGTAATGGTGTCAGAGTTGACTCGAGTAAGGTATCGACTGTTGTGGATTGGAAACTGCCGAGTAACGTGTCAGAAATCAAAAGTTTCTTGGGATTAGCAGAATATTACAGACATTTCGAAAATGGTATCTCTATGATTGCTACCTCGATGACGAAACTATTGCACAAAGATGTCAAGTTTGAATGGACTGAGACATGTCAACAGAGTTTCGAGAGACTGAAAACATTATTGACTGAAGCATCGGTTTTGGTTCAACCAGAATCGGGAAAGGAGTTCATGGTTTACAATGATGTGTCGTTTAATGGTCTTACTTGCGTGTTGATGCAAGAAGGTAGGTAGTCGCTTACGCCTCGAGACAGTTAAAACCGCACGAGAAGAATTATCCGACTCATGATTTGGAGTTGGCTGCGATTGTTTTCGCATTAAAGATTTGGCGATATTATTTGTATGGTGAGAAGTGCCGAATCTTTACGGATTATAAGAGTTTGAGATATTTGATGGATCAGAAGGATTTGAATTTGGGACAGAGGCGGTGGCTTGAGTTGTTGAAAGACTATGAGTTAGTCATAGATTACCACCCGGAAAAAGCGAATGTGGTTGCGGATGCCCTGAGTAGGAAATCCTTGTATGCTCTAAGAGTTATGAGCATGAGTTTAGCACTAGCTGATGATGGTGCTATTTTGGCAGAGTTGAGAGCTAAGCCACTATTTGTTCAACAGATATGTGAGGCTCAGAGGAATGACAGTGAGATACAAGCTAAGAGAGATAAGTGTGGATCTAAAAGTGATACTGATTTTCGAGTGGGTTCGAATGGTTATTTATTGTACCATGACAGAATTTGTGTACCTAAAGATGAGGAGTTGATTCGAAAGGTTTTGCATGGGGCCCACAATGGATGTTTGTCAGTACATCCGGGTAGTACGAAAATGTACAATGACTTGAAGAAGTTATATTGGTGGCCAGGATGAAAAGAGATATTTCAGAATTTGTGACAAGGTGTCTGATTTGTCAACAAGTGAAAGCTGAACAACAAGTGCCCTTGGGATTGCTTCAGCCAGTGATGGTACCCGAATATAAGTGGGATCGAATTACCATGGATTTTGTGAAGGGGTTGCCGATGACTCCGAAAAAGAAAGATGCTGTGTGGGTTGTTGTGGATAGACTGACGAAGTCGACTCACTTTATACCAGTACGTGTTGATTATTCACTGGATAAGCTAGCTGAGTTGTATGTAGCAGAGATAGTGAGATTGCATGGTGTGCCTATGTCTATTATATCGGATAGAGATCCGAGATTTACTTCAAGGTTTTGGAAGAAGTTGCAAGAGGCCATGGGTACGAGGTTAAATTTCAGTATTGCGTTCCATCCGCAAACTGATGGTCAGTCTGAAAGAGTGATTCAAGTTCTTGAGGATATGCTTCGATTCTGTGTGGTAGGATTCGAGGGTAGTTGGGAGAGATATCTACCTTTGGTCGAATTTGCCTACAACAATAGTTATCAGTCGAGTATACAGATGGCACCGTATGAAGCTTTGAATGGTCGTAAGTGTTGGACTCCATTGTATTGGATCGAGCTTAGTGAAAAGCGGATCCATGAGGTCGATCTAGTGAAAGAAACCGAGGAAAAAGTGAGAGTAATCCGTAATAGTCTAAAAGCTGCTTTGGACTGATAGAAGTCGTACGCGGATTTGGAAAGAAAAGAAATTCCGTTTGAGGTGGGTGACAAAGTATTTTTGAAAGTGTCCCCGTGGAAAAAGATTATGAGATTTGGACAAAAAGGGAAACTGAGTCCAAGATTTATAGGTCCGTATGAGATTACAGACAGAGTTGGGCCTATAGCGTACCGATTGGCTTTACCGATAGAGTTGGAAATGATTCATAATGTGTTCCATGTGTCGATGTTGTGACGGTATCACTCCGATCCTTCACATGTGATTCCTTCGACAGAAATTGAGATAAGACAGGATATGTCTTATGAAGAGGAGCCGATTAAGATCTTGGCTCGAGAAGTGAAACAGTTGAGAAATAAGAGCATAGCACTAGTGAAAGTGTTATGGCAGAAACACGGTGTGGAAGAGGCTACGTGGGAAACGGAAAAAGCTATGAGAGAGCAACATCCAAACCTCTTTACTGGTAAGATTTTCGAGGGCGAAAATCTCTAAAGGGTGGAGAGTTGTAACATCCCTGTTTAGGGCCTAGTCAGAATAGTGGTACGAGACCACAAATCTGAGGTATATGTATGAGTTTTTGAGGTTTATGCTATGTATGCATGCTAGTGTGAAAGTTTAATGAAGCAATTTTGTGAAATTGAGGTTAAATTGTCCAAAAGGACTAAATTGCAAAAGTTGCAAAATGTGAGATTCTAGAAGCTATTTGTGTGAAATAGCTTTAGAATATTAATTAGAGGTCCTTAATGAGTAATTTTCCCAATTTTTAGTTTTTGGACAAAATTGGGCATGGATGAGTTAAAATAGGAAGTTTATCAAAAAGGGCATTCTGGTCATTTGACTATTAAATGATTAAAATAGGAGAAAAGATGACTAGTTTGTGGAAGTCTTAAGTTTGGTCATACATGTGTGATTTAGTGAGACTTGATGAATGCTTTAGTTGAGTAGGTGATTCGGCTAAGCATGGAAGGCTAGAAAGTTGAATAAAAAACACTTTACGAGCCTTGGAGCAAAAGAGTTAATATGAGGAAGTTTAGGGGCAAAATAGTAATTTTGCTAAAGTATGAGATGTGGGTCAATTTAGTCATTGTGTGTATTGAATAAGCTGATTTATTCATTATAGATCAAGAAAGACAAAGCTTGGATCTAAACCGAGGCAAGAGCAAGGTGGTGGACTAAATGGCATGTTTCTATACTTTTGAGTACCGAAGTAAGTCTATGCATAAACAATGCATTCATACTTACAATTTGTTAATGCTAGCTAGTGTGTAGCATGTTTGAGAACCTATGTTGAATGAATGCGATAGATATTGTGAATGGATGAATGATTAAGTAAGTAGATATGAGAATGTGTAGTGATAATACTAAATGGTAGGCTAAGTGCGATACCATCGTAATGCATATTGGCAATGAGTTGGCTATGTGTGATGCTATCGTTAGGTATATCGTCAAGTGGGCTATGTGCGAAACCACTATGATTACCTTTGAGGTAGGCTAAGTGCGATACTACCTTATAAATTGATTGTGGTGGGCTAAGTGCGAAACCACTGAGAAATTAGTTGTGTGGTTGTATTATTGAGTCAATTAGCTGTGTGGATGAATTATCGAGGAATGATGTTGTATTGAGGAATGATGTTGTATTGTATATTGTATAAATGTGGTATTGAATGTAGGGGTGCATTTCAACGGTTATGAGTATATGACTCATGAAGTGTTGGTAATATGGTAAGGGATAGAAAGAGTAAGCATAGTTGTGTATTATATGTTAGTATAATGCTAATTGTTGTTTAGCTGATACTATGATGCTTAATTGTTTATAAGTAAACTTACTAAGCTCAAAGCTTACTCTCTCTTTCTTTTCCATTGTCAGAGTAAAAGTGTTGAATTGAGATACGAGGACAAATTGGAAGATCGCCCACACTATCAGCACACTCTGGTACATGAGACTCAATGTTTTGTATATGGCTTGTATAGGGCTAGACAAGTTAGTGAATTTTTGTTGTAAATGGCTAAGTTGTGTTGGCCTTTAGATGGATAGCTTATTTTGTATAATGTCATAGTTGTTGGCTATTCTATTATATGAAAAGATGTAGTTATCTATGTGAGACTACACTTCAATTTGAGTTAATTATGGATGTGTTGAATGAATATATGTTATGAGTACTATAGGGGTGGGAAGAACTTACATATAGCTTTGTTCTTGTCCATGTGGATAGACACACGGGTGTGTGTCTAGACCATGTGTGACACACGGTCAGCCGACAGGCGTGTGACTAAGTTTTGAGGCCGTGTGAGTGAAGTCAGTGTACACCACGGTTGGGAAGCACGGGCGTGTGCCTTAGCCGTGGGGCATTGGTAGAATGCTTGGACTTTTATGCACGGTTTGGGGACATGGGCGTGTGTGTCTATGCACGGGCATGCCTCATGTTGCACGGGAAAAAGTTCCGAAATAGTTCCGAAATAGTCTCGAGAGCCCTCGTGTATATGAGTGAGGCCTTGTATGTCGAGAGTGAGGTTGTTGAGGTGACTTAAGAGAGTAGTCACGATGAGCCTAAGTGGCGATCAAGTAGTTTTAATACTGTAACCCCTCTGGCCTGGTTCCGGCGTAGAATTCGGGTAAGGGGTGTTATACTTATCACCACAAAGCCACATGTAATTTCACGTAGACAAGTTTCTTGATGAACCCTTAGGAATATTGTTGGATACTTGATGGTTTCGCACACAACCCACCATTTAATAATTTTACAAGATGGTATCGCACACAACCTACCATTAATTACATATTTACGGTGGTATCGCACATATCCCACCAATGATAATAAATACGATGGTATCACACACAACCCACCAATGATTACTTATTTATGGATATTTACCCGTACCCGTATTTCTATTCCAAAGGTTCATCCGAGAATTTTCCCATTTTCTACTATTTTCAATAAATCTCACCAATAAGCATTCACATCCATACAATGCATTAATAGGTAAAACATACGTAATAAGGATGTATCGTTTACACATAAACTTACCTCGATACAAAATATGTCAATTTGCAATTTAGTCCGTAACCTTGCCTTTTCCTCTGTCAAGTTTGATTCCGCGTTCTTCTTGATCTTTTAATCATTGCATAATTCAAGACACTTCAAATTCTCCACTTTGGCAAAAATGACAGTTTTGCCCTTATACTTTGGCAAAATTATGATTTTGCCCCTAGGTTCGTAAATAATTTTTCATCAAATTTCCTCATTTAACAAGCCTAGCTGAACATTTATTACTCTTATAACAACTCACAATACCAATCATTTCATGCATTTACTACTCAATTTACAACATTTACAAAAAGGTCCTTTTAGGTGTTTTCATGGAAACACCTTTCACAAAAGTTGTTTATTTAACAACCATAATTCATTTTCTTCCCCAAAAACTCAGCAAAGAACATAAGCACTTTCATGTCAAATTCCTAAACTTTCAACCATTTGGTAAAATAGTCCCCTCTTTAACTAGCTTAAGCTTTAGGGGTTCCAAAAGTACAAAAATTATCAATAAAAACCACCAAGATTACTTACTTGTAAAGATTGAAGTGGCTGAATATTTTCAAGCTTCTAAACCCCTCCTCTTGCTGAAATTTTCTGTGGTAGGGAGAATAAGAAAAAGATGATATATTTTCTTTCTTTATTTTTCTCTTATTTTATTCAATAATCACCTAACACTACCAACTTTGACAAAATTAAGCTTATTGCCCCCCCTATGGCTGGTTGTTGCCTTTAAAAAGGCCTAATTGCACATTTAAAACCTCTAATTAAAATTCTATAGCTATATGACACCTTTAGCTTGTAAAATGAAACTTTCGCACTTTATGCGATTTAGTCCTTTTCACAATTTAGCATACAATCACTAAAATTAATCCACCAAAATTTTCATATACTCATATAATTATGCAATAACACATAAAATAATATTAAAAATAATTTATTCGACCTCGAATTAGTGGTTCCGAAACCACTATTCCGATTAGCCCCAAAATCGAGCTGTTACAGTTTTGTTTTATTTTATTTTTATATATCAAATCACCATTTTAACCTTGGTTAATAAATAAATAAAACACCAATTTCATGCCCATAATTGTCCACTAACTCCTTGAATGGTCTAATTACCATTTATGTCCCTTTTCCTTTTTTCAATTAACCATTTAATCACTCAAATCAAATAGTTATCAAAATTTACATCTTTTATTATTTATTCCTTTTTAATTAATTAACTATCGAAACGTTAAAATTTTTCAACGAAAGTTTAATACCACCACAATGACACTCCATAAATGTTTATAAAAATATTTACGACTCGGTTTATAAAAATGAGGTCCTAATACCTCCTTTTCTAAAACCACTTGACCTTAGGTTCATACCACTCGAACATAATAAATCGCTTATATAACATAAGTTATCAAATCAAAAACCTTTTTAACACCATGTTTGACTCGTAAATATTAAATAATAATATTTATGAACTTACTCGTCGGGTTTGGTTGCCCCGAAACCACTGAAAAATGGGTTGTTACATCTAGGTTCACATGACCGTGTGACTCACACGACTAAGACAAACGCCACTGCCTCAGGCCGTGTAACAATCAAAATAGGGACACATGGCCGTGTCCTAGCCCGTGTCCTCACCCATGTAAATCTCTGAGTTGTGTCGCACGGCCAAGCCACACTCCCGTGTGCCAGGCCATGTGTTAGGCTGCGTAATGGCCATGTCGCCTGGCCGTGTCACACACGGCTGAGTCAGACGCCCATGTCTCAAGTCGTGTGGACATAAATTTTCCTAAAATCAAATGATTTGTAACATCAACTCATGCTTCCACCTAAAGAACTTTAGTGCACACTATTAAAGCATCAAAAACTTATGAAAAGATACATAAAATGACCAATTTAATGATCCCAAATCAATCAACCAATATGCCAATCAAGCCACCTCAAATGCAAACAATTAAGCTTACCTAAACATACATTTATTTGATCACATTTCCATCATCAAACCTAATTCAACTTCTAACAAATCAAACCACAAATATGACCATTACTATTCCATTACACAACATGCCATTTGAGCCATTGAAAATATACAACATGATATAGTTACAATGACACAAACTAACAAGGCATCAAATGTACCAACATAGTTAATTTACGTAATTTGTACTTACCAAATCACCTTCAAACCAATTTTAAACCTAATAACCTAGGTCAATTAAGAACTAAAACATGTCACAAGTAACCATTTTCAATCTATCATTAGCATGCCAAGCGAATCATATCAACAAGCACTTTAAAGTAATCAACATCACATAATCTGGTAAGGTGTCAAGATGTAACAAACCAATATAGCTTTCCAAAGCTTACTCATACCAAAACATCATTAACGC
Source organism: Gossypium australe (assembly GCA_005393395.2). Taxonomy (NCBI): domain Eukaryota; kingdom Viridiplantae; phylum Streptophyta; class Magnoliopsida; order Malvales; family Malvaceae; genus Gossypium; species Gossypium australe. The sequence continues at coordinate 50,998,029 of CM016615.1, read as the reverse complement.
ATGCACTATAACACCATTACAATCGTCCCATACATGCCATTATAAATCGTAACCAAATTACTCAAAAACTACTGATTTGCCCATAGAATAGTGTGATAGATCTCTAATCAACTTCCAACCGTTTGAGCTTTTAATAATCTGTAATGTAAAGGGAAACTAACTATGTAACCAAAGAATGCTTAGTAAGCTTGTATATACTTTAAACATAATATTCCATTTCAATAATGAACTTTATAAGATAAATATAAACCTATAACAATGCCATAAGTTTTATAAAACTACATAACCATCAACTCAGAATTAAGTAAGTCCCTCAACATCACATATACTTTTCATTCATAACTTAATAGGATTTTATAAGTTGTATCACATAATCATAAACCTTTTCATAAGACTATGAACCATTCCCTTTGCTTACTTACTATTCCACTCTAAATGTTTAGCATAAGTCTAAACAACATTATCAATTCACGAGTTAGTGTACTTTTCCATGATATAGGTAAATTCGTCCATAGCATAAGTATATTTGTCACATATAAGTACATCATTTAATTTATCAATCCCTTTTCACATATAACATCATGTTATGTATGAGTTCATCCATAATATATGAAATTTACCATCTATGAACAGAACCTTTAATTCATCAACATTACCATATCATCATATTACATCCAAATTATAAACTTACCGTTTCATTCCCTTTTCTTACTTGTTTCATTTGTATAGTACAAAGCATAAGCATAAACATCAACCATAAACACAAGCTTGGCACAAACCTAAACATCATCATCATTACATAAGTTAGTGCATTTATACATAACTCTTTTTGGGATTAACCACATGATAAGCCATTTCATGAGAAAATACATCATTTGATTCATACAACCTTTTCGTGAACATAAACATATTTCCATTAAAGTTTATCATTTCAATCCTTTTCATAAATGCACGATATAGTTCAATTGAACACTTACCATCCCTTTCCTTTTCATGCCTATTAAATCACTTGGAATATCATCGGATACTTGGGAAAGCTCACACGAAGTTTGCTTAGACATAAAATCGTAAATTTTCCTTTACATTGTTGCTCACATGAGCTGTGAAATGGGTCTGCTGACACGAGCTGTGGGTCGAAATGTGGAACGATGGAAATGTGCAAGTGTACACAATCGTAACAAGTAATAAAGTGACAAGTAAATGTCGAGATCGTACCCACAGGGATTGTAAAAGAATTATTTATGAAATTGATTTTAAAGAAAAATATTTGGATTTAAGATATATTTAAAAACTAAATAAAACAAAGTAAAATAAAATAAAACAAAGTTCTAGTGCACGATTTCAAAAACTAATTTTAATCAAGATGATATAATTGTGTTGGATTAATTACATTTCTTACCTTAGAATTATTAAACTTATGCTTATACTCATTACGAATAAATCACGGCAACTCGGTAATTTGCTAACTTATGAATATTTACATGTTATTGCACATACATACTTATTAAATTAAACAATCTCTCGCATATTCCTATGTGATTCAACCGATTAATTCAACCTAATAAGCATATAAAAGATCATGTGAAGTAACAAACTATCCTTACCTTGAAACAATTTAATCACAAAAATCTTGCAAGTTATGCAAGGCATATGTATTGCCAAATACAATGCTAATTTAATCTTCAACTACCTTAGAAGAATTAAACATGCACTGATTAAGTATTGTGTCCATTAATTGCAATTTCAATGAGTTTAAATAATTAATTCTTTAGTTATCTAAACAATTAAAATGCCAGAATAACTTAAGCATGATTTTACTTAATCAAACATTTTACCGAGGCCTGTAACAGCATAAACACAATTTTAATAATTTAAGTGGACGAAATGCAATCAACCCAACACGAATTAAATTCAAGCTAAGCTTATTAAAATAGCCATTTCAATAGCATAAATATTCATAAAAATGTTTTTCAAAACAACAATGAAATTTAAAGAGATAAGGAACAAGAAGCAAATCTGGTGTTTCTCCGTGGCTTGACTGATTGCTCCGTTCTTCGTTCTCCGTTGTCCTCGGCGATCAAGGTGGCTTATGAACACTCCACTTGCTGCTCCAAAAGGCTGAGAAAACACCTCTTTTCCAAGAGGGGGAATCGGCACAAGAAGGCTTCGTTTTGGTGGAGAAAAGGAGAGAAATGGAGAGAAGAGAGAATAAGAGAGTGAATGAGAAATGAAGGATTGAGGGATGATTGAGGGATGGTTTGAATGATCAGCAAGGGGTGATATTTATAGCTGATTGTGGGTGCTAAAAATAGCAAATAGTAGCAGCCAAAGAGACCTCCCTTGGCCGGCCATCTATGTGGGAAAGTTGATGGTTTCAACTTTGCTAAATATAGCATGGGGCAAATCTAGAAAGCCACTAAATTTGGAGGGGTTTGAATGCAATTTTGAAAAGTCTTCATGGGCTTCTTTGCAAGCTTAACTAATCAGTTAATAAGCTGATTTTGGGCCAGCATATGGACGGTTTGGGCTGCCTAACTCTTTGCTCGGTTCGGTTCAACCGGTTTGGTTCAACTGATGCGGTTCAACTGGGCCTTTTTCATAATTAATTAAGATTAATTTATTTAGCCCAAATTAAATTGGGATAATATTCATAATTGGACCGTCTTGGGCTGGAAATAAATTCGCCTTGATACTTCAAATTGCTTCTCGGGTTTATTCTTCGAGCAGTATCTACTGAGCCAATTTTCGCCCTTCGTGCGGATCTATCAAAAATAGTCAAAATAAATAAAAATTAACTATAAAATTAATTAAAATTCATCATGTTTATATTTTTAGCACAATTTAATTATTTTATAATATTTAACTATTTTTCGACAAGAATTTAATCGAAACTGCATAAATTTGAGTTAAAAAGGGCATGAAAAAGTGTATAAATTTCTGTGTTTGCACACCCCTAAACTTAATTCATTGCTCGTCCCGAGTAATGCACCAATTTGAAAAAAAAATTCTTGGAAACACCGTTGAAAAACTCCTTTAGAACAACTTTCTTCTTAAGATTATGACTTTAATATACTTATGCTCAAAAATAAGAAATTTGATAATTATGCTACTTAAGTATACATATCATTCAAATTTCCTCCAACAATTATTATACTAGCAAAATTAGACTAAATGTTTCTTAAATAAGACATGTTACTCACTACCAATTTGATTTTAATTCCTTATTCAAAATTAAACTGCAATCATCAAGCTTAACTGGTGTCTCCATATGTTGAACAAAGCAATTTCTCTCCACTGATGTAGGTAACATTGGAACTTTGAATTAATAGGTCTTTAATAAGGTTATAACGTGGCTGGGCTTAGGGGTAGGTAAAAGATAGACAAATTTTTGGTTAAAAACCCTAGACTCAGCTAAAAATCGAACCTTCGGAATTCTCACCCTCGATACACCAACTTTTGCTCTTTCGACCATTTATTTCGAGTACATGTTTTTTTTTTTAAATTCAAGCTCAAATTCGAGCACTTGCTTCATGTACTACAATTTTCCGAGCAATTGATACCTCTTTTTAACTCCCCCAAACTTACTTTCAAATGATATTTTGAATAGTATTGAGTCTAGTGTTTGGGACAATTTTAAAAGCAATGAAGAGAAAATTGATGGCTACATATTGCATAGGTCCAAATAAAATTAGGCCATATAGTCTCAAAATTGGGTTTCAAAGGATAATTTTATCAGGGTCAGCTTGAAAGGCTCAAACGGTCCAAACAATAGTTGCTTAAATCATTTTCAATATTCTATGCTTCCTAGGATTTCGCCTCAAGAAATTACTAAGTCAATTCTAAAGACTTAAACTTTCATGCATGCCTAATTTTGTCGTAGGGAACTAATAATTTTATGGTATGAATTTGGATGCTTTATTAAAAATACATTCATATCATTATTAAGCTAACATAATAACTTATTGAAAATAATAAAACTTTATTAATACTGAAGTTCAGAATACTTAACAAAATTTCAAATTATTGAACAAAATATATCCCAATCATAATTAAAAGAAAATTTTATTTTGAGTGGAATTAATTAAAATTTTCGGTCCCCCCTACTTAAAGTGAACAATGTTCTCATTGTTTAAAATGAATAGATACTATACACCAGGTAGGATTTTTAGAAAAGAGGAGGTGAGTCAGTTTCACTGCTTAAGTACCAGGCTCTCTCTAAAATCCAATCCTAGACATGTATATATCTATTGCCACACTTTAGCCTTTATGACTTGTTCAGATTTTATTACAATATTCCTAATTAACCTAATCCTAAAATAACTTAAGAATAAATATAAACTAAAGTTGAAGTCCTCCCCTTTTTTATTTGTTTGCCGATCTTTCTGAATTCGACTCATCTTTTGCTCCATCAGTATTGCCTTTATACGAATCGCCTTGCTCCTTATTTGATGATGACGTCCATGGTTCAAATATGAAATCTGGAAACTCAGGCACAAAAAATAAATGGGTCATTATAAATTTTCTTGAGGGCACTCCTCATCAAGTCATCTTTTATTTTTGAGTATCTCCAGTAGGCTTGTTGCTGCCATTGCATGTGTTGCATTAAGTCCATCAGCTTTAACAGCTCATCACAAAGATCTGGGCTAGGCGGTGGAGCTCCAAACATTGAGGTTTCGATATCAGGTTCAGCTTCTGGATCCATTGATTCTGCCTCATTAGGGACTTCAGTTGATTGCTCTGGTGGGATTTCTGTGGGATCATCTTCTGCTTCATCGGGATCCTCGCTCTCTTCAACTCGTTGCTGTAGAACAGAATCTCTGGCTACTCGGTAGAGGCGTGCCTTGACTATACTCTGCCCCCTTCACGTTTGCCAGGATTTTTGCTTTTAAGCATAAAATTTTTATTGTAAAAGGGAAATAGGCCGGGCCAGAAAGTCTAACGGCACAACTTCGCATTCCTCTAAGGATGATTTTGCCCACATCAATGGTCTTTCCAATTAGAATCGAGTATAATAAGACCATTCGTTCTAATGAGATTGTAGTCCTATGCGAACTACGCATAAGGCTAAAACGAATGAAATTGAACCATACCTTCACAAGTGGTGTCAAATACTCTCTTTGACACGTGTGGATTCCTTGCTTTGACACAGTCCACTTAGAACCTAGAACTGTAAGTTCCTCGAGAATCTCTTGCAAATTTTCAGGCTTAATGTCACTCAACAGAGAAGAATATTTATCGTTGTCGAAATCAGGTAATTCAAAGAATTCATTAATAGCATTCGAATTTATTGGTACCTTGATTCCGTGGACCGGGACTTCAGTCAATTCGCCTGAGGTTAAGTTCGCGTAGAATTCTCGAACTAGTTCCTCATCCACACTTGGTCTCTTTTCACAAAACAATTCCCAATTGAGGGCTTCAGCAACTTGACGAATATGTGCTATAAAGTCTTTGCCGTTGCTTTCCTTCAATGTGAAGCCTTTCTCTGGATGCATGTAACATCCTGAAATTTTGGGGCTATGCATTTAATGTGTGGTTATGTTAAATGTGAGTGTTAGGGGTCCAGAATGGGCTCAGGGTTGGGCAGAGGCCTTAATCGAATTTTCTGTTTGGACACTCTAGTGGAAAGCCTGGTAAGATAGGGCTTAAAAGATGTTATCTGTGTTTTAAAATACAAATGGGCTTGTGGCCGAGTGGCAAAGTGGCGCCACTTAAAAGCAGGGAAGTGGCGTCAACTGAGGAGGCCCAAATTCAAGTTGCATGAAGCCCAACTATTTTAATTAAAATTGGCATTAGGGTTTTATTCTCCCATTCTCTTCTTTATTTTTGGCATTTAGGGTTTTCATCTTCTCTCTTTTCCTCCTTTTCTGAATAAAAGCCGAAAACTCCCTTAAGCATTCTTTCTTTTCACATTTGCCTGCCATAGCCGAATCTGCCCTAGCCTTGCCGAAAGTCTTCTTTTTCCTATACCATTCCTATCACTTCTTTACGTTTGATATTACTCTTTTCTCTCAACCATCTCCTTCTCAAAAGCCGAAACTTTATAGATCTATTGAGATCATCTTTTCTTTTTGACCTTCTCAAAAGCCAAAACTTCATAGATCTCTTGAAATCATCTTTTCTTTTTGACCTTCTCAAAAGCCAAAATCTTCTAGGAGTTTCCGAATTCTCTGTAAAGGTAGGTGCCGATTTCTTCTGATCTATCCTTTTTCTCTTTTGGTTTTTAGAAGACAAAGCCGAAAGGCTAATGGATTGTTGGTTTCTTGTGTTTACGTGTTGGGCGACATTCGGGAATTGAAGTAGATCGCTTAGATCTAAAAGCCGGAACCGCTAGTCTCTAAACCTCATATCTCTCTTTTCGGGATTTCAAGGTAAGGGGTTTTCCTTAGATTCTCTTTAGATTCGCTATCGTAATTGTGATCTTAACCATATGTTATGATGGTAGCAACTGATAAGGTCTTTTGATGGAATCAAATATCAATCAGGCGAATGAGGGGATTGGATCTGTAAAACCAATCCCTAAGTTTAAGAAACGAGCGGTGTCAGCAGTACAGGATTAGCCTCGGGTTATGGACCGGCTTCAGAACAAAACCTTAGACAGATAGAGTCGTATCGGCTTCTGATAGTGTCAACATAGAAAGTCTCGTCTTGTCTGTAATCAAGTGTGTAGATCTCTAACACACTAATTAATCTGTACTAAATATATGTTATGGGCTAAAAGCCGGAAAAAGGCTGTATAGTAATCTGTACTAAATATATGTATGGGCTAAAAGTCAGAAAAAGGTTGTATAGTAATCTGTACTAAATATATGTATGGGCTAAAATCCGGAAAAAGGTTGTATAGACAGTCGGATTACCGAAAAAGGGTAGGCAAGGGATGCCAGGAACGTAATCATAGAAACTTCTCTATGTGTATCGATGTATGTGATAGACTGTGAACTTTTAGGTAGTATATTGTTTTGATTCTGCATGTATGTATGCATGGGATGGGGTTCATATGATGAAGGGGAAGAGCATGTTAATAGGTCACTTGGTGATCGGTGGTTAAACCACGAATTATAAAGTTAGGTCACAATAGTGATCGGTGGCTAAGCCACGTTAAATTTATTCCTGACTATTAGGAATAGGCAGCATGGCTGTCGATATGATGTGTAGCGGTTGGTGGGTTGATTGTAGAAATCCCCGAGGTGTGTTGGTTGGTACGGGCTGGTGTGTAGAGGATGGGTTTTTAGGTTGGGTTGGGCCATGTTGCATGTAAATATTTTGTTGCCATTGTGTATGGGTTAAGGCCCATAATGTGTTTGTGGGCTCAATCCTTTTATGTGTTTTTGGGATTTGCACACTGAGTCTTGGTGACTCACCCTTTTATTTTACTGACTTTTCAGATGAGCAGTAGATCGTGGGCATGGGAGCCGAGGCGGACTCGAGGGGCCATCAAGTTTCTATTTCCATAAATTATTTCCTTTTTCGGTTTTTCTTTAAGTTTTAATTTTGGGAATGTTTATGTAATAAGGCCCCATAGCTTAGGTTATCATTTTATAATTGTTAATGTCTTCATTTAATTTTTTTTTAATTTATGTTCAAAGACTTATCTACAAGAAGTAATAAAATGGGATTTCCAAACACGTTCAAAGAAAGAGCAAAGGTTTTCTTCCAATATCACTTATTTCACGAACACCTAAATAAAGAAACTGAATTCCCAAAAATCGTCCAAGTGAAGTTTTTAACGTAAACCCCGTAGCATACCAGATTTGGTCGTAGCGTTTGGGCCGGGTTTGGGGTGTTACAATGCATCTGTTAATTTTTGAAGATACTTTCGTATCTTTCTTTGGCTTCTTCACAGTGAAATTTGTTTTGTGCTTCGTCAATTTGGGCGGAGGCACGAGTTCTCTTGCGAGGCATGATTAACCTGAACATAAGATGGAAAAAATTATTTTCTCAGAAATGTAATTAGTAAAAATTACTAATATTTCAATAAATTGAAAAATTAAATAATTGAATAAAAATTAAAACTTAAGGAAAATAAAATTGTTCTTACCACCTTTATTGTAAAAATTAAGAACTCTTAAAATAAAATATACTAATGAACAAAAGATGGAAAATTAAAAAGAAAGGTTGAAGGCTTTTGGCTTAGGTTGGGTGAAGGAAGAGTGTCGCCCAAACACACAAGGCAGCAAGGCGCACGGCTAATGGAGCTGGAGAGAGTAGCAACGCACGAGGGAGCTGCAAGCAGGTGGCACGCAAGGCCTTGCGGTAGGTAGGCCACGGGCTGGTCGGGTGTGCGAGAAGATGGAGCGCACAAGCAACGTGAGCTGGAGGCAGCAGGCGTGAGGCCAAAACCTGGGCAGCTGCTAGAGCTGGGGCGTGTGACGTGCGCTGGAGCTGCTGGCTGAATGCTTGTTGTGGCTAGGGGCTTGCGGCACTTTGAAGGGTTGGTGTTTGGGGTTTTGGGTGATGAATGAATGGGGAGAACAAGGGTGCAATTTATAGATGGAGAAGTAGGAATTAGAGTAGAACTCTTAGAACAATTAAAGAATTAAAAATAAGAGTCTAATTCTAATTTTACTCAAGATTAACAATAATTAATAATTAAATATACACATATGAAATTATCAATTGCTATTGAATTATTAAGATAAACATAAAATAAAATTAATCCTAAGCTAAGTTAAATTAATAAAAATTAATATCTAAATTATAATGAATATAATTATATATTAAAGTTTATCAATGATTTATAAATATGGTATTAAGTAAAAATACTTATTCTAGATGCCTTTTAAAAATATTTACAAAGAGAGGCACCTAATTTTTATTATTTACAAAAATAGCAACCAAATTTTAGAAATAATTCAATTTAGTCCCAGACTTAATGAAAATTTGAAATTGAGTTGCAATTTAAGACTTGGGCCAAAATTGACCTTTTTATTTGAAAAAACCAAAAATTTATTTTGTCATTTAAGGGCTAATTTCTTGGAAAATTATGTAAAAATCAATTCCCAGGAAAGATTGGAGGGGTCACAAGTGGACCTGCTTAAGTTCCAATCTCCTAAACAGAATTTATTTAAACATAATAAACCCGAAAATATACCCTAAATAATTTATTGAAAACAATAAAATCTAAAGATTAGATAAACTGAACAAGATTTGATCCCGTTCAGGTCTTTCTCCGTAGTAATGTTTCTAACACTGAGCATTGACTTGAAAATTACCTCCCTTACCTTGGAGTTCAAAAACTTCGTATGGATAGACACGATGAATCGTAAATGGACCAGTCCAACGTGATTTTAACTTACCTGGGACGAACTTCAATCTGGAATTAAATAACAAGACTTGCTGACCTGCTTCAAATTCTCGAACTCAAATATGCTTGTCATGCCATTTCTTGAGTCTTTCTTTAAGTAATTTGGCATTTTCGGATGAGAACATTCGAAATCCCTCTAGCCTGTTGAGTTGGAGCATTCGTTTCTCTTTAGCCAGCTTGAGATCCAAATTGAGTTGTCGAAGAGCCCAGTAAGCTCTGTGCTCTAACTCCAGAGGTAAATGACAGGCTTTCCCAAAGACCAACCTATAAGGTGACATTTCTAAGGGTGTCTTATATGCCGTTCTGTAAGCCCATAAAGCATCATCTAGTCTCTTGGACCAATCTCGTCGGTTCTGGCAAACTACCTTCTCAAGTATGCCTTTGATCTCCTTATTTGCTAGCTCAGCTTGCCCATTTGTCTGCGGATGGTAAGCTGTAGCAACCTTATGTTTCACTCCATGTTTATCTAGCAACCATTTTAACCACTTGTTCACAAAATGGGTCCCTACATCACTGATAATAGCTCTTGGGGTTCCGAACCTTGTGAACACATGTTTCTGCAAGAACTTCATCACAACTTTGGCATCATTCGTCGGATAAGCTTCAGCCTCGACCCACTTGGATACATAATCTACTGCTACCAATATGTACTTGTGACCAAAAGACGGAGGGAAAGGACCAAGAAAGTCAATACCCCAAACATCGAACAATTCTACCTCAATGATATTTGTTCGAGGCATCTCATTTCTATTGGTGACGTTTCCAACCCTCTGGCATCGATCACAACTCTTTACATAAGCATATGCATCCTTGAATAGTGTTGGCCAAAAGAATCCGGCTTGCAATACTTTGGCCGCTGTACGAGTATCTTCGAAGTGTCCCCCACTCGGAGCTGAATGATAGTGGTATAAAATCTTCGGTATTTCATCTTCTGTCACACATCTCCTAATCATCTGATCTGTACACTTTTGAAACAAATATGGCTCTTCCCAAAAATAGTACTTCACACCGTGAAGAATCTTTTTTCTTTGTTGATACGTTTTATCAATCGGCATCAAACCACAAGCTAAATAGTTAGCAAAATCAGTAAACCAAGGAATATTATGGATATGATTTACCTTCAGTATATGTTCATATGGAAATGTCTCCTGGATTGGCAAAAGTGGAGAATTTCCCTCTTGTTGCTCCAATCTGGATAAGTGATCTGCTACTTGGTTTTCTACTCCCCTTCGATCTTGAATTTCTTGATCGAACTCTTGAAGTAGAAGCACCCACCGGATCAATTTCGGCTTAGCTTCTTTCTTGGCTAATAAGTACTTAATTACGGAGTGGTCCGTAATCACTTTGGTACCTACAAGATAAGATCGAAACTTGTCGAAAGCAAACACAATAGCAAGTAGATCTTTTTCTATTACTGTATAGTACAGTTGAGCTCTGGTTAGAGTTCTACTTCTGTAGTAGATAGGATGAAAAACTTTGTTCCTTCGCTGGCCCAAGACAGTTCTAATGGTAAAGTTACTTGCGTCACACATCAACACAAATGGCGAATCCCAGTCTGGTGTTACAATTATGGGTGTCGTGACTAATTGATTCTTCAAATCGTCGAAGGCTTTTAAGCATTCCTCATCAAACTTGAGCACTGAGTATTTCTCCAATACCTTGCATAAGGGTTTAGCCACTTTGGAGAAGTCCTTGATAAATCTTCGATAAAAACCGGCGTGGCCCAAAAAGCTCCTAACACCTTTTATAGATGTTGGAGGTGGGAGTTTCTCATTAACGTCTACTTTTGCTTTGTCCACCTTGATCCCATTCTCGTTATCCGATACCCCAGAACAATTCCTTCTCGAACCATAAAATGGCATTTTTCCCAGTTGAGTACGAGATTCATTTCATTGAATCGCCTCAGTACCTTAGCTAGATTGGCTAAGCAATCCTCGTAAGTATCTCCAAATACTGAGAAATCATCCATGAAAACTTCCAAGTACTTTCCAACCATGTCAGTAAAAATAGACATCATACATCTTTGAAATGTAGCTAGTGCATTACGTAAAGCAAATGGCATGCGTCTAAATGCAAATGTACCGTACGAACAGGTGAATGTCATTTTGTGTTGATCTTCCTGTGCTACTGTAATCTGATTATACCCTGAGTATCCGTCGAGAAAACAGTAGTAATCTCGTACTGCGAGTCTATCCAGCATCTGGTCCAAAAACGGCAGAGGGAAGTATCTTTCCTAGTCGCCTTGTTCAGCTTCCGGTAATCGATGTAGATTCTCCATCCTGTAACTATTCTTGATGGTATCAACTCGTTGTTCTCGTTCTCCACGACTGTGATACCTCATTTATTTGGCACGCACTGGACTGGACTCACCCATGAACTGTCTGAGATGGGGTAAATTATACCCGTATCTAACCACTTGATAATTTCCTTTTTCACTAATCTTTCATGATGGGGTTCAGTCTCCGTTTTCCATCAATCGTTCCTCTCTCGCCATCTTCTATTATGATCTTATGGATGCATACAGATGAGCTAATAACGCGAATATCGGCTATGGTCCATCTGATAGCCTTCTTGAATTGTTTCAAAACTATGATAAGTTTCTCTTCTTGTTCAGTAGTTACTTCTGCTGAAACAATCACAGGCAGAGTAGATGCGTTACCTAAATAAACATATTTTAAGTGTGAAGGTAATACCTTGAGTTCTAACTTAGGTGGCTCCTTGATTGATGCTTTTGGCTGGCTGTAATCTCTCTAATTCCAAAGATTCAAAATGGGATAGCGAATTAAATCCCTTTTGATTAGCTTCTAGCAAAGCTAAGTATTCATCCTCCTCTTCATCATTTGGAGGATCTGTTGTCAAAATTTTTTCCAGTGGGTCCTCAACACAGTTAAGTTCATTCTCTACTATTAATTCCTCTAAATCGACTACTGCAGAACAATCATCCATTGTGTCAGGAAATTGCATTGACTTAAAAACGTTAAACGTGACCTGATCATCCTGAACACGCATAGTCAGCTCGCCCTTTTGCACATCAGTCAGGGTCCTTCCAGTTGCTAAGAATGGTCTTCCTAGGATAATTGGCACTTCTTTGTCTACTTTAAAGTCTAGAATTACAAAGTCAGCAGGAAAGATAAATTTATCTATACGTACCAATACGTCCTCGATTTTTCCTTCTAGATGCGCTAAAGATCAATCTGCTAGTTGAAGTGTAACCGTAGTTGGTCTAACCTCTCCTATCCCCAACTTCCTAAATATTGACATAGGCATCAAGTTGATACTTGCACCTAAGTCACATAATGCCTTACCACAATATGTTGCTCCGATGTTGCACGGTATGGTAAAACATCCGGGGTCCTTCATTTTTGGGGGGTCGTTTGTCCTGAAGATATGCACTACATTCCTTCGTCAGAGCTACCGTCTCAAATTTTCCAAGTCTTTATTTCTTTGACAAGATATCTTTCATGATCTTGACGTAGTTCGACATTTGCTCAAGTGCTTCGACCAACGGGATGTTGATGTGAAGTTGCTTGAGTACGTCAAGGAACTTCTTGAACTGAATCTCCTACTTCGGCTTTTGAAGTCTTTGAGGGTAGGGTGGTGGTGGTTTCATTACTGGAACTGATTCTGGTTGATTCGCCATTGGCGGTAATTCTGCTTCTAACGAAGCTGTTGGTTGATCAAAACTGACTTGTCCTGAGGTTACTTTGTCAGGTTTTGCAGATTTTGGTTCGGGTGAAACTAGGGTTTCAACACTTGGTTGAACTTCTTCTGCATCTTGAGCATCAGCTTGCTCCTTTTCAACTTCGACAGTGTTGGGGTCTACGATCTTTCCGCTCTTCAATGTCAACGCTTTGCAATATTCTTTCCCCGAATTTCTCGGGTTTTCTGTATCACTGGGTAAAGCACCTTGTGGTCGGTTCCTGAGTTCAGTAGCAAGCTGGCCAACTTGGTTCTCCAAATTCTTCAATATAGCTACTTGGCTCTGGATTAAGGCATCATTCTTTGCCATGTATGTCTTTAGCAAACTCTCCAAGCTATTGGACGCTTCAGCTTGAACTGGTTTCTGAACTTGTTGTTGAAAATTAGGCAGCTGGGTTGGTCTGGGTTGGGTGTAAATGGTACTGGTTCCAGCCCCTTGGTTACTCCAGGAGGAATTCGGGTGGTTTCTCCACGATGAGTTATAAAAGTTCGATTGCAGCCCTTGCCTTCCTCGATTTTGGTTCTGATTACCCATGTAGTACACAGATTCTGGGTTCGACGGACATTCTTCGAACAAATGCCCTTCCCCACAATAAACACAGGCAATATTCTCGAATTGATTAGGCGGCTGTGCTGCAAAACTATTAGACCCATTAGTAGTAAGGTTTTTAAGCATTGAGGATATTGACGATACTTGAGATGCGAGTGAAGTAAGAGCGTCTACTTCATAAATTCCAGTGACTCGTCTTCCTGACGCTGCACGACTGGTTGGCCATTGATAATTTTTGCTGGCAATCCTCTCAATAATTTCATAAGCCTCGTTATAAGACTTAGAAATGAGAGCACCATTAGAAGAGGCGTCCACTACCATCCTTGTATGAGTGTTGAGACCATTATAGAATGTCTCAAGTTGAATGCAATGAGGAATTCCATGATGAGGGCATTTTCGTAATAGTTCTTTAAATCTTTCCCATGCCTCATACAAGGATTCGTCATCCATTTGGTGGAAAGCAGTGATCTCGTTCCTCAGCTTAGCATTCTTTCTTGGCGGAAAATACTTAATGAGGAATCTCTCGGCTAACTCATGCCATGTAAAAATGGAGTTCGGTGGCAATGAATTCAATCAGGCACGAGCTCTGTCCCTTAAAGAATATGGAAACAACTTCAATCGTAAGGCATCTTCGGAACCTCCGACTAACTAGTCTTAAGTGAAGATGAGGATCTTCAGTAGGCATCCCACTGAATTGGCCCACTGTCTGAAGCATCTGGAACATGACTGGCTTCAACTTGAATTGTTGCGCCTCGATTTCGGGTCTCCTAATACCCGGATTAAGATCGTTAAATACTGGCACGGCATATTGTCTTAAGGCTCTATCCCTATCATTAGCAATAAGGATAGGATTCTGAGCAGGGTTTGCTCCGTTTCCTTGGTTCATATTCTTGAAATTCATTTCTTCGGTCCTTCTCTGGTTTGCTTGTCTTCTTCGCTGTCGAGAGGTTCGTTTTATTTCGGGGTCCAAAAGGAGTAAGTCAATAATCTGGTCAATACTCATAAACACTTGAAATATTCACAGAAAAATTAATTAAGTAAAGATCTCAACACGAAAAATATATAAACCAAAATGTAAAACAGATTCACAAATAATGGCTTTGAAAAAAACAGTCCCCGGCAACGGCGCCAAAAACTTGGGACGGTGGAAATGTGCAAGTGTACTCAATCGTAACAAGTAATAAAATGACAGGTAAATGTCGAGTTATCGTACCCACAGGGACTGTAAAAGAATTATTTATGAAAATGATTTTAAACACTTTGGTGAAAGAAAAATATCTGGATTTAAGAAATATTTAAAAACTAAAAAAAACAAAGTAAAATAAAAAAACAAAGTTCTAGTGCACAATTTCAAAAACTGATTTTAATCAAGATGATATAATTGTGTTGGATTAATTACATTTCTTACCTTAGAATTATTAAACTTATGCGTATACTCGTTACGAATAAATCACAGCAACTCGGTAATTTGCTAACTTATGAACATATTTACATGTTGTTGCACATACATACTTATTAAATAAAACAATCTCTCGCATATTCCTATGTGATTCAACCGATTAATTCAACCTAATAAGCATATAAAAGATCATGTGAAGTAACAAAGTATCCTTATCTTGAAACAATTTGATCACAAAAATCTTGCAAGTTATGCAAGGCATATGTATTGTCAAATACAATGCTAATTTATTCTTCAGCTACCTTAGAAGAATTAAACATGCACAGATTAGGTATTCTGTCCATTAATTACAATTTCAATGCGTTTAAATAATTAATTCTTTAGTTATCTAAACAATTAAAATGCCAGAATAACTTAAGCATGATTTTACTTAATCAAACATTTTACCGAGGCCTATAACATCATAAACACAATTTTAATAATTTAAGAGGACGAAGTGCAATCAACCCAACACAAATTAAATTCAAGCTAAGCTGATTAAAATAACCATTTCAATAGCATAAATATTCATAAACATGTTTTTCAAAACAACAACGAAATTTAAAGAGATAAGGAACAAGAAGCAAATTCGGTGTTTCTCCGTGGTTTGACTGATTGCTCCATTCTTCATTCTCCGTTGTCCTCAGCGATCTAGGTTGCTTATGAACACTCCAATTGCTGCTCCAAATGGCTGAGAAAACACCTCTTTTCCAAGAGGGGGAATCGGCACAAGAAGGCTTGGTTTTGGTGGAGAAAAGCAGAGAAATGTAGAGAAGAGAGAATGAGAGAGTGGATGAGAAATGAAGGATTGTGGGATGATTGGGGGATGGTTTGAATGATCAGCAAGGGGTGGTATTTATAGCTGATTGTGGCTGCTAAAAATAGGAAATAGTAGCAGCTAAAGACATCTCCCTTGGCCGATCATCTATGTGGCAAAGTTGATGGCGTGGAAATGTGCAAGTGTACACAATCGTAACTAGTAATAAAGTGACAAGTAAATGTCGAGTTATCGTACCCACAGGGACTGTAAAAGAACTATTTATGAAAATGATTTTAAACACTTTGGTGAAAGAAAAATATATGGATTTAAGAAATATTTAAAAACTATAAAAAACAAAGTAATATAAAATAAAACAAAGTTCTAATGCACGATTTCAAAAGCTGATTTTAATCAAGTTGATATAATTGTGTTGGATTAATTACATTTCTTACCTTAGAATTATTAAACTTGTGCTTATACTTGGTACGAATAAATCACGCCAACTCTGTAATTTGCTAACTTATGAACATATTTACATGTTATTGCACATACATACTTATTAAATGAAACAATCTCTCGCATATTCCTATGTGATTCAACCGATTAATTCAACCTAATAAGCATATAAAAGATCATGTGAGGTAACAAAGTATCCTTACCTTGAAACAATTTAATCACAAAAATCTTGCAAGTTATGCAAGGCATATGTATCGCCAAATACAATGCTAATTTAATCTTCAGCTACCTTAGAAGAATTAAACATGCACAGATTAATTATTGTTTCCATTAATTATAATTTCAATGCGTTTAAATAATTAATTCTTTAGTTATCTAAACAATTAAAATGCCAGAATAACTTAAGCATATTTTACTTAATCAAACATTTTACCGCGGCCTATAGCAACATAAACATAATTTTAATAATTTAAGAGGACGAAATGCAACCAACCCAACACGAATTTAATTCAAGCTAAACTGATTAAAATAACCATTTCAATAGCATAAATATTCATAAACATGTTTGTCAAAACAACAACGAAATTTAAAGAGATAAGGAACAAGAAGCAAATTCGGTGTTTCTCCGTGGCTTGACTGATTGCTCCGTTCTTCGTTCTCCGTTGTCCTCGGCGATCAAGGTGGCTTTTGAACACTCCACTTGTTGCTCCAAATGGCTGAGAAAACACCTCTTTTCCAATAGGGGAAATCGACACAAGACGGCTTGGTTTTGGTGGAGAAAAGGAGAGAAAATGGAGAGAAGAGAGAATGAGAGAATGAATGAGAAATGAAGGATTGAGGGATGATTGAGGGATCATCAAGGGGTGGTAGTTATAGCTGATTGTGGGTGCTAAAAATAGAAAATAGTAGCAACCAAAGAGACCACCCTTGGCTGGCCATCTATTTGGCAAACTTGATGGTTTCAACTTTGCTAAATATGGCATGGGGCAAATCTACAAAGCCACTAAATTTGGAGGGGTTTGAATGCAACTTTGAAAAGTCTTCAAGGGTTTCTTTGTAGCTTAATTAATCAGCTAATAAGCTGATTTGGGCCAGCAATATGGACGGTTTGGGTTGCCCAACTCTTTGCTTGGTTCGGTTCAACCGGTTTGGTTCAACTGATGCGGTTCAACTGGGCCTTTTTCATAATTAAATAAGATTAATTTATTTAGCGCAAATTAAATTGGAAATAAATTAAAATTAATTAAATTATAAATAAATATTCATAATTCGACCGTCTTGGGCTGGAAATAAATTTGCCTTGATACTTCAAATTGCTTCTCGGGTTTATTCTTCGAGTAGTGTCTGCGAGCCAATTTTTACCCTTTGTGCGAATCTGTCAAAAATAGTCAAAATAAATAAAAATTAACTATAAAATTAATTAAAATTCATCATGTTTATATTTTTAGCACATTTTAATTATTTTATCATATTTAACTATTTTCTGACAAGAATTTAATCGTAACCGCATAAATTTGAGTTAAAAAGAGCATGAAAAAGTGTATAAATTTCCGTGTTTCCACACCCCCAAACTTAATTCATTGCTCGTCTCGAGTAATGCACAAATTTGAAAAGAATTTTCTCGAAAGCACCTTTGAAAAACTCCTTCAGAACAACATTCTTCTTAAAATTATGACTTTAATATACTTTCGCTCAAAAATAAAAAATTTGATAATTATGCTACTTAAGTATACATATCATTCAAATTACCTCCAAAAATTTATTATACTAGCAAAATTAGACTAAATGTTTCTTAAATAAGACATGTTACTCACTACCAATTTGATTTTAATTCCTTATTCAAAATTAAACTGCAATCATCAAGCTTAACCGATGTCTTCATATGTTGAACAGAGCAATTTCTCTCCACTAATGTAGGTAACATTGGAACTTTGAATCAATAGGTCTTTAATAAGGTTGTAACGTGGCTGGGCTTAGGGGTAGGTAAAAGATAGACAAATTTTTGCTTAAAAAACCCTAGACTCAGCTTAAAACCGAACCTTCAGAATTCTCACCCTTGATACACCAACTTTTGCTCTTTCGACCATTTATTTCGAGTACATGTTTTTTTTTTTAATTCAAGCTCAAATTCGAGCACTTGCTTCATGTACTACAATTTTCCGAGCAGCTGATACCTCTTTTCAACTCCCCCAAACTTACTTTCAAATGATATTTTGAATAGTACTGAGTCTAGTGTTTGGGACAATTTTAAAAGTAATAAAGAGAAAATTGATGGGTAAATATTACATAGGTCTAAATAAAATTAGGCCATATAGTCTCAAAATTGGGTTTCAAAGGATAATTTTATCAGGGTCGGCTTGAAAGGCTCAAACGGTCCAAACAATAGTTGCCTAAATCATTTTCAGTATTCCATGCTTCCTAGGATTTCGCCTGAACAAATTACTAAGTCAATTCTAAAGACTTAAACTTTCATGCATGCCTAATTTTTCGTAGGGAATTAAAAATTTTATGGTACGAATTTGCATGTTTTATTAAAAATACATTCATATCATTATTAAGCTAACATAATAACTTATTGAAATAGTAGAACTTTATTAATACTGAAGTTCAGCATACTTAACAAAATTCAAATTATTGAACAAAATATATCCTAATCATAATTAAAAGAGAATTTTATTCTGAGTGGAATTAAATCAAATTTTTGGTCCCCCTACTTAAAGTGAACAATGTCCTCATTGTTTAAAGTGAATAGATACTATACACCAGGTAGGATATTTAGAAAAGAGGAGGTGAGTCAAATTGACTGCTTAAGTACCAGGCTCTCTCTGAAATCTAATCTTAGACATGTATATATCTTTTGCCACACTTTTAGCCTTTGTGACTTGTTCAGATTTTATTCATGATTCCTATCTCTTGTTTTATTGTGCAAAAATAAAAATTCCTAAATAACCTAGTCCTAAAATAACTTAAAAATAAAAATAAACTAATGTTGAAGTCCTCCCCTTTTTTATTTGTTCGCCGATCCTTCCGAATTCGATTCATCTTTTGCTCCATCAGTATTGCCTTTGCATGAATCGCCTTGCTCCTTCTTTGATGATGACATCCATGGTTCAAATATGAAATCTGGAAACTCAGGCACAAAAATAAATGGATCATTATAAATTTTCTTGAGGGCACTCCTCATCGAGTCATCTCTTAATTTTGAGTATCTCCAGTAGGCTTGTTGCTGCCATTGCATGTGTTGCATTAAGTCCATCAGCTTTAACAGCTCATCATGAAGATCTGGGCTAGGCAGTGGAGCTCCAAACATTAAGGTTTCGATATCAGGTTCAGCTTCTGGTTCCATTGATTCTGCCTCATTAGGGATTTCAATTGATTGCTCTGGCAGGATTTCTATGGGATCATCTTCTACTTCTTTGGGATCCTCGCTCTCTTGAACTCGTTGCTGTATAACAGAATCTCCGGCTACTCGGTAGAGGTCCCAATCGGTGATTGTGCCTTTACTATATTATGTCTCTTTCACATCCGCAAGGAGTTTTGCTTTTAAGCATAAAATTGTTATTGTGAAGGGAAAATAGGCCGGGCCAGAACGTCTAACGGCACAATTTCGTATTTCTCTTAGGATGATTTTGCCCACATTAATGGTCTTTCCAGTTAGAATTGAGTATAATAGGACCATTCGCTCTAATGAGATTGTAGTCCCATGCGAACTAGGCATAAGGCTGAAACGGATGAAATAGAACCATACCTTCGCAAGTGGTGTCAAATACTCTCTTCAACACGTGTGGATTCCTTGCTTTGACACAGTCCACTTAGAACCTGGAACTGTAAGTTCCTCGAGTATCTCTTGCAAATTTTCAGGCTTAATGTTGCTCAACAGAGAAGAATATTCATCGTTGTCGAAATCAGGTAATTCAAAGAATTCATTAATAGCATTCGAATTTATTGGTACCTTGATTTCGCGGACTGGAACTTCGGTCAATTCGCTTGAGGTTAAGTTCGCGTAGAATTCTCGAACTAGTTCCTCATCCACACTTGGTCTATTTTCACAAAAAAATTCCCAATTGAGGGCTTCAGCAACTTGACGAATACGTGCCATAAAGTCTCTGTAGTTGCTTTCCTTCAACGTGAAGCCTTTCTCTGGATGCATCTATTGATTGTTGAAGATACTTCCGCATCTTACTTTGGCTTCTTCACAATGAAATTTGTTTTGTGCTTCGTCAATTTGGGCAGAGGCACGAGTTCTCTTGCGAGGCATGATTAACCTGAACATAAGATGGAAAAAATTATTTTCTCAGAAATTTAATTAGTAAAAATTACTAATATTTCAATAAATTGGAAAATTAAATAATTGAATAAAAATTAAAACTTCAGGAAAATAAAATTGTTCTTACCACCTTTCTTATAAAAAATTAAGAACTCTTAAAATAAAATACACTAATGAACAAAAGATGGAAAATTAAAAAGAAAGGTTGAAGGCTTTTGGCTTAGGTTGGGTGAAGGAAGAGTGCCGCCTAAACACACAAAGTAGCAAGGCGCACGATTGATGGAGCTGGAGTGAGTAGCAATGCATGAGGGGGCTGCAAGCAGATGGCGCGTAAGGCCTTACAATAGGTAGGCCACAGGCTGATGGCCGAATACTTGTTGTAGCTAGGGGCTTGCAGCACTTTGAGGGGTTGGTGTTTGGGGTTTTGGGTGATGAATGAATGGGGAGAACAAGGGTGAAATTTATAGAGAGAGAAGTAGGAATTAGAGTAGAACTCTTAGAACAATTAAAAAATTAAAAATAAGAGTCCAATTCTAATTTTACTCAAGATTAAGAACAATTAATAATTAAATATTCACATATAAAATTATCAATTCCTATTAAATTATTAAGATAAACATAAAATAAAATTAATCCTAAGCTAAGTTAAATTGATAAAAATTAACATATAAATTATAATGAATATAATTATATATTAAAGTTTATCAATAATTTATAAGTATGATATTAAGTAAAAACATTTATTCTAGATGCCTTAAAAACATATTTACAAAAAGAGGCACCTAATTTTTATTATTTACGAAAATAGCAACCAAATTTTAAAAATAATTCAATTTAGTCCTAGACTTAATGAAAATTTGAAATTGAGTTGCAATTTAAGACTTGGGTCAAAATTGACCTTTTTATTTAAAAAAAAACCAAAAATTTATTGTCATTTAGGGGCTACTTTCTTGGAAAATTATGTAGAAATCAATTCCCAGGAAAGATTGGAGGGGTCACAAGCGGTCCCGCTTAAGTTCCAATCTCCTAGACAGAATTTATTTAAACATAATAAACCCTAAAATATACCCTAAATAATTTATTGAAAACAAGAAAATCTAAAGATCAGATAAACTGAACAAGATTTGATCCCGTTCAGGTCTTTCTCCGTAGTAATGTTTCAAACACTGAGCATTGACTTGAAAATTACCTCCCTTACCATGGAGTTCAACAACTCCGTATACATAAATGCGATGAATCGTAAATGGACAGGACCAACGTGATTTTAACTTACCTGGGAAGAACTTCAATCTGGATTTAAATAACAAGACTTGCTGACCTGCTTCAAACTCTCGAACTCGAATATGCTTGTCATGCCATTTATTGAGTCTTTCTTTAAGTAATTTGGCATTTTCGTATGAGAACATTCAAAATTCCTCTAGCTTGTTGAGTTGGAGCATTCGTTTCTCTTTAGCCAGCTTGAGATCCAAATTGAGTTGTCGAAGGGCCCAGTAGGCTTTGTGCTCTAACTCCAAAGGTAGATGACAGGCTTTCCCAAAGACCAACCTGTAGGGTGACATTCCTATAGGTGTCTCGTATGCCGTTCTGTAAGCCCATAAAGCATCATCTAGTCTCTTGGACCAATCTGGTCTGTTCGTGCAAACTTCCTTCTCAAGTATGCATTTGATCTCCTTATTTGCTAGCTCAGCTTGCCCATTTGTCTGCGGATGGTAAGCTGTAGCAACCTTATGTTTCACTCCATGTTTATCTAGCAACCATTTTAACCACTTGTTCACAAAATGGGTCCCTTCATCGCTGATAATAGCTCTTGGGGTTCCGAACCTTGT
Organism: Gossypium australe; assembly: GCA_005393395.2. Lineage (NCBI taxonomy): Eukaryota > Viridiplantae > Streptophyta > Magnoliopsida > Malvales > Malvaceae > Gossypium > Gossypium australe. The sequence continues at coordinate 50,975,732 of CM016615.1, read as the reverse complement.
GAACACATGTTTCTGCAAGAACTTCATCACAACTTTGGCATCGTTCGTCGGATAAGCTTCAACCTTGACCCACTTGGATACATAATCTATTGCTACAAATATGTACTTGTGACCAAAAGACGGAGGGAAAGGACCAAGAAAGTTAATACCCCAAAATTGAACAATTCTACCTCAATGATATTTGTTCGAGGCATCTCATTTCTGTTGGTGACGTTTCCAACTCTCTGGCATCGATCACAACTCTTTACATAAGCATATGCATCCTTGAATAGTGTTGGCCAAAAGAATCCAGCTTGCAATACTTTGGCCGCTGTACGAGTACCTCCGAAATGTCCCCCACTCGGAGCTGAATGACAGTGGTATAAAATCTTTGGTATTTCATCTTCTGTCACACATCTCCTAATCATCTAATCTGCACACTTTTTAAGCAAATATGGTTCTTCTCAGAAATAGTACTTCATATTGTGAAGAAACTTTTTCCTTTACTGATACGTTTTATCAATCAGCATCAAACGATAAGCTAAATAGTTAGCAAAATCAGCAAACCAAGGAATATTATGGACATGATTTACCTTTAGTATGTGTTCATCTGGAAATGTCTCTTGGATCGGTAAGAGTGGAGAATTTCCCTCTTGCGGCTCCAATCTGGATAAGTGATCTGCTACTTGGTTTTCTACTCCCCTTCGATCTTGAATTTCTAGATCGAACTCTTGAAGTAGAAGCACCCACTGGATCAATCTTGGCTTAGCATCTTTCTTGGCTAATAAGTACTTAAATTGCGGAGTGGTCCGTATAGACAATCACTTTGGTACCTACAAGATAAGATTAAAACTTGTCGGAAGCAAACACAATAGCAAGTAGCTTTTTTTCTGTTACCGTATAGTTTAGTTGAGCTCCGGTTAGAGTTCTACTTGCGTAGTAGATGGGATGAAAAACTTTGTTCCTCCGCTGGCCCAAGACAGTTCCAATGGCAAAGTCACTTGCGTCACACATCAACACGAATGGCGAATCCCAGTCCGATGTGACGATTATGGGTGCCGTGACTAATCGATTCTTCAAATCGTCGAAGGCTTTTAAGCATTACTCATCAAACTTGAACACTGAGTCTTTCTCCAATAGTTTGCATAAGGGTTTAGCCACTTTGGAGAAATCCTTCATAAATCTGTGATAAAAACCGGCGTGACCCAAAAAGCTCCTAACACCTTTTACAGATGTTGGAGGTGGGAGTTTCTCAATAACGTCTACTTTTGCTTTGTCCACCTCGATCCCATGTCTCGTTATCCGATGCCCCAGAACAATTCCTTCTCGTACCATAAAATGGCATTTTTCCCAGTTGAGTACGAGATTCGTTACTTCGCATCGCCTCAATACCTTAGCTAGATTGGCTAAGCAATCCTCATAAGTATCTCTGAATACTGAGAAATCGTCCATGAAAACTTCCAAGTACTTCTAAACCATGTCAATGAAAATGACATCATACATATTTGAAATGTAGCTGGTGCATTACATAAACCAAATGGCATGCGTCTAAATGCAAATGTACCGTACGGACTGGTGACTGTCGTTTTGTGTTGATCTTCTGGTGCTACTGCAATCTGATTATACCCTGAGTATCCGTCGAGAAAACAGTAGTAATCTCGTTCTGCGAGTCTATCCAGCATCTGGTCCAAAAATAGCAGAGGAAAGTGATCTTTCCTAGTCGCCTTGTTTAGCTTCCGATAATCGATGTAGATTCTCCATCCCGTAATTGTTCTCGCTGGTATCAACTCGTTATTCTCGTTCTCCACGACTGTGATACCTCATTTCTACGGCACGCACTGGACTGGACTTACCCATGAACTATCTGAGATAGGGTAAATTATACCCGCATCCAACCACTTGATAATTTCCTTTTTCACTACATCTTTCTTGATGGGGTTCAGTCTCCGTTGTCCATCAATCATTCCTCTCTCGCCATCTTCTAATATGATCTTGTGCATGCATACAGATGGGCTAATACCGCGAATATCGGCTATGATCCATCCGATAGCCTTCGTGAATTGTTTCAAAACTATGATAAGTTTCTCTTCTTGTTCAGTAGTTAATTCTGCTGAAACAATCACTGGCAGCGTAGAGGTGTTACCTAAATAAACATATTTTAAGGGTGAAGGTAATACCGTGAGTTCTAACTTAGGTGGCTCCTCGATTGATGCTTTTGGCTGGCTGTAATCTCTTTTCTCTAATTCTAAAGATTCAAAATGGGATAGCGGATTAAAATCCCTTTTGATTAGCTTCTAGCAAAGCTAAGTATTCATCATCCTCTTCATCAATGAAGGATCCGATGTCAAAATTCTTTCCAGTGGGTCCTCAAGACAATTAAGTTCATTCTCTACTATTAATTCCTCTAAATCGGCTACTGTAGAACAATCATCCATTGTGTTAGGAAATTGCATTAACTTAAATACATTAAACGTTACCTGATCATCCTGAACACGCATAGTCAGCTCGCCCTTTTGCACATCAATCAGGGTCCATCCAATTGCTAAGAATGATCTTCCTAGGATAATTGGCACTTCTTTGTCTGCTTCAAAGTCTAGAATTACAAAGTCAGCAGGAAAGATAAATTTATCTACACGTACCAATACATCCTCGATTTTTCCTTCTGGATGCGCTAAGGATCGATCTGCTAGTTGAAGTGTAACCGTAGTTGGTCTAACCTCTCCTATCCCCAACTTTCTAAATATTGACATACGCATCAAGTTGATACTTGCACCTAAGTCACATAATGCCTTTCAATAATATGATGCTCCGTTGTTGCACGGTATGGTAAAACATCTAGGATCCTTCAATTTTAGGGGTAGTTTGTCCTGAAGATATGCACTGTATTCCTTCGTCAGAGTTACCGTCTCAAATTCTCCAAGTCTTTGTTTCTTTGGCAAGATATCTTTCATGAACTTGACGTAGTTCGGCATTTGCTCAAGTGCTTCGACCAACGGGATGTTGATGTGAAGTTGCTTGAGTACGTCAAGGTACTTCTTGAATTGATTCTCCTGCTTCGACTTCTGAAGTCTTTGAAGGTAAGCTGGTGGTGGTTTCATTACTGGAACTAATTCTGGTTGATTCGCCTTTGGTGGTAATTCTTCTTCTAACGAAGTTGTTGGTTGATCAGAATTGACTGGTCCTGAGGTTACTTTGTCGGGTTTTACCGATCTTTGTTCGGGTGAAACTGGGGTTTCAAAACTTGGTTGAACTTCTTCTGCATCTTGAGCATCAGCTTGCTCCTTTTCAACTTCGACAGTGTTGGGGTCTACGATCTTTCCGCTCTTCAATGTCAACGCTTTGCAATGTTCCTTCCCTGAATTTCTCGAGATTTCCGTATCACTGGGTAAAACGTGTTGTGGTCGGTTCCTGAGTTCAGTAGCAAGCTGGCCCACTTGGTTCTCCAAATTCTTCAATGTAGCTGCTTGGCTCTGGATTAAGGCATCAGTATTTTCCATGTATGTCTTTACAAACTCTCCAAGCTATTAGATGCTTCAGCTTGAACTGGTTTCTGAACTTGTTGCGAAAAACTAGGCAGCTGGGTTGGTCTGGATTGGGTGTAAGTTGTACTGGTTCCAGCCCCTTGGATACTCTAGGAGAAATTCGAGTGGTTTCTCCACAATGAGTTATAAAAGTTTGATTGCAGCCCTTGACTTCCTCAATTTTGGTTTTGATTACCCATGAACTATACAGATTCTGGGTTGACGGACATTCTTCGAACAAATGCCCTTCCCTACAATAAACACAGGCTATATTCTCGAATTAATTAGACGACTGTGCTGCAAAACTATTAGACCCATTAGTAGTAAGGTTTTTAAGCATTGAGGATATTGATGATACCTGAGATGCGAGTGAGTAAGAGCGTCTACTTCATGAATTCCAGCGACTCGTCTTCCTGACGTTGCACGACTGGTTGGCCATTGATAATTGTTGCTGGCAATCCTCTCACTAATTTCATAAGCCTCGTTATAAGACTTAGAAAGGAGAGTGCCATTAGCAGAGGTGTCCACTACCATCCTTGTGTGAGCGTTGAGACCATTATAGATTGTCTCAAGTTGAATGCAATGAAGAATTCCATGATGATGGCATTTTCGTAATAGTTCTTTAAATCTTTCCCATGCCTCGTACGAGGATTCGTCATCCATTTGGTGGAAAGCAGTGATCTCGTTCCTCAGCTTAGCATTCTTGCTTGGCGGAAAATACTTCATGAGGAATCTCTCAGCTAACTCATGCCATGTAGAAATGGAGTTCAGTGGCAAGAATTCAACCAGACACGAGCTCTGTCCCTTAACGAATATGGAAACAACTTTAATCGTAAGGCATCTTCGGAAACTCTGACTAACTTGAAAGAATCGCTCACTTCCATAAATAGTCTTAAGTGAAGATGAGGATCTTCAGTAGGCATCCCACTGAATTGGCCCACTGTCTGAAACATCTGAAACATGACTGGCTTCAGCTTGAATTGTTGCACCTCGATTTCGGGTCTCCTAATACCCGGATTAAGATCGTTAAATACTGGCACGACATATTGTCTTAAGGCTCTATCCCTATCATCAGCAATAAGGATAGGATTCTGAGAAGGGTTTGCTTCGTTTCCTTGGTTCATATTCTCGAAATTCATTTCTTCGGTCCTTCTCTGGTTTGCTTGTCTTCTTCGTTGTCGAAAGGTTCGTTCTATTTCAGGGTCCACAGAGAGTAAGTCAATAATCTGGTCAATACTCATAAACACTTGAAATATTCACAGAAAAATTAATTAAGTAAAGATCTCAACACGAAAAATAAATAAACCAAAATGTAAAACAAATTCACAAATAATGGCTTTGAAAAAAACAGTCCCCCGCAACGGCACCAAAAACTTGGAACGGTGGAAATGTGCAACTGTACACAATAGTAAAAAGTAATAAAGTGACAAGTAAATGTCGAGTTATCGTACCCACAGGGACTGTAAAAGAATTATGTATGAAAATGATTTTAAACACTTTGGTGAAAGAAAAATATTTGGATTTAAGAAATATTTAAAAACTAAAAAAAAACAAAGTTCTATTGCACGATTTCAAAAACTGACTTTAATCAAGATGATATAATTGTGTTGGATTAATTACATTTCTTACCTTAGAATTATTAAACTTATGCTTATACTCGTTACGATTAAATCACGGCAACTCGGTAATTTGCTAACTTATGAACATATTTACATGTTATTGCACATACATACTTATTAAATTAAAGAATCTCTCGCATATTCCTATGAGATTTAACCGATTAATTCAACCTAATGAGCATATAAAAGATCATGTGAAGTAACAAAGTATCCTTACCTTGAAACAATTTAAACACAAAAATTTTGCAAGTTATGCAAGGCATATGTATTGTCAAATACAATGCTAATGTAATGTTCAGCTATCTTAGAAGAATTAAACATGCACAGATTAAGTATTTTGTCCATTAATTACAATTTCAAAGTGTTTAAATAATTAATTCTTTAGTTATCTAAACAATTAAAATGCCAGCATAACTTAAGCATGATTTTACTTAATCAAACATTTTACCGATGCCTATAACAGCATAAACACAATTTTAATAATTTAAGAGGGCGAAATGCAATCAACCCAACACAAATTAAATTCAAGCTAAGCTGATTAAAATAACCATTTCAATAGCATAAATATTCATAAACATGTTCGTCAAAACAAAAACGAAATTTAAAGAGATAAGGAACAAGAAACAAATCCGGTGTTTTTCTGTGGCTTGACTGATTGCTCCATTCTTCGTTCTCCGTTGTCCTCGGCAATCAAGGTGGCTTATGAACACTCCACTTGCTGCTCCAAATTGTTGAGAAAACACCACTTTTCCAAGAGGGAGAATCGGCACAAGAAGGCTTGGTTTTGGTGGAGAAAAGGAGAGAAATGGAGAGAAGAGAGATTGAGAGAGTGAATGAGAAATGAAGGATTGAGGGATGATTGAGGGATGGTTTGAATGATCAGCAGGTGGTGGTATTTATAGCTGTTTGTGGCTGCTAAAAGTAGCAAATAGTAGCAGCCAAAGAGACCTCCCTTGGCCGGCCATCTATGTAGCAAAGTTGATGGTTTCAACTTTGCTAAATATAGCGTGGGGCAAATCTACAAAGCCACTAAATTTGGAGGGGTTTGAAAGCAATTTTGAAAAGTATTCAAGGGATTCTTTGCAAGCTTAATTAATTAGATAATAAGCTGATTTTGGGCCAGCATATGGACGGTTTGGGCTGCGCAACTCCTTGTTCGGTTCGGTTTAATCGGTTTGGTTCAATTGGCCTTTTTTCATAATTAATTAAGATTAATTTATTTAGCCCAAATTAAATTGGGAATAAATTAAAATTAATTAAATTATAAATAAATATTCATAATTGGACCGTCTTGGCTGGAAATAAATTCGCCTTGATACTTCAAATTGCTTCTCGGGTTTATTCTTCGAGCAGTGTCTGCCGAGCCAATTTTCGCCATTTGTGCGAATTGTCAAAAATAGTCAAAATAAATCAAAATTAACTATAAAATTAATTAAAATTCATTGTGTTTATATTTTTAGCACAATTAAATTATTTTATAATATTTAACTATTTTTTGACAAGAATTTAATCGAAACTGCATAAATTTGAGTTAAAAAGGGCATGAAAAAGTGTATAAATTTCCGTGTTTCTAGAATGTAAGCTACAATATGCTGTTCATACAAGCTATGGAGAATCCACAATAGATGCAGGACCTCAGCATCAATAGGACATTGAAGACCATCACCCAAAACATGAAAACCCTAATGACATCTCATTTGTATCCTACGAATTCCTAAGGTTCAACCAGGACATAATAGCCCTCAATTCATCATAACATTGGTACATATATAAAATAATTAAAGTGCATTAAAATGACATAACAAACATTCAATTTATATAGCATTAAAATGATTACAGTTTATACAAACTTACCTAGCTAAATTGCAGCAATGATTAAGTACAAGGGTTATTGGTAATTTTCGCTTCTCCTCATTCTTGACCTAAATTAAAAATTTCATTCAATTCATTAATTCAGACAACAAAACCATATCATTTTATGCAATTAAGTCCTATTTGACATTTTCACAATATAGCCCCCAATATTTTACTTTTATTCAATTTAGTCCCTGAACCTAAAACATGCAAAGTAATCATTTTTACTCATATTTAAGCTTAGTTGAATCTATTGGAGCTTTACTACAGCCCATAATCACTGTTATTACACATTAAATCCTTATACTTTTGCTATTTCAACAATTTAATCCCTATTCGTTAAATTCAACAAAAATCATTTAACAAAATACTTATAAATAAGAACTAATACTTCAACTTCATCATTTAACATCTAAAATCACAAATATTCATCAATAGAAAAATTCAAAATCTTTAAAAGTTTCAAAAACGAAGGTATGAACTAGCTAGACCTAGTTGCAATGATCTCAAAAACATAAAAATCATTAAAAACTGAATTGAATTTACATACCATGCCAAGCTTTGAAATTGGTTGAATCTTGAAACAAATAGGAAAAGATTTCTTCTCTACAATTTTGGTGGAAGAATAACTAGAAAATATGATAGAAAGCTTTATTTTATTTAAGTTAATTTAATTTATCAAATTACCATTTTAACCTTGGTTAATAATTAAATAAAGCAACAAATCCATTTCCATATTTGTCCACTAACCCCTTAAATGGTTTATTTACCATTTAAGTCCATTACTTTTGTTCATTAAGCCATTTAATCATTCAAATCTAATAGTGATCAAATTTTACATCCTTTACAATTTAGTCCTTTTTAATTAATTAACTATCTAAACATTAAATTTTCTTAGCAAAACTTTAATACAACCTTAATAACTCTCTGTAAATGTTTATAAAAATATTTTTGTCTCGGTTTATAGAAACGAGGTCTCGATACTTCATTTTCTAAAACTACTTAACTTTAGGGTCATACCACTTTAACCTAATTATTCTTTCAAATAGCATAAATTACAAATTCAACATTTATTTTAGTACCATATTTGACTCGTAAATGTTAAATAATAATATTTACGAACTCGCTCCTCGGATTTGTGGCCCTGAAACAATTGTTTCTGACACTACTGAAAAACGGGCTGTTACATATTATTTAGTCACTAGCATCACACATAATTATAAAAGGTTCCGACCAATTCAGGGTGATGATTATAAGAGCAGATATGAGTTTTTATTTTATTACCTCAAAAGCTTTGATATTGTTCTGGTAAAAAATGAAAGGTGTCTCTTTCTAAAGGAGTTGATTCAGAGGTTTAGGAATCTTCTATAAAATCATGCATGGCATAAAAAATTTTGAACACCTCTAACATTTGTCGGATTTAAAAGATGCTTTATAACCTCTACTTTGGCTTTATCTACTTCCAAACCTTTTCTCAATATCTGATGCTATAAGACCAATCATTCTTTACCATGAAATAACATTTTTCATAATTAAGCACTAAATTGGTATTTTTGCATCTTTCTAACACTTTTTCGACGTTACCCAGGCATTCTTGGAAAGAGTTTCCATATACTGATAAGTCATCCATGAATACATCTAATCCCTTTTCTAACATATCAGCGAAGATAGTAGTCATGCATCTCATAAAGGTCGTTGGAGCATTACATAGGCCAAAAGGCATTCTTTTAAAGGCATACATACCAAAAGGAGACGTGAAAGTGGTTTTTTCTTGGTCATCGGGATGAATTGGGATTTTAATGGTACCCTAAATACTCATCAAGGAAACAATAATAATCTTTTCCTACTAAACGATCGAGCATTTCGTAATAAAGGGCAAGGGAAAGTGGTATTTTTTCGTTGCATCATTCAACTTCTATTAATCCATGCATACTTTCCAATCAATAATTGTCCATGTTGGAGTTAAGTCATTGTTATCGTTCTCGACTACAGTTAGACCTCCCTTTTTCAGAACACACTGGGTTGGGCTAACCCATTCATTATCATAGATAGCATAAACAATTCCTGCATCCAACCATTTAAGCAATTCCTTTTTGACCACCTCATTTATAGTTGGATTAAGTCTACACTGAGCATCCACAACAGGTTTCTTACCTTATTCTAATATGATCTTATGCTAGTAGAATGCATGGTTGATTCCTTTAATATCAACAATTGTAACGTCCCAAAAATTAGGGGCTGTAATTTTTCTTAAATTTCATGTTGTGCTTGAATGGCTAGTTATTTGAGGGTATTTGGGGGTTCCAAGGAGGCCTTGGTTTGAGTCTGAGCCTTGGAAAAATTTTAGTTTTTGGCCCTAAGGAGGAGAGGGTTGTTAGCTGCAAGACTTAAGTATATTTGTGTGCATTTAGGAGTCACAAGATGAACATGTGACTTGTGGTTGTGGCATTAATGAAGTAGCATGGGGGAGTGGGGTTTGAATCCCATGGAAAGCAAATGAGGGCTTTTATTTTGTGTAATGGGAGTGGAGGAAGTAGAGTTGGGATCAAACTCTACAAGAGAGGTTGAAGACTTGGTCAAATATTTCAAACGGAAGGTGGGGAGAAATTCTAGGAGCTGTTGGTGGAGAAAATCAGGGAAGTGATGTGTGTCGGAGTGTTGGGCAAATTTGGGAGTGTGGCTAATTGAGAAATTCGGCTAGAAGGGGGTCATTGGGAGCATTTTCGGCATCCTTGAGTGTTAGTAGAAACTGAAACCCTTTTTGCTTTTGAAGTTCTCCTTTTTGTTCTTTTTGGGTTTTCTTCTCTGAAGCATGTCATGCACTTTTCTTTACCTTTCGTGCATTTTTCTTTTATTATTCTCTTCATGCTAATAGCCTTTCATAAACTTTTGTCACTCGTTTTAGCTTGCACTTGGTTGGCCAAATCTTACTTTTCTTCCCATCTCTATTCACACTTCATTTGTTTTTCTTTTCTTTCCTCTAGGACGTATAGCTACACTTCACCCTTTTCTATTTCTCCTTTAGCCGAATATCATTTCTTCTTAAAACTTTGGTTCTTTTTCTGCTGGCCGAATCTTGTAAGCCTAATCTTCATACTCTCTTCATCCCGAATCTTTTTCTCCTTGGTGGCTGGGACCGGATCCTATTACCAAATAACTGACGATTGTCGTCGTTAATTGGTATTGGTAAGGGTGGAGTAATCCAAATGCTTTTTTAATTCGTTGCTAGTTGGTATTCTTGGGACTTCGGTCTCCTTCTTTTCTCTGTGGGGGGCCGAATGTTGGTTGGTTGTTAACTCTCTCTTGTTCATCAAATATTGCTAGGGACCCGTTTTCATTAGCCAAGAAATAGGGCCGATTACTGTTACATTGTAGGGGATCGAGTCTCGTGGTAAGTGAAGTTAATTGAGTAGGGTATTTCAATATTATGAATCTTCGAGAGCGTTGAGACTAATAAATGAACATTGTTATCATAGGTGCATCGAGAAGTGTCTCAAACGGCAATCCAAAGTAGGTGTATAATCGTACATCTATTACCATACTGTTCAAACACCGATATTGTTGTTTTTCACTTCTGTGCTACTGTATATCAATAAAAGCTGAAAAGCCGTAATTTCGGCATCTAAAGGCCCACGAGCATGCGAATGCTCGTATGGATAAATCGGGCCACAATTGTTGGCGTTACATCATTGAGGACACCACGTACTTTTCGTTGGGTTTAGGTCATAATGGACCTCGATGGGCTATGGGGCCCAATGGGCCCCATAGGGGTGAAATCCCCAGTAGAATGATAACAATGAATCGGGCTGCGAAATTCGCTTAGCCGCAACTGAAATTGGGCGGTGTGGGCCACACGAGCATGTAGGCCCACTTGGACAAAAAATTGGGCTTCGGGCCCAATTACACCGTTTCGACAAAAAAGGGTGCCTGCGTCACCCGAGGTGATAGTAGGCCTTTGGAAAGGCTGTTAGATGTATGAAAATATTGAAATTATAGGAATACTCCCGAGGGGTAAATTACCGTTTTACCCCAATCGACTTAGTGACCATTATACCCTTAGTGGTTGTACCAGCGATGTATGTGTAATAATTGTATGATTGATTATGATTGTGATGTACTGCATACATGGGTTAGTTACGACATAACATACCGCATTGGGTTGGGCTTTTCTGATTTGGAGGAAGTACTGTTATAGTGGCATTGCCACGTATTCTGATTCTAGTGGCTCAGCCACGTATATTGTTATTAGCAGCTTTGTTGTTTTGTTGTTAGCAGCTAGGCTGCATTATTAGTGAGTTGGCTGGGTAGGTCGACTTGGTCCCCACATGGTGAGCTGGTTGGTACGGGTGGTGTGTTGGCTAGATGGGTCGATGTGGTCCCCACATGGTGAGATGGTGGGTACGGGTGGTGAGTTGGCTGGACAGGTTGGGTTACATGTCTGTTTTGCATTGATATGATTTAAGGCTTTGGCCCAGACTGTTACTGAATAGGGCTTAGGCCCAGACTGTTACTGAATAGGGCTTAGGCCCAGACTGTGACCGTAATAGGGGATTACACATTGAGTTCTCTTAACTCACTCTTTCCTTTAACTGTGCAGATAATCCCCAGCTTTAGAGGATTTGGAGCTGCGAAGGACTCGGAGGTGGCCACATGTCAGGTATGCTTTAAAGTTAAACTTAGCGACTTTATTTCATTTTATTTTAATTTATTGGGTTATAAATTTTGTAATAAAGTCGTTTCGGTTTTTTAACTTTTATATGGTGTTTCTTTTAATTTTCAACCCGCTAGTCTAATAAACATGGGTTTTTAAAACAATAACTACTATTTTCAAAATATCACGCATCCGCAACTGTTTTTAATTAAACTTCTGCAACAAACAAGGTTTTAAAAGTAAAAATATTTTGCAAGAGATTGACTTTGAGTAAATCATGTTTTGAAAATAAGCAACAAAATCTGAGGTTTTAAATGGTAGAAAGTTTTAAATTGTAAGAAAGGTTTCCAATGAAAGCGTAGTTTCAAACAACACTTTGGTGTGACACGTTAGATCCGATCATAACCTCTAGGCCGGGTTTGGGGTGTTACATTTAGTGGTATCAGAGTCAGGTTACAAAACTCAGCTGTAGAATGGGTTTTGAAAGTTTTCTAAGTTTAAATTTTGGTTTGGGAAGTAATGTTGTTACTGAAAGTGTGGTACACCGAGTCTCCGGCACCAAATCTGTAAGTTCTCTAACACTGTACTCCGTTATATACTGAAAGATTATACTAGGGATAGTAGTAGTACACTGAAACTCTTTAGTTAGGGAAACTGGGACTATAGGTGACTAAAAATTGTAGTAAGAATTCGATCTGGGAAAACAACCCTAATTACTGTTTTTCATAAAATATTTGTTAATAATCATGGGAACTATAAGCTGATTCATAAAACTCTTAAATCAGATAAATACGCTACATCGACATGAGCACAAGAGGTCGTAGAAGGGGTATACGTGGCCGTGGTAGAGGCCGAGGTGCTAGGGCTGGATCATCAACATTAGGGTACATGGCTGATAGGGAAGCACCAGCCTCACTAGTGACTGAAACAGGGTCTCATGACCAAGTCGATGGGGATGATGCCATGTTCCAAGCGATGCTGCGGGTTCTTCAAAGGGTTGCTAGAGCAAGTACTGGGTCAGTGGGCCGAGGGTCAATCTCTGAACGACTCCGGTCGAATGGGGCGTAAAGTTTCAGAGGCATTTCTAGTGTAGCTCTGAATGTAGAAAAATATTGGTTGGAGGATGTCGAGCGAATAATGGATGATCTCGATTGTACGGTGGAGCAACAATTGAAAGGAGCTGTGTCTTTACTTCGAGATGAGGCATATCAATGGTGGCTTACCGTGAGAGAAGGCACGCAGGTCGACTGCTTGACATGGGACTTCTTTAAGACGGCCTTCCAAGGAAAATATGTTAGGGCGAGTTATGTAGATGCCCGAAGGAAGGAATTCTTGAGTCTGATCTAGGAAAATAAGTCTGTAGTAGAGTATGAGGCAGAGTTTTTGCAGTTGAGCCGGTATGCTCGGGGCATAGTTGCAACTGAGTATGAGTACTGCATGCAGTTTGGGGATGGTCTCTAGGATGAGTTGCGGGTACTGATAGCCCCGTAGAGGGAAAGAGATTTTTCTGCCCTGGTTGAGAAGGCAAAGATTGCCGAGGATGTGAAACGCTCAGAGCGTCAGAACCGTGAGCAAGATAGGGGTAGAAGTAAGAGGAATTTTGGGCATTCAAGTTCTTCTAGTGGACCTAAGAAGAGGCCAAGGTTTGGTGGGCCAGCCCGAGATGGGGTTCCTGTTGTTGCTGTTCGACTGCAGCTTTGTGCTGAGTGTGGGAGATCTCATCTGGGAGAGTGCTGGAAAAAGAACTGGGGCGTGCTTCAGATGTGGGTCCAGGGATCATCAGGTTAGATACTGTACTCAGGGGCCCGTTCAGATGCAACATGCAGGTCAGGGCTATGTGCAGCTAGGGGGAGGTGGTCTGCAGCCACCAAGAGGCCGTGGTCCACCTAGAGGGGGAAATGGGTTTGGACGAGGTCGTGGAGCAACAGGCAGAGGTGCTGGTAACACAGAGGCGAGGCAGCCAGCGTTGGTGTTTGCTGCTCGGCACCGAGAGGATGGCGACGCTCCTAACGTCATAACTAGTACGTTCCTCATACATAATGAACCATATACAACTTTAATTGATATTGGGTCTACGCACTCGTATGTTGCATGTGCTGTGTCTGGAACATTGGTCATACAGTTCGAAATTGCTGATAGGGAAATGTCAGTGATTAGTCCATTGGGACAGTCGATTAGAGTGAATAAATTGTTTAGAGATGTACCCCTAGAGGTCCAAGGGATTGTTTTTCTGGCGGATTTGATGGAACTGTCGTTTGGCGAATTTGATCTTATTTTGGGCATGGATTGGTTAGTGAAGCACAATGCAAATTCGGATTGCGCTGCTAAGCGTATGGTACTAAAGTCTTTGGAGGATTAGGAGGTCATTGTGATAGGGGAGCGAAGGGATTATTTATCGAATGTAATCTCAGCATCAAGGGTCGATAAACTGATTTGCAAGGGTTGCGAGACATCCTTAGCTTATGTTGGCTTTTCTGATTCTAAGGGTTCGTCTGTTAGGAACGTCAGGATAGTTAAGGAGTTTCCGGATGTATTTCCTGAAGAGCTTCTAGGGTTGCCTCCAAACTGTGAGGTCGAATTCGGCATTGAGCTTCTACCGGGAATGGCTCTGGTGTCCATCGCCCCTTATAGGATGGCACCGAAGGAGCTGGTAGAATTAAAGGCTCAAATCCAAGAGCTACTGGATCGAGGATTCATTCGACCGAGTGTGTCTCCATGGGGAGCACCGGTATTGTTCGTGAAGAAGAATAATGGGTCCATGCGCATGTGTATTGATTATCGTCAACTGAATAAACTGACGATTAAGAACAAGTACCCATTACCAAGGATAGACGATCTATTCATTCAGTTGCGAGGAGCTTCGATTTTCTCTAAGATAGATCTTAGATCAGGATATCGTCAACTAAGGGTTAAGGAGGCGTATGTGTACAAGACCGCATTCAGGACTCGTTATGGACACTACGAGTTTCTGGTCATGCCGTTTGGGTTAACGAATGCACCAGCTGCTTTCATGGATATGATGAACTGGGTTTTCCAACCCTATTGTAACATCCCAAAATTTGGATTTTTAATTGTTACATTATTGCTTGTGTTAAGCTAGATAAAATATTAATTTTGTATGTTTAGGGGTTCTGAGAAGGCTCGGGGTTTATTTGGGCCTTACTAAAATTTTATGGTTTAGCCTATTAAGGAGAGATAGTAAGTGGCATCAAGGTTTATGGAAATAGGTGAGTAATTTGAAAGCATAAATGAGCTTATGGTAAAGGGGAAATGGCGCCACATGAAAGGCTTTGAGGGAAGAGGTTCGAATCCCACTTGGTACAAAAATTTTGACTATTTTTTTTGTATTCTTTCCCTAAGTGTCGGCCAAGATGTATATATGGCAAGGTGGACTTTTTAAATTTGGCAAGGTGGCTAAGGAAATAAGGAAAGGATGAAGGTAAGGAAAGGAATCAAAAGAAAAAGGGCAAATAAGGGGAACATGTGGCCTTTTTCAAGGGAATTGTTTTGGAAAGTTTGGTTGGCCAAATTTTTGACCTTAATGTCAAAAATATTAGATGGTTTTGGTGTGAGGGAGGGGTAGCCGAATTTTTTCTTAGTCTTTTGGTAGAATTTTGGTGCTTGTTAGGCCAAAATCTCTTTTGCACTATTTTGTGTTTTTCTCCAAACTTCTTCTTTTGCTTTGTGCCGAAATTACAAGCTATTAGTGAGCATATTTTCTTCTTTTCTTTCTTCTTTGTCGAAACTCTTAAACCAATATTGTGCATTTTTTTTCCTTTGGTGTTACCGAAACTAGCAAGCCAAATTGTCATCTTTTCCCTTGTTGTGCCGTGTGTAAGGCCGTGTGGCCTGGAATTCTGCACTTTTTGTTAGTTTTAAGAGGAAAGGAAAAAGAAAAGAAAAAGGAAAGGAAAGGAAAAGGAGAATAAAATAATTGCGAAAAAGAATAAGGTTAGTGCTCGGGCTGCCTCCCGAGAAGCGCTCGTTTATAGTCGTAAGCTAGACTTTCCTTGTATTTGAAAATTTTAGGGAGGTTTAAAGGTTCGAATATCTTCCCTCATAATCACAGTTTTATTTTCATGAGAAAGTTGAAGTCGAGAAGCGTTTACCTTGAAATTGCCGAATATTGGATTGCTTACCTCGACTATTCCATGTGGAAAGATATTGTGTACTTTGAGAATTTTTTCTCCCTTTGCCCTCGGCTCTGTTGAAGTGTTGTGTTGATCAGCTTTGTCTAACAGTACCTGATCTCCTATTTTGAAGTGATTTGATGTCCCCATGAGCTCTTCTGGTGGTTCCTCGGGTTTTACTTTGTGCGGTTCCGTCTTTTCTTTGACCTATGTCTTCTGCTCTTCTAAATTGTCAACCCTAAGGCTTTGTTCCTTGTGTAATTCCACTTTGTCGATTTTGGGTCTATGAATCAGCTCAGGTTTTTGGCCTTGTGGTGTTTCCTGCGATGAGGATTGAACAATTTGATTATTAATTGAAGTGACTTTCTTACCTTCATCAACTGTTGTCCTGGCCGAGTCGAGAG
The DNA here is from genome assembly GCA_005393395.2 of Gossypium australe. Taxonomy (NCBI): domain Eukaryota; kingdom Viridiplantae; phylum Streptophyta; class Magnoliopsida; order Malvales; family Malvaceae; genus Gossypium; species Gossypium australe. The sequence continues at coordinate 50,959,574 of CM016615.1, read as the reverse complement.
CTTGAAGATTGATTGATTCATCTCCTACACGAAGTATGAGTTTGCCTGTGGCAACATCAATTTTTGTCTTGGCAGTTGCTAGAAAAGGCCTTCCTAAAATTAATGGGATTGAATTATCCTCATCCATGTCTAAGACAACAAAGTCTACTAGGAAGACAAATTTATCGATTTTTACAAGAACATCTTCGATAATGCCCCTAGGAATTCTAACAGTTTTATCAGCTAATTGAATACTCATCCTAGTTTGTTTGGGCTTCCCTAGACCTAGTCGTTTAAACAGTGAATAAGGCATGACATTTATGCTTGCCCCTAGATCAGCTAATGCACTATCAATATTTAGACTACCAATTAAACATGGAATTGTAAAACTCCCTGGATCTTTTAGTTTCTGAGGTAGTCTAGTATCGCCGAACATGTTGCGTTTAGTTCCACGTGGTGCTCTTCATCTATTTTTTGTTTGTTGGTCAAGAGCTGTTTTAAAAATTTTCTCGAGTCTGGCATCTGAAAAAGAGCTTCAAGAAGAGGTAAGTTAATATGTAATTTCTTTATAAGTTTAAGAAACTTACCGAACTGTTCCTCTGAGTCGTCTCTTTTTATTGCTTAGGGATAAGGTATGCGAGGTTGGTACTCTTTAATTATCAGTTTTGGCTTTTCTTGTGTTAACTCTACTTTACCTTCGTCTACATTATTTCTGGCGTTAGATTGGGTTCTTCTAACCCCTTAATATCCTGAGCTGTGATGGCTTGAATTTGCTCCTTGGGGTTAATCTCGGTATTACATGGTAGACGTCCTTGCGGTCATTCTGACATCAGCTTTGCGAGTTGCTCTACTACGTTAGTCACTTCCTTGACCGACTTAGCAATTTCATCGATTCAACTCTCGTTGCTTTTAATTGCTCTATCAGTTTCTTCTTCTGTGGCTAGGGAAAATTTTGAAAGTTCTGAGGAGGTTGTTGCCTTTGATTTCCTTAACCTCCCCACAAAAAATTTGGGTGGTTCCTCTAACCTGGATTGTAAGTGTTACTATAAGAATTATTATTGGATCGGAAATTATTACCTATATAGTTCATCTGTTCGTCGTCTACTCCTGGTTGGTAAGGTGGGTACTCAGGATTTGCCATGTTTCCACCTGTGTCACTTTGCATGACTGGATGTGCCTGTGAAGAACATAAGTTGTCAAGCTTTTTGTTCATCATCTCGATCTGCATTGATAGCATGGTCATGGCATCGACGTTGAAAACTCCTGTAGATTTCGTCGGTTTAGTCATTGAAGCCTGCCATTGAAAACTGTTTAGTGACATCTCCTCAATGAACTCGTAGGCTGCTTCTGGAGTTTTGTTATTCAAGGTTCCACCAGCGGCTGAATCGATCAGTTGCCTTGTTGAAGGGTTTACACCGTTATAAAATGTTTGAAATTGTAGCCACAAAGGTAAGCCATGGTGTGGGCACCTCCTCAAGAGATCCTTAAATCTCTCCCATGCACCGTACAGCGTCTCTAAATCCATCTGCACAAAAGAAGAGATATCATTTCGTAATTTGGCTATTTTGGCCGCTGGAAAATATTTCATTAAAAACTTTTCGGTCATCTGTTCCCATGTAGTGATTGACCCTCGTTGTAACGAGTTTAACCACTGTTTAGCTTTATTTCTTAATGAAAAAGGAAATAACCGAAGACGTATGGCATCATCAGAAATGCCATTTATTTTGAAAGTATCACAGAACTCTAAAAAGTTAGCTATATGCGTGTTTGGATCTTCGTCCTGCAAACCATCAAATTGAATAAATTGTTGAATCATTTGTATTGTGTTAGGCTTTAATTCAAAATTGTTAGCAGATATAGCAGGCCTAACAATACTTGATTCCGCTCCTGTCAAATGTGGTTTCGCATAATCAAACATTGTGCGTGGAGCATTATTTTCCCCACATCACGTGGTGGTGGGTTGTTTTCGTCCATCCCTTCAGTAGGATTAGATCTGTCTTCTTCCTCCCTTTCTATGTAATTTAGGGCTCACCTGGTTTCCCGATGATTCCTACGAGCGGTCCCTTCAATATCACTGTTGTATACCAAAGGTCCTCTCGGGTTCCTTCTAGTCATAAACTAGAAGTACCTGTTGGAAAAAGGAAGAAATAAATTTTCAGCAAAATAAAAATAGAAATAAAAAGTTATGGCTAAAGTAATAAAAATAGATTTTTCTTAATATTTTAGTTCCCCGGCAACGGCGCCAAAAACTTGATCGCTGAAATCAGAGCTTTAAAAATTTATAAAAGAATGATCAGACCTGGAGACTAACTCTGACAACGATTAAAGGCAAGTGTATGTATCGAACAGTAGTATAGCTTAGGCAAGACCGGATTGTCGAACCCAAAGGAACTAAAAGTATTAATACTAACTTTCTCTTTATTATTTAACCTTAAAATTAGAGTGAAGATTGTTTTTAAACTAAATTGAAAAGAACTAAACTACGAACACAAAGACAAAAAGGGCGAATTGAAAATAACTTGAAGACACTCAATTGATCACAACGACACCCTCAGGAAGAATCCACCTAGACTTCACTTGTTATCTAACCTTTAATTATATGATCTATTTACTTAGCTTGATCCGTAAGACTCCTTAACCTATATTAAACCCTCTATCGAGGCGAATAACGTCTAACCTTAGGTTAATTAGTGGAACTATCGTTCACTTATAATAACCCTACAGGATAGCAGTAAATCGATCGATGGACTCCATATTAGGTTTCACCCTAACCCGGTAAAATCTCGTAACCCTATCTCTAGGCATTCGATCAACTCCGCTTAATTATGTTAGATCTTCTCTTAGGCAGGGTCTATTCCTCCTCCACCTAAGCACATTAGATTTGGATTAAGCAACATAATTAAGAACAAACTAAGTAATTCATCATATAACTTAAAAATCAAATAACAAGATTCGTCTAAGTTTCATCCCCTTCAGGTATCTGAGGGTTTTAGTTCATAATGAATAAAGAAAACATCGCAAGAGAAAAGATAAAACAAAACATAAGAAATTCCTAAAACCCCCTGAAGGAATTAAAGGAGAATTCCGCCGTCTTGAGTATAACTCTGGCTTCTTGGGATGGATCAACTGGCTATCCTCGTGTTATTCCCTAATTCTGACCTTCTTGGCTTGGCTCCTTGGCCTAGCTTTCGATGCCCTTCGAAGGTGGTACTTGAGGGATATATATAGGCTCTTGGAATGCGATTCTTTCTCCCTAAGTATCCTTTTCTGACTAAAATTGCTCTTTCCAGCGACAGAAGCACGGCCATGTCGCACGCCCGTGTGGATCGAGACCAGACCGTGTTCGAACTTCTAAAGTGAGGCACGGCCGTGTGGGGCAGAGTTGAGGCCGTGCTCTAGGTGTTCGTCTAGGCACGGCCGTGTGGGCTATGGGCCAGGCCGTGTCAATTTCATGCTAAGGCCCATTTAATCTGTTTTAGGCCTGTTTTGTGTTCTTTTCATCCTTGGGTGCTTTCCTGGGTCTAAGACATGAAAAGAATGGATTACAAGCACCTTTTTATATAAATCAAGGAATATATCATCAAAATGTAAGCTAAACGTGGGATTAAAATATATTACTTTTATGGTTTATCACATGTTTTGAAAATAAGCAACAAAATCTGAGGTTTTAAATGGTAGAAAGTTTTAAATTGTAAGAAGGGCATTACCAGAAAAGTTACAACCTTTATTCAGTCAATTCAATCTTAGTTAAACATTCTTATCAAAAGATACAATTATAAACAAACAATCACATATGCATAAAACGTACTTAATATATTAAACTAAATCATAATACAGTAAAAATGATCCAAATATCATCCCATTTGAACTTATAGGACCGAATACACATGATAAAAAATTTTGTCCCGTATGGCCGAATAAGCAAGTTCATTACATAATAACACATGTATGGACATACAAGTTCAATAACCATCATACATGCACTTATCTACTTGGCCAAATACATAAGGATACATATATGAAATTACATGTACATTATATAGCTCATACTAATTTTGGATAGATCCAAACACTCAATCAAATCATAGTACACTTAAATAAATACATATATATATATATATATAGACATATATATCATAGTGATATGCACATTCGCCATATTTGAAAATAAGCCTAAATATCTAACTCGTTAAGCATAGTTGTTACAATTGCATATTTCTCATAGGCTTAGCCGAACATATACATGCATTGCATAACATAATTCTTATTTCATGAAAGGATCAAGACTATACATACACAATTTTCTAAATGATGCTTAATTAACACATTACTTGCTTTGACTTTAACATTTTATAATGAACATTCGAAAGTCATGCATATCAAAACTCATCTCATTCTTGACATATCACTACTCATGTCCACTTTTCATAAGATAACAAGACTTATACCAAAATGACCTCATGACAATCACCCATACACAAACATTCTTATTTAGCATGAATTATTTATATCACATCCTCATTTGTCATCCAAGCAAAACATACATGCATATTATATCAAGGATAGAGTATACCATCGAACATTAACATTCAACAATTAGCCACTTTCGTATGGCTTTTATACATTATCATAATATCATTCGAAAACTTAGCTAGCCTATACATGCCTTAAGAACAAAAGTCTAAACATTATAGGTACCAACATGAGCCGATAGTGTGAATGACTTCAGTGACGGTCCCCGGAGCTCGTAGCTTGATTGAAATCTATAAAACGAAACAATGAGCACATACAAAGTAAGCTTACTAGCTTAGTAAGTCTTAAGCAACTACATTATAACACACAACCATTCAAGCATTATATACAACTGATTCATAACATTGGATATACATGGCTTACTTATAAACTCACCATAATAAAGTATCATTACCTCACTTAACTTAATAACTTTCATTTCCTTACCAAATACACCATTTACCGAATATACATAAATTAACACATATCTATGTGTATAAATACACCTACTTGAACATCTTAACCACACTCATGCTTTCGAATAACCAGTAAACTCATGGCATATTTTATATACAAATTCCACAACCAAATGTATAACACATTTCTTTCATCATTTTATTTACTCATCAGCATAGCATATATATAACATTAAAGTATGAAAAATACATACATTGTAGCCGAATTAACAAATTCATTTTCAAAAGCTTAAGCTTACTTGATTTGTTTCATGACTTTATTACTACATAATCGAAGTTCGGAATTGAAAACCCAACGGTATAGAACCTGCTAGGCATTAGCCCGAATCCCACACACCGGCACTAGGCCTGCTAGACTCAAGGTCTGAGATTTAAACATCGGCATGTAGCCTGCTAGGCAATAAGCCCAATATAATTCACCGGCACAAGGCCTGCTAGGCATTAGCCCGATATAGATCACCGGCACAAGGCCTGCTAGGCTCGAAGCCCGAGTATCAACATAATTAACCATTCCATACACATTTTTTTAATACCGAAATCACATATATTTCATAATACTATCACATATCAAATTCGAATAAGCTTAATCACATTACATTAAAAAAATCAATCCAATATTATACCACCAACATTCGGCAATCTCACATATATATCCTCATAATTTTCAAATTTCAACATTTATTAGATTATATAAATAACTTTCGACATATATTTGCTTAAAGACTTACCTCGACTATCGACGGACAACGAAGACTAGCTATTCGATAACTTTTGCCTTTCCCTAATCCAAGTCCGTTTTTCTTTGTTCTTGATCGAAACATATTAAAAATAATCTCATTCAAGTACATTTCATCTCAATTTAGTCCCAAAACACATAAATAGGAAAATTACCATTTTACCCCTGACATTTACAACTTTTACAATTTAGTCCCTATTGTACAAAATACAAAATACACATAATTTGCACTCAATTCCTTAGGGCCGAATCTTCCCCATGCTCCTACAAGTCCCCACATTTTATTTATTTTTCATTTTAACCCCTCAAAAATTTATTTTTGCAATTTAGCCCAAAATTCTCAAATTCATCAAAAATCCAAAGACAAAACATATTAATCTAACACATATATTTCATAATTCATCCTTAAACATCATAAACAACTAATTATCAACCATAGCTCAACTCAAAATATCCACCAAATTCAAAAATTAAAGCATGGGTCTTGAAGATTTCTAAGCAATGATCTCAAAAACGTAAAAATTATCAAAAACCGAAATCAAACTAACCTTGAATTTAAACTTATAGGTGCCGAAACTCAAAGGAAACAAAGCCCTCTTCTTTCTTCAACATTCGGCCAAGAGAAAAAAATTTTAATGGTGGCTTAATTTTATGTTATTTTATCATATATTAGTTTAGTTTTCATTTACCAAACTAACCTTTAATATAAAATAAAACCAACTTATATAACAAGGGCATTTTTGTCCTATGCCGTCCACTAACACTAATAATGGGTCATTTGACCTTTTAGTACCTCATATTAAAAAGCCATTATCACATTAGCACTTTTCACTATAGTTTGTAACTTTTGCACTTTACGCGATTAAGTCCTTTTGTTAAATTAAACACACAAACGATCAAATTTTCATACGGAACTTTCACACACATTAATTCAAATATAATAAGCACTGAAAATAATATTTAAAAAATTTTTCAGACTCGGATTCGTGGTCCCAAAACCACCGTTCCGATTAGGGTCAAATTCGGATAGTTACACATGTCACTCGTATCCTACGAATTACTAGGGTTCAAACGGGGCTCGGTAACTATCAGACTATATCAAGAAGGCATTTGGATTTCAAATAAATCAATTGCTCAATTATACACATTCATTTCAAATAATTACTAGTTTTTAAAAGTTCGATTCTAATTATACGAACTTACCTCGAGTTTCTCGGATAGAAATATCGGCTAATCGTCAATCTTTCCTTTTCCCCAATCTAATCTCGATCTTAACTTATCTTGAGCTATATATTAATAAAATCAACTTATTTAATCAACTATTTATTCAATTTAGTCCAAAACACACATTAGGGCTATTTTACACATTTACCCCTAAACTTTTACATTTTTACAATTTAGTCCTTATCGCATAAAATTGCAAATTAATGCAATTTAGTACAAACCAATACTTAGGAAAATATTAATGGAGTCCCTAACAGCCAATATCTTTTATTTATTCACACTTTTACCCACACAATTTTACAATTTCACAACTTAGCCCCCTTTTTGACATTTTTGTTAAAATTCACTTTACAAAAACTATTAATCTAACATAAACCTTCCAAATCTATCATAAGTCATCAAATTACTCAAACATTCAACAATGGAAACATGATGAATCTTTAACAGTTTCGAAATCTAGGGTACAGGCTAGCTACAATACGAAGCAACGATCTCAAAAATGTAGAAATAATTAGAAACCGTGTTAAAGCCATACCTTAATCTAGCATTGAAAGTAGTCGAGTGTGCAAAATTTTTTAATAGCTTCCTCAAGCTTTAGTTTTGGTGGAGAAGATGAACATTTGTATGCATTTTAATGTTTTATTTGTTTAACTAACTATAATAACCATTTTACCATTTTAACCTTTATAATTAAATATAAAAATCACATAATCCATGCCCATTACCGTCCACTAATGCTACTAATGGGCTAATTACCATGCAAGTACTCATTCAGTTCATTTCTATAGTCATTTGGTTCATTTAACTTATAGAACTCATATTTTACACTTTACGCGTTTAGTCCTTTTTACCGAATTAAACACTCAAACGGTAAAATTTCTTTACGAAACTTTCACCCAATAATTCTATCATGCTGTATACCTTAAAAAATAATAAAATAAAAATTTTAACTTCGGATTTGTGATCCCAAAACCATTGTTCCGATTTGACCAATAATGCAATGTTACAACTCTCCCCCTTAGGGATTTTTGTCCCTGAAAATCTTACCGGTGAATAAGTTAGGGTACTATTTTCTCATAGCTTCCTCGGGTTCCCACATAGCTTCCTCGATCCTGTGTTTATCGGAAAAGAACCTTTACTAGGGCTATGCGTTTATTTCTCAATTATTTGATTTCACGAGCTAAAATCTTGATATGTTCTTCACTATACGTCAAATTAGTCTGTATTTCAACATCTACCAGAGAAATCACATGTGACGGATCGGATCAATATCGACATAGCATAGAAACATGAAATACATTATGAATCTTTTCAAGTTCTGACGGTAAAGCTAGTCAATATGCTATAGGTTCTATTCTTTTGATGATCTAATATAGCCCGGTAAATCGCGGACTCAGCTTTCCTTTACGGCCGAATCGAAGAACCTTTTTCCATGGTGACACCTTTAGAAACACTCAGTCTCTAACTGGAAACTCAATTTCTTAACGTTTTAAATTCTCATATGATTTTTGTCGATATGAATTTGCTTTTAAACTATTGCGAATCATTTTCACTTTTTCTTCAGTTTCTCTAATCAACTCAACCCCGTGAATCTTTTTCTCACTTAGTTCAGTCTAGTATAGCGGTGTTTGACATTTGCGACCATATAAAGCTTCGTACGGTGCCATCTTTATACTCGTCTGAAAATTGTTGTTATACACTAACTCAATTAACAGTAAGTATTTTTCCCAACTGCCCTTAAACTCTAAAATACAACATCTCAACATGTCTTCGAGAATCGATATTGTAACACCCCTTACCCGTATACTACGCCGAAACCGGGTACGAGGCATTACCAGACTTAACAATACATTCTACCAAATCTCCAGCCACAAAATTTCACTTATAATTTAAACTTTAACAAACACATGCATACACAAGCATTATAACTCTATGACCAATATGAGCCACAACGCATGGCTAAATACAAAATAATCCTTATTACCGTTATGAAGCAATACGTTTAATCAAATTAATTATCACATATACAAAATGACTTAGTCAAGCCCCTATAATGCCATAACTTAAATCATTTATAAAAAAATATACGCATAGATAGCTTGGTAGTGTGAAGTGATTTCCGATGACTTTCAGCCTGAGCTTGTTTAATAAGACTCTGAAACATGGGAAAGAAAAGGGGGTAAGCTTATAAAGCTTAGTAAGTTCACATGTAAAAATAATAAGCATTAGCAATGAATTTAGCTTACTACTAAGCTGTAATAACTTGCATAAATAATGCTAAGTTCTTACTTTCTCAACTTACTCATTTGTAGCCTTACCAAAGCCTCAACGAGACAAATCCTCACAACAAGTTCTCTAATTGATACAATCATTAAATCACATGCTTATACCTTATTACTCATGTTCACATTAATCTGTCTACTTGAATCGCTATCACTAAATTATTTGTTTCTTGAACAACAGAGCTCCAAATTACAAACTGCTAATTTTCCATGAAACTAGACTCACATATCTTCATACCAGAAAATTTCTATAATTTTTTGTCCTGCCAATTAGTACAGTTTATTCATTAAAATTTCCCCTATTTCACTATTCGACTATTCTGACCTCTCTTCACTACAAATCAATTATATCCTTGTAAAGAATTTATATGACCTTATTGTTTAGTTTATTTGAAAATAGACTCGTTCATTATTTCAGGAATATAAATTATATAACATACTTATTTTTGTACAATTTTTAATGATTTTTCAAAGATAGAACAGTGGATCACGTAGTCATTCTGAACTAGTCTCACAATAATTTAAATATCTCAAATTATACAAATCATTTGTTTACTCTGTTTCTTGTATATGAAAATTTACCCAATAAGCTTTAAATCAATATCTCATCCAACTTATAATTCAATATATATTATTTTTGGTGAGTTTTCAAAATCACATAACTGCTACTGTCCAAAACAGTTTTATTTGTAAATTTTTGCTCTCACTCACTTTCGTTGTATCCATTACTTACCTATAACAATCTTTCTAATTCCCTATTACATATCGAGCATATTGCTCATACGTTACACATGCATATACCTACACTTATCACTACAAGCCACATATAATTTCACTTAATCGATTTTCCCGGTGAACTCATCGGTAACCTTACCAAAGGCTCAGAATACAAAGGGCACCTTACTTAATAGCTTGCTTACATACCTGCAACATTCTCACTTAACACATGAGTACTCTTTCATAATATAGGCATATTGCCAATCATGTCATAAAGTGTCACAAGCATAACTGAAAACTCATCACTTACTTAATACTTGATAATCTCAATTACTTACAATCTCAATATTAAATAAGCCTTAAATGCATACATGTACTCATACCTGTACTCTTTCTTCATGTTCCCACCTTGTCATTTCTTTGACTTACTCTTTGGACAACTCGGGAACCTTTTCCTTTTTGAACTTACCATTGCCATGTCTTGACATGGTCTTACATGGTATCCTTGCCTTATGAACTCACCAATGCCATGCCTTGGCATGGTCTTACATGGGACCTTTGCCTTATAGTAACTCATCAATGCCATGTCTTGACATGGTCTTACATGATTTCCTTGCGTTATAGAACTTATCAATGCCATGCCTTGGCATGGTCTTACATGATATCCTTATCTTACTAAATGCCATGTTCCAAACATGGTCTTACATGGTATCGTTGTCTTACCAAATGCCATGTTCCAAACATGGTCTTACATGGTATCCTTGTCTTAGTGCCAATGCCACATCTTGATGTGGTCTTACATGGAGTCCTTAATCAATGCTGATGCCATGTCTTGACATGGTCTTACACGGGATCCTTGCCTTACCAATGCCATGTCTTGACATGGTCTTACATGTTATCCTTAACCGTCAATTCCTCCTTAAATGTCATGTTATGAACATGGACTTTTTCGTCAATTCTTCCTTAATTGCCATGGTATAGCCATGGACTTTGAGATACCAATGCCTTGTCAAGTCATAGCTGAAACATACTTGCTCAAATTCTCAAGGTTAGTCACATAACTCAATAATAACATTACAAATAACAATAATTGCATAATAATAAAATGCTACTCAACTTACATACTTACATTCTAAATCTCATCATATCATCAACTTAACTTATTCTTATCAAACTATGCTAGTCAATACTTTATTGTTATCATACAAAGCCATAATACGAAATATGGTCTAACATATAAATTATACAAGTTCTCTTTCCAATATCGAATTATTATCGAACATTAATCATTATATCTGAAACTCAATACTATAGTATTTATGGCCAAAATATCAATTCATCATTCAAATATGCATAATTAAATGCTTATTAAACATATGAACTTACCTCGGTACCAAAACGATCATTTTACCAACTTTCCCAATTTTCGATTTTCCTCCCGTTCTAGGTCCAAATCTCATTTTTCGAGGTCTAATACATCACATTTCACTTATTTAATTAATGTACTACTCACAACAGTCCCTAACTCAAACTTTGGTAAAATTACAATTTTGCCCTTAAACTTTTGCATAATTATGATTTTGCTCCTAGGCTCGAAAATTAAACTTCATCCCTTATTCTTATGCCTTATAACATGCTAATCATTTTCCCCTTCTATGGAAATATCAAATTCTTGCTCTAACATGCACTTATGTACATTAGGTATTTTTGCCGATGATGTCGTTTTACTCGTTTTCACTTAAAATCGCTTAGTAAAAGTTTTTTAACATAATTCTAAGCTTCATATTCTGCCATAAAACATCAAAATAAATACATTTCACCTATGGGTATTTTTCCAAATATGAACCCTAGGTTAAATTATTGTTAGAATAAGCTAAATAAAGTTACCGGGACTCTAAAAACATAAAGAACATGAAAAACGGGGCTAGAATGGACTTAGCATGAAGCTTGGAAAGCTTGAAAACCCTATCTATGGCTTCCCGCATGTTAAATTCAGCCTAAGATTGAAGATGGACAAATTTTGCATTTAAATTTTGTTTTTAATTCATTTAATTCACTAAATTACCAAAATGCCCCTTAAAACAATCTTTTGAAACATACCCATACATGTCCATTTTTGTCCAACAACTTAACCAATGGCCTAATTATCATTTAAGGACCTCCAATTTAAAATTTCATAACAATTGGACACCTCTAACATGTAGAACTCAACTTTTGCACTTTTTACAATTTAGTCATTTTGACTAAATTGAGTGCCTAAACGTCAAAATTTTCGAATGAGATTTTCATGAAATCATTCTGTGAAATTGTAGACCATAAAAATATAAATAAATTAAATTTTTCAACATCGGATTTGTGGTCCCGAAACCACTGTTCCGACTAAGCCCAAAATCGGGCTGTTATAGATATAACTCTCTCAGTCTGACAGTCAGTCTGAGGATGAAAAGCTATACTGAAATTCAACTTCATACCCAAAGCTTCTTGCAATTTCTACCAGAATCGCGATGTAAATATCGGATCTCTATCAGAAATAATAGATAGTGGCACCCCGTGCAATCGTACCATCTCAAAAATGTATAATTCAACTAGTCTATCAAGTGAGAAATATGTACGTACCGATATGAAATGAGCATATTACGTTAGTCGATCAACGACAACCCAGATAGCATCTTTCTTTTTCGGAGTTAGGGGCAATCCCGACACAAAATCCATTATAATTCTATCCTATTTCCACTTGGGAATCATCACAAGTTGTAGTAAACCTGATGGTACTTGATGTTCAGCTTTAACTTGTTGACAAATCAAGCATTTAGAAACAAACTCTGAGCTAGCTCGTTTCATGCCTTACCACCAATAAAACTGTTTCAAATCGTTGTACATTTTGGTACTCCCCGGATGAACAAATAAGCAGCTATTGTGCGCTTCGTGCAAAATCTTCTAATTGAGTTCTAAATTTCTCGGTATAAAAATTCTATTCCGAAACCATAGAAAATCTTTGGCTCCAATCTGAAACTCTGAATTAGGGATAGTCTTACATTGAATCCGTTTAGCTTGCAATTCACAGTCATCTTTTTGAACTCCACAGATTTGTTGAAGAAATACTGGTTTAGCTTTTAATTCAACTAAAATAGACCCATCATCACAAATCATCAACTGGGTATTCATTGCTCGTAATGCAAACAAAGATTTTTAGCTCAGGGCATCAGCAACAACATTAGCTTTTCCCGGGTGGTAATCAATCACAAACTCATAATCTTTCACTAACTCGAGCCATCTTTGTTATTGCAGGTTCAAATCATTCTGTGACATCAGATATTTTAAGCTTTTGGGATCCGTATAAATGTAGCATTTTCACTGTATAAGTAGTGTCGCCAAATTTTCAATGCGAACACAATTGTAGCCAACTCTAAGTCGTGCGTCAGATAGTTCTTTTCATGAGGTTTCAATTGTCGGGAAGCATAGGCTATAACTTTTCCTTCATGAATCAAAACACATCCCACGCCGTTTAATGACGCGTCACTATAAATCACAAACTCTTTCCCTGATTCAAGTTGTACCAGAACTGGTGCTTCAATTAACAGTACTTTCAACTGTGCAAAACTCTGCTGACATTTTTTTAACCATTCAAATTTCACATCTTTTTGAAGTAGTTGAGTCATCAGTGTTGCAATCATAACAAATCCTTTCATGAATCTTAGGTAATAGCCCACTAGGCCTAGAAAACTACGGACTTCAGACACATTTCTCAGAGGTTTCCAGTCAACAATAGCAGAAATTTCACTCGGGTCAACTCTAATACCTTTGGCTAAAACAATATGCCCCAGAAATCCAACCTCTCGGAGCCAAAACTCACATTTACTAAACTTTGCAAACAATTGCTTATCACGTAGAGTTTGTAACACAATTCTCAAGTGCTCGATATGTTCAGATTCATCTCACGAATAGATCAGAATGTTGTCAATGAATACAATAACAAATCTATATAAATGCGGTCTGAATATCTGGTTCATCAAGTCCATGAAAGCTGCAAGAGCGTTAGTTAATCCGAAAGGCATAACCAAGAATTAATAATGTCCGTACCTCGTTCTGAATGCAGTTTTCAGCATATCTGACTTTTTAACTCACAACTGATAATAACTCAATTTCAAATCAATCTTTGAAAATATTGTAGCCCCTTTCAACTAATCAAATAAATCATCAATTCGTGGTAAAGGGTATTTGTTCTTTATGGTCACTTTATTTAGCTGTCTGTAATCAGTACACATTCTCATCATGCCATCTTTCTTCTTTACAATTAATACTGGTGCACCCCAGGGCAAATAACTCGGTCGTGCAAAACCTCTGTTTGTCAATTCTTACAGCTGAGCTTTCAACTCTTTTAATTCTATTGGAGCCATTCTGTACGGATCTATCAATATCGGTGTTGGTCTCGGTACTAATTCAATACCAAATTCCAACTCTCTGATCGGTGGCAAACCCGGTAATTGTTCTGGAAATACATCCAAAACTCACAAACAATAGGTACAAATTCAATATTTGATTCAGACACCTTAGCATCTAATATGTATGCAAGATATGCATCATAGCCATTTTTCATACATTTCTGAGCTCAGATTGACGATATCACAGTAGGTAATTCACTCAAATTGTTAGACTCAATCCGAAGAATTTCACCATTTTGACATTTCAATTCGATAATCTTTCGTCTATAATTCACAGTTGCATCATGCATAGTCAGCCAATCCATACCCAGAATCACATCAAACTCATTGAACGGTAGAAGCATCAAGTTAGCTAGAAAACAGTAACCCCGAGTCATCAAATGACAATTCTTACATATTTTATTAACTAAAACAAACATGCCAAAGGGGTTTGATACTTTAATTACAAACTCTATAGACTCGACATGTAAACTCTTTTTAAATACTAAATTCATACAGATATATGAATGAGTTGATCCATGATCTATCAACGCAACTATATCAGTATCAAAAAGAGAAAAAGTATCGGTATAATGGCTGGCGATGATGCCTCCTCTCGTGCACGGATAACATAAGCTCGAGTAGGTGCTCATGCCACAGATCTTGATCGTTGATTTTATGCGATGTCAAAGTCTTAAAATTTATATAAAGAATGATCGAACCAGAAAACTAACTATGACAATGATGTGAGGCAAGCGCACCTATCGTTTATCTAAAGGAACTAAAAGGCAAGACCGGAATGTCGAACCCAAAGGAACTAAAAGTACTAATACTAACTCTCTTTTTATTATTTAGCGTAAGAATTAAGAGAATTGTTTATCTAATCTAAAATTAACTAATCAACTAATCTAAAGATGTAAAGACAAAGAGAATGAATCGGGGAAAATAACTTTAGGAAAAACCAATTGATTAAGATAATACGCAAGGAAGAATCCACCTAGACTTCACTTGTTGCCTTACTCTGAACCAGGTGATTTATTCATTTGACTTGATCCGTAGGATTCCCTAATGTATATTAATCCCTCTCTCGAGGTGACTAACGTCTAACCCTATGTTGATTAATTGAAACATCTTTCTAATTAAAACCCCTAGAATTGTATTAACTCGATCTATGGACTCCCATATTAGGTTTCACCCTAATACGGTAAAATCTCGTCACCCTATCTCTAGGCGTACGATCAACTCTGCTCAATTATGCTAGATCTACTCTTAGGCAGGGACTTTTGCACCTCCACCTAAGCACATCATACTTGAATTAATATCCCAGAAATATTAACAAAAGAATTAAGAACACATAATTAAGAACAAGTCAAATATTTATCATATAGTTCAGCAAACGATAACAAGATTCATCTTAGGTTTCATCCCCCTCAGGTATTTGAGGGTTTAGTTCTTAATAATAAAAGAAAACATCTCAGAAGAAAAGATAAAACAAAACATAAGAAATCCCTAAAACCCCCTGAAGGAATTGAAGGAGAGATCCTCCGTCTTGAGTATAACTCTGACTTCTTGAGATGAATCAACTGGCTATCTTCGAGTAAATCCCCACAGATATGCCTTCTTTGGCCTAGCTGGACGCCCACTGACTAAAGCCTTGGGTTCCCCCGACAAAAGCCCTGGCAGAAGGCTTTTGCCAAACTTCCTGCTTAAGTTACCCTCTAAGCTGTTCATATAAGCTTTGAGATGCCTTACTTGGCCCCTAAGTATCCTAATTCGAGTAGAATTCCTCCTAGGGTGTTTAAATAGGCTTTGGAATGTGTTTCTTTGCCTCCAAGTATATTATTCTGAGTAAAACTCCTCTTGGCCGCGGCAGGGACACGCCCATGGCACACACCCGTGTGAATCGTTACCAAGCCTTGTTCGAGTCTGTTGATGAGGCACGGCCGTGTGGTCTTGGGCCCAGGCCGTGTCGATTTCGTGATATGGCCCATTTACTCCATTTTGGGTCTGTTTCTCGTTCTTTTCGTCATCCGGTGCTCTTCTAAGTATAAAACATGAAAAAAAAGGATTAAGAGCACCAAATTACATAATTCAAGGCTTAAATCATCCAAAAGCATGCTAAATGTAGGCTTAAAATATGTTACTTTTACGGTTTATCAAATACCCCCACACTTAAGCTTTTGCTTGTCCTCAAGCAAAATTCTCAACTTACAATTAAAACGAATTTACTCGATTCATAATGTCGTAACCATTTTTTGATAGAACAGTAAACGACGCGGTCGGCTCGAGGTTTTAAAACGAAAAGGAAGGGAGTCGCCACCGATCTTTATTTGGGCATGATCGGATCACCTTTGTTTTAATAAACATTTCAATTTACTAAAACAGTGGTTTTGGTCTACGAATTTTGAGAAAACGGGCTCGGGAGTCGGTTACATGCGAGGAAGGATTAGCACCCTCGTCACGCCCGGAATTGGTAACAAACTGATTGATTGATGTCCTAATGATGAATACTTGAAATGATTTGAAAACACAATACTTTCTCATCTCCGAAGCTTGAAGGAATCGGGATGGACGACAAGATTCTCTCATTTCGAAGAGATAAAGCATCACGTCCAGTAAGTTAGGGTGTGATACCTAGGGCTCCCGAAACCGAGCTTGCCTTATGGTTCTAAAACTTGGTTTTATATTTGAGAAACCAGAACCCAGTAAGTTAGGGCTCGATTCCTCGAAATTCCAAATTCAGAATATTGCCTTCATTTCAAAAGAACTTGTCTCGAGGTATCTAGATGTCGTGTCCAGTGAGTTAGGGCGCGACATTTTGAATTCCCGAGAACAAATGTTTCATTTGGAACTTGTATGGCGATTTTAAAAGGGGACATTCCGTTGTTTAGTTTAAACGAGAAAAATCAGAACCCAGTAAGTTAGGGCTTGATTCACTCGAATTGCTAATACGGAATATTGGTCGTTATAAAAAATGAGGCATCGAGAAAAAGTAGCGTGAAAATATGAAAACACGATGTTATACGTGTAAAGAATAATAAAAAAGACACATACACATATACATATATAAGTAAGGATGATAATAAAATAATAACATATTAACAAGGAAAATAATGAAAATAATAGAAAGTAAAAAGGAATAAATAACAAACACAAGAGAAAGAAAGAAAAAAATATACAAGTGGTAGTAAAATAATAACAATAATAATAATAATAGTAATAATAATAATAATAGTAAGAAATGATAATAAAATGATAACGGTAATAAATAATATACGAATAATGATATAGTAATGATAATAATATAGTAATAATAGTAATATAACAAAAATGATAGAAAATAAAAAAAAATAGTAGTGGAACAATGATAATAATAATGGTGGAAATAAAGGTAGAATGGAGAACGATAATAAAAATAACATTAATAATAATAATAAATAATAAAAATGATGAAATAAGATGATAATAATATTAATCATGGTAGTAATTAAGAGGTAAATAAAATGTATATGCAAAGGAATAAACAAAATATATATATGTGTAAAAATTCTAATATAATAATAGTAATAAAGATATTAACTAATAAAATAATATGATAATAATATAATATTAATAATACTAAATAATAGTAAAAAGAACAAAAATCGCAAATTAACTAAAGAGGGGATCAAATTGAAATTAAAATAGAATTTTGGGGTTAATTTTGGTAAAATGAGTGTTTTGGGGGTTAAATAATAAATAAAACAAGGTTCGGGGGTTAATTTGTAAATAAAACGAAATTTTAGGGTCAATTCGAAACAAAAATAAAAGAAAAGGACCAATTTGTACACGCGGAGGAAACAGAGGGACTGAAGCGGGAAATAACCCCCTTTTCAAAGCGCACAGCATGGAAAGGACCAAAATGAGACCTAACTAAAAGTTTGGGGTCAAAATTAAAAACGCAGAAAACTGGATTACAGATTGGTAAAAAGCGGAGGGGCTAAAAGTGCAATTAGCCCCTCTGATGAAAAACGCGCGGATCCTAGGCTGGAGCGGGTCGAATCGGGTCGGGCCAATCGGGTTCCCCCAAAACGACGCCGTTTTACCTTTTATAAAATCCAAATTTTTCTTTCTAAAAACATCATTTTTAACCCTATTCTAAAAAAACAAAGAAACTCTCTGAAGTTTCTCTTCCCCTCTGCGCCACCAGCCCAGAAAATCGAGAGGGTGGAATCTCTTGCCCGTGTTTTGAGCCCGATCCTGACGACGGAGGGGGATCTCCGATGACGGGGCTGCAAGCCTTTTCAGGTATCCTCTTCCTCTTTCTTTTTATTTTGTTTTAAAAGTTTAAAAACAATAAACAAAAATAGATAGGAATCAACAGTAATATTAATAAAGTCGAAAGGAAAAACGAAAATCAACCTTGAAAATTTTATTCTTGTTTCTTGATTTCTCTGTATTCGTTTCTTTTTTTGAATTCGGAAAATCAAAACCCCCCCAAAATGTTTTTTGGGTTTTTGCTTTTATAGCCTGTTTACATTGCCTTTATTCTTGCTTTCTGTCTCTTCTTGTTTAGTGTTTGCAGGTGCAAGTGCCGTTGAGCGCAAGTGGGAGGGGCGGTGCTGGCGGTGGTTGCCAGTGACGGCGTCAGAAGGCTGAAACGGCAGCGCAAGTGGGGCAGACCTAGGGGCTAGGTTTTTGTTTGTTTCTGTTTATTTGGTGTTGGGCTAGTGGGCTGGTTGTAATTAGGTCAAATGTTTTTGGTTTGTGTTTGGGTTGTTTGGGACATGGGCCGGCAAAAATGGGTCGTACAGCTGCCCCTCTTTGCTCATTGTCGTGTAACGAGAATAGAGCAAAGACTTTTGAAGACCAATTTTGCTCGGCCTCGCTGAGTCTTGGCCTCTTTCAGTTCTTCTCTTCTTCTTCAAGTAGCTTCGTTCCTGTCCACCGCATCTTGTTGCTTCGATCCATTCCACTGCCGCTTCAGAGAGATAGGACCTGTAGCTTCAATTTGTTCCTGCTGCAACTTCGGGGGAATGAGATTTGTTCATCTTTAACTTGCTCCATTGTGACTTCAGGATAAGAATTCAGGGAGAAGAGATTCGTAGTCTCCATTTTCTCTACGGAAACTTTAAAGAAATAAGGATTGATCCTCATTGTTAACTCAGGGAGACAGGATTTGTAATCCTACTCCACGGGAACTCCGAGGAAATAAGAATTCAGGGAGAAGAGATTTGGAATCTCCATCTTCTCTACTGAAATTTCAAAGAAATAATGATTGATCCTCATTGTTAACTCAGGGAGACGGGATTTGTAATCTCAACCTACTCCACTGGAACATCGAGGAAATGAGAATTCAGGGAGAAGAGATTTGTAATCTCCATCTTCTCTATTGAAATTTCAAAGAAATAATGATTGATCCTCATTGTTAACTCGGGGAGACGGGATTTGTAATCTCAACCTACTCCACTGGAACGTCGAGGAAATGAGAATTCAGGGAGAAGAGATTTGTAATCTCCATCTTCTCTACTGAAACTTCAAAGAAATAATTATTGATCCTCATTGTTAACTCGGGGAGACGGGATTTGTAATCTCAACCTACTCCACTGGAACGTCGAGGAAATGAGAATTCAGGGAGAAGAGATTTGTAATCTCTATCTTCTCTATTGAAACTTCAAAGAAATAATGATTGATCCTCATTGTTAACTCAGGGAGACGGGATTTGTAATCTCAACCTACTCCACTGGAACATCGGGGAAATGAGAATTTAGGGAGAAGAGATTTGTAATCTCCATCTTCTCTACTGAAATTTCAAAGAAATAATAATTTATCCTCATTGTTAACTCAGGGAGACGGGATTTGTAATCTCACTCCACAGGAACTTCGAGGAAATGAAATCTGAACTTTCCAACTCGCTTCCTTACTATCTACAAGAAGACTTCAATCTTCAGCCTGCTCCATTAGGGAACAAAATCTGAACTTTCCAATTTGCTTCCTTACTATTTTCAGGAAGACTTCAATCTTCAGTCTGCTCCATTAGGGAACAAAATCTGAACTTTCCAATTTGCTTCCTTACTATTTTCAGGAAGACTTCAATCTTCAGTCTGCTCCACTAGGGAACAAAATCAGAAATTTGATATTGTTGCACCGTTCTTTGAGGAACCTGTCCTGTAGAATTAATTTTATGTGCTTATGCTTATGCAAATGATGAGGATACTATGATCGGAATGACTCAGAGCCTCCTAACTACATGTGTTATGGACGACACTTGCGTGAATGCAGAATGTCATGAGAATGGTCTTTTTAAAATGATTAGGAACAATGATCAGAATGAATCAAATGCTCCTAACTAAATGACTATGGATGAATGCAGAATGTCATGAGAATGATCCTTTGTTAAATGTATAATGATTAGGACACAATGATCAGAAGGGACCTTAATGCCCCTAACTAAATGCCTTATGGACGATATTTTCATGAATGCAGAATGTCATGAGAATGGTCTTTTTATGATGATTAGGATGCAACGATTAGAATGAGTCGAATGCTCCTAACTGAATGTGCTTTGAATAATGATGTATGAATGAAAAAATGAAATGATTCATTTTTAAATGCTTAGGGTGGTCACTGCTCGTAGTTTATCGAGGTTTTATCACTGATGTGTTGCCATGCTTTCTCGTTCAACAGGTATCTTTGACAGAAAACCCAAAGAAACGATCATATTCTGCTCCGCAAGCTTGCCCCGTTGTAATTTCAGAGTCCCTTCCACTGTATCTTCTGGGACATAAAGTTTGCACTTCCCTTTGCAATTTCAGGATAACATTTGGTTTCTTCCATCCACCTTGCTACCACTTTGAGGTATAGGATTAATTTGATCTGTTACACCATTCACTGGGTGTAATGACAAAGTATCATTTTCCTTTTCCCGAGAATAATCCCCTTATACATCTGGGTTGACATTACTCGTTATTCATCGAGATTGTATCACTGACAAAATGTGTTGTCTTTTGTTCAACCAAAAAGGCCCAAAGAGATAATAATCTTTCTCCAATATTTCCGAACCTTAAGCTGAGTGAGTTCTAAACAATAGTCCTGTTTTAGGTCGTTGTATTTTTCAAAAACTTCCAGAGTAATATGCAAAACTTTTTTCATGAAAGTATTATTAGTCCAATAATTGTTATTTCAATGCAAAATGCTTGAAAAAGATCATAATGATGGACGAAATGGAAATTTATTGGGAGCATAGCTCAAAGCTAGCAAATGCAATGAAGAAGAAAGTTTATTAAGAGTGTATTTTGAAAAGAATAAGGTAATCAAAGATAGCAAACTCAAAATGGGTAAAATGGAAACTAGGTGCCCCAGATATCGCAGCCTAAGCTTCTCTGTTCAGACTTCTTGAGGACCATTTTAAGCTCAATATGTGTTTAGGGGATTCGGAGGACTTTGTCGATGCCCCAAGACATAACATACTTCTTCATTATTACTTCAAGCGTAGCAAGACTACTATATGCCCCACTTTCAAACAAAATTTGAGCCGCCCTTTTGGGTTTTCAACTCAAACCTCCTTTTGTCTCAAAGCACCCTTTGCGGGTTTTCGCCTTGGCCTCTCCTTTTTCTTTTTCTTTATTTCCTTTTCTATGTTTTTTTTTTTGAAAACCCTTTTATTTTTCAAGAATCTGAAGTCAATAACCCATGTTTCCCATGAACATGCCTTCTTTGTTGCATAAGGTCCCTCCTAGATTGGCATTTGCTTTACTCTGAAATCCTTCTGTAAAAGAAGGATCAGGTTCCCCTTTCGTGGAATTCCCCTTTATCGTAAGCTTGCATCATCTGACTATGATGGATAACTTTTAACCTCTTCTTCGATTAGGTTAAATTGGCGAAAAAACTTCCATTCCACAAACCAATGGATAAGGTGTTGCCCCGGCAAAAGCCCTGGCCAATGTTTGGTAATCAATAAGGTAACTTCTTTATGCTAATCTTTATAAGTCTCGGCCATCTTTCCTGCAATCCTTATTTTATTTTTTGTTCTTTTCTTCTGGTTGCCTTTGTCGCTCTATGATAGGGTGTCTAATCTTTTGAACAGACTACAAATTTTTGACATTGTCCTTTTTGGCATTCTTTGTCGGTAGCAAATCCTTTTTTTTTCTTGAGAGAGTGGGATTTGATGACTGTCAACATTGTAAGATTGGCATATGAGGCGACCTTCGCCATCTTGTGAAGTAATCGACATCCACGAGATTTTGTGAAGTAATCGACATCCACGAGAATGAATCGATGTTGGCCAGAAGCTTTTGATAAAACTGGCTTGTTAACATCCATGCTTCATATAGGGAAAATGGAGGAGGCATAGTCTTCCTCAACTTGGCATTTACGGCATAACAGATGCAATTTCCCTTTCTTGGTGAACCAATAGCCCGAACCTCTTGATTAGCTAGGCTGATGTAAAACATGGGTTCTTTAAACCCCAACCTTAACAATA
Source organism: Gossypium australe (assembly GCA_005393395.2). Lineage (NCBI taxonomy): Eukaryota > Viridiplantae > Streptophyta > Magnoliopsida > Malvales > Malvaceae > Gossypium > Gossypium australe. The sequence goes on along the minus strand of CM016615.1, from coordinate 50,936,766 downwards.
TACCCATGTTTTAATAGTTTGGCATGCCTTAATATGATCGTGCGAAAACATCTTGAATTCCTGAAAATAACTCAACGATGCCTTGCCTTATTCCTGCGAGGAGCTACGCTTCCATCTTCATCTCCTTCGTTAGTTCATAGCGTCCGCTGACACTTCATAAGGTAGAATCTACCATTGGGAAGTAAGTTGCAATCTTTGTCATCTTCAAAGCCCTTAGATCCCTCTAGACACATATCTCACTAAAAAGGGAGTCAGTAACAGCGTCGCTCATGTTATTGATATCTGGGGACCCATTGTGGTCAGAAAATCCAAAGAATAAATGACTCTAAGGATGATTATTCGTATGATATGGTCATGAGTGAAAAATATTTAGTATGAAATGTAAGAAATGAAAGTATTTACTTAGAAAGATGCATTTTATTGAAATAAAAATTCTGGACATAAGCCTACTTCACAAAAGAAACCTTCTAGACTTAAAGCAACAAGTGTGTTTTGCACATTACTCTAGATTAGCTTTAAAAATACATGTTTCTTCTATAGTCTCGTAGTTCAAAACACTCTCAAGTACATAAAGGCAGATGCTCGAAAATCTTTTATTCCTCGGTTCTCTCTTCGGGTATACCATTGGCGTTCTGATCCCCCGATTTCTAGGTTCCTGATGACTTCTTCAAGGAAACGCAACTCTCCTGCCCCCAATTTCAATTACCATTGCTCCGTTGTCGAACTTCACCATACCCATGTTGATGAGATTTTCCACCAATTTCTTGAAAGTAAGGCAATTTTCTATCAAATGGCCTGTGATCCCCGCGTGATACTCACACTAAGTGTTTGGGTCGTACCATTTTGGGTATGGAGGTTGCATCGGTTTCGAATATTGGGGGGACACAACGTGCGCATCAAATAAACTTTGATACAACTCCTTATACGTCATCGGGATCGGCGTAAATTGGAGTTTTTCAACGTTTTTCCTTGTGCAAGATTCTTCTTGATGAACCTTGATACTCAGTAGTCACCGTTTTTTGCTGATTAACGGTAATTGACTTTGAGTGCCCCATGTTTGTATTATTCACCTCGCCATCATTTTTTCTAGGAGTAAACCTTCTAGTGGTTTCCCCTGCTTCAATCTTGTCGCATCTGATGGCATGTTCGATCATTTCCCCTGCCATTACTATGTCGGCAATGCTCTTAGTGGTATTCCCTATCATATGGGTTATGAAAGGAGCTTTTAGGGTGTTGATGAAAAGCACGGTAGTTTCCTTTTCTAGGAGAGGTGGTTGGACTTGCATGGCAACCTCCCCCCATCTTTGCGCATACTGTCTGAAACTTTCATTTAGTTTCTTTTCCATCTTTTGCAAAGTAATCCTGTCTGGCGCTATGTCTGTGACATGATTGTACTGTTTCAGGAAGGCCTGAGCCAAATCTCTCCACGAGCTAATGTTAGCCCGGCTAAGCTGGTTATACCATCTGGCTACCGCACCAACTAAACTTTCTTGGAAACAGTGGGTTAAGAGTTGATCATTGCTCACGTAGCCAGCCATCCGCCTGCAGAACATGGTGATGTGGGCCTCCGGGCAGCTAGTCCCACTGTATTTTTCAAATTCAGGCATTTTAAACTTATGGGGTAGTACCAAATCCGGAACCAGACTTAAATCTTTCGCGCCGATCCCATGATGATGATCGAAATTTTCCAACGCATTGTCTTCCAGCCATTTGCAACGGTCCTCTAGTTGCCTTGAGGATTCTATTCTCGACCCCATTTCCTCTACTGTATCTAAATCGGGCACAACAGGGTTGGCCGGGTTATCTCCTGGTTGGGATCCAGAGCCTACGTGATAGCTCATGGGAGGTCTAGTGTCATCCTGCCCTTGCTGGGGCCTGATTGTAACTGGTGGCCTTTGGAGATATTCCTCAGGTTGTGCCCTTGCGCGCAGTGGGGTAAAATCCGGGGGGATGCCATCACTATCCTCTTCGACGGGCGGCATGGGACCTTTCCCCTTATCCATTGCCCCGTTCGTCATTTGGGCCATTTGGGCCATCATATTTCTCTGGGCCTCTAACATTTGGTCCCTCATTTCCTGTTGGAGTTTTAACATTTGCTCTTGCATTTGTTCCTGTATTTCTTTCTGGAATTGTTCGAACCTTTGATCCATTTTCCTGGTTTTAGCGCGTGTTCTGTAGTGATGTTCCGCTTCCAGATTTTCTCTTTTCACTTTCTTTTTTTCTCTCTGATAATTTTAGCTAATTAGGCCCCTTTTTTTATAAATTTAAATGCATGTAATGTGATGCAATGCAAATGCATGAATGCAAAGAGGCATCGATTCTGATCAACTTCATTTTAGAAAACTTTATTAGAAGGCAAAACCCTTTACATAAAACAGATTACAAATATGCTTTCGCCTTTAAGCCCAAAGTTTTGATCTTCCTAAGTAAAGAGGTCAACTCTTGACTACGATCTACCTGTAGCTCATATTTCATGCTTAAGATCTCAGCTTGTGCCGCCAGGGTCTACAGGTGATCAGATTTGTGTAATCCCGCAGTTCTGACACATACCCCTCAGCTAAGCTATCCCCTTTTTCTAATTGGCATTGCTCTTGCCATATGCGGGCGGCCGCATTGTCTTCCACTTTATCAAGGAATTCACTTTCCATAACCAGCTCTCTAATTCAAAAACTGATCGTGAATCGATGCCTCTTAAAAATGGAAATGACATGCAGAGGAAATAAAACATCACCAATTAGTACCACAGAATGAGATATAAAGCATGTAAAATACACAAATGCCTATCTGGGTAACTACTAAGGTTTGGTAGAGTTTAGCTCAGGGTGGGTTCTTAGGCTCTTTACGTGTGGTTGAGTTCTAAAGCTCGAGGTACCCAAACCAGCAGATTCCTCGATCCTCACCCATTATAGGCTCATACGGACTGAGTTCAGTTCAGGGGAATACATTTCCCTATGGCTATGCGAAAGTGAAAACTTCACGAAGACATAGGTAAGGATGTATCCCGAAAGCAGTCCACTAGCCCATGCGGAGGTGAAAACCTCACGATGGCATAGCTTCTCGCTCCCACTTAAAATGTGTGACCACAACGGTCATGCAATGCAATGCCAAAGTATTTACGAGACCCAATATTGAAGGTGCATTAAAAGAAGCATGATTTTTTTGAAACCATTTTCCAATTTTAATCAAAAGGACAAGAATCAATCAATCTATGGCCTGACTCTCGAAGTCCCCAGTGGAGTCGCCAAGCTGTCGTAACCATTTTTTGATAGAACAGTAAACGACGGGGTCGACTCGAGGTTTTAAAACGAAAAGGAAGGGAGTCGCCACCGAGCTTTATTTGGGTGTGATCGGATCACCTTTGTTTTAATAAATATTTCAATTTACTAAAACAGTGGTTTTGGTCTACGAATTTTGAGAAAACGGGCTCGGGAGTCAGTTACATGCGAGGAAGGATTAGCACCCTCGTCACGCCCGGAATTGGTACCAAACTGATTGATTGATGTCCTAATGATGAATACTTGAAATGATTTGAAAACACAATACTTTCTCATCTCCGAAGCTTGAAGGAATCGGGATGGACGACAAGATTCTCTCATTTCGAAGAGATAAAGTATCACGTCCAGTAAGTTAGGGTGTGATACCTAGGGCTCCCGAAACCGAGCTTGCCTTATGGTTCTAAAACTTGGTTTTATATTTGAAGAGGATACTCCGTTATTTGAGAAACTAGAACCCAGTAAGTTAGGGCTCGATTCCTCGAAATTCCAAATTCGGAATATTGCCTTCATTTTAAAAGAACTTGTCTCGAGGTATCTAGATGTCGTGTCCAGTGAGTTAGGGCGCGACATTTTGAATTCCCGAGAACAAATGTTTCATTTGGAACTTGTATGGCGATTTTATAAGGGGATATTCCGTTGTTTAGTTTAAACGAGAAAAATCGGAACCCAGTAAGTTAGGGCTCGTGAAACACCCCATACTCGGCCCACGAGCCTGGTCCGGATCTGGTATGTTCCTCAAGAAAAACCGGTTCAAATTCTTTTGCTTCTTAGGAAAAACTTGTGCGATTTTTAAAAAAAATATTGTTTTGGGTTGGGCTTGAGTTGAAAACGAATTCGATTTTATATTGAAAACCCTTTTTAATTTTAAGTGATAAAACATATAGAGTATATTCAAAAATTAAATTACTTAATTTTTAACTTAATAAAAATTTGTAAACATAATTAAACAATAAGACAGAAATAAAATAGTTCACTATGGCCTTATTACATAAAACAAAACCCAAAATAAAATTGTAGAGTACTTAAATAAAATAAAATGTCCAGATTAAATAATTTGCTTGCTGTGCATGGCCACCTTTGAGCTCCTACCGACCCGGTCCATTACTGCTCATCACCTGAAAAATATTCCCACAACGGGGTAAGTCAACAGACTTAATGTGTAACCAACACTAAAGTTTAATAGATTTAGGCATACCATTCATATCATGTTCACATAATAATTCAAGATAATGATGCAAACCCGAACCCAAACATCGATGCCATCCGCTACACATCCCCGTACCAACCTGCACACCGTGGGGACTACTAAGTCAACCCTCCTTCCGCTACACTCCATCGAAGGCAGTCGCTGCAGTCGACGTGCTCATCGCCCATATAAAATTCGTGGCATAGCCACCAGATTAAATAATTGTGTCATGAGACACCACGTTCAGATAATGTAATCGAAGTTACCACATTCAGATAATGTGACCGAAGTCACCATATTCAGATAGTGAGACCGAAGTCACCACATTCACTTCCCCTTTCTCATATAACCCGAATGCCCCATATTATTCATATCATGCATATCATACTTAAATTCACATTCATGTCACTTTTCACATGTCAAAATATAACATATTTCGTAATCCTAGGACTAGGAAACGTACCTGAGTACTTTGTACCACATTAGGGTACCTTAGCCATATTCACATTCTTATACATACTTATATTAAATATTGCCATATAACGTATTAAAGATAGTGTGGGGTACACACCTGATTTGCTTAACGAATTCCTTGAAATCCCGAAAAACTGATCTATTGCTTTTGATCTCAATTCCTACATTTGGTAACCTTAATATGTTAGCATAAAGCCTATTCGGCTATAAAACCCAATCCTAGTAGGATTTGTATTAAAACCTACCTTGCTGCCGATTTCCCTATTATTCAAATCCCGAAAACCTTGTTGTACTCCTTCTTGTATTCGGCCAAACATTAAATCACATCGTAGGTTAGTTTCGGCTTTTAAACAAAGTAAGAAATAGATCTAGATATCCAAAATAGGCCTTGGCCGAATATACCTATGTGCTTACCTTCCAAATCTTAAATCCCGAAATTGATCCCTTCTCTTGAAGTCGACAACTATCAAAAATCCTGGAGTTCCTCCTTTAATATTCGGCCAAGAGACAACAAGAGGATCAGTTCCTAGATCTCAATAAAAGAAATTGAACAACGAAATCCATTGTTCTTACCTTAATACCACAGTCAACTACACCCTTGCTTGGAGTCACAAAGATTCGGCTTTTGAGGCTTAAAAGAAATCGATTTCACTAGAGATTATTGGTATATTCGGTTTGACAAAATAAAAGAGAAGAAAAGAGAGGAGAGGACTAAGAAATTCGGTAGAGAGAAGAGGAGGAAGAAAATTGATGAGTAGCCCTATTTTTTTCCTCTTATAGCCGAAATTGCTACTCAGAATCCCTTACTTGGCCACCACTCTTCTATTTTGATAACTTAATCCTTTGAATTATCAGTTTATTAAAAGAATAATCCCTTATTTATCTCTTGAAAATAATCTAAAGTAAATCTATTATTTATCTCCTATTTAGCCGAAATTTAAAGAGAATAAAACTCCTCTTTTAAAAGCCTTGTAGCCGTCCATCTCTATGCTCCTTGTAGCAAAATAAAACTCCTTTATTTGCTCCCCAAGTGACTCGAACCCTGGCCCAAAAACACAGGCTTGTGGCGTCACTTTGCTGGGCTTTTAAGTGGTGCCTTCAAGCCACTTTGACAAGCCTGTTTGTGTGTCAAATTCCTCCTATTAATTTTCTTAAGGCCACCTTGCCTTAGTTTCCTCTTTTTAAACTCTAAAACTTGACATTTCCCTACATTTCTAAGTTTCCAAAAATTTCCGTTTGCCTCCTTTAAACTTAACATTTCCTTACATTTCCAAGTTTCCAGAAATGTTCACTTTCCTCTTTTGAATCATTTCCAAATCATTTCCTTACCTTTCTTAGTTTCCAAAAATGTTCACTTTCCTCTTTTAAACTTAACATTTCCATACATTTCTAGGTTTCCAAAAATGTTCAAAATACATTCATAACACATAAGACATGTCAGTTCGTACAATTAAACCGAAAATGCATAGGCCCTTTTCAGGATGTTACGGTTCTACCCCCCTTAAAATAATTTTGTCCTCGAAATTTCCTAGCTAAAATAACTGAGGGTATTGCTGTCGCGTTGTCTCTCCTGGTTCCCACGAAGCTTCCTCTGATCCATGATTGCGCCATAACACTTTGACTAGAGGAACTGACTTCCTCCGTAACACTTTCACATCACGTTCCAATATCTGAATTGGCTCCTCCTCGTAGGATAGGTCTGGCCTTAGCTCCACTTCTTCAATTGGTACCACATGAGATGGATCCGATCGATAACGACATAACATGGATACATGAAATACGTCGTGCATCTGCTGCAACTCTGGTGGCAACTCTAACTGGTATGCCACTGGTCCAACTCGCTTCAGTACTCGATAGGGCCCTATAAACTTGGGCTTAACTTCCCTTTGCGACCAAACCTCATCACCTTCTCCCAAGGCGAGACTTTCAGAAACACTTGGTCTCCCACTTCAAACTCTATCTCCTTTCGCTTAAGGTCGGCGTACGACTTCTACCTAGCAGAGGCTTCCTTTAACCGGTGCCCCGATTATCTCAACCTTTTCTTCAGTTTCTGCCACTAACTCTAGACCCAAAACCCGACGTTCTCCTAACTCAGTCCAACAAGTAGGAGTTCGACACTTCTGACCATATAACGCTTCATATGGTGCCATCCGAATGCTAGCTTGATAGCTGTTGTTGTAGGCGAACTCTGCTAAAGGCAAATAGTCTTCCTAACTTCCTCGGAAATCCATCACACAGCCTCTCAACATATCCTCCAACACTTGTATAACCCGTTCAGACTGCCCGTCTGATTGTGGATGAAAAGCCGTAGTGAAGTCCAACTTAGTGCCTAAAGCTTGATGAAGTGCCCTCCAAAACCGAGACGTGAACATTGGGTCTCTATTCGAAATAATTGACACCGGTACTCCATATAACCTTACAATTTCCGTTACATATAATTTGGCTAACTTCTGAAGGGAATAATCCACTCTTACCGGGATGAAGTGTGCGGACTTGGCCAAACGGTCCACTATTACCCATACCGAGTCCTTCTTAGTAGGCGTAAGGGGAACCCACTAACGAAGTCCATGGTAATTCTCTCCCACTTCCATTGTGGAACCTTGATTGGCTGAAGTAATCCCGATGGAACTTGGTGTTCAGCCTTAACTTGCTGACACGTCAGGCATTTTCCCACGAATTCAGTAACTTTCCGTTTAAGATTAGGCCACCAAAATTGTTCCCTTAGATCTCTGTACAGCTTAATACCTCCGGGATGCATAGCATAAGGGCTACTATGCGCCTCCCGAAGAATCCTTTGTCTTAACTCCTCGTCCTTCGGCATACAGACCTTTCCTTTGTAGCACAATACTCCTTCGTCAATGACGCCATAATCCTCTAACTTTCCGTTCTGTACTTGCTGTAACCTAGCACTTAGGTCCTTATCAGCCAACTGTCCCCTTTTCACCTCATTCAGCCATGTGGGTTTGACTTGCAACTCTGCCAACAGGCTTCCATCATCATACAAACTTAAGTGAGCGAACATAGCCCTTAGATCCGACACAACCTTCCGACTTAGGACATCAGCTACCACATTCGCCTTGCCCGGGTGGTACTCTATCGAGCAATCATAATCCTTCAATAACTCCACCCACCTTCGCTGCCTCAAGTTCAACTCCTTCTGAGTCAACAGATACTTAAGGCTCTTGTGGTCTGTGTAGATTATCGACCTTTCCCCATAAAGGTAGTGCCTCCAAACCTTAAGAGCGAAAACCACTGCTGCCAATTCCAAGTCATGAGTTGGGTAGTTAACCTCATGCGGCCTTAACTGTCGAGACGCATAAGCGACTACTTTTCCTTCTTGCATTAGCACACAACCTAATCCCGTGTGAGAAGCGTCACAATATACCACAAAATCCTTCCCTTGCTCCGGCTGAATTAACACTGGAGCTTCCGTCAACACTTTCTTAAGCTTTTCAAAACTCTCCTGTTGCTTATCAGTCCATTCAAAGGGTACTTCCTTCCTTAATAACTTTGTCAAAGGCGCGGCTATTGACGAGAACCCTTCCACGAACCTTCTGTAATAGCCTGCCAAACCTAAGAAACTTCGGATCTCAGCCACAGACCTAGGTGGTTTCCAATCCAACACTGCTTCGATCTTCCTAGGATCCACTCTTATTCCCTCTGCAGATACCACATGTCCTAATAACGCCACCTCCTTAAGCTAAAATTCACACTTGCTGAATTTGGCATAGAGCTTCTTCTCCCTTAACACTTGTAGCACAACTCGGAGATGCTCATCATGCTCCTCTTCAGACTTGGAGTACACCAAAATATCGTCGATGAACACAACGACAAACCTATCCAAGTAGGGTTGGAAAACTCGGTTCATCATATCCATGAACGCGGCTGGAGCATTCGTCAACCCAAACAGCATTACTACAAATTCAAAATGGCCGTATCTTGTCCTAAAAGCGGTCTTATGGATATCTGCCTCCTTCACCTTCAACTGATGATATCCCGACCTTAAGTCTATCTTCGAGAATACTGCGGCCCCTTTCAGCTGATCGAACAAGTCATCGATCCTTGGCAAAGGATACTTGTTCTTAATGGTCAGCTTATTCAACTGACGGTAATCTATGCACATCCGCATAGTTCCGTCCTTCTTCTTCACAAACAGGACCGGTGCTCCCCATGGAGACACACTGGGTCGAATGAACCCACGATCCAACAATTCTTGGATTTGAGCCTTGAGCTCAACCAACTCCTTTGGTGCCATTCGATACGGGGCAATTGACACAGGAGCTGTTCCCGGTAGCAAGTCTATTCCAAACTCTACCTCCCTATCTGGGGGTATTCCTAGTAATTCCTCCGGAAACACATCTTCAAAATCCCTTACAGTTCTAACTCCACTGACACCTTCTTCCTTTCCACCCAACATACTTACGAAGGCTAAGAATGCCTTGCACGCTTTCCTAACCATTTTCTCTGCCTTCAACGCCGAAACTACGTTAGACAGGTAGTTTCTTCTTTCTCCGATCATTACTACTACTTCATCCTCCGGGGTCCTTAGTTCCATACCTTTAGCCGCACAATCCAACACGGCTCGGTGCTCTACTAGCCAGTCCATTCCAAGTATGAGTTCAAACTCCCCAAAGGGTAGTTCCATTAAGTCAGCCCGAAAGTTCACTCCCTGAATCTCTAGGGGTACATTCCGAAAGATCTTATCCACCACTACAGTTTGGCCTAATGGGCTTACTACAGTCATCTGCCTATCAGAAAGTTCAGAGTCTAGGCCTAATGTTTCCACTACACTACATGCAACATAAGGAGGGTCGAGCCCACATCAATCAGAGCAAAATAGGGCTTGCCATAAATAAAGAACGTACCGGTTATAACATCCGGCGCGTCTCCATCCTCCCTCCGGTGAACCACATAAACCAAACCCGGCTGCCTTGCCTCAGCATTAGCAGCACCTCTGCCCTGTGTTCCACGTCCTCTGCCAGCACCATTACCTCTGTTTTTCGAACCACGACCTCGTTGAGGCTGTTGTCCACCTCTACCAGTCTGACTAACATTCTGAGCTGCTGGTCGACTTTCATCTGGTTTCTTAGGACAATCCTTGAGCATATGGTCCTAGGACCCACACCTAAAACATCCTCCCGTCTTTTTCCAGCACTCCCCTAAGTGCTTCTTTCCACAATGATCACAAGGACGATACTGCCATCCTGTACCAACTTGCTGATTTCGCGGCCCATCAACTCTAGGCCTCTTTTGAACCTTCCCAGACAATCCAAAACCTCATTTTGGCCTACTCTGATCCATAGTCTGCTTTGTAGCATCCTTAATTCCCTCGGCTACCTTGGCCTTTTCTACTAAAGCAGAAAACTCCCGCTCCTGATGCGGTGCTATCAACAATCTCAAATCATCCCTTAGTCCGTCCTCAAAACGGACACAGCGTTCATGCTCAGTTGCCACTACTCCTCGAGCATATCGGCTCAACCTCAGGAATTCAGCTTCATATTCTGCAACGGACTTGTTCCCTTGAACCAGTCTCAGAAATGCTTTCCTTTGCTCATCAGTATACATGGTTCCAACATACTTCTTTTGATACGCTTCCTTAACATACTCCCAGGTCAGATCCTCAGCTGTGGCACCATCCCGAATAGTTAACCACCATTGATACGCTTCATCGCGTAGCAGTGCCACCATTCCTTTTAACTTCTCCTCAGGGGTCAGTTCGAGCTCATCCATAATTCGCTCGGTTGCCTCCAACCAGTACTCAGCTGTACTGGGTGCCACACCAAATACTCCTCTAAACATTTCAGCCCCATTGGCTCGGAGTCGCTCAGGTACAGATTTCTTAGTTCCCTTATTTCCTCCAGCACCAGCCACCATTTCCAAAACTCGCAGCAAGCCTGCGATACAGCATCTTCCCCCGTCTGAGCCTGCTACTCAACACCAACAGCTGGGGGTGGTGGTGGCGGTGGTACCTCATTATCAGACCCTTGACCCGATCTCACGGGTTCCGACACAGTCATTCTTCCCCTACCGCGTCCACGATGGCCACGTCCTCTAGAACTCATTTCTATCGTCGCAATCTGATTAAAAAGTTTTATGAATTAGTCCATGTTTCACTTATTACCCGCGAAAAAGTTTTATGAAAAGAGTTTTAGGAGTGGTTCTTTCGTATTCATACGTGCACACAGTCTTTTCATTCATACATCCATCAATCAATTATGAACTTTTGTTCATTCAGAGAAACGTTGTAGTTTTCATTGTTGTCGTTTTTCCACTACCCAGGGGTATTTTCGTAATTTGCCCTACAGGGGTATTTTCGTAAATTTTTTTCAAAGAAAAAGTTCCTTGGTGATTTTGTCAAAAAGTATTTTGGAATTTTTTAAATTCCCGGGGTATTTTGGAAAATTTTGAAATCCGAGGGTATTTCGGTAATTTTGAAGCTCGGGGGTACCAGGGTAAATTTGTAAAGTTTAATATTTCCGGGGTATTTCCAAATTTATAAAACTTGAGGGTTATTTTTGAGAATTTTGTTTTCCAAATCAGTGATGTTGCAAAAATTTTGTAAATCAGGGTCATTTTGGTAATTTTGTAAGTTAGGGGCAATTTTGTAATTTTCCAAAATCAAGGTATTTTTGATATTTTGCAAATTAGGGTTTTTGTACCTTTATAAAGTAATGAAATTTTGATAAAACTGTTGGGTAGCTGGACATTTTAAAAACTAAGGGTATTTTTTGTAATTTTACCACTAGAGGTATTTTTGTAATTTCATAAATCAGAAATTTTTCGAAAATATTTTCTTTTTTTTTTTCAAAACAATTTTATCAGTTCAAAAGAGTGGTTTGTTGAATTTTTAAAATTAGGGTTTCCATAAAAACACGGCTAGTTCCCTTTCGGGTTTTAGTTAGTGTGTTTAGCCTATGACCGAGTCCTCTTGGTCAGGGTGAACCAAAGCTACTCACCAGGTAGGACTCGAATAGAGAGGAGGTGAGTCACACGGACTGCTTAAGTACCAAGCTCCCACCGAAACCATTCCTAGACATGCGCACAGAGGTTACCACACTCTCTGAGTCCTTTTGGTTAGGGTGAACCGAAGCTACGCACCAGGTAGGATTCCAGCGAAGAGGAGGTGAGTCACTAGGACTGCTTAAATACCAGGCTCTTCCGGATCCAATCCTAGACATGCGCACAGGGGTTGCCACACCCTAACTTGGTGACTTAGCCATAGGTTTGTTTAAGTAGATATTAAATCTTATGTATTTGTTGTGGTATACTAGTCCTAGGGTTCACATACTTATCATACTACTCTACGTTCCATTCCTATTTCTACCCTTCATAATATAATCACATAATCACACAGATGGTTAGGGGTACTTACCTGGTGGACTTCAGGTCGGAGACTTAGGTGCCATGCCAGAAAAACCTGCTTATCTTCAAAAACTCATTTGGGCTCGATTTGAAAACGTTTTGGGCCTTAAACCCCAGGCCGAGGGTTTGAAACTGGGCTCTGATACCAAATTGAAACACCCCATACCCGGCCCACGAGCCTGGTCCGGATCTGGTATGTTCCTCAAGAAAAACCGGTTCAAATTCTTTTGCTTCTTAGGAAAAACTTGTGCGATTTTTAAAAAAAATATTGTTTTGGGTTGGGCTTGAGTTGAAAACGAATTCGATTTTATATTGAAAACCCTTTTTAATTTTAAGTGATAAAACATATAGAGTATATTCAAAAATTAAATTACTTAATCTTTAACTTAATAAAAATTTGTAAACATAATTAAACAATAAGACAGAAATAAAATAGTTCACTATGGCCTTATTACATAAAACAAAACCCAAAATAAAATTGTAGAGTACTTAAATAAAATAAAATGTCCAGATTAAATAATTTTCTTGATGTGCATGGCCACCTTTGAGCTCCTGCCGACCCGGTCCATTACTGCTCATCACCTGAAAAATATTCCCACAACGGGGTGAGTCAACAGACTCAATGTGTAACCAACACTAAAGTTTAATAGATTTAGGCATACCATTCATATCATGTTCACATAATAATTCAAGGTAATGATGCAAACCCGAACCCAAACCTAGATGCCATCCGCTACACATCCCCGTACCAACCTGCACACCGTGGGGACTACTAAGTCAACCCTCCTTCCACTACACTCCATCGAAGGCAGTCGCTGCAGTCGACGTGCTCATCGCCCATATAAAATTCGTGGCATAGCCACCAGATTAAATAATTGTGTCATGAGACACCATGTTTAGATAATGTAACCGAGGTTACCACATTCAGATAATGTGATCGAAGTCACCACATTCAGATAGTGAGACCGAAGTCACCACATTCACTTCCCCTTTTTTCATATAACCCGAATGCCCCATATTATTCATATAATGCATATCATACTTAAATTCACATTCATGTCACTTTTCACATGTTAAAATATAACATATTTCGTAATCCTAGTAGGAGTAGGAAACGTACCTGAGTACTTTGTACCACATTAGGGTACCTTAGCCATATTCACATTCTTATACATACTTATATTAAATATTGCCATATAACGTATTAAAGATAGTGTGGGGTACACACCTGATTTGCTTAATGAATTCCTTGAAATCCCGAAAAACTGATCTATTGCTTTAGATCTCAATTCCTACATTTGGTAACCTTAATATGTTAGCATAAAGCCTATTCGGCTATAAAACCCAATCCTAGTAGGATTTGTATTAAAACCTACCTTGCTGCCAATTTCCCTATTATTCAAATCCCGAAAACCTTGTTGTACTCCTTCTTGTATTCGGCCAAACATTAAATCACATCGTAGGTTAGTTTCGGCTTTTAAACAAAGTAAGAAATAGATCTAGATATCCAAAATAGGCCTTAGCCGAATATACCTATGTGCTTACCTTCCAAATCTTAAATCCCGAAATTGATCCCTTCTCTTAAAGTCGACAACTATCAAAAATCCCGGAGTTCCTCCTTTAATATTCGGCCAAGAGACAACAAGAGGATCAGTTCCTAGATCTCGATAAAAGAAATTGAACAACAAAATCCATTGTTCTTACCTTAATACCACAGTCGACTGCACCCTTGCTTGGAGTCACAAAGATTCGGCTTTTGAGGCTTAAAAGAAATCGATTTCACTAGAGATTATTGGTATATTCGGTTTGACAAAATAAAAGAGAAGAAAAGAGAGGAGAGGACTAAGAAATTCGGCAGAGAGAAGAGGAGGAAGAAAAATTGATGAGTAGCCCTATTTTTTTCCTCTTATAGCCGAAATTGCTACTCAGAATCCCTTACTTGGCCACCACTCTTCTATTTTGATAACTTAATCCTTTGAATAATCAGTTTATTAAAAGAATAATCCCTTATTTATCTCTTGAAAATAATCTAAAGTAAATCTATTATTTATCTCCTATTTAGCCGAAATTTAAAGAGAATAAAACTCCTCTTTTAAAAGCCTTGTAGCCGTCAATCTCTCTGCTCCTTGTAGCAAAATAAAACTCCTTTATTTGCTCCCCAAGTGACTCGAACCCTGGCCCAAATACACAAGCTTGTGGCGTCACTTTGCTGGGCTTTTAAGTGGTGCCTTCAAGCCACTTTGACAAGCCTGTTTGTGTGTCAAATTCCTCCTATTAATTTTCTTAAGGCCACCCTGCCTTAGTTTCCTCTTTTTAAACTCTAAAACTTGACATTTCCAAGTTTCCAGAAATTTCCGTTTGCCTCCTTTAAACTTAACATTTCCTTACATTTCCAAGTTTCCAGAAATGCTCACTTTCCTCTTTTGAATCATTTCCAAATCATTTCCTTACCTTTCTTAGTTTCCAAAAATGTTCACTTTCCTCTTTTAAACTTAACATTTCCATACATTTCCAGGTTTCCAAAAATGTTCAAAATACATTCATAACACATAAGACATGTCAGTTCGTACAATTAAACCGAAAATGCATAGGCCCTTTTCAGGATGTTACAGCTCGATTCACTCAAATTGCTAATACGGAATATTGGTCGTTATAAAAAATGAGGCGTCAAGAAAAAGTAGCGTGAAAATATGAAAACACGATGTTATACGTGAAAAGAATAATAAAAAAGACACATACACATATACATATATAAGTAAGGATGATAATAAAATAATAACATATTAACAAGGAAAATAATGAAAATAATAGAAAGTACAAAAGGAATAAATAACAAACACAAGAGAAAGAAAGAAAAAAATATACAAGTGGTAGTAAAATAATAACAATAATAATAATAATAGTAATAATAATAATAATAGTAAGAAATGATAATAAAATGATAACGGTAATAAATAATATACGAATAATGATATAGTAATGATAATAATATAGTAATAATAGTAATATAACAAAAATGATAGAAAATAAAAAAAACAGTAGTGGAACAATGATAATAATAATGGTGGAAATAAAAGTAGAATAGAGAACGATAATAAAAATAACATTAATAATAATAATAATAAATAATAAAAATGATGAAATAAGATGATAATAATATTATCATGGTAGTAATTAAGAGGTAAATAAAATGTATATGCAAAGGAATAAACAAAATATATATATATATGTAAAAATTCTAATATAATAATAGTAATAAAGATATTAACTAATAAGAATAATATGATAATAATATAATAATAATAATACTAAATAATAGTAAAAAGAACAAAAATCGCAAATTAACTAAAGAGGGGATCAAACTGAAATTAAAATAGAATTTTGGGGTTAATTTTGGTAAAATGAGTGCTTTGGGGGTTAAATAATAAATAAAACAAGGTTCGGGGGTTAATTTGTAAATAAAATGAAATTTTAGGGTCAATTTGAAACAAAAATAAAAGAAAAGGACCAATTTGCACATGCGGAGGAAACAGAGGGACTGAAGCGGGAAATAACCCCCTTTTCAAAGCGCACAGCATGGAAAGGACCAAAATGAGACCTGACTAAAAGTTTGAGGTCAAAATTAAAAACGTAGAAAACTTAATTACAGATTGGTAAAAAGCGGAGGGGCTAAAAGTGCAATTAGCCCCTTTGATGAAAAACACGCGGATCCTAGGCTGGAGCGGGTTGGATCGGGTCGAGCCAATCGGGTTCCCCCAAAACGACGCCGTTTTACCTTCTATAAAATCCAAATTTTTCTTTCTAAAAACATCATTTTTAACCCTATTCTAAAAAAACAAAGAAACTCTCTGAAGTTTCTCTTCCCCTCTGCGCCTCCAGCCAGAAAATCGAGAGGTTGCCCGTGTTTTGAGCCCGATCCCGACGACGGAGGGGGATCTCCAATGACGGGGCCGCAAGCCTTTTCAGGTATCCTCTTCCTCTTTCTTTTTATTTTGTTTTAAAAGTTTAAAAATAATAAACAAAAAATAGATAGGAATCAACAGTAATATTAATAAAGTCGAAAGGAAAAACGAAAATCAACCTTGAAAATTTTATTCTTGTTTCTTGATTTCTTGTATTCGTTTCTTTTTTTGAATTCGGAAAATCAAAACCCCCCCAAAACGTTTTTTTTGGTTTTTGCTTTTATAGCCTGTTTACATTGCCTTTATTTTTGCTTTATGTCTCTTCTTGTTTAGTGTTTGTAGGTGCAAGTGCCGCTGAGCGCAAGTGGGAGGGGCGGTGCTGGCGGTGGTTGCCAGTGACGGCATCAGAAGGCTGAAACGGCAGCGCAAGTGGGGCAGACCTAGGGGCT
Organism: Gossypium australe; assembly: GCA_005393395.2. Classification (NCBI taxonomy): domain Eukaryota; kingdom Viridiplantae; phylum Streptophyta; class Magnoliopsida; order Malvales; family Malvaceae; genus Gossypium; species Gossypium australe. Next base: position 50,920,118 of record CM016615.1, on the reverse strand, counting down.
AGGTTTTTGTTTGTTTCTGTTTATTTGGTGTTGGGCTAGTGGGCTGGTTGTAATTGGGTCAAATGTTTTTGGTTTGTGTTTGGGTTGTTTGGGACATGGGCCGGCAAAAATGGGTCGTACACATAATATTCATCAATAATGTTTCATCATAATTCAAAAGTAATTCATACATGGGTAATTCAACTCAAAGAGTCTTAAAGATTCAAACACTCTACGTCATATATTTGTAGCCCAAAACATAGGTGTTTCCCCTCATCTGAATAATTACCTCTGATTCAAAACTGACAAGAGTTGACATCCTCACTAAAGATTCACTCAAATCACTCGAAGTGTTTAGGGTTCAGAATTAAGCACTCAAAAGTCAAACATGAAGAGCTAATCCCATAGGCTTGCATGAAAATCAAAACTCCACCACTATAATATAAGATGATACACAAATCAAAAGGTCTTTTAAAAAGGGTTGTAACGGGGCTTAGGTTAAAGGTGTGGATAAAGTCTAAATTAGAGGGTTAGAATCGTGATTGACCTGACAAATTACCTAAAAAAAATGGACTAATCCTAATTACTTACATCAATTGAAAACTTCATTAATAATAATACGACCTTCTTCTTCAAGATGTGGAGTTTTAAACATATAAGCTCGATTACATAGAACAAATACTGAATATACTTCATTTTTTTAGGAATACATAATGAAGGATAAATTTTAATTACTGAAAGTTAGGCAACCGACCAAAACAAATCTCGACAAAAAGGGTAGTCAAGGAATGGTGATAACAAATACAAAGGGTTTTGGGTTAATATTAGTGGGTGAGTCAATCAAAAGGGTTGTTAGGATCAACGGGGTTCAATAGGGGTTAATTATGAAGGTAGGCATTTAGTGGAGTAAGTGGGTTAAAACCTTGGTGCCTTTATCATCTCTGTATATCAAATCAAAGGTGTGGTCTCGACATGTATAATTGATATAGGTTCTAGAATAACAAATCAATGTTGACACACTCATAATCAATAAGGTGAGCAAGGAAAAGAATATATGCTCTATAAGGCTCAAAATCTCACATAAAATTATGGGTCTTTGATGTGAACCTCGTAAATTTCAAACTTCAAAGTAATATTCAAATTCAGGTAGACAACCTAACAAATTTTAATTTTTGAAAAATAGACTTGTTATGCTTGATTCTCTAGTATCCTTCGAAATTAATCATCAATGCACAATTATCAATGACTTAATCTAAAACATATCAATAAAAATCATAAATCAAAGGAATTTTCATTCTAATCATAATATAACAAAATTACTTTAAAACAAGGCATAATTCTGGGATTTTCAAATAATACTATAGTTAACCCCCCACACTTAAGATGTACATTGCCCTCAATGTACAAAGGTAGATAATGATCATATAGTAAGAAAATCAAAAGAGAGGGAGAGAAGTGAAACTTCCTAAATTTTGGATGAAGAGAAGCGTAGGGAGTGCCTCGAGCCGTTCGACTTGAATCCTCAAAGTAGCCGGTCCGATTTTATTGTATCCTAAGATAAATATAAATGCCATGGAGAAAAAGAAGAAAGTAATAACAAAAAAAAAGAATAAAATTAAATAATGAAAAATGAAAGAAGAAAGATAACGGGAAAAAGAAAGGAAGAAGGGGGTTTAAATAGAGATGCATCCCACGCCCGTGTTCCTTCCTGTGGTGCCCACACGACCGTGTGCAAGGCCGTGTGGGTATGGAAACCTACGCCTAAATACGAAAAGAATTAAAACAAAACTAATTAGTAGAGTTAGTGCTCGGGTTGCCTCCCAAGAAGCACTCGTTTATAGTCTTAAGCTAGACTTTCCTCTCATTCGCATATTCATGGTGGTTTGAGGAGCTGAAAGTCCTTCCACATGCTATCAATCCTATTATCATGGTGAAATTCAAGTCGAGTAGCGTTTACTTTAAAGGTACCGATTGTAAGATTACTTACCTCGACTGTTTCGTATGGGAAAACATTGAGTACCCTAAAAGAGATTTCTTTGTTTGTATTAGGGTCTGGAAGAGGTATTCGAGGGTCTGCTTTATCTAACAGTACCTGATATCTGATCTTGAATTTGTTTGTTCCTTGGAGTGGCGTTGGTTCTGCTTTCTGTATTCCTAATTTTTACTTGAAGTGTGTCTTCCATTCGTCTAGTTCATCGATCTGAAGCCTTCGTTCCTCATGGGTTATTTCCTTGTTGGAACGAGGTCTAGGATCTGGCTTAGTTGTGTAGTTCCGTGGTGCTTTCTGAAAAGAAGGTTTTACCGAATGGTTATTAATAAAATTAATGTTCTCACCTTGATAACTCGATGTCCTAGCTGAGTCGAGAGCTTGAAGACTGATTGATTCGTTACCTACACAAAGTATGAGTTTGCCTGCATCAACATCGATTTTAGTTCTGGCAGTTGCTAAGAATGGTCTTCCTAAGATTAGGGGAATCTTGTTGTCCTCATCCATGTCTAAAACAACAAAGTCTACTGGGAATATGAATTTATCAATTTTCACGAGTACATCTTCGATTATACCTCTAGGAATTCTAACAGTTTTATCAGCTAATTGAATGCTCATCTTAGTTTTTTTGGGTTTCCCTAGACCTAGTTGTTTAAACATTTTATAGGGCATGACATTTATGCTTGCCTCTAAATCAGCTAACGCATTATCAATAGATAAACTACCAATTAAGCATGGAATTGTAGAACTCCCTGGATCTTTTAATTTCTGTGGTAGTTTATTTTGTAACATTACTGAGCATATTTCGTTTAATTCCACATGTGATGCTTCGTCTATCTTTTGTTTGTTTGTTAATAGCTCCCTTAGAATCTGGCATCTGCGAAAGAATTTCAAGTAACGGTAAGTTGATATGTAATTTCTCTAAAAGTTTAAGAAACTTACCGAACTGTTCCTCTGTGTCGTCTTTCGTTATTGCTTCCGAATATGGTATGCGAGGTTTGTACTCTTTAATTACTGGTTTTGGCTTGTTATTGACCTCAACCATATCTTCTTCTACCATATTCTTTTGCTTTAAATTAGACTTGTTTAACCCTTCACTATCTTGAGCTATTATGGCTTGAATTTGCTCCCTTGGGTTAGTCTTGGTGTTGCTCGGTAGTCTTCCCTATGGTCTCTCAGAGATCTGCTTAGCAAGTTGCCCGATTTGATCCTTGAGCTCCTGTGTTGATGCCTCAAGTTTTGTTTCTATATTCTGGAAACGTGTTTCTAAGGCTGCTATGAAATTTGTCAGCATCTCTTCAAGGTTCGGCTTCTTTTCCTGTGGGTAGGGCTGTTGTTCGAAGTTTTGGGATGGTTGTTGCCTTTGATTTCTTTGATCGCCACATGAGAAATTAGGGTGGTTCTTCCAACTTGGATTATAAGTATCACTATAAGGGTTATTGTTAGATCAGAAATTGTTACCCATATAGTTCATCTGTTCGCTCTCCATGCCCTGTCCGTAGGGTGGGTACTCAGGATTCGCCACTCCTCCACTTACGTCGCATTGCATAACTGGATGTGCCTGTGAAGAACCGTATAAACCATCAAATTTTTTATGTAGCAACTCTACCTAATTTGATAATATGGTTACTGCATTGAGGTTGAAAACTCTGGCTGCTTTAGCTGGCCTTGTCCTTGTAACTTGCCAGTGATAGTTATTCAATGACATCTCCTCTATAAACTCGTAGGCCGCTTCAGGAATCTTGTTGTTCAGGGTTCCACCTGCGACTGAATCAATTAGTTGCTGTGTTGAAGGGCTCACACCATTGTAAAAAGTTTGGACCTGTAGCCAAAAAGGTAATCTGTGGTGTGGGCACCTCCTCAACAAATCTTTGTATCTCTCCCATGCATCGTAAAGTGTCTCTGAATCCATCTGCACAAAAAAAGAGATATCATTCCTCAACTTGGCCGTTTTGGCTTGCGAAAAATTTTTTAATAAAAATTTTTCGGTCGTTTGATCCCATGTAGTGATTGACCCTTGTGGGAGAGAATACAACCACTACTTGGCTTTATTCCTTAAAGAAAAGGGAAATAACCGAAGACGGATGGCATCATCAGAAATGCCATTTATTTTGAAGGTATCGTAGAATTCTAGAAAATTCGCTAAGTGTGTATTAGGATCCTTATCCTGCAAACCATCAAACTGAACAAACTGTTGTATCATCTGCATAGTGTTAGGTTTCAGTTCAAAATTATTTGCAGCAATAGTAGGCCTAACAATACTTGACTCAGTTCCTGTTAAACAAGGTTTAGCATAATCATACATAGTTCGAGGAGCATGATTTTTGGCCATCTCTGGAGGTGGTGGATGATTTTCAGCCATCTCTTCGGTGGTATTAATTTCGGCTCCTTGCTCTTTTTCTATGTAGTTTAAGCTTCGCCTTATTTCTCTGCGATTTCTACGAATGGTACCTTCAATACTACTGTTGTAAAGTAGGGGTCCTGTCGGGTTTCTTCTAGTCATAAACTACAGATACCTGAAAGGAGTGAAAGGAGAAAATTTAGAAAAGTTAAAGATAAAATTAAATTGCAAAAAGTAAAAATGGCTAAAGTAATAAAAATTAAGCGTTCTTAATATTTTAGTTCCCTGGCAACGGCGCCAAAAACTTGATCGTTGTTTTGGTGATGTCAAAGTCTTAAAATTTATACAAAGAATGATCAAACCTGAAAACTAACTATGACAACGATGTGAGGCAAGCGCACCTATCGAACAATAGTATAGTTAAGGCAAGGCCGGAATGTTGAACCCAAAGGAACTAAAAGTACTAATAATAACTCTCTTTTTATTATCTAGCCTAAGAATTAAGAGAATTGTTTATCTAATCTAAAATTAACTAATCAACTAATCTAAAGATGCAAAGACAAAGAGAATGAATTGGGGAAAATAACTTTAGGAAAAACCAATTGATTAAGACGATACCCAAGGAAGAATCCACCTAGACTTCACTTGTTACCTAAATCTGAACCAGGCGATTTATTCATTTGACTTGATCCGTAGGATTCCCTAACGTATATTAATCCCTCTCTTGAGGCGACTAACATCTAACCCTAGGTTGATTAATTGAAATCTCTTTCTAATTAAAACCCCTAGAATTGCATTAACTCGATCTATGGACTTCCATATTAGGTTTCACCCTAATCCGGCAAAATCTCGTCACCCTATCTCTAGGCGTGCGATCAACTCCGCTATATTATGCTAGATCTACTCTTAGGCAGGGACTGTTGCTCCTCCACCTAAACACATCATACTTGAATCAATATCCCGAAAATATCAACACAAGAATTAAAAACACATAATTAAGAATAAGTCAAATATTTATCATATAGTTCAGCAAACGATAACTAGATTCATCTTAGGTTTCATCCCCCTCAGGTATCTGAGGGTTTAGTTCATAATAATAAAAGAAAACATCTCAGAAGAAAAGATAAAACAAAACATAAGAAATCCCTAAAACCCCCTAAAGGAATTGAAGGAGAGATCCTCCGTCTTGAGTATAACTCCGGCTTATTGAGATGAATCAACTGGCTATCTTCGAGTAAATCCGCAAAAGACTGCCTTCTTTGGCCTAGCTAGACGCTCTTTGACTAAAGCCCTGGGTTCCCCTGACAAAACCCTGGCAGAAGGCATTTGCCGAACTCCCTGCTTAAGTTACCCCCTAAGGTGTTTATATAAGCTTTGAGATGCCTTACTTAGCCCCTAAGTATCCTAATTCGAGTAGAATTCCTCCTAGGGTGTTTAAATAGGCTTTCGAATGTGTTTCTTTGCCTCCAAGTATCTTATTCCAAGTAAAACTCCTCTTGGCTGCGGCAGGGACACGCCCATGGCACACGCCCGTGTGAATCGTGGCCAGGCCATGTTCGAGTCTATTGATGAGGCACGGCCATGTGGTCTTGGGCCCAGGCTGTGTCGATTTCGTGATATGGCCCATTTACCCCGTTTTGGGCCCGTTTCTCATTCTTTTCATCATCCTGTGCTCTTCTGAGTATAAAACATGAAAACAAAGGATTAAGAGCACCAAATTACATAATTCAAGGCTTAAATCATCCAAAAGCATGCTAAATGTGGGCTTAAAATATGTTACTTTTATGGTTTATCAGATCTCACAGTAGAATCTCTCGTAACACCTCGGTTACCACTTGCATTCCCAGTGTTTCGGGGTGGTCTTCCTCTATTAGTCGTATTACTTGCTTTCACTGATTGATCTCTTTCAGCTATAGAATTTTCTAGATAGTCCCGGAGATAATGATCAAGAGATCGACATTTAAAACAAGCTCCACTCAATATTCTACATTCACCGTAATGTCGCTTATTATAGTGCTTACATTCAGATCCAACATTTTTAACACTACCCGCACTGGCAATAGATGTCGTCTGAAGTTTAGGGCTGAAATGTCTCGTATCTCTATCTCTGATTGAAATCCTCGCAGAAGCAGTATAATGAAGATGATATTCTTTATATTTCTTTGATGCTGATTGATGTTATTTGCCCGCAAATCTCTTTCTAAAGTCTCTAACCTCAGAATGGGCTTTTCTTTTCTCTTTGCAAACCTCTTCGGCTTTACAAGCTCTGTCAAATAGAACGACAGACTCTTTCAGCTTAAGAATCCAAACTAATAGTCTGTTTTCTTCATTTAATCCATCCTCGAACCTTTTACACATTATAGCCTCGGAAGATACATATTCACGAGCATATTTGCTGAGTAGTACAAACTCTCTTTCATATTCTGTTACCAACATACGACCCTGTTTTAGTTTAAGAAATTCCTTTCATTTCTGATCGATGAACCTTTGGCTGATGTATTTCTTTCTGATTTCAACTTGAAAGAACTCCCAAGTAACTCTTTCTCGCGGAACTACGAATATCAATGTATTCCGCCACTGATACGCAGTGTCTCTCAACAGTGATATAACACACTTTAAACATTCTTCAGGTGTGCAAGACAAGTCATCAAATATCCAAATTGTGTTCTCAAGCAAAAACTGGGCTCTTTCAGGGTCATCATTAATAGTGACTTTAAATTTCTCAGCCCCATGTTTTCTTATTTTATCAGCAGGTGGTTTATTCAATCGCAAAGGATCAATACGTTGAGGAACTATAGAGATCAGTTGGGGAATAGGTGGGGGTGGAGATTGTTGAGTAGTTGGGTTTGTACAAATGTATTGTATGAATCACTCGTTCATCATTTAGAATAAGGCTTCTTCCTTTGAGCGGGAATAGGCACATTTCCTTCAATCTCATCAACTACAGCTCGATCAGGATCCATTAAATATATAAAAATACATTTGAAAATGTCAAGAGTCATCAAACTATCACAATTTATATATATGGCATGTATAGCTAGACTCACATACTCTACGTTAGTCCTAGAATCGACTAAACCGTAGCTCTAGTACCAATAAATGTAACACCCCTCACCTGTATTCAACGCCGATATAGGGTTAAGGAGCATTACCAGACTTATAACACACATATATCCAAAATTTTCTCATGCATTCAATCATTTCATACAATCATCTTTCAATTTGGCCCTGATAATAGCCTACAAGGCCTTAAACATGCTTTAGGAGCGATTCGGGACTAAACTGATAACTTATAAACTTTCACAAAACTTTGAAAATTTTTCTTATTGATCGTAATACCCCCATAGGTTAAAATGAACGTAATGTCCCTGTAGGGTAAAATGACCATAATGCCCTTGTAGGGTAAATGACTATTTTGCCCGTTGAGGGTAAATGACTGACTTATGCTATGACTTGACTGACTTGGCTGTGATTGTATTTTATGATTTGATTGACTTAACTGTGAATGATATGACTGATTTTGAGCATGGCATATTGCATACACGACATACTGCATCGGGTTGGGATACGGTTATGGAGGAAGTCTATTGTTACTGGCAACTTTGCTGTGATACTGATACTGGCAGCTCTGCTGCAAAATTGTTAGTGGTGGCTTTGCTACATATACTGTTACTGGCAGCTCTGCTACATTATTATTATTGGCAGCTACACTGCAATATTGGTTAGTGCTGCAACTGGTGCTACATAAGGAGTGTAAGGATGGGTGGGTCGACTTAATCCCCACAGGAGTGTAGGGTTGGACAGGAGACGGGGTGCAAGGTTGGTATGGGTATTTATGCATTGCATATATTGATTCTGATATTGAGATGGGCTTAGGCCCAGATAGATGTGATATGTGACATTGTTATGGGCTAAGGCCCAATTGCCACAGTTACTGTAATGGGCTAAGGCCCATACTATATTGTTACTATTAAAGGGCTCAGGCCCAGATTGATTTTGTTTCTGTATACTAGCTATTTCTTTAATAGGGGATTACACACTGAATTTTCATAAACTCGTTTCATTTTAACCTTTTCAGGTAATCCCCAATGTTAGACGGTTCAGAGCTACGAGGGACTCGGAGAGGGCCACACAACTGCATAAGTTATATTCTCTTTAGCTCATTTACTTAAGAATGAGCTTGTTGGTTCGGATTGTAATAAGACTTGTATAATTTCTGGATTTTAAATTTGGGATTTGATTTGATTGTGATTTATATCTGCTAGAAGTAGAACACAGTTTTCCAAAACAGTAACTATTTTCTAACACTACATTTCTGCAACTCAATTTTTAAATATCACGTTTTCATAAATCATTAATTTTAAATTAAGCTTTCGCAGCAAATAATGTTTTAAAGGTGATAATGTTTTAAAAGGGAATAACCTTTTAACAAACCACGATTAAATATAAACAAACGCAAACTGAGGTTTTGTACAAGTTTTAAATTTCAAAAAGGGTTTTCAATGAAAACATGGTTTCTAAAAAACACTTCAATGTGACACGCTAGATTCGGCCATAATGTCTAGGCCGAGTTTGGGGTGTTACATTTAGTGGTATCAGAGCCAAGTTATAAAAATCGACTGTGGAATGGGTTTTCAAATTTTGGATTTCAATAAGTTGTTTTTCAGTATGTGAAGTGTTTGAGATATTTCTTCTGTAAAGTGTGGCACACCAAGTATCCGGCACCGAATCCGTAAGTTTTCTGAACATTTTTGTATGTTTAGAAACTTAAATGCAGTAAGTTAGGAAGTACTGTGGCTACTTTAGAAATTAGACCATACCACTCTAGATAGAGCAAACTAAAACTATAGGGGACTGAAGCTATACTGAGCCTACGACGGCGACAATAAAACTCTAATCTACTATTGCTCATAAAACATCTGCTTAATTACTGGTCCCGTAAACAAATGTGCATAAAATTTCTAATTCTAGTAATACACATAGCGATAATGAGGATAAGGGGTACTCACGAACGAGGTATAATGGGCCGTGGTGGAGGTCGTATAGCTGCTGGAGTTGGGTCCTCGCCGTCCGGCCATAAACCCAAATTGGAATCAGAGTGCACAGCAGGAGCGTAACGGTGTAGTCTATATATGTGACCATTCTGATAGTTGGAAATTTCAAGACGAAATTTCTTTAAGGGAGGTAGAATTGTAATGCCCCGAATTTTGGGCCTAGAAATATTGGGCCTTGTGTACGGATCAGTAAGGAGGCTATACATAAGTATTTTATTGTGCAAGGAAATGACACAGTTAATTGTCTGCTTCAGTGGTTAAGGGTCTTGAGAAGTATGAGAGAAGTCCTGGGTTCAAACCTGGGCTCTAGCGAAAATTTTAGTTTTTAAGTGAATAAAACCCTTGCTGCTTGATAGTAGGCCTTTTAAAGATGTGTGGTTGAAATATGACACAAGTGAGCTGGTGGCCTAGTGGTGATGGCGTGAAATGGCAGAGGGGAGAGCTTGGGTTTGAATCCCTTGGCATGCAAAAGAATATTTATTTTACTTCCTTGCAGCATGAGAAGTAGAAGTCGACTAAAACTCTGTAAGGTGAAGTTTGAATTGGTTATGGAGTTGTTATGGAGGATATAAAGGAGGGATAAGGGGAGTGATTTGTGGAGATTTTCAAGGAGTTTGAAGTGTGAGGAGAGTTGTGGTTGAATAGGACTCTAAGGCTTTGGTGAAATTCGGCTAAGGGAAAAATAGGCAGCATTTTTGGCACTAGGATGATAGGAGAATGCCGAATTTCTTTGCTGAAAGTTTGGGGTTTTTCACTTTTGCATTTTGGGTTCTCTCAAGTCTTATCTGTAGTACGAAACTAACCACTCGCGACATTTCCCTTCTGACCATTCGTGTCATTCTTTCTCCTCATCCTTGAAACTTTCTTTCTTTCATAGTCGAATCTTCCCTTCTCTTCTTTTAACTTCTGTTCATCTTCTATTCTTTGCTGGCCGAACATAACTGATGTGAATCCTTTTCTGGGTCGATCTACTACAAAGGTTCTGACTATCGGTAAGTGAACAAAAACTATTCTCTATTTTTCTTTTAAAACCGAATGCACCTATGCTCTTCCTTCCTTTTCCAAAACCGAATAACGCCATTAACCGATTATTATTTCATTCTTCACGTACTGCGCTCATTACGATTCTAGGGTCTTCCTCAAGGAGTGGTGAAGTGTGAATGGTTTGGAGGAGTCACCCTTTCGTTCTCAAACGTTTGGTAAGGTAATAAGGTTATCTCATGTTTTTGGGGTTGGCCGAATATGCCCTACCACGTTCTAATTAGTTCTTGACTGTACTTTAGGAAAGCAACGAATGCGTGTGATCGTTTTTGAATAGCGATCATTGAGGGATTAAGGGTACCCTCATTCAAACAAGGTAAGAAGGGTAATTCAGATTAAGTGTTATCAAGAGGGTGTTACCCTAACAATTAATGACTATCATTGGATCTCAATGAATCTAGGTTAGGTGCTCGTAGATCTTGGAACGACTCCGTAAAAAGGTGTGTAATCACACTATCGTTTCTGTGAGTCGGCAAAAGCCGAAAATCTGAAAAACCGAAACTACGACATTTAAGGCGTCACGAGCATGCGATCGCTCGTATGGTAAACTAAGCCCACAAATCATGGGCGATAGATTGTAGAGGCCACTACGAGCATTCTCGTGATCTTGGGCCTCGTTTGGCTGAAAACAGATGAAATCCACAATAAGTGGTAAATACTGGACTGGACTATGTAGTTCGCATAGCCGTGACTAAATTTGGGCTAAATGGACCACACGAGCGTGTGGGCCCACGTGGGCTGAATAATAGGCCTTGGGCCCATTTACACCGTTATGACCATTTAGGTTTTCTGTGTCACTCGAGGCGACTGTAGACCTTCGAAGAGGTCATCAGCTGCACCGAGACCCTAAAATAAGTAAAGTGACCAAAATACCCCATAGGGTAAAATGACTGAAATACCCCTATAGGGTAAAATGACCGAAATACCCCCATATGGTAAAATGACAGAAATATCCCCATAGGGTAAAATGAAAGTAATACCCCCGTAGGGTAAAATGACCATAATGCCCCTGTAGGGTAAAATGACTATAATGCCCCTATAGGGTAAAATGACCGTAATGCCCCTTAGGTATACGATTTGTGAAAACTACTTCTAATTCTATTTACATAAGCCATCCGTTAATAAATAGTGGAAGATGTACTAATTCATAAAACTTTTAATCAGATTAAGTCGTTTCCGTAGTCATGAGCGCTAGGAGACATGGACGTGGTTTGTGCGGCTGCGGTAGAGGCCAGGGTGTTGAGGCTAAACCCTCGGAATCAGGACATGGGCTGGAAGGTGAAGCGCTAGCGTCGCTAGTAGCGAAAGCAGGGTCTCAGGAACGAACTGGAGGGGACGATGCTGTGTCCCAAACTATGCTGCGTGTTCTAGAGCGGGTTGCTGAAGCAAGCACGAGATTAGTGGCTAGGAAATCTATTCCTGAGCGACTTCGAGCAAATGGGGCTGAGATATTCAGAGGTATTTCTAGTGTGGCTCCTAACGTAGCTGAGTACTGGCTGGAAGCAGTTGAACGAATTATGGACGATCTTGACTGTACCGTAGAGGAAAAGTTGAAAGGAGTAGTGTCCCTCCGTCGAGCTGAGGCATACCAGTGGTGGCTCACGGTAAGGGATGGTACATCAGCGGACTGTATTACCTGGGATTTCTTTAAGACAGTGTTCCAGGGAAGGTATGTTGGGGCAAGTTATGTGGACACGCAGAGGAAGGCATTTCTAAACTTGGTCCAGGGAAATAAGTCAGTGGCTGAGTATGAGGCAGAGTTCCTACGCTTAAGCCGTTATGCCCGGGGTATCGTTGCAACTAATCACGAGCGTTGTGTCTGATTTGAGGATGGTCTGAGGGACGAGTTGCGAGTACTGATAGCTCTGCAACGAGAAAGAGAGTTTGCTATTCTGGTTGAGAAGGCAAAGATAGCTGAAGAGGTGAAGCGTCTGAGAGGCAGAATCGAGATAAGGATAGGGGTAGGAATAAGAGGAACTTTGGGTCGTCAAGACTGTTTGGGAGTTTCCAAAAGAAGCCTAGGTTTGATGGGCCGGGTTGAGTTACGAAGCCTGTTACCGTTGGTCAGTCTCAACCGTGTGCTAGATGTGGGAATTATCATTCGGGAGAGTGTTGGGCAAGAAATAGAGAACACTTCAGGTGTGGATCTGTAGATCATCTGGTAAGGTACTGTCCACAAGAGCCGAGCAGGGCACGACCAGTAGGTCAGGGATATGTACAGTCTATAAGAGGTGCGCAGCAACCACCGAGAGGTCGTGGTCTGGCCAGAGGAGGAAATGGGTTTGGTCAAGGGCGTGAAGCAACGAGTAGAGGTGCTGGGAATATAGATGCGAGACAGCCTGGGTTGGTTTATGCAGCTAGACGTCGAGAGGGTGGAGATGCACCAGACGTCATAATCGGTACGTTCCTTATTTTTAGTCTGCCCATTACACCTTTGATAGATATTGGGTCTACATATTCATATGTTGCTAGTACTGTGTCTGAAACTTTGAATATAGAATCTGAGGTTGCATCTAGGGATATGACTCTGATTAGCCCTTTAGGACAATCTATAGTGGTGAACAAACTCTTTAGGAATGTGCCTTTAGAAGTGCAAGGGATTGTTTTCCTGGCTGACTTGATGGAATTGTCGTTCGACGAGTTCGACTTGATTTTAGGCATGGACTGGTTAGTTAAGTATCGAGCAAACTTGGATTGTGGTCCTAAGCGCATGATATTGAGGACTCATGAGGATAAGGAGGTACTGGTGATAGGTAAGAGAAGGAATTACCTGTCCAATGTGATGTCTGCATTAAAGGCTGAGAGGATGGTGCGGAAAGGGTGTGAGGCATTTCTAGCTTTCATCAGTGCTTTGGAGGCCAAAGAATTGTCTGTAAGGGATGTAAGAATGGTGAAAGAGTTCTTGGATGTCTTTCTGAAAGAGCTTCCAGGGCTACCTCCGGATCGTGAGGTGGAGTTCGGCATCGATCTACTTCCTGGAACAGCTCCGGTGTCCGTTGCCCCATATAGAAGGAGCTGGTGGAACTTAAAGCTCAAATTCAGGAATTGTTGGATCGTTGTTTTATCCGACCAAGTGTGTCACCATGGGGAGTGTAACACCCCAAACCCGGCCTATAAGTTAGGCCTGAATCTGGAATGTAACATTAAAGGCACAATTCAAAACAGTTTTGCTAAATAAAAATTTAAGGCCCAAAAGCCCAAAATCTTTGAGTCTTAAAGATAAAAACCCATTTTATTGTTTTAAGTAATTTGGAAACCAAGTTTAAACATAAGAGCTTACATAGGTTTAATAATTAAAATAAACAATTAATCTCAAAACCCAAAATAAATCTGAAGTCAAAACGGAGTACAAGGCCTTATTACATCTACCGAAAATTAATTAAATAAAAACATGTATTTTGAAACAAATAAATGAAAATTCAAGCCTCTTGTAGTGTGGCCATCTCCGAGTCCTCTCCCACGTCGAGTTGTCTATTCGGGATTACCTGAAACATTAAATTAAAAGGATATGAGTTTCGAAACTCAGTGTGCACAACCCTTGGCAATCAAATCACTTACAAATATTCACATTGGGCCTAAGCCCTATCAAAATCGGTGGTCTTGGGCTTTAGCCCACAATGACCTCATATCATATCATATTGTATCATTTATAAACAAATAATGCAAAGCCCACCCCAAAAATCCATCCGCTACACACACCATTTCCCTTCCAACCTTATGACTCCTGTGGGGAATTCTAGCTCGACCCACCCCTCCGCTACACACTAAGGGTAGCCCGATTGCGGTACTACCGAACTTTGCAGTAAAGCTCCTTAATCACATATATTGGGCTTAAAGCCTCCGGTGGATCCATATCATACGTTCACGCGATCCTAGATCCATACCATACGGCCATGCGATCCTCAAATCTTCCTCCGTACCATAATTCCCACCCATATGCATCCTAAGCAGAATATCATATGAATGCATCAAACATACGAGTAACATCCATAAACTCATTTTCGTCACATAGGGGTATTTTCGTCATTTCACTACCTAGAGGTATTTCAGTAATTTTGCAAATCAAGGGTATTTCGGTAATTCTGCAAATCGAGGGTATTTCGATAATTTTGCAAACCAGTGGTATTTTGGTAAATTCGTAAACTAGGGGTATTTCGATAACTTTGTAAACCAGGGGTATTTCGGTAATTTCGCAAACTAGGGTATTTCAGAAATTTTGTAAACCAGGGGTATTTCGGTAATTTCACGAACCAGGGGTATTTCGGTGATTTCGTAAACTAGGGGTATTTTGATAATTTCCTAAACCAAGGGTATTTTGATAATTTCGTAAACCAGGGGTATTTCGGTAATTTCGTAAACCAGGGGTATTTCGGTAATTTCGCAAACTAGGGGTATTTCGGTAAATTTTACAAACATAAGGATATTTTAGGAATTTTGCAAATATAAGGGTATTTGGTCCCTTTCGGGATTTAGCTATGAACTTTGGCCCATCAACAAGTCCTCGTGGCTAAAGTGAACAGACACTACGCACCAGGTAGGATTCTAGAAAAGAGGAGGTGGGCCACTAGGGCTGCTTAAGTACCAAGCTCTTCATAAATCCAATCCTAGACATGCGTATGCCCGTTGCCACACTCCAACCCTGCGACTTGTTCACAGACATGTTTAATTAGGTTAAGTCTTACGGAATTTAAGAGTTGTTCAAACTAGGCCTAAGGTTCATAAACCCTAACATACATGTCTACGTCCCTATAAGCCCATCAAGCCCAAATCACACCCTTACAGCCTATTAGGCCCAAATCTCATCATATGGCCTATTGGCCCAAAATAAATCCAATTCATGTATCATGCATGACTAATTCAATTCGTATCACCAACCAAACCATTTCATCAATTCTTAGCCTCAGGACCCACCGGGCCCATTTAGCCACTTTCGGCTTTTCGTGTAACATCCTAAAATTAGAGTATCATTTGTGTTGGCTCGGGTATGAATTTCTGTGTGTTTAGCATAGTATGGTGAAGGCTTGTTGTTATTAATAAATCTAGAATAATTGTTAGTATTGTATATTTAATGAAGTGGATTAAGTAAACTTGACACTTAAGTTAATTTAAGTGTTAAATTAAGCATATGAGGAGTTAGTGGCAAGGTGGTTATGATGCATGAAGGTTTATTTGAGGGTAGAGGTTCGAGTAGCATGATTAGCATTTTGAAGACTTTATTTTTGTTTTATGTGTATCCTAGCATTAATGGACGGTCAAATTCTAATTATGATAGGCTGGACTTTCAATTTTTGGTAAGTTGAAATTCGTTTAGGAAAGTTTGTATTTTGGGAAAGGAATCTTAAGGTTATGGAAGGATGGGGGGACATAAGGCTTGTCTTAAGGAAGATGTTTTGGAAACTATTCCAAGGCCTTTAGTGCTTGTATGTGGACGGCATGTGTGGCTAGGGGGTGGCCGAATGTTGATAGGAAGTTTGGGGGGAATAGTTGGCCAACTTGAGCATTTGTGCACCTTTTGGCTTTTGTTTCTTTTTCTCTCCAAAAAACTCCCTCTTTGGCCGAATGTACCTAGGCATTTTAGTGTAAATTTGCTTTGGATTTTAGCTCTCATTTTTGTGTTGAACCAAATTCTAATTATTCTCTCATTTCTCCTTTGAAACCGAAAACACATTTTGCATTTTAGTGCACTCTTTCTCCCATCTCTTTCTCTTTTCTTTCTTTTGGTATTTGCTCAAAATCATATTTCCTTTTTCTTTCTTTTGGCCGAACCTCTCTCTTCTCCAAACTCTCTTTTCTTTTCTTCCATTGTTGATTAAACCGAATCCTCCCTCTCTTATTTTTATTCTCTTCTCTACTCTCGAATTTCATTTCTTTTTAGTCTCAAATCAATTGATTTCTTCTTTTCAAAACCATAGCCGAAAATCCCTTCACCTTTTAACCATATTGCCGAAACTTTCCACTCTCTTTTGGTGTTGTTTTGGCCGAATATCAATAAGGGTAGATAATCCTTGGGTTTCCTTCAATCGGTTTTGGAAGATAGGCTCTTTGGGACTTCAGAAGCAATCGATCTAAGCCCATTCCTTTAGTAATCGAAGTTGGTAAGTCAAGTGTTAAGGATTCAATATTTTTTAAGTTGGTTGAGAAAGCCTAAGGCTATTGGGATTAAGATATGATGTTGGCCGAATGGTCTTGATTAAAGTGTTGTGGTTTGGCCAAATGTAGGACAAGGTGATCTAGTGCGGTAGATCAGATCTTTGAAAGTTAGTATTTGCGTTGGTGAAAGGTGTGTATCTTACACACTTTATAATTCGGTTATATACATATATATATTGTCTAATCATGTTATTAAAGTGGGAATCTATGAGATTTTGATAAGATACCTTGATGGGTATGTGCAAGGATTCGGGTAAGTCCGTTTCAATATGATGTTAATATATGTTGATTGATATCATGATCTATTATTTTAAATATGTTATATGATCATATCAAGTATGATGGCATGATTGATACTCTTAATACATTGGTTTGGGAACATGAGTGGAGGGGGAAGGATTTGATATCCGTGTCTTTGGACACCAGAGGTTTGGCACCTCCAGTGATTTGGTATCACATTTGTGTCTCTGGGACACCAGAGGTTTGGCACCTCATAGCGACTCGTCCCTGTGGTTTAACACCACCGTGGGTTGGCCCCACTTTTGAGATATGGGATCGTCACCAGTGATTTGGTATCACACGTGGGTTCGCCCCACAACTTGACTATTCGTGACTTTGGTCACCAGTGATTTGGTATCACATTTGTGTCTTTGGGACACTAGAGGTTTGGCACCTCATAGCGACTCGTCCCTGTGGTTTAACACCACCGTGGGTTGGCCCACTTTTGAGATATGGGATCGTCGCCAGTGATTTGGTATCACACGTGGGTTGGCCCCACAACTTGATTATTCGTGACTTTGGTCACCAGTGATTTGGTATCACATTTTGGATATCGTGACTTTGGGTCACCAGTGGTTTGGCACCACCAGTGGTTTGGTACCACACGGGGTAGGAAAGGAGTTATGGATGGCTAGGTTGGGTGCATTATATGTATGTTGCTTGATTATAAATTGTGTAAGAATGTTGCATTAACCGGGAGAGGGATTATGCACTGAGTCTTGGTGACTCACCTTCTCCCTTATCATTTCAGGTGATTCGTGAGATCGCGGATGAGGAGCCGGATGAACTCGAGGAGGCCATGCAATAAAATTTGATTTTACATGAACTTCGATTTGGGGTACTTTAAATTATTTTAATTTGGTTTTTGTTTTATTTTGGGTTTGTAATAAGGCCTCTTTAATTATGTTTTGGATTATTTATATGCTTTGAATATGTTTTAAATATGGCTTATAAATTATTTGGTTAATTTAATAATTGAGACAAAGTTTTCTAAAATTATTAAAAAAAAACGCAATGGTTTCAAAATCTTACCATCAGGTAATAAAAATAGTTTGATAGTAAAATGTAAATTTAGTGTTTTCTACAATTTAAATGATTTCCAAATATTAAGTTTCCACATTCAAATGCAAATGTTTTCATAGTAATAATTCGAGTTTTTCTTAAATGATACAAATGTTTTCTAACCTATGAATTATCAACTAAGCTTTAAAGTTTTATTTATGAAATTTCAAAGTAAATTATCAGTTTAAACTTATTATACATCTGTTTTCTACAAATATAGAATTTTAAAAGAGTTTTTCACTAAAATTTAATTCTTAATTCGATTTTCTCCGAAATATTTTCCTCAGTGACATACCAGATTCGGTCGTGGCGTATTGACCGGGTTTGGGGTGTTACATTTCGGCATTATCGATATTGTGTGTGTAGTGTTTGTACACACCTGGTAACCACGCGCACTGTAAATCCCTTAGTCACGACCCTACAATCGAAATTACTAGCGATTAACCAATATTTAACGCATACTTATCAAAAAACCGAAACCTCACCGTACCCTTACCGTGTACCTCAGGTTCTAGTAGCCCTTCCTTTGCTACTATTGGCGATTATCCTCTAGATCTGCACCCAAACGGCCACCAAGGCATATTAACTCTCCTCATAGAATGCTCTATATATAGCTAGCTTCTCACCTTCCTTCTTTGTATCTTTCCGATGTAGGATCCCTCCGTTAGCAGAGTTTAAATCCAACTCAAACTCTTGCCGTCCAGTCCACAAAATAAATACTCCTTTGCTTGTCATGAGATTCAAACCCAAGCTCTCTCATCAGCCAATTCACGCCACTTGCCACTAAGCCACAAGCTCCTCTTGTGTCTAAAATCATGCCCAACTAAAGCTAAGTCTATGGACAATGTCTAAATCCACTTAAAAAAAATAATCTAAAAGAAATGCAAGTGCTACAACTTGAACCTTGGACCTCCTTCCTTCCTTGTGGCGTCACCCCCTTGTCTCTTATGTGGCGTCACTTTGCCACTACACCACACACTCCACTTGTGGCATTTTTCTCCACATTTTATTCTTAAAGCCTACCACTAACTCCCAGGGTTTTATTCACCTAAAACCAAAATTTCCCTAAAGCCAAAGTTTGATCCCGGGACTTCATAGAAGCCCCCTAGCCTTCCAAAATCACTCACTTAATAGGTCCAACTTGCGTTAATGCCGTTCTTTTGCTCCCAAAAATTTTTAAACGATCCTACGCCTAAGGCCCATTGGGCCCAATTCTACTAGGCCCGATTTCGGGATGTTACAAATCTACCCCTTAAAGAAATTTCATCATCGAAATTTCCAACTAACTAACATTCGTACATCTTAACCTACGATACTATGCTCACGCTGTGCACTCTGATTTTAATAATACTAACACACTTCCACGGCCTCGGCCGCGACCTCTTGCACCTCTTCTAGCGTTCATCGTTGCATATTTCTGAATTAAAAATTTTATGAAATTAATACATAGTTCCACTTGTTTAGGGCACATGTCTTATGCGAGTAACATTTTTTTTAAAGTTATTTCGGGGTCGAGAATCCACTACAGGCTTAAGTTTCCTACAAGCTTTAGTCTTTAAAAGCCTATTTTAAGTAGCCCATTATCTATACAGTTTAATAATTCAAACAATAACAGAAAAGCTTACTTGGCTCGACGTCGGGGGATCGATGAACCACACTTCAATAATCCTGCCAAAACTTTTTTTTTAAAAAAAAAACCCAAAACCTAAGGCCTATTTCACAGCCCGAGCTTTGCAACCTAGGCTCTGATACCACTAAATCTAACACCCCAAACCTAGCCTAGAAGTTAGGCACGAATCCGAAATGTCACATTAAAGGCACAATTCAAAACGATTTTGCTAATTATAAATTTAAGGCCCAAAAGCCCAAAATCTTTGAGTCTTAAAGATAAAAACCCATTTTATTGTTTTAAGTAATTCGGAAACCAAGTTTAAACATAAGAGCTTACTTAGGTTTAATAATTAAAATAAATAATTAATCTCAAAACCCAAAATAAATCTAAAGTCAAAACGGAGTACAAGGTATTTTTACATCCACCGAAAATTAGTAAATAAAAACATGTATTTTGAAACAAATAAATGAAAATTCAAGCCTCTTGTAGTGTGGCCGCCTCTAAGTCCTCTCCCACATCGAGTCGTCTATTCGGGATTACCTGAAACATTAAATTAAAGGGATGTGAGTTTTGAAACTCAGTGTGCACAATCCTTGGCAATCAAATCACTTACAAATATTCACATTGGGCCTAAGCCCTATCAAAATCGGTGGTCTTGGGCTTTAGCCCACAATGACCTCATATCATATCATATTGTATCATTTATAAATAAATAACGCAAAGCCCACCCCAAAAATCCATTCGCTACACACACCATTTCCCTTCCAACCTTATGATTCCTGTGGGGAATTCTAGGTCGACCCACCCCTCCGCTACATACCAAGGGTAGCCTGGTTGCGGTACTACTGAACATTGCAGTAAAGCTACTTAATCACATATATTAGGCTTAAAGCCTCCGGTGGATCCATACCATACAGTCATGCGATCCTGGATCCATACCACACGGCCATGCGATCCTCAAATCTTCCTCCGTACCATAATTCCCACCCATATGCATCCTAAGCAGAATATCATATGAATGCATCAAACATACAAGTAACATCCATAAACTCATATTCGTCACATAGGGGTATTTTCATCAATTCACTACCCAGGGGTATTTCGGTAATTTTGCAAATCAAGGGTATTTCGGTAATTTTGCAAACCAGGGGTATTTCGGTAAATTTGTAAACCAGGGGTATTTCGGTAATTTTGCAAACCAGGGTATTTCGGTAATTTCGTAAACCAGGGGTATTTCGGTTATTTTGCAAACCAGGGGTATTTCAGTAATTTTGTAAACCAGGGGTATTTCGATAATTTCGCAAACAAGAGGTATTTTGGTAATTTCGTAAACCAGGGGTGTTTCGGTAATTTCGTAAACTAAGGGTATTTCGGTAATTTCGCAAACAAGGGGTATTTCGGTAAATTTTACAAATATAAGGATATTTTAGGAATTTTGCAAATATAAGGGTATTTGGTCCCTTTCGGGATTTAGCTATGAACTTTGGCCCATCAACAAGTCCTTGTGGCTAAAGTGAACAGACACTACGCACCAGAAAGGATTCCAGAAAAGAGGAGGTGGGCCACTAGGGCCGCTTAAGTACCAAGCTCTTCCTAAATCCAATCTTAGACATGCGTACGCCCGTTGCCACACTCCAACTCTGCGACTTGTTCACAGACATGTTTAATTAGGTTAAGTCTTATGGAATTTAAGAGTTGTTCAAACTAGGCCTAAGTTTCATAAACCCTAACATACATGTCTACGTCTCTATAAGCCCATCAAGCCCAAATCACACCCTTACGGCCCATTAGGCCCAAATCTCATCATATGGACTATTAGGCCCAAAACAATTCCAATTCATGTATCATGTTTGACTAATTCAATTCGTATAACCAACGAAACCATTTCATCAATTCTTAGCCTCAGGGCCCACCGGGTCCATTTAGCCACTTTCGGCTTTTCGGCATTGTCGATATCGTGTGTGTAGTGTTTGTACACATCTGGTAACCACGCGCGCTGCAAATCCCTTAGTCACGACCCTACAATCGACATTACTAGCGATTAACCAAGATTTAATGCATACTTATCAAAAACCGAAACCTCACTGTACCCTTACCGTGTACCTCACGTTCTAGTAGCCCTTCCTTTGCTACTATTGGCGATTATCCTCTAGATCTGCACCCAAATGCCCACCAAGGCATATTAACTCTCCTCATAGAATGCTCTATATATAGCTAGCTTCTCACCTTCCTTCTTTGTATCTTTTCGATGTGGGATCCCTCCGTTAGCATAGTTTAAATCCAACTCAAACTCTTGCCGTCCAGTCCGCAAAATAAATACTCCTTTGCTTGTCATGAGATTCGAGCCCAAGCTCTCCCATCAACCAATTCATGCCACTTGCCACTAATCCACAAGCTCCTTTTGTGTCTAAAATCATGCCCAACTAAAGCTAAGTCTATGGCCAATGTCTAAATCCACTTAAAAAATAATCTAAAAGAAATACAAGTTCTACAACTTGAACCTTGGACCTCCTTCCATCCCTGTGGCGTCACCCCTTTTCTCTTATGTGGCGTCACTTTGCCACTACACCACACACTCCACTTGTGTCATTTTTCTCCACATTTTATTCTTAAAGCCTACCACTAACTCCCAGGGTTTTATTCGCATAAAACCAAAATTTCCCTAAAGCCAAAGTTTGATCCCGGGACTTCATAGAAGCCCCCTAGCCTTCCAAAATCACTCACTTAGTAGGTCCAAATTTAGTTAATGCCGTTCTTTTCCTCCCAAAAATCTTTAAACGCTCCTACGCCTAAGGCCCATTGGGCCCAATTCTATTAGGCCCAATTTCGAGATATTACAAATCTACCCCCTTAAAGAAATTTCATTGTCAAAATTTCCAACTAACTAACATTCGTACATCCTAACCTACGCTACTACCCTCACGCTGCGCACTCTGATTTTAATAACACTAACATACTTCCACGGCCTCTACCGTGATCTCTTGCACCTCTATTCTGTTTTTTTTTTTGGCTGGCCAAATTTTCTACTGTATTAAACCAAATCCATTGTTTCACTTTTAGCCGAACGTTGGGAAGCAAGGTGCTAGGAATCTTCTTGTTGGTTGGTAGATTCTTCAAGCGGGTTTGGTTGTGCAAGGTAAGGTCGCTCCCTATAGTTATAATTATTTTCGGATCTTGTACTTTTCCTTTCTATTTTCTTCACTCTAAAAGCCGAAGGTCTCACTCTTCCTCTTCTTCCATGGGCCGAATCTGTTGTGGTGCAAGCACAACCCTTTAAACCTCTTTTTAGCTTTGGAATCGCATGAGGAGGGTGCTCAGTTTATGTTGGCCGAATAAAGGGAGGCCGCTTTCATGTTTCGTTTAGGCCGAAAGGCTATTTCTTTCCTAATTTGGATCACCATTTCTAACTTGTGAGTTATTAGGGATTCATCTGGAATCGCGAGACGAATCCATTGGGACGATTTCTAAGTAATCAAGTCAATCTAAGTAGGGGAGTGGACCCGTAGTCTCTGCTCCTAAGTTTAAATGACGTGTTGTGTCGGCAGTTTGAGACTTTCTATCGGGGTCTGTTAGGGAGCCGACATCTGCCTGGGATAAACAATTAGCGGTTGTTTCTTCTAGTGAGAGTGTTGAGGACCTAGAGTGTTTAGTCTTACGCGTAATCAGGTGTGTAATGCTCACACTTTTCTCTATTACCTTGCGTTAATAACTGTGTTGGCTGAAAGCTGAAAGCAACTGTTTAGACAGTTGAGAGACTCTTGTGGGAATGGTTCGAGACACCAGGTAAGTATCATTATGATTGCCTTTCGTATCACATGATTATGTATGATTGATTATCTGTTGTATGTTGTCAATATGTTTGCATGGGCTTTGGGATAAGATTGGAAGGGGAAGTGTGATGCAGTGACTTTTGTCACAGTGGTTTGGAACCACAGTGGTTTGGAACCACAGTGGTTTGGAACCACAGTGGTTTGGAACCACATATACATTTATCAGTGACTGTCACAGTGGATTGGAACCACAGTGGGTTGGCCCCACATACATTGATCAGTGACTCTGTCACAGTGGTTTGGAACCACAGTGGTTTTGAACCACAGTGGCTTGGTGCCACGGGTGTTTGGCTGATTCAGGTGATGTAGAGGTCGGAAAACTAGGTTGGGCTGGGTTGCGTAGGATACACTCTTTGATATGCCATGTTGATAGGGCTTAAGCCCAAACTGCTTTCGTAAGGGGGAATTACACACTGAGTCTCAGTGACTCACCCCTCTGCTTAATTTTGCAGGTAATCCCTAGTTCGAGGATTTGGAGCCGAGGTGGACTTCGAGGTGGCCATGCATTACTTCTTACGTAAATTTGTTTCTTTATTTAAACTTATTTTAATTTTGGATTTTGTTGTAAGAAGGCCTCCATAACTTTAATTTGGGTTTTGGATTTTATGCTGTTATTACATATTTCATGAGATGTCAAATATGGAGTTTTCTAAAATAAAAATATAAACAATCATTAGTTTTCAAGTGTTAACAAAAGATGACAAGTGAATAACTAGTTAATTCGGAAATTTTTCTTAAACCTACCAACACTGTTTTCAAAATATCACGTTTCAGAATACCACTAGTTTCCGATTATCGTATCACAAAACCTGTTTTCAACTGTTGAGAGTGATAATAAAATTTTTGCAACAAAACCTTAAAACTCACTTTGAATTTCAAAATGTTAACACAACGCAAAGAATGTTTTTCTTGTTAAATTTCAAGATCTTTAAAACAACCTTTCCGTGTGACATATCAGATCCGGTTGTATCGTTTGGGCCAGGTTTGGGGTGTTACAACTACCTAGATGTTTTCTCGAAAAAGTTGCCAGGGCTACCTCCGGATAGAGAGATTGAATTTGGGATTGAATTAGTTCTAGGTACTGCCCCTATTTCTATTGCTCCATGTAGAATGGCTCCAATCGAGCTAAAAGAGCTAAAAGCACAGTTGCAAGAATTAACAGATAAGGGTTTCGCGAGGCCGAGTTTTTCTCTGTGGGGTGCTCTCGTCCTATTCGTGAAGAAGAAAGATGGTTCCATGAGACTATGTATAGACTATCTGCAACTCAACAAGGTGACGGTGAAGAATAAGTACCCGTTGCCAGGGATCGATGATCTATTTGATCAATTGAAGGGAGCTACAATATTTTCCAAGATAGATTTGAGGTCAGGGTACTATCAGTTGAGAGTCAAAGACTTGGATGTGCCGAAAACCACATTTAGACTAGGTATGGCCATTATGAACTTTTGGTCATGCCTTTTGGTCTAAGAACGCCTCCGCGATCTTCATGGATTTGATGAATAGCATTTTCGATCGTACTTGGATTCATTTGTTGTGGTCTTCATCGACGACAAACTAATCTACTCTCGAGATGAGAACGATCATGCTAAGCATTTGAGTATGGTTCTATAAGTTTTGAGAGAAAAACAATTGTATGCCAAATTCAGTAAGAGTGAATTTTGGCTTAAGGAAGTGGAATTTTTGGGGCACATTGTCTTGGGAGATGGGATCAGAGTCGACTCGAGTAAGATTTTGGTAATTGTTGAATGGAAACCGCCGAGGAGCATAACTGAAGTGAAGAGTTTTCTAGGCCTAGCCGGCTATTATATGCATTTTGTCAAGGGGTTTTCCATGATAGCTACCGTGATGACGAGACTTTTACAGAAAGATGTAAAGTTTGATTGGACAGAAAAGTGTCAACAGAGTTTTGAGAAACTGAAGACATTGTTGACTGGGGCTCCCATTTTGGTGCAACCAGTACCGGGGAGAGAATTTGTGGTTTACAGTGATGCGTCCTTGAATGGATTGGGCTGTGTACTTATGCAAGAGGGTAAAGTGATTGCATACGCCTCTAGGCAGTTGAAGCCGCATGAGAAGAACTACCCGACTCATGATTTAGGGTTGGCCACAATTGTGTTTGCGTTAAAAATTTGGAGGCATCACTTATATGGTGAAAGGTGTCGGATTTTCACTGACCATAAAAGCCTAAAATATTTGATGACTCAAAAAGAATTGAATTTGAGGAAACAAAGGTGGATAGAGTTGATTAAGGATTATGAGTTGGTAATTGACTACCATCTGGGAAAGGCGAATGTAGTCGTCAACATTTTGAGCAGAAAATCATTATGCGTACTAAAAGCCATGAGTACTCAGATGACCTTGTTAGATGATGGGTCAGTTTTAGCCAAGTTGAGCGCTAAACCATTGCTCCTTCAAGAGATATATAAAACTCAGAAAGATTATAACAGTTTGTAAGCCAAGAGATTTTTATGCGAGTCGAGCATTGAGACAGACTTTCGAGTAAATCCTGATGGATATCTGACATTTCGAGTAAATCCTGATGACGAGCTTATTTGCAAAATTTTGCATGAAGCGCATAGCGGATGATTGAATGTACACCCAAACAGCACAAAGATGTACCATGATTTGAAGAAATGGTACTGGTGGCTTGGTATGAAGAAAGATATTTTCGAGTTTGTATCGAAATGCCTGATTTGTCAACAAGTGAAGGCTGAACATCAAGTATCTTCAGGTTTACTTTAGCCCATTATGGTTCCTGAGTGGAAGTGGGACCGTATTACTATGGACTTCGTGTCGAGCTTACCGTTGACTCCCAAGAGGAAAGATGCAGTATGGGTAGTGATTGATAGACTCACTAAGTTAGCCCACTTTATACCAGTGCGAATTAACTATTCACTCGATAAATTGGCAGACTTGTACATGTCTGAGATAGTAAGACTTCATGGTGTATCATTGTCGATCATTTCAGATAGAGATTCGAGATTCACGTCACGGTTTTGGAAAAAGCTGTAAGAAGCGTTGGGCATGAAATTGAGTTTCAGTACCGCCTTCCATCTACAATTTGACGGGCAGTCAGAGAGGGTAATTCAAATACTTGAAGACATGCTTCGATGTTGTGTTTTGGAATTCCACTGTAATTGGGAGAAATACTTACCATTGGTTGAATTCGCTTGCAACAACAGCTTTCAGTCAAGTTTAAAGATGGCGCCTTATGAGGTATTGTATAAGCATAAGTGTCGAACTCCCTTGTATTGGTCAGAACTCAGAGAGATACACGGGGTTGACTTGGTTAAGGAAACTGAGGAGAAGGTAAAAGTGATACGTGACTGTTTGAAAGTTGCTCAGATAGACAGAAGTCCTATTCAGATTTAAAAAAGGAAAGAAATAGAATTTAAAGTCGATGATAAAGTGTTCTTGAAAGTATCACCTTGGAGGAAAGTCCTCAGGTTTGGCTGGAAGGGCAAATTGAGCCTGTGCTTTATCGGACCTTATGAAGTTACCAAAATGATAGGACCAGTAGCTTATCAGTTAGCCTTGCCACCTGAGTTAGAAAAGATTCATGACGTCTTTCATGTATCCATGTTACGTCGATATCGTTCAGACCCTTCGCATGTTATAAAGACGATAGAGGTAGAGATACAACCGGATTTGACATATGGTGAAAAACCAGTTAGAATTTTGGCTCGTGAAGTCAAGCAGTTAAGGAACAAAAGCATAGCCCTAGTGAAAACCCTATGGCAAAGGCACGGTATAGAAGAGGCTACATGGGAGTCCGAGGAATCGATGAGAAACCAATATCCAAACCTTTTCACTGGTAAGATTTTTGAGGGCGAAAATCCTTACGGGGGAGAATTGTAACAACCCGATTTAGGGGCTAGTTAGAATAGTGATCTCGAGATCATTAATCCGAGATTTGATAAATTTATTTTCATGTTATATTATGAGTTAGAACATGATAGCACATGTGCAAGAAAATTTTGGTGCTTTAATTTTAGCGATTTCATGTTTAATCGCGAAAAAGGACTAAATCGCATAAAGTGCGAAAGTTCCGTTCTATAAGCTAAAAGTACCAAATGGCCATAGATTGTTAAATGGAGGTCTTTAAAAGGCAATTAGACCCCCAAAATTAGCATGGCCGGCCATAGGAGACAAAGATGGACAATGTTGGTCAAAGTTGGTGATAGTTGGTGACTTATTTGACTTGTATTAATAAAATAAGGAGAGAAAAGATATCATCTTTTCTCCTTTTCTCTTCCACCAAAAATTAGCAGCAAATAGAGGGTAGAAAGCTTCAAAAATTTCAGCACACTCATCTCTTCACAAGTAAGTGTTCTAGTGAACTTTTCTTGAAAATACTTGTACTTTTGAGACCCCTAAAGCTTAAGCTTTCAAATGAGGGGACTACTGTGCAATATGGTAAAGAGTTTAAAGTTTTTCCATGAGAGCTATCTTAGTTATTGCTACATTTTTATGGAAGAAATTGAGTCTTAGTTGTTAGATGAACAACTTTTGTGAAGGTGTTAGCATGAAAAACACCAAATAGGACATTGATGAAAAGGTTATAAAGTTTGTGGTTAATATGTGAAATATTGATTTTTTATGATAGCTTTAAGAGCATTAAATGTTCACTTAGGCTTGTTGAAGGTAGAAATGTGATCAGAATTTATTTCTGAGCCTAGGGGCAAAATGGTCATTTTGCCAAAGTCTAGGAGCAAAATAGTAATTTTGCCTAAGTATGATTTTTGAAATGCTTTTATTATTATTGTGGTTAAAATGAGTTAAATTGCTATTATAGAGCAAGAAGAATTGAGGACCTGCCTCGATCGGGGAAAGAACAAAGTCTCGAACTAGATCGACAAGCTAGCTCAGTTTGAAATCGAGGTAAGTTTGTATACAATTTAAGCAACATTTATGTTAGAATGTTGAGAAATGCTTGACATTATATTAATGCATAATGCACTACTAATTTGAGTAGTTAATGTGAATGAGATGTTGAAGTCCTAACGGGCCATATTGATTATAAAAATGTTATCATTGAGATATGAAATAGATAAAGTCCCTATAAGACCGTGTCCGGGACATGACCTCGGCATCGAGTTGAAATCCCGTATAAGACCATATCTGGGATATGGCTTTTAGCATTTTAATATTTTGATGGTTGGTGTTGAAATTGTCAAATGATGGTATGTTTTGGATAACCAACTTGGTATGTTTGAAATTGATTTGGCATGTGGTCATTGTGGTAAGTTTTTGATAAACCATAATTTATACATATTTTAACCCCATGCTTGGCCTATTTTTGAATGAATTATCATTAGATTTGATGAATTCGATGCTCCTAATCCTTTAATTTCATGTTTTACACTCAGGAGAGCTTAGGGAGTCGAAAAGAACAAGAAACAAGCCCAAAAGGGACAAAATGGGCCTATTTAAATCAACATGGCCTGGACTGTCAGACCACACGGCCTTGTATTACGAGCAGAGTTGAACAAAGCCTGGACTGTCACACACGGGCAGACCACACAGTCGTGTATGACGAGCAGAGTCGAGCACAGTCTAAGCTATCAAACACGGGCGTGTCCCTGCCGAACCTAAGACTAATTCTATTCAGAAAAGGCTACTTGTAGGCCAAGAAAGGCGTCCTAAAGCCTATATAAACACCCTAGGGGAGGACCTAAGGAGGGACAGAGAATAGAATGTAGAAAATACTCAAAGACAGCCATCAGGAGCAACTTGGAAGAAGGATCTCCATCAAGGCTGAAGATCTCCTATCAGTTTCTCTTGAAGTTCTTGGGTTTTCTTATGTTTTGTAGTTTTCCTTACTTTAAGATGTTTTCCTCTATCAGTATGAACTAAATCCCTTAAATACCTAAGGGGATGACACCTAAGACGGATCTTATTATTATTTGATTTATAAGATAAATACTTGTTCTTATTCTTAATTGTGAGTTCCGATTCTTGTTTTGATAATTCAGGTTATTGATTCAAGTCGAATGTGCTTATTCAGAGGAGAAAAAGTCCCTGTTTAAGAGTAGATCAACACAATTAAGTAGAGTTGATTGCAACCCTGGAAACAGGGCGACATAAATCTGCCGGATTAGAGTCAAATCTAATAAGGGAATCCATAGATCGAGTTAATGCGACAATAGGGGTTTTAATTAGAAAGAGATTTCAATTAATCAACCTAGAGTCAGTTGTTTTAGTCTTGAAAGAGATATTAACATAATTCAGGGATTTCTACGGGTTAAGTCAAGTGAATAAATCATATGAATCAGAAGTAATAAGTGAAGTCCAGATGGATTCTTCCATAGGTATTGCATATCTCATAAAGTTGTCTAAAAGTATTTTCCCAATTCATTCTTTGTCGTGATTTTTAATTAGTTTTGATTTAAAAGAAATCGCTCTAATTCTTAGGCTAGATAATAAAAAGATAGTAATTACTAGTACTCTTGGTCCTTGTGGATACGATATTACCGGTCTTACCATAACTATACTATTTGTAACATCCCGAAATTGGGCCTAGTAGAATTTGGCCCAATGGGCCTTAGGCGTAGGAGCGTTTAAATTTTTTTTGGGAGCAAGAGAACGGCATTAACGCAAGTTGGACCTACTAAGTGAGTGGTTTTGGAAGGCTAGGGGGCTTCTATGAAGTCCCGGGATCAAACTTTGGCTTTAAGGAAATTTTGGTTTTAGGTGAATAAAACCCTGGGAGTTAGTAAGTAGGCTTTAAGAATAAAACATGGAGAAAAATAACACAAGTGGAGGTGTGGTGTAGTGGCAAAGTGACGCCACTTAGGGAACAAGGGGGTGACGCCACACAAGGGAGTAAGGGGTCCAAGGTTCAATCTTGGTGCTTGCTTTTTGATCTTCTTTTTAAGTGACTTTAGAATTTGGCCATAGATTTATATTTAGTTGCGCATGATATTAGTCACAAGAGGAGCTTGTGGCTTGGTGGCAAGCGATTGAAGGGAGCCTGGGTTCGAATCTCATGACAAGCAAAGGAGTATTTATTTTACAGACTGGACGGTAAGAGTTTGAGTTGGATTTAAGCTCTGCTAACGGAGGGATCCCACATCGGAAAGATACGAAGAGGAAAGGTGAGAAGTTGGATATATATATAGAGCTAGCTATGATTGGAGAGAAAACATACCTTGGTGGGCGTTGGGCATAGGAGTGCTCGGAGCGTGGATTAGCACCTTCCGATTCCTATCAGGTGTGTATTTTTCTCTACTCTAGTTGTAGAGCGGCAAATGCCGAAATGCCGATCACCCGGCGATGGTAGCCACACGAGCGTGCAAGCTCATGTGTGGGGGGTTTCGACACGATAGTTGAGGACATTAGTGTTATTGTGGGTTTAGGCTGTTAGGGCCACGATGGGTCGAGCGAGGCCAAGTGGGCCCATATGAATAAATTGTATGTTTGGGTAGTAGATGTTGGATTAGACTATGTGAATCTCATAGATGTGGCTCGTAGGGGGGACTTATGTACAATATGGGTCACTTGGTTGGGTGCAGATCTAGAGGATAATCGCCAATAGTAGCAAAGAAGGGCTACTAGAACGTGAAGTACACCGTAAGGGTACAATAAGGTTTTAGTTTTTGATAAGTATGTGTTAAATTTTGGTTAATTGCTAATAATGTCAATTGTAGGGTCATGACTAAGGGATTTGTAGCGCGTGGTTACCAGGTGTGCACAAACACTACACACACGATATCGGCAATGCCGAAAAGTCGAAACGCCGAAAGTGGCTAAATGGGCCCGGTGGGCCCTGAGGCTAAAAATTGATGAAATGGTTTGGTTGGTTATACGAATTGAATTAGTTATGCATGATACATGAATTGGATTTGTTTTGGGCCTAATACGCCATATGATGAGATTGGGCCTAATGGGCCGTAAGGGTGTGATTTGGGCTTGATGGGCTTATGGGGACGTAGACTTGTATGTTAGGGTTTATGAACCTTAGGCCTAGTTTGAACAACTCTTAAATTCCATAAGACTTAATCTAATTAAACATGTCTGTGAACAAGTCACAGGGTTGGAGTGTGGCAACGGGCGTACGCATGTCTAGGATTGGATCTAGGAAGAGCTTAGTACTTAAGCGGCCCTAGCGACCCACCTCATCTTTTCTGGAATCCTACCTGGTGCGTAGTGTCTGTTCACTTTAGCCGCAAGGACTTGTTGATGGGCCAAAGTTCATAGCTAAAACCCGAAAGGGACCAAATACCCTTATATTTGCAAAATTCCTAAAATACCCTTATATTTGTAAAATTTACTAAAATACCTCTAGATTTGTAAAGTACCAAAATACCCTAGTTTACGAAATTACCGAAATACCCTTTATTTGCAAAATTACTAAAATACCCTTGGTTTACGAAATTACTAAAATACTCCTAGTTTACGAAATTACCGAAATACTCTTGATTTGCAAAATTACCGAAATACCCCTAGTTTGTGAAATTACCGAAATACCCCTGGTTTACGAAATTACTGAAATACTCCTAGTTTACAAAATTATTGAAATTCCCTTGATTTGCAAAATCACCGAAATACCCCTGGTTTGTGAAATTACCGAAATACCCCAGGTTTAGAAATTACTGAAATCCCCTGGTTTATGAAATTACCGTAATACCCTTGAGTTGCAAAATTATTGAAATACCCTTGGTTTGCGAAATTACTGAAATACCCTCGATTTGCAAAATTACCGAAATACCCTTGATTTGCAAAATTACCGAAATACCCTTGGGTAGTGAAATGACGAAAATACCCTTATGTGACGAATATGAGTTTATGGATGTTACTCATATGTTTGATGCATTCATATGATATTCTGCTTAGGATGCATATGGGTGGGAATTATGGTACGGAGGAAGATTTGAGGATTGCATGGCCGTATGGTATGGATCCAGGATCGCACGGCTGTATGGTATGGATCCACCGAAGGCTTTAAGCCCAATATATGATTGGCAGCTTTGCTGCAACGTTCGGTAGTATCGTAATCGGGCTACCCTTGGTGTGTAGCGGAGGGGTGGGTCGAGCTAGAATTCCCCACAGGAGTCATAAGGTTGGAAAGGAAATTGTGTGTGTAGCGGATGGATTTTTGGGGTGGGCTTTGCATTATTTGTTTATAAATGATACAATATGATATGATATGAGGTCATTGTGGGCTAAAGCCCAGGACCACCGATTTTGATAGAACTTAGGCCCAATGTGAATATTTGTAAGTGATTTGATTTTCAAGCATTATGCACACTGAGTTTCGAAACTCACACCCCTTTAATTTAATGTTTCAGGTAATCCCGAGTAGATGACTCGACGTGGGAGAGGACTCGGAGATGGCCACACTACAAGAGGCTTGAATTTTCATTTATTTGTTTCAAAATACATGTTTTTATTTACTTAATTTTCGGTGGATGTAATAAGGCGTTGTACTCCGTTTTGACTTTAGATTTATTTTGGGTTTTGAGATTAATTGTTTATTTTAATTATTAAACCTAAGTAAGCTCTTATGTTTAAACTTCGTTTCCGAGTTGCTTAAAACAATAAAATGGGTTTTTATCTTTAATTAATAAGACTCAAATATTTTGGGCTTTTGGGCCTTAAATTTTTAATTAGTAAAACCGTTTTGAATTGTGCCTTTAATGTGACATTCTGGATTCGGGCCTAACTTCTAGGCCTGGTTTGGTTTGTTACACTATTAAACGATAGGTACGCTTGCCTTTATTGTGATCATAGTTAGTTAGAGACACATCAAGTTTTTGGTTTCGTTTCCGGGGACTGAGATATTAGGAACACTAAATTTTTATTACTTTAGCCATTTTATTTTATTGCAATTTATTTTTATTTTTATTTTTACATTTCTAATTTTACACTTTCTTTGCTTCTGATAGGTGTCTCTAGTTTATGACTAGAAGAAACTCGTTAAGACCTTTGCTCTACGACAGTGAGATTGAGATTACAGCTCGCAGAAATCGAAGAGAGATAAGGTGAAGTCTACAATTCATACAAGAAGAGCAAGAGAACGATATCACTAATACCGAGAAGATGGCTGATCCTCAGAATAACCCGCTACCTCCTGTGGTTGCCACAAATCCGGTGAATGAAAATCCTGCTTATCGTATTATGTATGATTATGCTAAGCCTACTTTAACAGGAACTGAATCAAGTATTGTTAGACCTGCTGTTACTGCAGATAATTTTGAACTGAAACCTAACACTATTCAGATGATTCAGCAGTTTGTTCAGTTTGATGGTTTGCAGGACGAGGACCCAAATACTCATTTAGCCAACTTTTTAGAGTTTTACAACACTTTCAAGATTAATGGCATTTCTGATGATGGCATTTTCCTTTAGTTGTTTCCCTTCTCGTTGAGGAACAAAGCTAAACAGTGGTTGAACTCGTTACCATAAGGATCAATTGGAAACAAATGACAGAAAATTTTTTGTTAAATTACTTTCCGCCGGCTAAAACGACTAAATTGAGGAATGATATCCCTTCTTTTGTGCAGATGGATTTAGAAACACTTTATGATGCATGGGAGAGATACAAGGATCTACTGAGAAGATGCCCTCACCATGGGTTATCTTTGTGGCTACAGGTTCAAACCTTTTACAATGATGTGAACCCCTCAACTAGGCAGTTGATTGATGCAGCCGCCGGTGGTATGCTTAACAACAAAACACCTGAGGCTGCCTACAAATTCATTACAGAGATGTCACCGAAAAGCTATCAGTGGCAAGTTATAAGGACAAAGCCGACAAAGGCAGCCGATGATTTCAACCTCGACGCAGTGACCATGTGATAAACTATAATATATACATATTTCAATCCCACATTTAGCATACTTTTGGAAGATTTATTACCTGAATTGTGGAATTTGGTGCTCCTAATCCTTTAATTTCAGGTTTTATACTTAAGAGAGCACCGGAGGATGAAAAGAACGAGAAACGGGCCAAAAATAGAGAAAATGGGCCAAATTACGAAATTCACACGGTCTGGGCTTGAGACACACGGCCGTGCCTCTTTAGCAGACCCTCACATGGCCTGAGCTCGATTCACACGGGCGTTCCACACGGGCGTGTCCCTGATGTGACCTGTTTTACTTCTATTTGGAATAAGGTACTTAGAGGACATTCCAAATGCCTATATAAATACCCTAGATGGCAACCTAAAGGGGGCTGTGCAGGCAGACCGAGGAGCAAAGCCAGAGAGGCCGAATTGTGGGATATACTCGAAGAAAGCCAGTTGATTCATCTCAAGAAG
This sequence comes from Gossypium australe, assembly GCA_005393395.2. Classification (NCBI taxonomy): domain Eukaryota; kingdom Viridiplantae; phylum Streptophyta; class Magnoliopsida; order Malvales; family Malvaceae; genus Gossypium; species Gossypium australe. The sequence goes on along the minus strand of CM016615.1, from coordinate 50,885,523 downwards.
CCAGAATCATACTCAAGACGAAAGATCTTCCCTTCAATTTCTTTCAGGGGGTTTTAGGTTTTTTTTATGTTTTGTTTTATATTTTCTTCTGAGATGTATTCTTTTATAATTATGAACTAAACCCCTCAAATACCTGAGGGGGATGGAACCTAAGACGGATCTTGTTATTGTTTTTCTAAACTGTATGATAAATACTTGATTTGTTCTTAATTATGTGTTCTTAATTCTTGTTTTAGTATTTCAGGATATTGATTCAAGTATTGATGTGCTTAGGCAGTGGAGGAATATTCCTTGTTTAACAGTAGATCTAGCATATTTAAGCGGAGGTGATCGCAACCCTAGGGATAGGATGACGAAAATCTGCCGGATTACGGTCAAACCTAATATGGGAGTCCATAGATCGAGTTAATGCAACTTTAGGGGTTTTAATTAGAAAGAGATTTCAATTAATCAACTTAGGGTTAGACGTTAGTAGCCTTGAGAGAGGTATTAATATAAATTAGGGAATCCTACGGATCAAGTCAAGTGAATAAATCGGCTGGTTCAGAGTTAAATAACAAGTGAAGTCTAGGTGGATTATTTTTCGGGTATTGTCTTAATCAATTGGTTTTTCCCAAAAGCATTTTCCCAATTCATTCTCTGTGTCTTAGCATCTTTAGCTTAGTAATTAGTTAGTTTTAGATAAAACAACAATTCCCTTAATTCTTAGGCTGAATAATAAAAAGATAGTAATTACTAGTACTCTTGGTCATTAAGGATACGATACTTCCGGTCTTGCCATAGCTATACAACCTAACGATAGGTCCGCTTGCCTAAATCGTTGTCATAAGTTAGTTTCTAGGCTCAATCATTCATTATATAAATTTTAAGACTTTCTAACACGATCAAGTTTTTGGCGCCGTTGCCGGGGACTAAGATATTAGGAACACTTTATTTTTATTACTTTAGCCATATTTTATTTTTGCAATTAAATCTTATTTTTACTTTTCTAAATTTTCTTCTTTGCTTTTGGCAGGTATTCTAGTTTATGACTAGAAGAAACTCGTCAGGACCTCTACTTTATGATAACGAAATTGAAAGCACAGTTCGCAGAAACCGAAGAGAAATAAGGAGAAGCCTACAATGTATACAAGAAGAGGAAGAAGACGAAATTAATACTACCGAAGAGATGGCTAAGAATAATCTGCTACCTCCGGAGGTGGCCAAAAATCATGCTCCTCGAACTATGTATGATTATGCTAAACATAATTTAATAGGAACTAAGTCAAGATTGTTAGACCTGCTATTGCTGCAAATAATTTTGAACTGAAACCTAACATTATACAGATGATACAACAATTTGTTCAGTTTGATGGTTTGCAGGATGAAGATCCAAATAATCACTTGGAAATTTTCTAGAATTCTGCGATACTTTTAAAATAAATGGCGTTTTAGATGATGTCATTCATCTTCGGTTGTTTCCCTTTTCATTGAGAAGCAAAGCTAAACAGTGGTTGAACTCGTTACCACAAGGATCAATCACTACATGGGAACAAATGACCGAAAAATTTTTGTTAAAATATTTTTCGCCGACTAAAATGACCAAGTTGAGGAATGACATCTCTTCTTTTGAGCAGATGGATTTAGAAACACTTTACGATGCATGGGAGAGATACAAAGATCTATTGAGAAGGTGTCCACACCATGGATTACCCTTGTGGCTACAGGTCCAAACCTTTTATAACGGTATGAACCCCTCAACCAGACAGTTGATTGACTCAGCCGCCGGCGGAACCCTGAATAAAAAAACACCTGAGGCTACCTACGAATTCATTGAAGAAATGTCACTGAAAAACTATCAGTGGCAAGTCACGAGGACAAGGCCAACAAAAATTGTCAGTTGTTTTCAACCTCGACGCAGTAACCTTGCGATCAAATCTGGTAGAGATGTTAAATAAAAAGATTGATGGTTTATGTGGTTATTCGCAGGTACATCTAGCTATACAGTGCGAGATGAATGATGGAGGGATGAGCAATACAGAATACCCACCTTACAACTCGAGCATTGAAAACGAACAAGTTCACTATATGGGTAACAATTTTGGACCTCAAAATAACCCTTATAGTAACACTTACAATCCAGGTTGGAGGAAACACCCCAACTTTTCATGGGGTGGTCAAGGAAATCAGAGACAACAACCCCTCCCAAGTTTCCGACAGCAGCCCTACTCACAAGAAAAGAAGCAGAACCTTGAGGAGACGCTAACAAAATTTATAGCGGTGTTAGAAACCCGTTTCCAAAACACCGAGACAGCACTCAAAAATCAGCAAGCATCGATTCAAGGGATCGAGAACCAATTACGGCAACTTGCTAAACAGTCTCTAAATGATCACAAGGAAGCCTGCCAAGCAACATTGAAACTAACCCGAAGGAGCAACTTCAAGCAATAACCACTCATGATAGTGAAGGGGTAGATGAACCCAAAGCAAGTCGAGAGAATGTGGTAGAGGAAGGTAAGGTTGAGGTAAACCATGATAAGCCAAAGTTGGTAATTAAAGTATACCAACCTCGTGTGCCATACCCCAATACGATGAAGAAAGACAACACAGATGAACAATTCCGTAAATTTCTTAGACTTTTAAAGAAGTTACATATTAACTTATCGTTTCTTGAAGCTCTTTCATAGATGCCAGATTCAAGGAAATTTTTAAAAGAGCTTTTATGTAATAGCCCGATTATGACCTTAATCGAAACAGTGATTTCGGGACCACAAATTCGAGTTGATAGAATATTTATATAATATATTTGATGTCTATGATTTATGGGTGTACATGTGCAAAAATTTTCGTGAATTAAATTGATCGTTTGTGTGATTAATTTAAAGAAAAAGACTAAATCGCATAAGTGGTAAAAGTAGCCTTTTATTAATTGAGTGGTTTAAATTGATTTGGCTTCTTTTATATAAGGACTTAAGTTGGAAATTGGCCATTGAGTATGATAGTGGGCGGCATATGGTTTTATTTTCATGATAACATGTTTTTCTTTTATATATCATAATTATAAGTTAAAAATGTTATAATATAATATATGTTAATAATATTAAAATAATGAAAATATGTTTTATTCATTTCATTTCTTTGTTCAACACCGAAAAACAAAAGAAAGGAGAAGAGCTTGAACTCTCCACTGTTCAGCCTCTTGCATGTTTAATTAAGGTATGAATTTGAGTTCGGTTTTTGATAATTTTTACGTTTTTGAGATTGTTGCTTCGAATATTATTCGACCCATGTTAAAATTTTGATTTTAATGTATGAGTGATGTTCGGCTATGGATAGAAAATTTGTGATTGTGATGGTTGATGACTTTGAATAAAATATATGTGTTAGATTATTAAATTTTGTATTAGAAATTTTGATTAAATTGAGTATTTAGGACTTAATTTTTATAATAGTAAATTGAGGGGTTAGACTGTGAAATTTATGAATTTTGGAGGCTTGTATAGGCCTAGTGAATATTCGGCCGTAGCTAAATATTTGCAAATTTAGCTTATTTTGTGTTTTGTGAAAAATTGGATTAATGTGTAAAGGTGCAAAATATTAGGGATAAAATTGGTAAATTGTTTAATTATGTGTTTTGGGCTAAAACGAATGAAATTTTATTTGAATGAGCTCATTTTTGAAATGATTAGATCAAGAACAAAAAGAAACGAGAGTTGATCGGGAAAAAGCTAAGTTGAACGTATAGCCGGAAAATCTAAATTCATCGACTTCCGAGGTAAGTTTATAAGCGATCGAGTTTAATTGAATTATTTATATAATCACATGTATGACATTAGACGAATTAATGGATTGAGTATTAAATTACCGAATGTGAAATTGGGTGTTTATATATTTTGGCCGAATGTGATGTTGAATAGGAGAAAGACTATTGATAAATTAGCCAAATATGATATTAGTGAATGAATAATTATGTTATATTTTAGCTGTGCCGAATGAAAAAATTGATGGAATAAGAAGGTTTAAATATTATAGGAAAATCATATTCTTGTGTATATAGATATATATGTGTATGAGATTGGAATTATAAGCTTTACTTAACCAAAAAAAGGTTCGGATAATGGCACTTGGTGTGCGAGATTAACACCGAGCACTGTGTGTGCGATATCGGTGGCAGGGCACTTTGTGTGCGAAATTAACACTGAGCACTGTGTGTGCGATATCAATGGGACGGCACTATGTGTGCGGAATTAAACACCGAGCACTGTGTGTGCCATATCGATGGGACGACACTATGTGTGCTAGAAATATGTAACGGCACTAAGTGTGCGATACGTTACGGGGAATTGCACTGTGTGTGCGGATTATCGAACCTCTCAAAGACGTAAAACAAGGAACGAAGGTGACTATATGAACTATGTAAGTAAATATTTGCATGGAAAATTTAATAACGTGGTGCTAAGGAGGTAAGTATCTTTTGTACTTAAGATTGTTGATATGTAAAGTGTTTAATTAATTGCTAAACTTGAAACTTAAAGGGTAGGGAATATTGGAACTTATTCCGGCTTGGTGAAATCATTACATATGATATTGCAATGTGGTAGTATATTATAAGAAATGTTATTATGAACTATTGAATAATGATTTAATTGATTTCTTCTTTGTTTGTAAATCATTAATTATATGTTTTTTTTATTTGCTTATAACTTACTAAGCTAAGTTAGCTTATTGTGAGGGTGTTTATGTAATTATGGTATAGATTTTGTGAAACACCCCAAACCCGGCCCACGAGCCTTGACCGGATCTGGTATGTTCCTCGAAGTAAACCGGTTCAAAATTCTTTTGTTACTTAGGAAAACTTGTGTGTTTTGAAAGAAAGATTGTTTTGGGTTGGGCTTGAGTTGAAAACGAGTTTATTTTATATTGAAAACCCATGTATTTCAGGTGACAAAATATTTAGAGTTTATTTTAAATTAAATTGACTTAATCATTAATAATTAAAAGTTTCGTAACATAGTAAATGAAACAGAAAATAAAATAGTTCACTATGGCCTTATTACATCAAATAATTCCCAAAAATAAATTAAAGTGCTTAACTAGAATAAAAGTCCAAATAATAAAATTTTCCTTGCTGTGCATGGCCACCTTTAAGCTCCTGCCGACCCGGTCCATTACTGATCATCACCTGGAAGAAAATATTCCCCAACGGGGTGAGTCAAACAGACTCAATGTGTACACAAACACTAAGTCCTAACAAGTTCAGGCATTTCAAGTCATACACATACATATATCATTTAAATAATATGATGCAACCCAAACCCAAACCTAGTTAGCCATCCGCTACACTTCCCCGTACCAACCTGTACACCGTGGGGGCTACTAAGTCGACCCTCCTTCCGCTACACTCTATCGAAGGCAGTCGCTGCAGTCGACGTGCTCATCGCCCTTATAAAATTCGTGGTCTTAGGTCACCACATTCAGATTTCGTGGTCTTAGGTCACCACATTCAGATATCGTGGTCTTAGGTCACCACATTCACTTCCCCTTTCATATAATATCCCATATGCCCCATATCATTCATATCATGCATATTACATAATTTCACATTCTTATCACTTTTCACATGTTACATATATAACATAATTTCATATTCCTAGTAGGAGTAGGAAACGTACCTGAGTAATTTGTACCATAACATGGTACCTTAGCCACTTTCTTACACTTTCATATTCTTAATATCACATATATATGTTTATTAAACATGCCATAAAACTTTTTGAGAAATAGTGTGGGGTACACACCTGATTCGCTTAACAACTTCACTGAAATTCTGAAATCTGATCTACTGCCTTAGATCTCAAGTTCCTACATTTGAATAAGCACTTACTATTTAGTAGAAGCCTATTTGGCCATAAGACTAAATCCCGAAGTATTATTGCAACCAAAAACTTACCTTGTTGCCGATTTGATAATTAATCAAATCCCGGAAACTTGAATTCTCCCCCTTTGAAATCGGCTAATCACTAGATCCCTTGAATCGGTTAGTTTTCGGTTAAAAATAAATAGATCTAAATACTTAAGATAGGGCCTTGGCCGAATATGTGAGTACTCTTACCTTGAAATTCTCAAATCCCGAAAACAATCTCTTGGCTATGGAGATGTCGACAATGACAGAGATCCCGGAGAACCCTTCAAGTTTCGGCCAAAATTCACTAATGGGATTAATACCTTGATTTCGACAAGCCTAAAAGTAAAAGAATAAAAATCGATAACCACTTACCTTACCCTTGACCTTGTAATCGACGGCTCTCTTGCTTGAGTCTTTAAAGATTCGGTCTTGAGGCTTAGAAAGAATCGATACTAACTAAATTTTGGAAGAAGTTTCGGCTAAAACACGGAGTATTTTGGCTGGGCAAAAAGAGAAGAGAAGAGAGGAGAGCACTAAGAAATTTGGCAGAGAGAAGAGGAGGAAAGAAAATTGATGAGTAGCCCTATTTTTTTCCTTTTATAGCCGAAACTACTAGCTAGAGTCCTTTACTTGGCCACCACTCTTCTATTTTGATAGTTTATCTCTTTAAATTATCACTTTATTAAAAGGATAATCCCTTATTATCTCCTTGAAAATAATTTAAGATAAATCATTATTTATCCATCTATTAGCCGAAATTTTAAGAGAATTTAAACTCTTCCATTGGGTTCCTTAGTGCCGTCCACTTCCCTGCTCTTTGTAGCAAAAATAAAACTCCTTTATTTGCTCCCCAAGTGACTCGAACCTTGGCCCAAATACACAAGCTTGTGGCGTCACCTACTTGGGCCTTAAGTGATATCTTCAGGCCACTTTTCCAAGCCTGATGGTGTGTCAAATTCCTCCTATTAATTTTCTTAAGGCCACCCTGCCTTAGTTTCCTCTTTTTAACCTTTAAAACTTGACATTTCTTTACATTTCCAAGTTTCCAAAAATTTTCGTTTGCCTCCTTTAAACTTAACATTTCCTTACATTTCCAAGTTTCCCGAAATGTTCACTTTCCTCTTTTAAACTTAACATTTCCATACATTTCCAGATTTCCAAAAACGTTCAAAACACATTCATAACACATAAGACATGTCATTTCGTACAATTAAACCGAAAATGTATAGGCCCATTCTCAGGATGTTACAGTTCTACCCCCCTTAAAAATAATTTCGCCCTCGAAATTACTTGGCTAAATGCGCTCCTACTCACTAGACTACGCTTCCGTTGCGCACTCTAATTTTAATAATACTATTATACTTCCAAGGCACAGTCTCTAGGTTTACATCCAAGGTTTCAGGCACTTCACTTAGCAATATAAGAAAAAGCTAACCGAACAAGGCAATTAAGGTATTCCCAAAATAAGGAACGTACCCGTTGTCACATCTGGCACATCTTCCTCCTCGCGACGGCCAACTGCATATACCAACCTTGGCTGCCTTGCATCTGAACCTTCAGCACCTCCGCTTGGTGCTCCCCGTCCTCTTCCAGCGCCATTTCCTCAGCCATTCGGACTATAACCTCGCTGAGGCTGCTGACCACCTCTACCAGCCTGATTAACATTCTGAGCCACTGGTCGATTTCCATCTGGCCTCATAGGACAATCCTTAATCATGTGGTCCTTGGACCCACACCTAAAGCATCCTCCAGTCTTTTTCCAACACTCTCCTAAGTGCTTCTTTCCACACAGATCACAACTATGATATTGCCCTCCAGTCCCAACTTGCTGACCTCGCGGCCCATCATCTCTAGGCCTCTTATTCCCAGATGATCCAAACGATCCAAAACCTCTTTCTGGCCTATTCCGATCAGTGTTCTGCCTCGCAGAATCCTTAATCCCTTCAGCTACCTTAGCTTTCTCTACTAAGGCAGAAAACTCCCGTTCCTGATGTGGTGCTATTAACAACCTCAGATCATCCCTTAGTCCATCCTCAAAACGGACACAGCGCTCATGCTCAGTTGCCACTACTCCTCGAGCATACCGACTCAACCTCAGAAATTCAGCTTCATATTCCGCAACAGACTTGTTCCTTTGAACCAGTCCCAGAAATGCTTTCCTTTGCTCATCAGTATACCTGGTTCCAACATACTTATTTTGATACGCTTCCTTAACATACTTCCAGGTCAGATCCTCAGTTGTGGCACCATCCCGAACAGTTAACCACCATTGGTATGCTTCGTCCCGTAGTAGTGCCACCATTCCTTTCAACTTCTCCTCAGGGGTCAGATCGAGCTCATCCATAATTCGCTCAGTTGCCTCCAACCAGTACTCAGTTGTACTGGGTGCCACATCAGATACTCCACGAAACATTTCAGCTCCATTAGCTCGAAGTCGCTCGGGTATAGATTTCCGAGTTCGCTTATTTCCACCTGCGCCAGCCACCATTTCCAAAACTCGCAGCACAGCCTGCGACACAGCATCATCCCCCGTCTGAGCCTGCTGCTCAACACCAATAGCTGGGGGGGTGGTGGCGGTGGTATCTCATTATCAGACCCTTGACCCGATCTAACAGGTTCCGACACAGTCATTCTTCCTCTACCGTGTCCACGATGGCCATGTCCTCTAGAACTCATTTCTATCGTCGCGATCTGATTAAAAAGTTTTATGAATTAGTTCTTGTTTCACTTATTACCCGCGAAGAAGTTTTATGAAAAGAATTTTAGGAGTGGTTCTTTCGTATTCATACATGCACACAGTCTTTTCATTCATACATCCATCAATCAATTATGAACTTTCGTTCATTCAGAGAAACGTTGTAGTTTTCATTGTTGTTGTTTTCCCACTACCTAGGGGTATTTTCGTAATTTGTCCTACAGGGGTATTTTCGTAATTATTCAAAAGAAAAAGTTCCTTGGTGATTTTGTCAAAAGTATTTTGAAATTTTTAAATTCTTGGGGTATTTTGGAAAATTTTTTTGAAATCTGGGGGTATTTCAGTAATTTTGGATCTCGGGGGTATTTTGGTAATAAACCAGGGTAAATTTGTAAAGTTTAATATTTCCGGGGTATTTCCAAATTTTACAAAACTTTGAGAATTCTTTTTGAGAATTGTACTTTCCAAAACGGTAATGTTGCAAAAATTTTGGAAATCAGGGTCATTTTGGTAATTTTGCAAGTTAGGGGCAATTTTGTAATTTTCCAAAAATCAAGGTATTTTGATATTTTGCAAATTAGGGTTTTTGAACATTTAGAAAATAATGAAATTTTGGTAAGACTGTTGGGTAGTTGGACATTTTATAAACCAAGGGCATTTTTGTAATTTTACCACTAGGGGTATTTTAGTAATTTTGTAAATCAAGAAATATTTCAGAAAAATTTTATGGGATAGCTTGTATAAATCAAAAGGGTAATTTAGTCATTTTAAAACTAGGGTTTCCATAAAAATGTGGCTAATCCCTTTCGGGTTTTAGTTAGGGGTTTAGCCTATGAATAAGTCCTCTTGGTTAGGGTGAACCTGTAACACCCCAAACCCGGACAAGACACCACGTCCGAATCTGGTATGCTACGGGGAAAATTGTTTCTAAGAGGTTCAGATTTTTCGTTTAAAAGTTGGATGAAAACATGGTGTACTTGAAACAAATTTGGGTAGTCTTATTTGAAAAACAGTTGATGTATTCGAAACCCGGAGATTTTGAAAACTTAGCCAGAATGTATAGGTAAAACGAGTTTAAACCATTTAAAACCTCAGTAGTTTCTTAGTGATACATAAAACACTTTTAAACTTAGGTGAATTACAAGTTAGAAGTGGAAACCAGTTGAATTTGTTTATCAAAAAGACTTAGTGTGATACCCGATGGTATAGTTTAAAAACACATTGCGTTATAGTTTGAAAACATTATCTTTCCAAATTTTAGCAAAATTTATTCCGAGTTATTTTGTTAAGGCATTTCAAAATCAACTTAAAACATAGACAGCATAAAACATAACTTAAAAGGCCTTTTACAATCCGAAATACAACCCAATTTAAAGTAATAAGCTAAAGTACCAAAAGTTATAGAGTCTGAGTAAAAAACTTTATTCGGCACGGCATGTGCTCCCCGAGTCCATCCCGGCTCCAAGTCCGCGTCTACGAGTCACCTGAAATGTCAAAGGAGAGGGTGAGTCGAGTGACTCAGTGTGTAAATCCCACTCCCGAAGAACAACATGCTAACACACATCATACATAGCAATATAATCAATGCAACCCGATCCTAACCATCCATATCTCCTTTTCTACCCCGTGTGGTACCAAACCACTGGTGGTGCCAAACCACTGGTGACATATAGTCACAATGTGCTCCCAAAGCACTGGTGTCCCAAAGACACAATATCCGTCAATGTGCTACCAAAGCACTGGTGTCCCAAAGACACAATTGTGCTACCAAAGCACTGGTGACCGAAGTCACAAATCCAATGATGATGGGGCCAACCCATCGTGTGATACCAAATCACTAGCAGACGATCCCATATCTCAAGTGGGGCCAACCCACGGTGGTCAAACCACAGGGACAAGTCGCAATGAGGTGCCAAACCTCTGGTGTCCCAAAGACACAATGTGCTACCAAAGCACTGGTGACCGTAGTCACGAATCTGGTGATGGGGCCAACCCATCGTGTGTTACCAAAACACTGGCGTCAATCCCGTATAATCATCGGTGGGGCCAACCCACTGTGGTACTGAGCCACTGGGACGAGACGCTGAGGTACCAAACCTCTGGAGGTGCCAAACCTCTGGTGACCCAAAGTCACAAAGTTGTGCTACCAAAGCACTGGTGCTCGTCAGCACAATATATCACTGCTCCCTCCTCTCGTATCACCCATACATATCATACTCATGGACTTATGCATCTCATACAATCCATGCATATCATGCCAACATATCAAGCATTACAACTCATAACATGTATAACATAAATCATGATATCATGTATTATCATTAATACTCATTAATAGAACAGACTTACCCGAATCGTACACATACCCCATTTGGGTATTCATTTGTCCATCATACTGTTTATAATTTTAACAGGCAAACAGGTTTATTAATAATCTTACTAAGTATCAGTGCGTTAGCTACACACCTGATAATACGAGTCTAGAAATCCCAACCAAAGCGATCTAGATCCCTTCGATGACTAGCTCCTACAATCGGCCAATATTAGGGGTTAAGCACTTACAACATTCGGCCATCCACCACCATCAACCAAAGAATCAACACATTAACCCTTACCTTACACTTGCGAATGGTTTGGTTTCCAAACAACCCCGAACCAATAGTGGCTCTTTTTGACAATCGGCCTTCACCTAGAAATAGAATCATTAATCTCTTTAAACTCAATCGAAATCAACTGATTGTACTAACACAATACATCAACTGCTTACCCTTACTTACCAATCGGTCACTTGCAGTCAAGGCTTCAATTGACTGCCTCACCTAACCACCACCACGATCAAAGGACCCTAACACACGATGATAATCCAAAAGGTTAACACCCTTCCACACTGACCATAATCGGTCCTCAACCAAAACACAACCAATAAAGAACAAAAAGAGGGAGATATGGCCATTCGGCCAAGAGCTTACCAATACCAATCGAGTGAAACAAGGCCTCCAAAACACCACTGATATTCGGCCAAGAGACTATTAGGGGAAAGGGAAATATTCGGCTATGTTGGAAACAAATAGAAACAAAGAAATCGGCACTAGGTGATTAACACTCTTGTTTTCGGTTTTGGATTAAAAGAGAAAGAAAGAACATAGGTGAGAAGAAATGGAGATTACGGCACTAGGATTTGAGAAAATAGAAGAACGTTTGGAGCCAGTTGATATGGTTTCGGCTAGCAAGAGAAGAGATGGAAAATGTTTTGGAGAGGTGGAGTTTCGGCTCAAGTGTTTTAAGAGAAAGAATGAAAGATACGAGGAGAGAAGGGTAGCTAGTTTCGGCAACGCAAGGGATCAAGAGAAGCAATTGCACCCAATCGGCTAGATGCCCAAAAGAAAAGTCGGCAAGGTATGGTTGCTTGAAGCTTTCGGTTTCAAAGAGGAATAGAAAATGAGAGACTTATTTTGAGAGAAGAATCGGCTAACAAAAGACCAAGGAAGAGCTTTTGCTTGTAATTGACTATGACCGAAAATGCCTAGCTTGTCAAAGTGAGTTTCGGCACTACCACCTACCACACCAAGCCGTCCACTTCTCCCCCTCCCACTCCCCTAAAATTCGGCTAGAATCCCCCAAAACACTCCAAGCCACAAGTTCAAATTGTTTTGAACAAGTCAACACCCTAAAATTCCTCTCCACCCACCATTCGAATGTGAAGACCAAGTCAAAGGCAGAGTTTGAACTGCCTACAAACTCCTCCCTCCAAGCCGTCAAAATGAGTGCCAAAAAGTGGCCACTCCGCAGCTCGAACACAAGGCCTCCACCTTGCTTTAGGCGTTACCCACTCCAAGCCTTAGTGGCGCCTACATTGCCACTCCACCAACTTGTTTCTTGTGCTAACAAACTCCCAAAATAAATTTAAAAGCCCCAGCTTCCTCAGCTCCTAATACCTTAGCTCAAAAAACTAAAATTTCCTAATTTACTCAGGCATACACCTAGGCTATAATTAAGCCCCTAAGACATAAAAATAGCAACACAGCACACCACATACCGGCAATAACATGCAACATCGAAATAGCCCCTAACCCGGGATATTACAGTTCTACCCCCCTTAAAAATAATTTCGGCCTCGAAATTACCTGATCAAAAGAGTTGCGGGTATTGCTGTCTCATCGCATCCTCGGGTTCCCACGTCGCTTCTTCTACACCATGATTCCGCCAAAGTACCTTAACCAAAGGCACAGACTTCCTACGCAGAACCTTCACATCCCGATCAAGAATCTGTACAGGTTCCTCCTCCATAGTCAAGTCTGGATTTACCTCGATCTCTTCCACCGCTACCACATGAGACGGATCCGAACGATACCTCCGAAGCATCGAAACATGAAAAACGTCGTGAATCTGACTAAGGTCTGCTGGCAACTCAAGCTGATACGCCACTGGTCCAACTCGCCTCAACACCTTATACGGCCCAATGAACCTCGGACTTAGCTTGCCTTTCTTTCCGAACCTCAACACCTTCTTCCAAGGTGAAACCTTCAGGAAAACTCGATCCCCAACAGCAAACTCTATATCTCTTCGCTTAAGATCAGCGTACGACTTTTGCCGGTCCGAAGCTTCCTTTAATCGAGACTGAATCAACTTAACCTTGTCCTCAGTCTCAGCTACCAACTCGGGTCCCAATAACTGACGTTCACCTAACTCCGTCCAACAAGTAGGTGAGCGACACTTCCTACCATACAACGCCTCATACGGAGCCATTCTGATGCTCGCTTGGTAACTGTTGTTGTAGGCAAACTCAGCTAAAGGTAGGAACTCCTCCCAACTACCTCTGAAATCCAGGACACAACCTCTCAGCATATCCTCTAAGATCTGAATAACCCTTTCTGATTGTCCGTCAGACTGCGGGTGAAAAGCCGTGCTGAAATCCAAACGAGTACCCAAAGCCTGATGCAATGCCTTCCAGAACCTTGAAGTAAACCTGGGATCCCTATCCGAGATTATCGAAACTGGCACACCGTGCAACCTCACTATCTCTGAAACATACAGCTTCGCTAGCTTCTGAAGCGAGTAGTCAACCCTCACCGGAATAAAGTGAGCTGATTTAGTCAGACGATCCACCACTACCCAAACTGAATCCTTCTTGCTTGGCGTAAGCGGTAACCCACTGACAAAATCCATGGTTATCCTTTCCCACTTCCACTGAGGAATCTTCACAGGCTGAAGCAAACCCGACGGCAACTGATGTTCAGCCTTGACCTGCTGACAAGTCAGACACTTCCCAACAACCCCTGTCACCTCTTTCTTCAAACCAGGCCACCAAAACTGCTCTCTAAGATCCTTATACATTTTGCTACCTCCAGGATGCATAGCATGAGGACTGCTATGTGCGTCCTGAAGAATCTTCTGCCTCAGCTCAACATCTTTAGGCATACAAGCCTTACCCTGAAAACACAACACCTCATCACTAGACAAGCTGTAACCCTCCAAACCACCATTCTGCACTTGCAACCTTCGCGCACTCAGAACCTCATCCTCTAACTGTTTTTCTCTGATCTGCTCAACCCAAGTAGGCTTAACCTGTAGCTCTGCCAAAATACTCCCGTCGTCATACAAGCTCAAATGGGCAAACAATGCTCTTAAATTCGAAACAACCTTACGGCTTAACGCGTCTGCCACCACGTTAGCCTTGCCCGGATGATACTCAATAGAACAGTCATAATCCTTCAGCAACTCAACCCATCTACGCTGCCTCAAATTCAAATCCTTCTGGGTCAGTAGATACTTCAGACTCTTGTGATCCGTGTAGACTATCGATCTCTCTCCATATAAGTAGTGCCTCCAAATCTTTAAGGCGAAAACTACAGCCGCTAGCTCCAAATCGTGCGTCGGATAGTTGACCTCATGTGGCCTCAGCTGCCTAGAAGCGTAAGCCACAACCTTACCTTCCTGCATCAGCACACAACCCAATCCCGTATGTGATGCATCGCAGTACACGGTGTATTCCTTACCAGCCTCAGGTTGAATTAAAACCGGAGCCTCAGTCAAGACCTTCTTTAACTTATCGAAGCTTTCCTGCTGTTTCTCAGTCCATACAAACGGAACCTCTTTCCTTAACAACTTAGTCATCAGCGCTGCTATCAACGAGAAACCCTCAACAAACCTTCGGTAATATCCGGCCAAACCCAGAAAACTCCGAATCTCAGCCACTGACCTCGGCGGCTTCCAGTCCAAAACTGCCTCAATCTTACGAGGATCTACTCGAATCCCCTCAGCCGACACTACATGACCCAAGAACGTCACTTCTCTCAACCAGAACTCGCATTTACTGAACTTAGCATAGAGTTGCTTTTCCCTCAGAATCTGCAGCACCACCCTCAAATGCTCATCATGCTCTTCCTCCGTCCTTGAGTACACCAAGATGTCGTCTATGAAAACCACGACGAACTGATCCAGATACTGCTGAAACACCCTATTCATCATATCCATAAACGCTGCCGGTGCGTTAGTCAACCCGAACGGCATTACCAGGAATTCGTAGTGCCCATACCGAGTCCGAAACGCTGTTTTATGGATATCAACCTCCTTAACCTTTAACTGATGGTACCCAGACCTCAGATCAATCTTAGAGAATACCGCTGCACCCTTCAGCTGATCAAACAAATCATCTATCCGTGGCAACGGATACTTGTTTTTAATCGTCAGCTTGTTTAACTGGCGGTAGTCTATGCACATCCGCATTGTACCATCTTTCTTCTTAACAAAAAGAACCGGCGCACCCCACGGCGAAACACTTGGCCTGATAAAACCTCGATCCAATAACTCCTGGATCTGAGCCTTAAGCTCCACCAATTCCTTTGGTGCCATCCTGTACGGAGCAATAGACACTGGCGCAGTCCCGGGTAACAGATCAATCCCGAACTCTACCTCTCGATCTGGCGGCAAACCCGGAAGCTCCTCAGGAAACACATCAGCAAATTCCTTAACAGTACGAACCTTCTCAACAGCAGACTCTTTAGCCTCCAAGGCATACACATGAACCACATACGCTTCACAGCCCTTCCTGACCATCTTCTCCGCTTTCAGAGCAGATATCACATTTGATAAGTAATCTCTCCTATTACCTATCATAGCCACCTCAACACCATCAACCGTCTTAAGAACCATGCGCTTAGCTGCGCAATCCAACCTCGCCTGGTACTTAACCAGCCAATCCATCCCAAGAATCAGATCGAACTCCCCAAACGACAGTTCCATCAGATCAGCAGCAAACACTACCCCTTGGAGTTCTAGAGGTACATCTCTAAACAGCTTATCTACTACTACAGAGTGACCTAGAGGGCTAATCACAGTCATCTGCCTAGAAGATATCTCAGAGTCTAAGTCCATTGTCTCTACTATACTACTGGCAACATAAGAGTGCGTAGAACCCACATCAATTAAAGCAGTATAAGGAGTACCAAAAATCAAAAACGTACCGGTTATGACGTCCGGTGCGTCGCCCTCCTCTCGGCGCCTCGCAGCATACACTAATCCAGGCTGTCTAGCATCAGAACTACCCGCACCTCTGCCCGGTGCTCCACGGCCCCGACCAGATCCATAACCACCTCTGCCATTACCACGGCCCCTCTGCGGTGGCGGTCCATTACCTCTGAACTGATTACGGCCCTGACTCTCAGACTGAATCCTGGCCATCCTGCGCGGACAGTCCCTAATGCGATGCTCCAGAGAACCACACTCGAAGCAACCTTTACCTCCAGTCCAGCAACCACCCCAATGAGATTTCCCACACTGATTACACTGCGGCGGTCCCTGCCTAGCAGCAACAAACCTAGCAGACTGATTCTGCCCACTCGGTCTAGCCCTCTTCTGCGGATTACCCGACGAACCAGAAGACCCAAAGCTCCTCTTAAGCCTACTCCTGTCCATACTCTGTCTTACTGACTCCTTAACACCCTCAGCTACCTTAGCCTTCTCAACTAAGACAGCAAACTCGCGCTCCTGCTGTGGAGCAATCAGCAGCCTCAACTCGTCTCGCAGACCATCCTCGAAACGAACACACCTCTCATGCTCAGTGGCTACAATGCCCCTGGCATACCTACTCAGCTTCAGGAACTCAGCCTCGTACTCAGCAACAGATTTACTCCCCTGAACAAGCCTCAGAAATGCCTTTCTCTGGGAGTCAATATAACTAGCCCCGATGTATTTCTTTTGATATGCAGCTCTGAAGTAATCCCATGACAAATCCTCTGCTGCCACACTGTCCCGTACCGTGAGCCACCACTGATATGACTCATCCCGGAGAAGCGATACGATACCCTTCAGCTTCTCTTCAGCTGTCAGGTCCAGATCATCCATAATCCGCTCAGTTGCCTCCAGCCAATATTCCGCAGTGCTAGGAGCAACACCAGAAACACCCCGGAAGAATTCGGCCCCATTAGCCCGGAGTCGTTCAGGAACAGATTTCCTAACTCCTGCACCACCACTAGCCCCAGCTACTCTTTCCAACACTCGCAGCATCGCCTGTGACACTGCGTCGTCTCCAGTCTGATCCTGGAACTCACCACCTCCAGCTGGTGGCGGAACCGGTACCTCATTTTCTGAACCCTGCCCAGATCCTACGGGCTCAGAAACCGTCATCCTACCCCTACCTCTACCACGAGTATTACGACCACGTCCACCTCGAGTGCTCAAGTCTAATCTTTCTATGTATCTGGTTAGAGAATTTTATGCATCAGTGTTTATTCCACTTGTTTAAAGGCAAGTCTTATGAACATTAAAGAGGATTTGTTTTCGCAAGTTCACAGAATCCTATCAGTTTCAATCTCTAAAGTAGCATACTATTGCTAGTCATCAATCATATCATATCCAATCCAATCACAAGTAACAGTACGGGGTACTTACCTGGGCGAATTGGTGCCGGAGACTCGGTGCCATGCCTTTCAAAACCATACTTTAAAACAAACATTTAAACAGACTTTTGAAAACCATTTTGGGCCTCAGGCCCACAGCCGAGCCTTTGAACTTGGCTCTGATACCACAAATGTAACACCCCAAACCCGGACAAGACACCACGTCCGAATCTGGTATGCTACGGGGAAAATTGTTTCTAAGAGGTTCAGATTTTTCGTTTAAAAGTTGGATGAAAACATGGTGTACTTGAAACAAATTTGGGTAGTCTTATTTGAAAAATAGTTGATGTATTCGAAACCCGGAGATTTTGAAAACTTAGCCAGAATGTATAGGTAAAACGAGTTTAAACCATTTAAAACCTCAGTAGTTTCTTAGTGATACATAAAACACTTTTAAACTTAGGTGAATTACAAGTTAGAAGTGGAAACCAGTTGAATTTGTTTATCAAAAAGACTTAGTGTGATACCCGATGGTATAGTTTAAAAACACATTGCGTTATAGTTTGAAAACATTATCTTTCCAAATTTTAGCAAAATTTATTCCGAGTTATTTTGTTAAGGCATTTCAAAATCAACTTAAAACATAGACAGCATAAAACATAACTTAAAAGGCCTTTTACAATCCGGAATAAAACCCAATTTAAAGTAATAAGCTAAAGTACCAAAAGTTATAGAGTCTGAGTAAAAAACTTTATTCGGCATGGCATGTGCTCCCCGAGTCCATCCCGGCTCCAAGTCCGCGTCTACGAGTCACCTGAAATGTCAAAGGAGAGGGTGAGTCGAGTGACTCAGTGTGTAAATCCCACTCCCGAAGAACAACATGCTAACACACATCATACATAGCAATATAATCAATGCAACCCGATCCTAACCATCCATATCTCCTTTTCTACCCCGTGTGGTACCAAACCACTGGTGGTGCCAAACCACTGGTGACATATAGTCACAATGTGCTCCCAAAGCACTGGTGTCCCAAAGACACAATATCCGTCAATGTGCTACCAAAGCACTGGTGTCCCAAAGACACAATTGTGCTACCAAAGCACTGGTGACCGAAGTCACAAATCCAATGATGATGGGGCCAACCCATCGTGTGATACCAAATCACTAGCAGACGATCCCATATCTCAAGTGGGGCCAACCCACGGTGGTCAAACCACAGGGACAAGTCGCAATGAGGTGCCAAACCTCTGGTGTCCCAAAGACACAATGTGCTACCAAAGCACTGGTGACCGTAGTCACGAATCTGGTGATGGGGCCAACCCATCGTGTGTTACCAAAACACTGGCGTCAATCCCGTATAATCATCGGTGGGGCCAACCCACTGTGGTACTGAGCCACTGGGACAAGACGCTGAGGTACCAAACCTTTGGAGGTGCCAAACCTCTGGTGACCCAAAGTCACAAAGTTGTGCTACCAAAGCACTGGTGCTCGTCAGCACAATATATCACTGCTCCCTCCTCTCGTATCACCCATACATATCATACTCATGGACTTATGCATCTCATACAATCCATGCATATCATGCCAACATATCAAGCATTACAACTCATAACATGTATAACATAAATCATGATATCATGTATTATCATTAATACTCATCAATAGAACAGACTTACCCGAATCGTACACATACCCCATTTGGGTATTCATTTGTCCATCATACTGTTTATAATTTTAACAGGCAAACAGGTTTATTAATAATCTTACTAAGTATCAGTGCGTTAGCTACACACCTGATAATACGAGTCTAGAAATCCCAACCAAAGCGATCTAGATCCCTTCGATGACTAGCTCCTACAATCGGCCAATATTAGGGGTTAAGCACTTACAACATTCGGCCATTCACCACCATCAACCAAAGAATCAACACATTAACCCTTACCTTACACTTGCGAATGGTTTGGTTTCCAAACAACCCCGAACCAATAGTGGCTCTTTTTGACAATCGGCCTTCACCTAGAAATAGAATCATTAATCTCTTTAAACTCAATCGAAATCAACTGATTGTACTAACACAATACATCAACTGCTTACCCTTACTTACCAATCGGTCACTTGCAGTCAAGGCTTCAATTGACTGCCTCACCTAACCACCACCACGATCAAAGGACCCTAACACACGATGATAATCCAAAAGGTTAACACCCTTCCACACTGACCATAATCGGTCCTCAACCAAAACACAACCAATAAAGAACCAAAAGAGGGAGATATGGCCATTCGGCCAAGAGCTTACCAATACCAATCGAGTGAAACAAGGCCTCCAAAACACCACTGATATTCGGCCAAGAGACTATTAGGGGAAAGGGAAATATTCGGCTATGTTGGAAACAAATAGAAACAAAGAAATCGGCACTAGGTGATTAACACTCTTGTTTTCGGTTTTGGATTAAAAGAGAAAGAAAGAACATAGGTGAGAAGAAATGGAGATTACGGCACTAGGATTTGAGAAAATAGAAGAACGTTTGGAGCCAGTTGATATGGTTTCGGCTAGCAAGAGAAGAGATGGAAAATGTTTTGGAGAGGTGGAGTTTCGGCTCAAGTGTTTTAAGAGAAAGAATGAAAGATACGAGGAGAGAAGGGTAGCTAGTTTCGGCAACGCAAGGGATCAAGAGAAGCAATTGCACCCAATCGGCTAGATGCCCAAAAGAAAAGTCGGCAAGGTATGGTTGCTTGAAGCTTTCGGTTTCAAAGAGGAATAGAAAATGAGAGACTTATTTTGAGAGAAGAATCGGCTAACAAAAGACCAAGGAAGAGCTTTTACTTGTAATTGACTATGACCGAAAATGCCTAGCTTGTCAAAGTGAGTTTCGGCACTACCACCTACCACACCAAGCCGTCCACTTCTCCCCCTCCCACTCCCCTAAAATTCGGCTAGAATCCCCCAAAACACTCCAAGCCACAAGTTCAAATTGTTTTGAACAAGTCAACACCCTAAAATTCCTCTCCACCCACCATTCGAATGTGAAGACCAAGTCAAAGGCAGAGTTTGAACTGCCTACAAACTCCTCCCTCCAAGCCGTCAAAATGAGTGCCAAAAAGTGGCCACTCCGCAGCTCGAGCACAAGGCCTCCACCTTGCTTTAGGCGTTACCCACTCCAAGCCTTAGTGGCGCCTACATTGCCACTCCACCAACTTGTTTCTTGTGCTAACAAACTCCCAAAATAAATTTAAAAGCCCCAGCTTCCTCAGCTCCTAATACCTTAGCTCAAAAAACTAAAATTTCCTAATTTACTCAGGCATACACCTAGGCTATAATTAAGCCCCTAAGACATAAAAATAGCAACACAACACACCACATACCGGTAATAACATGCAACATCGAAATAGCCCCTAACCCGAGATATTACAGAACCGAAGCTACGCACCAGGTAGGATTCCTGCGAAGAGGAGGTGAGTCACTAGGACTGCTTAAATACCAGGCTCTTCCGGATCCAATCCTAGACATGCGCACAATGGTTGCCACAGCCTAACTCGGTGACTTAGCCATAGGTTTGTTTAATTAGTCATTAAGTCTTATGTAATAGTTGGGGTAAACTAGTCCTAGGGTTCCAAATACTTATCATACTACTCTACGTGCCATTCCAGTTCTACCCTTCTACAATTCATACTATAATTCACACAAAGGTTAGGGGTACTTACCTGGTGGACTTCGGGTCGGAGACTTAGGTGCCATGCCAGAAAAACCTGCTTATTTCCAAAAATATTTTCATAAAAACTCATTTGGGCTCGATTTGAAAACGTTTTGGGCCTTAAACCCCAGGCCGAGGGTTTAAAACTGGGCTCTGATACCAAATTGAAACACCCCAAACCCGGCCCACGAGCCTTGACCGGATCTGGTATGTTCCTCGAAGTAAACCGGTTCAAAATTCTTTTGTTACTTAGGAAAACTTGTGTGTTTTGAAAGAAAGATTGTTTTGGGTTGGGCTTGAGTTGAAAACGAGTTTATTTTATATTGAAAACCCATGTATTTCAGGCGATAAAATATTTAGAGTGTATTTTAAATTAAATTGACTTAATCTTTAATAATTAAAAGTTTCGTAACATAGTAAATGAAACAGAATATAAAATAGTTCACTATGGCCTTATTACATCAAATAATTCCCAAAAATAAATTAAAGTGCTTAAATAGAATAAAAGTCCAAATAATAAAATTTTCCTTGCTGTGCATGGCCACCTTTAAGCTCCTGCCGACCCGGTCCATTACTGATCATCACCTCGAAGAAAATATTCCCCAACGGGGTGAGTCAAACAGACTCAATGTGTACACAAACACTAAGTCTTAACAAGTTCAGGCATTTCAAGTCATACACATACATATATCATTTAAATAATATGATGCAACCCAAACCCAAACCTAGTTAGCCATCCACTACACTTCCCCGTACCAACCTATACACCGCGGGGACTACTAAGTCGACCCTCCTTCCACTACACTCCATCGAAGGCAGTCGCTGCAGTCGACGTGCTCATCGCCCTTATAAAATTTGTGGTCTTAGGTCACCACATTCAGATTTCGTGGTCTTAGGTCACCACATTCAGATAACGTGGTCTTAGGTCACCACATTCAGATTTCGTGGTCTTAGGTCACCATATTCAGATATCATGGTCTTAGGTCACCACATTCACTTCCCCTTTCATATAATATCCCATATGCCCCATATCATTCATATCATGCATATTGCATAATTTCACATTCTTATCACTTTTCACATGTTACATATATAACATAATATCATATTCCTAGTAGGAGTAGGAAACGTACCTGAGTACTTTGTACCATAACATGGTACCTTAGCCACTTTCTTACACTTTCATATTCTTAATATCACATAAATATGTTTATTAAACATGCCATACAACTTATTGAGAAATAGTGTGGGGTACACACCTGATTCGCTTAACAACTTCACTAAAATTCTGAAATCTGATCTACTGCCTTAGATCTCAAGTTCCTACATTTGATTAAGCACTTATTATTTAGTAGAAGCCTATTTGGCCATAAGACTAAATCCCGAAGGATTATTGCAACCAAAAACTTACCTTGTTGCCGATTTGATAATTAATCAAATCTCGGAAACTTGTATTCTCCCCCTTTGAAATCGGCTAATCACTAGATCCCTTGAATCGGTTAGTTTTCGGTTAAAAATAAATAGATCTAAATACTTAAGATAGGGCCTTGGCCGAATATGTGAGTACTCTTACCTTGAAATTCTCAAATCCCGAAAACAATCTCTTGGCTATAGAGATGTCGACAATGACAGAGATCCCGGAAAACCCTTCAAGTTTCGGCCAAAATTCACTAATGGGATTAATACCTTGATTTCCACAAGCCTAAAAGTAAAAGAATAAAAATCGATAACCACTTACCTTACCCTTGACCTTGTAATCGACGGCTCCCTTGCTTGAGTCCTTAAAGATTCGGTCTTGAGGCTTAGAAAGAATCGATACTAACTAAATTTTGGAAGAAGTTTCGGCTAAAACACGGAGTATTTTGGCTTGGCAAAAAAAGAAGAGAAGAGAGGAGAGCACTAAGAATTCGGCAGAGAGAAGAGGAGGAAGGAAAATTGATGAGTAGCCCTATTTTTTTTTTTCCTTTTATAGCCGAAACTACTAGCTAGAGTCCTTTACTTGGCCACCACTCTTCTATTTTGATAGTTTATCTCTTTAAATTATCACTTTATTAAAAGAATAATCCCTTATTATCTCCTTGAAAATAATTTAAGATAAATCATCATTTATCCATCTATTAGCCGAAATTTTAAGAGAATTTAGACTCTTCCCTTGGGTTCCTTAGTGCCGTCCACTTCCCTGCTCTTTGTAGCAAAAATAAAACTCCTTTATTTGCTCCCCAAGTGACTCAAACCCTGGCCCAAATACACAAGCTTGTGGCATCACCTACCTGGGCCTTAAGTGATATCTTCAGGCCACTTTTCCAAGCCTGATGGTGTGTCAAATTCCTCCGATTAAGCTTCTTAAGGCCACCCTGCCTTAGTTTCCTCTTTTTAACCTTTAAAACTTGACATTTCTTTACATTTCCAAGTTTCCAAAAATTTTCGTTTGCCTCCTTTAAACTTAACATTTCCATACATTTCCAAGTTTCCCGAAATGTTCACTTTCCTCTTTTAAACATAACATTTCCATACATTTCCAGATTTCCAAAAATGTTCAAAACACATTCATAACACATAAGACATGTCATTTCATACAATTAAATCGAAAATGCATAGGCCCATTCTCAGGATGTTACATTTTGGAGGCTAGCTCATGCTCGGGAATCTTCATCAAAGTCATCCACACTATCATATAACCTTGGTATTCTATAAGTTGAAATTTTTTTTGAAATCTATGGTATGTATAGGCAAACTTTCTTTTGGATTTTGCATGAATGTTATGTAAGTATATGTATATATGCATATGCCATACGAAAATGGCTTTTCTTCTATATTTGGGTTGGTTGGTTTTAAATTATTGAGCTTGATAGTGATAATGTTGTGTATGTTCGGTTGTGGTAAGTTTGTTTTGGAAATTTATACTATATTATTATTACATATATGTCATCTATGAATGCATGAACATAGTTTGGGTAAATCGTATAGTAAATTTTGAATGGTGGATGATCTTATGTGTTTATAAATAGACACGCATATACTTATAAATTATGTAAGGTCATGGGATAATTGTATTATACTCTAAATATGTGGCTTTTTGATGTGTTATAATAACGATCAAATTGTGGTATATTTAATTTATAGTTTTGAACGTAGTTTCCATGAAATGTTTGAATTTGATTTATAAAGGTTTTGGATTAAAATAGCATTGAAGCATTAAGTTGTGCTATTTACATGTGTTTGAGTAAGTGCCATTTGTATATAAGGATAAATGACATTACGGGTCATATATTTTTTAGATAAAAATATTTGTACATAATGAGTATATGATCTTGAGTGAGATTGGACATTATATGGATAATTCGGTTTGGCATAAAGTTTTGGTGTGGGTTTATTAGTTTAAAGTGTTTGTTACTTTGTTGGTGAAATGAGTATAAGTGATGTGCATATTTGGTCATGACTTAATAATTACCAAATGAATAGTAAATTATGCCTTTTAAATAGTACTACTTTTATGTGTATTTGGTAATATAGAGTTGATATATATATATATATATATGTAAATATTTTGATATTCAATGATAATATAATATTATTAATAGTGAAATCGACTATGATTAAATTGAAAGTTAATTATATTACTATGCGTATTTGATTTATATGTATATGCTGAATTTGATAAAAAAAATCCTGGTAATGCCTCGTAACCCTAATCCGGCGATGGATACGGGTTAGGGGTGTTACATTTGATTGGTATCAGAGCTACAGTTTAGTCGATTCTCGGACTAACGTAGTGCATGTGAGTCTAGCTATACATGCCATAGTTATTAATATGATAGTGGGATGACTTCCGACAGTGTTATGTGTTTACTTTTTCTATGTAGTAAATGGATCCTGATCTCAAGAGAGCTTTAGCTGATGAAGTTGAGAGCGTAACGCCTGTTCCTGTAACATCCCAAACCCGGCCCAAACACCACGACCGGATCTGGCATGCCACTAAGAAGATTTAGTAAAACATGTCGCATTTTTGGAAAAAAACATTTGTCGAGTTTAGACATTTATACCGGAAAACTTAATAATTTGATAATTTATAAAAGAGATAAATTTTAAAGTTAAATGCTTTAATGAAACAAAACCGAAATTCTGCCTTTGATTTTTAATATTTAGTTCAAGCATTAATTCCAATTCTACGTATAATTTCAGTGTCTGAAAATAAAGCCCAAAAACCGAAAATATAAAGCTAATGGCCCATGGCCTTATTACAATAAAATAAAACCCAACTAATCCAAAATTTTATATATTGATAAACAAAATAGTATCTTTTGCAGTATCCAAAATAATCTCATGCATGGCCAACTTGCGTTCCTCTCCAGCCCGATCCGATGCTCTACGTGTCTCCTGAAAAATGTTAAACAACACGGTGAGTCACGAGACTCAGTGTGCAACCCTCGTGCACCATCAGATTGGGCCTTAGCCCCACATATCAGAATAACATAATATCATATAACAAAAATTATGCAAAACCCAACCCAATCCTACGTTTCCATCCGCTACACACCACCCTTACCTGCCAATCACACCGTTGGGGATTTCTACAATCAACCCACACCGCTACACACCATCGATGACAGTCATGCTGCAGTTAGTTGCTCATCGTCAGAGTTGTGGCATAGTCACCAGAACAGATCGTGGCAAAGCCACTACAACAGATCGTGGCAGAGCCACTACAACAGAACACTTCCCCTTTCATAAATCACCCAACCCCGTGCATACATAGAAATCGGCATACATGGAAAAACATATCATCTCAATAGAAACATTCACTTATGAATGACAGAAATCACTAACCTGGTGATTCGCTTTTACCCTCCTCGGGTTTTCAACCGTTATGCCGAGATTTTGGCATTTAACAGAATATAAACAGGTTTACATACACATACTAACAAACAATCTGAATGGTGTAAGAACGATACACACCTGATAACACGTAGTACTACTCTCTTCGTCGATACCCTCGCTAATCGGATCTACTGCCCTTTGTCTACAACTTTGCTCAAAAGCTGGAAGAACGTGAAAATAAGGCCTCTCCTATATTCAGCCAAGGTTAGTGTTTTACCCGAATTATACGTTTAAATTAACAGATCTCCTTACCTTGAAATCCCGAAAGTAATACGATCCGAGTGGTACTGAACTCTAGCTTAGAAATCTAAGCGATTGAATCCCCTTCAAATCTTGGAATACCGCAATTGAGAGAAAACACCGGATTAGTTAACCATATAGCCATTCGGCTAAGATCTCTAAAAGCCGAAAAAAGATTGAAATCTCGCGAATCGACACTTACCTTTAGTTTTCTTCAAGATTCGGCACAAGCAGACACCACAGAAGAAATTCGGCAATCACAGGAGATGAGATCTAGGGATTTCGGCTTCTAGGAATGGAGAGTGAGAAGAAAAGAACAAACCATCAAGACATAAAGGAAGTGATTCAGTTCAAAATAAGGATGAGAAAGAAAAGAGATAGCAAAGAGGAAATCATCAGAGATCTTACCAACCCTGAGATGATGATTCGGCTATGGTGAAACTTCGGGAAAAGAGGCTGAACTTTTGGAGATTTCGGCTATGGAAGGGAATGAGGGTGTAGTTTTGGCTTTGGGAGATGAATAATAATGAAGATCAAAAGATTCGGCTAGAAGGAGGTTTCAAAGAAAAACCAAAAGGGAGAGGGAAGTGGTGATTTCGGCTTTTGAAAGAGTGAAGATGAAAAAGAAAGAAAAAGATGGCCTTTAAAATTTCGGCACACCCTTCTCAAGCCAAAACCGAATGCCCCTCTCCTCTCCAACTCTTCAAAATTTTGGCTATCTCCAACCTTCTAAAGATAGCTCCTATCTTTCTTCTCTATCTCAATCAACTAACTCATCCAATAGAGACTTAATTAGCTCCAACTCCTCCCTCCTTTATCAGCATAATATCCACATATTTTAAACATTAAAAATCCCTATCTTCTAGCCTTGTTGCCGTCCCCCCTTGCTCCCTTTTAAGTGCCGAATTTGGCCCAAAACTTGGGCTCCGTGCAGCCAAAATTTGGGCCCTCACCATCCACTTGTAATGCCACCCCTTTTCTCCTTTATGGCGCCACCTTGCTTTGGGCCACAAGCCCAATTTGTCATTTAAAACACAAATAACTACCTTTAAAGCGCTAGAGTGTCTACACAGAATTTTAGTCAAGTCCTCAGCCCATTTCTGAGCCCAATTCGCATTCCTAATTCTCAAATTAACACATTAAACCTACAACACACAAAATGCACAGGCCCACTAACTCAGGATGTAACAGTTCTACCCCTTTAAAATAAATTTCGGCCTCGAAATTTACCTGATTAGAAGAGATGGGGATACTGCTGCCGCATAACATCCTCTGGTTCCCATGTGGCTTCCTCCGTGCCGTGGTTTCGCCACAACACCTTGACCAAAGGATCAGACTTCCTTCTTAACACCTTTACGTCTCACTCCAAAATTTGCACTGGCTTTTTAACAAGTCTGGCCTTACATCAATCTCTTCCACCGGCACAACATGCGATGGATCAGAATGGTAACGTCTTAGCATCGAGACATGAAACACGTCGTGTATCTGTTCCAACACTGATGGAAGCTCCAATCGATACGCAACTGGGCCCACACCTTCTGGTACCCAATAAGGTCCAATAAACAGGGGACTTAGCTTACCCTTCCGACCAAACCTGATAACGGTTCGTCTCGGGTTAGGAGGCGAATCGTAAATGTTGCCCGATCGTAAATTAGGTAGTTTCTCGTTTAATTAACAAAAGGATAATTTTATTGGAAATAAAATCTCTGAAAGGTAAAGATAGGTGATAGGTTGAGATGGATACGTATTTGAAACAAGAAAGAACCTTTAATAAAAATTAAAGACCCGAATCTTATAAGTTTCAAATTGATGGAATGAGTTTTGAGATAAAACCGAGACCCACTATCTAGCGAGATAGGAACCAACGGTATAGGTAAATGAACGCCACACCCGTTAGGATGATAAGTTCAAAACAAGGAAAGAACGACGCCACTAGAAAACTAGATAAGTCAATTCAAACCTCGAGAATAAGGAGAGTGAATACTCACCAAAAGAAATGCTTCTTTTCATTAAAATTCAAGTTCTATATCTTACAAAATGAAATGTGCAAAGTATTTATAGGCTTTTCTAATGAATAGCCGAATAGGGAGGGAATTGAAGCTTTCATGTAAGAGGCTTGTTTCTAGATGTTCTCAATTGGTTGGCTTCAATCTTCATTTGTGCGCACGATTAGTCAAATTAGTGGAGCATTTGTGAGCATTCGGCCAAGGTAAGGGCTAAATTAATCCTCCACCAAAGAATTGCCGTCCACCACTTCAATCATTTACAAATCTAATTTGACCTTGCCGTCCACTAGCATTATACAACCAATTGTTTATCCCATGATGGTTTTTGCACTCCCATTTATTTATTTCAAGCATTGTCGTCCATAGTAACTAATTGCTCCCCACAATCAATTGTTTACTCCATTTGCATTCCACAAGCACATGCCTAACTATTAATTATTCTACTATAGCCGTCCACCCATTAAATTTTCACCATTGTTTATTCCTCCACCACCAAGTTCAATTACTCTCCATAAAATCCCATTCTTCAAGCACTAAGTATTTTTATTCCAAAGCCATACATGTGCCGTCCAACATACATTTATTCAATTAAAATTCTTCAATTAATTTCACCATGATGCGCTTCATGCTTTGCCGTTTGCTCACTCCCCCAAATGCTAGAATTTAAAAATTCCATTTCATCCATTATGCTTCTACTTGCTTTAAAAATTCAATCCTTTAATTTCTTTTATGCTCCCATCATGCCGTATGTCATCTTGATAAATGCTTCCACTTGCTTTAAAAATTCAGTCCTTTAATTTCTTTTATGCTCTCATCATGCCGTATGTCATCTTGATAAATACACTATGGTGATTACAAAGTCAAAGCATGGTGCCGTTTATGCTTGTACATGAATTTCCCCTAGCACATTGGTTTTGAATTTCAACTATCACTTCCATCATCTTATCAAAAACGTGAGGCACTACAAAATAAATCACATTAATTAAAATTCGACTAAACATAGTTAGACAGAATTTTATTCACCTTATTTAAACACTAGGTAAGAACATACTAATATTAAACTTCGACAAAGACTAACTAAAAACGTGTACTATCTAAACAAATAAATATGAAATACAAAAATGAAGTTACTACTGAAAATTAAAATTAAAACATGCGTAAATTAAAGTGTTAAATAAACTAGTAGTCGGACTAGCTAGTATATTCAACTTCAAATAAGTTGTATGAGTTCAGCACGTTTTTGGGCTCTCTTTTATGGTCATTCCAAATTTGTGCCACCAACATCATTGTGGCATCTTTGAATTGCTTGGTTTGGGAACGTGTAATTGGCCCATTAGGTAGCCTCATCGGGTCATGGTTGACGTCCGTCACAGGCTTCGTAGGTGAGCTCGTATCATCCCCTCCCTCTTTAAGTTGATTCGTCCTCGAATCATCACCTACATCGAAAGGAGAAGGATCAGAAACATTGAAACTCGCGCTCACATTATAGTCACCTGGCAAGTCCAACTTGTACGAGTTGTCATTTATGCATTCAATGACTTGAAATGGACCGCCCCCTCTTGGGAGAAGTTTAGATCGCCTTTGCTTAGGAAACCTTTCTTTTCGCATATGAACCCAAACCCAGTCCCCTGGTTCAAAGAGAATGCGTCTACGACCTTTGTTAGCTCGTTGGACGTATTGCTTGGTTCTTGCTTCAATATTCTCGCGCACCTTTCGATGCAGTTCCTTTATGTAATCCGCCTTTTTTCTAGCATCAGAATGGATAAATTTATCTGAAGGCAGTGGTAATAAAACAAGAGGAGTGAGAGGGTTAAACCTGTAAACAATCTTGAAAGGCGAAAATTTAGTTGCAGAATGAACAGCTCGGTTGTAAGCAAATTCGATGTGGGGCAGACAGTCTTCCCACGTTTTGAGATTTTTTTGCACTAATGACCGCAACAAGGTTGATAGGACTCGGTTCACTACTTCAGTTTGTCCATCCGTTTGAGGATGACACGTGGTCGAGAATAGTAGTTTTGTCCCTAACTTTCCCCACAGATTTCGCCAAAAGTGACTTAAAAATTTTACGTCCCGATCATATACGATCGTCTTCGGAACTCCATGCAATCGTATGACTTCCCTAAAAAAAAAGTTTGCAATATGCACAACATCGTCAGTTTTAGAACAAGGGATAAAATGGGACATTTTAGAGAAACGATCAACTACGACAAAAATTGAGTCCTTCTCGGTTTTTGATCTTGGTAATCCAAGGATAAAATCCATGGAAATGTCGACCCATGGAGTGTCTGGAATAGGAAGGGGCGTATATAAACTGTGAGGCTGGACCCGTGATTTGGCTTGTTTGCAAGCAATGCAACGTTCACAAATC
Organism: Gossypium australe; assembly: GCA_005393395.2. Lineage (NCBI taxonomy): Eukaryota > Viridiplantae > Streptophyta > Magnoliopsida > Malvales > Malvaceae > Gossypium > Gossypium australe. Next base: position 50,854,920 of record CM016615.1, on the reverse strand, counting down.
CGTTCAACATCCTTGCTCATTCCTGGCCAAAAAAAAATGTTCTTGAAGAGTGGACAATGTTTTGTCTCTTCCAAAGTGACCCATAAGGCCACCACTATGTGCCTCTATCACAAGCATGTCTCGCATAGAACCTTGCGGTATACATATCTTGTTTTCCTTGAAAAGGAATCCTTCATGCCTGTAAAACTTATCAAAAGCACCACTCTCACAAGCATTATAGACATTGCCAAAATCAGCATCATTAGCATATAATTCCTTAATGTGATGGAAACCAAGTATTTTAGAATCAAGAAAGGTTAATAAAGTGTACCTTCATGATAACGCATCCGCAACCACATTTTCCTTACCTTTCTTATACTTAATTACGTCCACGGAAACGATTCTAAATACTCGATCCATTTTGCATGTTGTTTGTTGAGCTTGTGCTGACCTTTAATATACTTGAGTGCTTCATGATCTGAATGAATAACAAACTCTTTCGGCCTCAAGAAATGTTGCCACGTTTCGAGCGATCTTATTAGAGCGTACATCTCTTTGTCATACACGGGGTAATTGAGTGCAGCTCCGTTCAATTTCTCGCTGAAATATGCCACCGGTCTTCCATTCTGAGTTAGAACGGCTCCGATCCCTACCCCTGATGCATCACACTCAATTTCAAAAGTTTTAGTAAAGTCAGGAAGGGATAACAATGGAGCTTTAACAAGACATTCTTTAAGGGCCTTAAAGGACCGTTCTTGCTCATCGGACCAATGGAAAGCTGAATTCTTCTTGATCACGCTCGTTAAAGGAGTGGCTATCGTGCTGAAGTTGGGCACGAATCGGCGGTAAAAACTAGCCAACCCATGGAAACTTCGTACTTGGCTAACCGTTGTAGGACGGGGCCATTCTTGGATTGCTCTAACCTTCTCTTGGTCCACCTCTAATCCATTTGCACTTACGATGTATCCTAAGAAAATAACCTTGTCAGTACAAAAGGAACATTTCTTGAGATTGGCGTACAATACCTCTTTCCGCAGTGTTTCTAAGATCGCACGTAAATGTTGGAGGTGTTCCTCCAAAGATTTGCTGTACACTAATATGTCATCAAAACAAACAACACATGATTTGCCAATGAAAGCTCGCAAAACATGATTCATAAGTCGCATAAAAGTACTCGGAGCGTTTGTAAGTCCGAATGGCATTACCAACCATTCATACAAACCTAACTTTGTTTTGAAAGCCGTTTTCCACTCATCGCCTTCTCGCATCCTAATTTGGTGATAACCACTTTTAAGGTCAATCTTTGTAAAGATTTGAGCTCCACTTAACTCGTCGAGCATGTCATCGAGTCGAGGTATTGGGTGTCGATATTTGATGGTAATCTTGTTGATGGCGCGACAGTCTACACACATCCGCCACGAACCATCTTTCTTTGGCACTAGTAACACCGGTACCGCGCATGGACTAAGGCTGTCTCGGATATATCCCTTTTCTAGCAATTCAGTGATTTGCTTTTGGAGCTCTTTTGTTTCTTCGGGATTGCTTCGGTACGCAGGTCGATTGGGCAGTGAAGCTCCCGGCACCAAGTCAATTTGGTGTTCTATGCCTCGAATGGGCGGTAAGCCACTTGGTATCTCTTCTGGAAAGATATCCTTGAATTCCTGAATCAGAGACAACACAGAAGAAGGAAGATTCTTGGGTAAGTCGTTAGTGTTCAAAAATGATTCCTTGTATAGTAAGACATACATCGGTTGTATCACACACAAAGCTTTTCGAATATCTCTTGCTTTTGCAAAAACACTCATTTTTCCATTTTCTTTTTCTTCCTTCGTTTCCTCTTCTTTTTGTTCACACTCTCTTATTTTATCACTTAGTTTCTTGCCCCTCTTTTTTTTTTTTTTAAATTTTTCTCTTTTTATTTCTCATTTTTCTGCTCGCTTTCTTTTGATTTTTCTATTGATGCCTTCATCTTCAACTGATCTTCATAAACTTGCTTGGATGTTAGCGGAGCTAGTGTCACGTTCCGGCCCAAGTACTTAAAAGTGTACCGATTAGTGTAGCCGTCATGGATTGCTCGCTTGTCAAATTGCCAAGGTCGTCCAAGCAGAAGATGTCCCGCTAGCATCAAAACCACATCGCACAAGACCTCATCTTGATACTTCCCTATTGTAAAGGGAACCAAAACTTGTTTTGTGACCTTAAGTTCTCCCGCGTCATTAAGCCATTGTAGCTTATACGGATGGGGATGTTTTGTGGTAGTCAATCCAAGTTTCTCCACCAATATGGTGCTGTCCACATTAGTACAGCTTCCTCCGTCAATAATGACGCAACAAATCTTCCCCTTTACTTGGCAACGCGTATGGAAGATGTTTTCGCGTTGTTGTTCGTTTTTGACACCTTGTAGGCTAAGGCTCCTTTTTACCACCAAGATTTCTCCACTTTCGGCTTGTTCTACTTCTTCCTCGTCTTGGGATGTTTCACTGGCATCATTTTCCTTTTCACTTTCGGATTCGATCTCGCCATCATCTCGGATAAACATAGTGTTTCGGTTTGGACATTGACTTGCGATATGTCCTCGTCCCAAACATTTGAAACACTTAATGTCTCGGGATCGATTTGGAAGAGCTTCCATTTTGCCTTTACTTGTTTCACCGATCAGTTTGTTAGACTTGGGTGCGCCACTTGTTTCTTTGGTTCGATTTGGTATGTCCTTTTTGTTGGTCACTTGCCCCCACTTAGATGTTGAAGCATGATTGGGGTTTGCTCTAGACATAGCTTTTCGTTTCAGCTGTTTTTTGACCTTCATTGCCATGTGAACCATTTCGATGATATCGATGTAATGGTGTAACTCTACAATATTAGCGATATCTCGATTAAGGCTAGCGCTAAAACGTGCCATGGTGGCTTCTCGTTCTTCTTCGACATTAGCTCGGATCATGGCCACTTCCATCTCCTTGTAGTAATCTTCCACGCTTCGGTGACCCTGAGTTAGGCTTTGCAACTTTTGATGCAACTCGCGGTGATAGTAGGTTGGGATGAATCTTTTCCGCATTAATGCCTTCATTTCGCCCATGTGGATATTGGGCGTTCACCATCCCGTCTTCGACTCGTCGTTAATTGATCCCACCAAATGAGGGCGTAATCAGAAAATTCGATGGCAGCAAGTTTCACCTTCTTATTTTCTGAATAATTATGACAGTCGAAGATTAATTCCACCTTCTTTTCCCACTCAAGGTAGGCTTCCGGATCGGATCACCCTTGAAAAGCAGGAATCGCCATTTTAATGTTCTTCAAGTCGTCATCGGCCCATTCTCGATCCCTTCGCTCACGGACTCGTGGACCTCCTCTTCGTTCATTGTGTTCAAAAGCCGGGTTGCTATCGGCTTCATTTGGTTCGTAGACGTCGTTGTTACGTAACCAAGGTTGTTCTCGCCCCCTTCTCGGAATTGGAGGGGTATTTGCTCGAGGTCTTCGTTCATCTCTTTGATCTAATCGTTCGCTGATTGTTCTGAACATACGTGTGATTTCTTGCATTACTGTTTGCAAATCCTGATTTCTCCCTTCAGGATCAGTCCTTCGGGGTTGCAATCTTCTTCCACCTCCGACGGCGTCAGATGCTTCGTCACTTATTATTTGACGTTCGGGGCTCCTAGACATGTTTTTAAACAAAATTAATGAATTCCTCACTACAATCCTCACTTGTTCACTCACAAAGAAAATTATAAACACTTACACTCGTGTTTTTACTCAATTCTGGCCTTTTTTTTTCTTTAATGTATTCACTCTTGCCTTATCTAGCAACTCGTAGGTCGTTTCGAGAGTTAAAAAAAAAAAGGTAAGTTTGGTTGATAGCTGGGAAGCAGTTTAATGTAGAAAAGCCAAGAGATGACCAAGATATGTTGAAGGAGGTAACAATTGCGGGGAAGTCAACTATAGTTGATTCCCAACATCTTATAGAGCTAACTAACTATATAGACAAGGGCTCGTCTCAGTTAGTATACTTTGTAAAACACTGGGAATATAAGCAAGTAAATGTCGTTCGTCTTCTTAGAGAAGAACTTGACAATCTAAACAGGCCAAGGTAGGAAGTGGGTTCTTTTTTTTTTAACTCGAATTTTTTTTTTGAAACTTACTCGGAAATACTCAAAACGATCAAAACGTGCCTAATTTAATTGGCTCTGATACCAGATGATAACGGTCTCTCTCGGGTTAGGAGGCGAATCGTAAATGTTGCCCGATCGTAAATTAGGTAGTTTCTCGTTTAATTAACAAAAGGATAATTTTATTAGAAATAAAATCTCTGAAAGGTAAAGATAGGTGATAGGTTGAGATGTATACGTATTTGAAACAAGAAAGAACCTTTAATAAAAATTAAAGACCCGAATCTTATAAGTTTCAAATTGATGGAATGAGTTTTGAGATAAAACTGAGACCCACTATCTAGCGAGATAGGAACCAACGGTATAGGTAAATGAACGCCACACACGTTAGGATGATAAGTTCAAAACAAGGAAAGAACGACGCCACTAGAAAACTAGATAAGTCAATTCAAACCTCGAGAATAAGGAGAGTGAATACTCACCAAAAGAAATGCTTCTTTTCATTAAAATTCAAGTTCTATATCTTACAAAATGAAATGTGCAAAGTATTTATAGGCTTTTCTAATGAATAGCCGAATAGGGAGGGAATTGAAGCTTTCATGTAAGAGGCTTGTTTCTAGATGTTCTCAATTGGTTGGCTTCAATCTTCATTTGTGCGCACGATTAGTCAACTTAGTGGAGCATTTGTGAGCATTCGGCCAAGGTAAGGGCTAAAATAATCCTCCACCAAAGAATTGCCGTCCACCACTTCAATCATTTACAAATCTAATTTGACCTTGCCGTCCACTAGCATTATACAACCAATTGTTTATCACATGATGGTTTTTGCACTCCCATTTATTTATTTCAAGCATTGCCGTCCATAGTAACTAATTGCTCCCCACAATCAATTGTTTACTCCATTTGCATTCCACAAGCACATGCCTAACTATTAATTATTCTACTATAGCTGTCCACCCATTAAATTTTCACCATTGTTTATTCCTCCACCACCAAGTTTAATTACTCTCCATAAAATCCCATTCTTCAAGCACTAAGTATTTTTATTCCAAAGCCATACATGTGCCGTCCAACATACATTCATTCAATTAAAATTCTTCAATTAATTTCACCATGATGCGCTTCATGCTTTGCCGTTTGCTCACTCCCCCAAATGCTAGAATTTAAAAATTCCATTTCATCCATTATGCTTCCACTTGCTTTAAAAATTCAATCCTTTAATTTCTTTTATGCTCCCATCATGCCGTATGTCATCTTGATAAATGCTTCCACTTGCTTTAAAAATTCAATCCTTTAATTTCTTTTATGCTCTCATCATGCCGTATGTCATCTTGATAAATACACTATGGTGATTACAAAGTCAAAGCATGGTGCCGTTTATGTTTGTACATGAATTTCCCCTAGCACATTGGTTTTGAATTTCAGCTATCACTTCCATCATCTTATCAAAAACGTGAGGCACTACAAAATAAATCACATTAATTAAAATTCGACTAAACATAGTTAGACAGAATTTTAATCAACTTATTTAAACACTAGGTAAGAACATACTAATATTGGACTTCGACAAAGACTAACTAAAAACGTGTACTATCTAAACAAATAAATATGAAATACGAAAATGAAGTTACTACTGAAAATTAAAATTAAAACATGCGTAAATTAAAGTGTTAAATAAACTAGCAGTCGGACTAGCTAGTATATTCAACTTCAAATAAGTTGTATGAGTTCAGCACGTTTTTGGGCTCTCTTTTATGGTCATTCCAAATTTGTGCCACCAACATCATTGTGGCATCTTTGAATTGCTTGGTTCGGGAACGTGTAATTGGCCCATTAGGTAGCCTCATCGGGTCATGGTTGACGTCCGTCACAGGCTTCGTAGGTGAGCTCGTATCAAAACCTCATTACCTTCTTCCATGGTGATACTTTCAAAAAGACTTGGTCTCCTACTGCAAATTCCATCTCCTTTCGTTTTATATCCGCATAAGATTTCTGTCGATCAGATGCTTCTTTCAACCGAGCCCGAATTAGCCTAACTTTTTCTTCCGTCTTCGAAACTAGTTCTGGACCCAACACCTGACGCTCACCCAATTCTGTCCAACAAGTAGGAGTACGGCATCTCCGTCCGTATAACGCTTCATAAGGCGCCATCTGAATACTAGATTGGTAGCTGTTATTGTACGCAAATTCTGCCAGAGGTAAATACTCCTCCCAACTACCTCTGAAATCAATGATGCAACCTCTTAGCATATCCTCCAAGATCTGTATTACTCTTTCCGACTGACCATCGGTCTGTGGATGGAAAGCGCTACTAAAGTCTAACCTTGTTCCCATTGCCTGATCCAGAGCCTTCCAGAATCGTGACGTGAACCTAGGGTCTCTATTTGATATAATCGATACATTTACACTATGCAGTCTCACAACCTCAGCCACTTATAGCTTAGCCAACCTTTGCAGAGAATAGTCAACCTGAACCGGTATGAAGTTAGCAGACTTCGTCAGTCGATCCACAATCACCCAGATCGAATCCTTCTTAGTGGGCGTAAGTGGTAACCCACTAACAAAATCCATCGTGATTCTTTCCCATTTCCATGGGGAATCTTCACCGGCTGCAACAACCTCGAAGGCACTTGATGTTCGGCTTTGACCTGCTGACACGTCAAAAATTTCCCCACATATTCCGTAACTTCTCGCTTCAATCTCGGCCACCAGAACTGTTCTCGCAGATCCCATATCTTTTGGCATGCAAATCTTCCCACGGAAACACAAAGCCCCATCACCATTCAAACCATAGTCCTCTCCTTTACCACTTTGCACTTGTCGAAATCGAGCACTCAAGACATCGTCTAGAAGCTGCTTTTCCTTGATATGTCTAGTCCACACTGGTCTCACTTGGAGTTCAACTACCAAACTGCCATCTTCATACAGGATAAGATGAGCGAACATCGCCCTTAAATCTGCTATCGCCTTCCGACTCAACGCATCCACCACCATGTTAGCCTTGCCCTGAATGATATTCGATTGAGCAGTCATAGTCCTTCAAGAGTTCAATCCACCTACGTTGTCTTAGATTCAACTCCTTCTGGGTAAGGAGATACTTGAGACTCTTATGGTCTGTGTAAATAACAGACTTCTCCCCATACAGGTAGTGTCTCCAGATCTTCAGAGCGAACACTACCGCAGCCAATTCCAAATCATGCGTGGGGTAATTCAACTCATGCGGTCTTAACTGTTGAGATGCATAGGCAACCACCTTTCCATCTTGCATCAACACACATCCTAAACCTGTAACAACCCAAACCCGGCCCAAACACCATGACTGGATCTGGCATGTCACTAAGGACATTTTAAAAGTTATCGCAATTCCGGGAAATATTTTTCTTGAGTTTAACCTTTTAATCGGGAAAACTAAATGGTTGACATTTTAAATTAATGCCTTAGTGATTTATAAACCGAAATTTGGTACATGTCTTAGCTTAATTAAAACGTAAAATCCAAATATTTAATAATAATAAAAGCCCAAAATAAAACCCGAATAATAAAAGAAAATCTAATGGCCCATGGCCTTATTACAATGAAATAAAAACCCAACTAATCTAAAAAATATTAAATATAAATGAATAAAATAATGGCTGTCGCAGTATCCAAAATAATCTCATGCATGGCCACCTTGCGTTCCTCTCCAGCCGGTCTGATGCTCTACGTGTCTCCTGAAAAATGTCAAATAATAGGGTGAGTCGCGAGACTCAGTGTGCAACCCTCATGCACCATCAGGTTGGGCCTTAGCCCCACAGAACAGATATCAAAACATGAAATAATAGAAATTATGCAAAGCCCAACCCAATCCTAGGTTTCCATCCGCGACACACCACCCTTACCTGCCGAACACACCATTGGGGATTTCTACAATCAACCCACACCGCTACACACCATCGATGGCAGTCATGCTGTAGTTAGCTGCACATCGTCAGAGCATGGCAATAGCCACTACAACAGATCATGGCAAAAAGCCACTACAACAGAATACTTCCCATTTCATCAATTACCCAACCCTGTGCAATCACAAAAACATATCATTAGCAGAAACATTCACTTATGAATGTCAGAGATCACTAACCTGGTGATTCACTGTAACCCTCCTCGGGTTTTCAAACGTTATGCCGGGATTTCAGCATTTAACAGAGTATAAGCAGATTTAATAACATATATTAGCAGACAATCTAAATGGTGTGAGAGGTTACACACCTGATTAATGCGTAGTACTACTCTCTATGTCGATATCTTCACTAATCAGATCTAATGCCCTTTGTTTACAATTTTACTCAAAAGTCGGAAAATCGCGAAGATAAGGCCTCTCCTATATTCGGCCAAGGGTTAGTGTTTTACCCAAATTATATGTTTAAATTAAAGATCTCATTACCTTGAAATCTCGAAAGTAAAACGATCTGAATGCTACTAAACTCTGGCTTAGAGATCTAAGCGATTGAATCCCCTTCAAATCCCGGAATGCTGCAAATGAGAGAAAATACCCGATTAGTTAGCCATATAGCCACTCGGCTAGAATCTCTAAAAGCCGAAATAGATTGAAAGATTAACATATTCGACCCTTACCTCCTCAGAAGATTTGCTAGCTCTTGCAGAAAAATTCGGCAAACACAAGAGAAGAGATCTAGGAATTTCGGCTTTTAAGAAAATCTCGAAAAAGTATGAACAAGAGAAGGCTGATGTGTTTTTCGGCTTTTAAAAGAATTCAATGGGGAGTTTCAGCTTTTAGTGAGTGGGAGAAGGATAACAATGGAGATCAGAAGATCTGGCTAAAAGGAAATTTCAAAGAAAAACACAAAAAAGGTGAGAAAACAATTGTGATTTTCGGCTTTTGGAAGAGAAAAGATGAGAAAAGAAAACAAGTGAGATGGCCTTCAAATTTTCGGCACAGGAAAAGAAGAAAGAGTAGGGTTCAAATGCCAGAATTGATTAGCTATCCCCCCTATTTATAGAAATTTCGGCACTTACCTAACCTTGCAGATAAATCCTATCTTTTCTCTATCTTAATCTACTAACTCATCTAAAAGAGACTTGATTAGCTCCAACTCCTCCCTCCTTTATTAGCATAATATCTACATATTTTTTTCATTAAAAATCCCTAAACTTTTGCCTTGTTGCCGTCCCCTTATTGCTCCCTTTTAAGTGCCGAATTTGGCCCTATAACTTGGGCTCCAAGTAGCCAAAATTTGGGCCTCCTCCTTTGCCATTGATGCCAACTCCCTTTTCTCTTAGTGGCGCCATTTTGCCACTGGGCCACAAGCCCAACTTGATATTTTAAACTATAGATACAGTATTTTAAGCCCTAAAGTGTCTAAACAAAATATTCAACCAAGACCTCAGCCCAAGCCTGAGCCCAATTTGCACCTCTAATTCTCAAATTAACACATTAAACATGTCTACACATTAAACGCATAAGCCCACTAATTCGGGATGTTACAGTTGTACCCTCCTTAAAGAAATTTCATCCTCGAAATTTCCAACTAACTAGTAATCGTACTACCTAAGTCTCACCACTATGCTTTCGCTGCGCACTCTAATTCTAAAGCCAAAATAAACACTTAGTATACTATGGTAGGGTACGCACCATTATTCGCATCTGGAGCGCCCTCGTCCCCCTAGCGACGTGCTGCATAGACCAAAGCTGGCTGCCTCGCCTCAGCATAACATGCACCTCCACGACCATGCCCTGTGCCATTGCCACCATTGACTTGACCACGGCCCCTTGGTACTGGCTGACCACCTCTCCTAACCTGATCAGAACCTCGGCCCACGGGCTGTGCCTGATCCTTCTGTGGACAATCCTCACTCATATGCTCCGTGGATCCACACCTGAAGCATCCACCGGTTCTCATTCTGCACTCTCCATAATGCACCTTCCCACACGAAGGACATGATCGATTTTGACCCGTTGGAGCGCGAGCTGGCTCATCAGACCTAGGCCTTTTCTAAAAATTTCCAGATGATCCCGACGGCCCAAAATTCCTCTTATTCCTATTCCTATCCTCATCCTTATTCTGTTTCTCAGTCCGCTTAACCTCCTCAGATATCTTAGCTTTCTCAACCAAAACCGCAAAGTCCCTTTCCCGCTGCAGTGCTACTAATACCCTCAGCTCATCCCTTAGTCCATCCTCGAACCGTACGCAACGCTCATAATCAGTCGCCACAATCCCTCGAGCGTAACGGCTCAACCGCAGAAACTCCGCCTCGTACTCAGATATAGACTTACTTCCCTGCACCAAATTTAGAAATGCCTTCCTCTGGCTGTCCACATAGCTGGCCCCAACATACTTTCCTTGAAACGTTTCCTTAAAGTAATCCCAGTCAATCCGGTCTGCGGCAGTACCCTCCTTTACCGTGAGCCACCACTGATAAGCCTCGTCTTGAAAAAGAGACAAGACCCTCTTCAACTTCTGCTCTACAGTGAAGTCAAGGTCATCCATTATACGCTCACTTGCCTCTAACCAATACTCATCTGTATTAGGGGCTACGCCAGAAACTCCCCTAAACACCTCCGCTCCGTTGGCTCGAAGTCGGTCAGATACAGATTTTAGGGCTCCTGAACCCGTGCCTACCCCAGCAACTCTTTCGAGGACCCGCAACATCGCCTGAGATACCGCAACATCTCCGGCCGTTTGGTCCCGTAGTTCTCCCTCCACAGCTGGCGGATCCGGCATCTCGTTTCCTGACCCGTGGCCAAACCCTACTGGCTCAGACAAGGTCATCCTACCCCTACCGCGTCCACGCGGCGGATGTCCATGGCCCCTTATACTCATTCTACTGATTCGCGTTTGTCTGATTAGAAATTTTATTAATTATTAGTTTTCTTCCACTGATTAACCCCGAACAATCTTATGAATAGTAGTTTTAAGAGTAGTTCTTTCAAATTCGCAGTTATATCTACAATTCGGTCTCAAGTTCGCATCTCCTAGTTCTAAGAAGCACATATATTCAATCATCAAACATCAACATACATATAACATCCATGAACCTATATTCATCACGTAGGGGTACCTTCATCATTTCACTACCTAGGGGTATTTTCGTAATTTTCCAAAGTAAGGTTCCTTGGTGATTTGGTGAGATAAGGGTATTTTGGTAATTTTTACAATCCAGGGGTATTTCGGTAATTTTACAAATCAAGGATATTTTGGGAATTTTTTTTTTACAAATCAAGGGTATTTTCAAAAATTTTACAAAACTAAGGGGGTATTTTTTTTTTAAAACAGGGGTATCTTGGAGAATTTGATTTTAGGTGTTTGTGGGTTTTTGGTTGTTGTCGTGTGTTGTGTGTGTGTGTTTTTTTTAAGGAAAAATTTTGTTGACTCTGTAAATCGGGTATATTTGCAAATCATGGGTATCTTGGTATTATTTTTTTCAAAATAAGGGTATTTTAGCAATTTTGTAAAGATAAGGTGGCTGGTCCCTTTCGAGTTTTAATTATAGATTTTGGCCCGTCAACCAATGCTCGTGGTTAGGGTGAACAGTCACTACGCACCAGGTAGGATTCCAGCGAAGAGGAGGTGAGTCACTAGGACTGCTTAAGTACCAGGCTCTTCCGGATCCAATCCTAGACATGCGCATACCTGTTGCCACACCCCAACCCAACGACTTGTTCACGCGTTTGTTTAGTTGACTTAAGTCGTATGAGATTTAAGAAGTTGTTTAAGCTAAGCCTAGAGTCCATCAAGTTCTAATCTAAATAGTCTACGTCCCATAGAGCCCATCAAGCCCACATATATTTCACACAATGGTTTAGAATACTTACCTGGCGAACTTGGGCCGGAGACGCAGGTGCCATGCCGAGCTAACAAACCTGTATCATTTATAAATATGCATGTTTCAAAAACCCAACTTTAGAAAACGTTTTGAGCCCAAAAACCCCCAGAGCCGAGATTTGAATCAGGCTCTGATACCAATTTGTAACACCCCAAACCCGGCCCAAACACCATGACCGGATCTGGCATGTCACTAAGGAGATTTTAATAGTTATCGCAATTTCGGGAAATATTTTTCTTGAGTTTAACCTTTTAATCGGGAAAACTAAACCTTTGAGGATGGTTTAAATGAAGATATAAAGCTCTTGGTTGGCATTCTTGAAATTAACGAGTTCGTTGTACTAGTTGAACGAGTTTGTAAAGCAGAAGAGTTGGGAAAAGAAAAACGGAAAGCTGAGCTTGAATCTAAAGATGTTCGAAAGAGATCTACGAGTAAATTTTTGCAGATGGCAATGAAGAAGTTCAAGAATGATGGTAGTCGATCCAAACCTAACACTGGGATTTCTATACGAGAACGACCACCAGTGAGTTCTCGGGCTACGTCAGTTGCTGGTGTTGGCAATGTAAAATCAAGCAAACCGGAGTGTCAGCAGTGTGGCAGACGGCATTTTGGAGAGTGCTGGGGTAAATCCATTTTCGCACTTGTTATAAGTGTGGCTCATAGGACCACTTCATTCGGGATTGCCCGGAGAATATTGAAAAGGGTACTGCTTAGAGTGTGAGACAGAGCGGCATTGCAACTAGAGGCAGATCATCTCGTTTTGGGAAAGGTAGGAGTGGTGCATAGAGGGGGACTATAGATGCGGTTGTTCGATCAGATGGTCGTGTACCGGCTCAACTCATTCGTATGTATGTGAAACATTAGTATCCAGTAAGACTCTACCAGTTGAGTCTACTTAGTTTGTGATTCGGGTTTCAAACCCTCTGGGTCGATGTGTATTAGTTGATAAAGTGTGTAAGAACTGCCCTTTAATGATTCGAGACATGTGTTTTTCGGCTGATCTAATGCTATTACCTTTCAATGAGTTCGACATTATTCTCGGTATGGATTGGTTGACAGTTCATGATGCGGCAGTGAATTGTAGACGAAAGACTATTGAATTAATATGCCAGAATAACAAGATAATCCGAATTGAGTCTGTGGATTTAAATGGACTACCTACTGTGATTTCTTCAATGTTGGCTAGGCAGTATTTGAGAAAAGGTTGCGAAGCCTATCTTGCGTATGTGATCGACATCAAGGTAACAGCAAAGAAGATCGAAACAATACCAGTTGTTAGTGAATATCCGGATGTGTTCCTGGAGGAATTACCGGGGTTGCCACCTGTTTGTGAAGTAGAATTTGGGATTGAACTAGTGCCAGGGACCACTCTGATATCAATAGCCCCGTATAGAATGGCATCGACTGAATTAAAAGAATTGAAGGCTCAGTTGCAAGAATTGACAAATAAGGGTTTTGCTCGACTGAGTTTCTCTCCCTGGGGTGCGCCCGTTCTATTTGTGAAATAGAAGGACGGAACTTTGAGAATGTACATTGATTATCGGCTGCTAAATAAGGTAACAGTAAATAACAAATACCCGTTGCCACGTATCGATGATTTATTCGATCAGCTTAAAGGAGCCTCGGTATTTTTGAAAATTGATCTGAGGTCAGGGTATTATCAGTTGCGGGTTAGAGAATTGGATGTGTCGAAGACTGCTTTTCGGACGAGATATGGTCATTACGAGTTTTTGGTGATGCCGTTTGGGCTCACTAACTCCCCCGCAGTTTTTATGGATTTGATGAATCGGGTATTCAGACAGTATCTAGATCGGTTTGTGGTTGTTTTCATATATGACATACTGATCTATTCACGAGATGAGACCGAGCATGCTGAGCATTTGAGGTTGGTGTTACAGACTTTGCGTGAAAAGCAATTGTACGCGAAATTCAGCAAATGTGAGTTTTGGTTGAGTGAAGTTAGCTTCTTGGGGCACGTTGTTTCAGCATCGGGCATTCGGGTTGACCCGAGTAAAGTTTCAGCTATACTTGATTGGAAACCTCCGCGGCATGTTTCTGAGGTTCGTAGCTTTTTGGGACTCGCCAGATATTATAGACGCTTTGTGAAACGGTTTTCTATGATAGCATCACCGATGACAAAGCTATTACAGAAAGACGTTAAATTTGAATGGTCAGAAAGGTGTCAGAAGAGTTTTGATCAACTGAAGACCTTACTAACGGAAGCTCCAATGCTAGTTCAGCCAGAGTCGGGTAAAGAGTTTGTAATTTTTAGTGATGCATCTTTAAATGAACTCGGTTGTGTATTGATGCAGAAGTGTAAAGTCGTGGCCTATGCCTCGAGACAGTTGAAATCACACGAGAGAAATTATCTGACGCACGACCTTGAGTTGGCCGCTATAGTCTTTGCTTTGAAGATATGGCGTCATTATCTATTCGGTGAGAAATGCCACATCTCTTCGGATCATAAGAGTCTAAAGTATTTAATGAATCAGAAGGATCTGAATTTGAGACAGTGACGATGGTTAGAACTGTTGAAAGACTACGAGCTCGTGATTGATTATCACCAAGGAAAGGCTAATGTGGTTGCCGATGCACTTAGCCGAAAGTCATTATTTACTCTTCGTGCAATGAATGCGGATTTAGCCATGCCCGATCATGGTATGATCATTGCAGAGCTGAAAGCGAGACCATTGTTTGTACAACAGATCCGAGAAGCTCAAGAGGTTGACGATGATTTAAAAGCAAAAAGGATTCATTGTGGCTCGGGTGTGGATTCAGATTTTCAGATAGATACTGAAGGATGTCTACGATTCATGAATCGGATATGTGTACCGAAGAACCCTGACTTGGTTCGAATGATTTGTAATGAAGCTCATCATTGCAGATTGTTAGTTCATCCAGGTAGCACGAAAATGTTTAACGACCTGAAACAATATTACTGGTGGCATGGTATGAAACGAGACATTTCAGACTATGTGACGAAATGCTTAGTATGCCAACAAGTGAAAGCTGAGCATCAAGTGCCATCGGGACTATTTCAGCCGATTATGATACCTGAGTGGAAGTGGGATCGAGTCACTATGGACTTCGTATCGAGTTTGCCTTTGACGCCAAGTAAGAAAGATTCGATCTGGGTTATCATTGAGAGATTGATGAAATTGGCTCATTTTATTTCGGTACATACGGATTTCTCACTTGATAAATTAGCTGAGTTGTACCTATCGCAGGTAGTACGGCTACACGAAGTACCTATTTCTATTGCTTCGGGTAGAGACCCAAGGTTCACATCTTGGTTTTGGAAGAAACTGCAGGAAGCTTTAGGTACTAGGTTGCACTTCAGTACATCTTTTAACCCTCAGTCGGATGGTCAATCCGAGCGTGTTATTCAAATACTCGAGGATATGTTGAGATGTTGCGTTCTTGAGTTTGAAGGTACGTGGGAAAGATATTTGCCTTTAATTGAATTTGCCTATAATAATAGCTTTCAATCAAGTATTAAAATGGCACCTTTCAAAGCATTGTACGGTCAAAAATGTCGTACACCGCTATATTGGACCGAGTTGAGTGAAGGCAAGATACACGGGATTGATTTGATAGAGAGACGGAACAGAAAGTTAAAGTAATTCGAGAAAGTCTAAAAGCCGCTTCAGATCGTCAGAAGTCATACGCAGATTTGAAACGAAAGGACATAGAGTTTCAGGTGGGCGATCGAGTGTTCTTGAAAGTATCGCCGTGGAAAAAGATACTTAGATTTGGTTGTAAAGGAAAACTAAGTCCGAGATTTATTGGACCGTATAAGGTTATCGAGCATATTAGGCCGGTTGCATACAGATTGAGGTTGCCGTCAGAGTTAGACAAAATTCATAATGATTTCCACGTGCCGATGCTTCGACGATATAAATCTGACCCTTCGCATGTGATCAATCCATCAGAGGTGGAAATTCAGCCCGATTTGACTTACGAAGAAGAACCGATTCGCATCTTAGCTCGTGAAGTGAAAGAGTTACGAAATAAGAAGATATATTTAGTTAAAGTAATATGGCATAAGCACGGGGTTGAGGAAGCAACTTGGGAAACCGAAGAATCAATGAGAGAGCGTTATCCACACTTATTCGCGGGTATGATTTTTTTTTTCGGGGATGAAAATTCTTTTTAGAGGGGGAGAGTTGTAACAGCCCGATTATGACCTTAATCAGAACAGTGGTTTTAGGACCACAAATCCGAGACGATAGAATATTTATATATTATATTTGATGTCTATGATTTATGAGTGTGCATGTGCAAAAATTTTCGTGAATTAAATTGATCATTTGTGTGATTAATTTAAAGAAAATGACTAAATCGCATAAGTGGTAAAAGTAGCCTTTTATTAATTGAGTGGTTTAAATCAATTTGGCTTCTTTTATATAAGGATCTTAGGTTGGAAATTGGCCATTGAGTATGATAGTGGGCGGCATATGGTTTTATTTTCATGATAACATGTGTTTCTTTTATATATTATAATTATAAGTTAAAAATGTTATAATATAATATATGTTAATAATATTAAAATAATGAAAACATGTTTTATTCATTTCATTTCTTTGTTCAACACCGAAAAACAAAAGAAAGGAGAAGAGCTTGAGCTCTCCACCGTTCGGCCTCTTGCATGTTTAATTAAGGTATGAATTTGAGTTCGATTTTTGATAATTTTTACGTTTTTGAGATTGTTGCTTCGAATATTATCCGACCCATGTTAAAATTTTGATTTTAATGTATGAGTGATGTTCGGCTATGGATAGAAAATTTGTGTTTGAGATGGTTGATGACTTTGAATAAAATATATGTGTTAGATTATTAAATTTTGTATTAGAAATTTTGATTAAATTGAGTATTTAGGACTTAATTTTTAAAATAGTAAATTGAGGGGTTAGATTGTGAAATTTATGAATTTTGGAGGCTTGTATAGGCCTAGTGAATATTCGGCCCTAGCTAAATATTTGCAAATTTAGCTTATTTTATGTTTTGTGAAAAATTGGATTAATGTGTAAAGGTGCAAAATATTAGGGATAAAATTGGTAAATTATTTAATTATGTGTTTTGGGCTAAAATGAATGAAATTTTATTTGAATGAGCTCATTTTTGAAATCATTAGATCAAGAATGAAACGAAACGGGAGTTGATCGGGGAAAAGCTAAGTTGAATGTATAGCCGGAAAATCTAAATTCATCGACTTCCGAGGTAAGTTTATAAGCGATCGAGTTTAATTGAATTATTTATATAATCACATGTAAGAAATTAGATGAATTAATGGATTGAGTATTAAATTGCCGAATGTGAAATTAGGTGTTTATATATTTTGGTCGTATGTGATGTTGAATGGGAGAAAGACTATTGATAAATTAGCCAAATATGATATTGGTGAATGAATAAGTATGTTATATTTTAGCTGTGCCGAATGAAAAATTGATGGAATAAGAAGGTTTAAATAATATAGGAAAATCATATTCTTGTGTATATAGATTGGAATTATAAGCTTTGCTTAACCAATGAAAGGTTCGGATAATGGCACTTGGTGTGTGAGATTAACACCGAGTACTGTGTGTGCGATATCGGTGGGAGGGCACTTTGTGTGCGAGATTAACACGTAGCACTGTGTGTGATATCAGTGGGACGGCACTATGTGTGTGGAATTAAACACCGAGCACTGTTTGTGCGATATCGGTGGGACGGCACTATGTGTGCTAGAAATATGTAACGGCACTAAGTGTGCGATACATTACGGGGAATTGCACTGTGTGTGCAGATTATCGAACCTTTCAAAGACTTAAAACAAAGAACGAGGGTGACTATATGAACTATGTAAGTAATTATTTGCATGGAAAATTTAATAACGTGGTGCTAAGGAGATAAGTATCTTTTGTACTTAAGATTGTTGATATGTAAAGTGTTTAATTAATTGCTAAACTTGAAACTTAAAGGGTAGGGAATACTGGAACTTATTTCGGCTTGGTGAAATCCTTACATATGATATTGCAATGTGGTAATATATTATAAGAAATGTTATTATGAACTATTGAATAATGATTTAATTGATTTATTCTTTGTTTATAAATCATTAATTATATGTTTTTTTTATTTTCTTATAACTTACTAAGCTAAGTTAGCTTATTGTGAGGGTGTTTATGTGATTATGGTATAGATTTTGGAGGCTAGCTTGTGCTCGGGAATCTTCGTCAAAGTCATCCGCACTATCATATAAGCTTGGTATTCTATAAGTTGATTTTTTTTTTTAGAAATATATGGTATGTATAGGCAAACTTTCTTTTGGATTTTGTATGAATGTTATGTAAGTATATGTATATATGCCTATGCCATACGAAAATTGAAACACCCCAAACCCGGCCCACAAGCCTCGGCCAGATCTGGTATGTTCCTCGAGTAAAGCGATTCAAAACTTGGTTGTTACTTTGGAAAACTTGGATGTTTTTGAATAAAATTTGTCTTGTGTTGGGTTCGAGTTGAAAAGTCTAAGTCTTGTTAAAGCTTTAATTTCGTACTTGAAAACCATAATTTAGAAGTATTGCCGAATTCGTGATCAGTTATCAAAACATTTAGAATTTATTTATTTTTTTTGAAAACATTACTTAAACTTTGAATTGATAAAAAAAATTGTATCATACTGAAATAAATAACATACATGCATAAACAGTTTCTGCTAGTGGCCTTATTACATAAAAAAAAAACCCAAAATAAATTTAAAGTACTTAAAATAAAAAGTCCAAATAAATTAATCTCGTGCTGAGCATGGCCACCACTAAGCTCATGCCGACCTGGTCCATTACTGAGCGTCACCTGAAAAATATCCCACAAGGGGTGAGTCAAACAGACTCAATGTGTACAACCAACACTAAGTCCTAACGATTCAGGCATATCAGATCATACATACATACATATAGCAATTAAACATAATGATGCAAACCCGAACCCAAGCCTAGATACCATCCGCTACACATCACCCGTACCAACCATCACACCGTGGGGACTACTAAGTCGACCCTCCATCCGCTACACACCATCGAAGGCAGTCGTTGCAGTCGACGTGCTCATCGCCCTTATATATTGTGCCATAGCCACCGAATAATTATTCGTGACATAAGTCACCACATTCAGATTACGTGACAGAAGTCACCACATTCAGATATTTGTGGTATAAACCACCAGATCACTTCCCCTTATCATACTTTCCCATATGCCCCATGTCATACAAATCATGCAATATCATTCCTTATGCCTTATTTCACATTCTTATCACATTCACATATGTGCCATATATTATACTCATAGTAGGAGTAGGTAAACGTACCTGAGTACTTTGTACCATTGCATGGTACTTTAGCCATATTTTCCACATTCTTATTAACACATATAATAAATTAAAGCCATAAATCTATTAAGATTTAGTGTGGGGTACACACCTGGTTTACTTAATGCTTTCACTGGAATCCCGAAAATCCCGATCTAAGCTTTAGGTCCTTTAGTTCCTATATTCGGCCAATACTAGGCATGTTAGCAAAAACCTATTCGGCTATAACCAAATCCCGAAGGATTACTGCAACCATAACCTTACCTTGTTGCCGATTGGATTAAAAATCAAATCCCGAAACTTGTGATGTTCACCCTTGCAATCGGCTAGCCACCAAATCACTTTACAGGTTAGTTTTCGACTTTTGAATAGGTAAGAAATAGATCTAAGTCTCTAAATAGGCCTTGGCCGAATATACATGTATACTTTACCTTGCGATTTTAAATCCCGAAAAGTAGTCCCTTGGCTTATGAGGATGTCGAAATCCTACAGAGCACATGTTAGATCTAGTTCTAACATTAAATCATAATAAATGGCCCTTGGCCGAATATCAAGGCTCCCTTACCTTGATTATCTAAACCCTCAGATCGCTTCTTGATCAATGGAGATGTCGACATCTCTGTAACCTTTGTTAATGTCGATTTTAACACTTAATGGACCAAATCAAATGGCCTTCGGCCTAAGATCTTACTTGCTTACCTTAGATCTGAAATTCCGAATGATCTCCTCCTTGTAGTCGACAACTACCAAATCCCGAAAGACCCTTCAAAGTTTCGGCCATAGAGTATTATTGGGATTAGATACCTATTTTTCGGCTAAAATAAAAGAAATAATAATATGACAACAATTGAATCCTTACCCTTAATGTTGTAGGCGACTACTCCCTAGCTTGTATCCACAGAGAGATTCGGCTATGGCTAGAAAGAACTTGTTTTCGGCTTTTGGAAGATTATGAAAAGAAGAAGAGAGAAAAGAGTGTAGAGGGATTCGGCCAAAGTGAGAGGAGAGAATGAGAGGATGGTATTCGGCTATGCCAATGAGTAGCAAAAAGAAAGAAGAGAAAAAGAACACAAGTTGCTTCTCTCTTTGGGCATTTCGGCACAAATGAAACAAAGATGAGAAAAGGAGCAATTTCGGCACACCTATCTTGCTAACACCAAACTGAAAATGCCATTAAAGCAATCCCTTGGCCGACCAACTCTTACCCCTATCTAATCCCTTATTTTTCTCTTTATCACTTCACTTAAAATTAATAAAAATAAGCCATCATTTATCTCTTATCTTACCCATACAAAATAAATTAATAAAATCTACAATTACCTTCTATCTTAGCCGAATATTAAAAAGAAATTATCCACATCTAAAACTCATCCCCCTTGGTGTCCCTATGCCGTCCACCTCTGTCCATCCTTGCAGCAAAATAAAACTTTTATTTGCTTCCCTTGTGGCTCGAACCTGAGCCCTTCCTCATAGCCCATGGCGTCACCTACCAAGGCCCTAAGTGGCGCCTCCAAGACACTGTACCAAGTCCCTTTTTTTTGTCATAATTCCCTTACAAATTTTCTTAAGACCACATTGCTTAGCTTCCTCTTTGAGATTTAAAAATCTAATAATTTCTAAGGCATTTGTCTACGCACTAAGGTTCACAGAATTCATAGAACATATTCACAGCACACATAGGCATACTATTTCATAAAATTAAGCAATAATGTATAAGCCATAAATCCGGGATATTAAAAAAATGTCTTTTCTTCTATATTTGGGTTAGTTGGTTTTAAATTATTGAGCTTGATAGTGATAATGTTGTGTATGTTCAGTTGTGGTAAGTTTATTTTGGAAATTTATACTATATTATTATTACATATATGTCATCTATGAATGCATGAACATAGTTTGGGTAAATCGTATAGTAAATTTTGAATGGTGGATGATCTTATGTGTTTATAAATAGACACGCATATACTTATAAACTATGTAAGGTCATGGGATAATTGTATTATACTCTAAATATGTGGCTTTTGGATGTGTTATAATAACGATCAAATTGTGGTATATTTAATTTATAGTTTTGAACATAGTTTCCAAGAAATGTTTGAATTTGATTTATAAAGGTTTTGGATTAAAATAGCATTGAAGCATTCGGTTGTGCTATTTACATGTGTTTGAGTAAGTGCCATTTGTATATAGGGATAAATGACATTACAGGTCATATATTTTTGAGATGAAAATATTTGTACATAATGAGTATATGATCTTGAGTGAGATTGGACATTATATGGATAATTCGGTTTGGCATAAAGTTTTGGTGTGGGTTTATTAGTTTAAAGTGTTTGTTACTTTGTTGGTGAAATGAGTATAAGTGATGTGCATATTTGGTCATGACTTAATAATTACCAAATGAATAGTAAATTATGCCTTTTAAATAGTACTACTTTTATGTGTATTTGGTAATATAGAGTCGAGATATATATATGTAAATATTTTGATATTCAATGATAATATAATATTATTTTTAATAGTGAAATTGACTATGATTAAATTGAAAGTTAATTATATTACTATGCGTATTTGATTTATATGTATATGCTGAATTTGATAAAAAAAAATTTCTGGTAATGCCTCATAGCCCTAATCCGGCGACGGATACGGGTTAGGGGTGTTACATTCTAAAAACAAATGGAAGTAAGACGAAGAGTCGCATGTGGAACTAAATGCAGTGTGCTCAGCAATGTTGCAAAATAAACTACCACGGAAATGAAAAGATCCAGAGAGTTTTACAATTCCATGCTTAATTGGTAGTTTATCTGTTGATAATGCTTTAGCTGATTTAGGGGCAAGCATTAATGTTATGCCTTCTAAAATGTTTAAACAACTAGGTCTAGGGAAACCCAAACAAACTAGGATGAGCATTCAATTAGCTGATAAAACTATTAGAATTTCTAGGGGTATAATTGAAGATGTACTCGTGAAAATTGATAAATTCATATTCCCAGAAGACTTTGTCGTTTTAGACATGGATGAGGACAATAATATTCCTTTAATTTTTAGGAAGACCCTTTTTAGCAATTGCCAGAACTAAAATTAATGTTGGTATAGGTGAACTCATACTTTGTGTAGGTGACGAAACAATCACTCTTTAGGCTCTTGACTCGACTAGGACATCAAGCAATCAAGGTGAGAAAATAAATTCTATTAATGACCATTCGGTTAAATCTTCTTTTCAGGAAGCACCACAGAACTACACAACTGAGCCAGATCCTAGACCTCATGCCAACAAGGAAATAACTCATGAGGAACAAAGGCTTCTGGTCGATGAACTAGACGAGTGGAAGACGCATTTCAAAGAGAAATTAGGAACACACGAAGTAGAACCAAAGCAAAACCATGTCAAACTTAAGGATGAGCCAAACAAATTTAAGATCGGAGATCAGGTATTGTTGAATAAAACAGACCCTCGAATCCCCACTTCAAACCTTGATATAAACGAAGAAATCCCTTTTGAGGTACTGAATATCTTCCCACACGGAACAGTCGAGGTAACCAATCCTAAGTTTGTCACTTTTAAGGTAAACGCTACTCGACTCGAACTATATAGAAATCGTAGAACTGATAGCATGAGAAAGGATTTTCAACTCCTCAAACCACCATGACTATGCGAATGGGAGGTAAGTCTAGCCTAAGAATTTAAACGAGCGCTTCTCGGGAGGTAACCCGAGCACTAACCCCATTAATTTTTACATTTTTATTTTTACTTTTATTTTTCCTTTTTAGCACCTAACTATAAACAAACCAAAGTGCAGGTTTCTCTACCCACACGGCCTTGCACACGGGTGTGGCCATGGCCGTGTGGACATCACCGATTTCCATACTGACGTGGCAGAGATAGTACGAAACAGGACGAAAAATTATCTTCAAGCTAAGGGCTCCGACTAAACACCACGGCCGTGTGATATAGCTGTGGTCGACACTGTTTTAACAACACGTGCGTGGGAGAAACGAACAAAGCACAACACGGCCGTGCGATACGGCCGTGTGACCCAACACACCCAAGGTACACGGGCGTGGGAAATCCCCAGACCCCAATTTCTATATAAACCCCCCTTTTCTTCTCACTTTCCCCACCAAACCCCTTTCCTCTCAACCCTAGCCACCAAAATTTTTCTTTCGATTTCACCATCCTTACCACTATCACTTAATGACCAAAAGTAAGGCCAACAGCACCATTCCCATGTCGAAGAAGCGAAAAGGCCCTAACACAGTCTCCCCGTGTGAGACTCATTTACATGAGTTCATGCCGTCCGCTTCATTAATTCGCCGAACCAAGGATGTTTGAGTCTATTTAATTTTTCTTTTTCCTTTTCTCTTCTCCTTTATTTTCCTTCCCTTTATCTTTATTGTCCTTAATTGTTATTCCTACATTTTGTTTTCTTTGATTTAGGTTCTAAAGGGTGTTAGGGAATCACCACACCACGCCCTTAGAAATCACACCCACCTTGCTAACCATCTAACAATAAGGACTTTTAAGTCCATTAATCTTTTCTTTTAGTTTTATTTCACTTCTTACACTCTTTCTTTTTATCTTTCTTTTCTTTAAATATATTATTAGTATATTTTGGATTCTTCTTATTATTTTTTGGCTAATTATTCACGAGTTTCCCAATTTCTTCATCTAGCGCGGAGATTGTTGGCTGCCACCATACCACCACCAAAGACACCTCCTCCAACTTATCTTTCACCTCCAAATTGAATTTCTACACTCCCAACTCAAGCAATCCATCCAAAATTCAGGAAGTTTCACCTCTCCCTAACTCTTATGATTTCATATATATCTTTGTACATTGAGGGCAATGTACATTATAAGTGTGGGGGGTGAATTTTATTTTGAAAAGTTCCTAACTTTTTGCATTATTCCCAAATCCCTGAATTATGTCCTATTATTAAGTAATTTTCTCATATTATTAGAATGAAATTTCCTTTGATTCATGATTTTTAGTGATAATTGATAATTGTGCAGTGATAATTTAAACTTTAGGAGACTAGAGAATCAAGCATGATAAGTCTATTTTCAAAAATTAAAAATTTTTTTAGGTTGTCTACCTGAATCTAATTATTACCTTGAAGTTTGAAATTTACAAGGTTGATATCAAAAACCCATAATTTTTGTGAGATTTTGAGCTTTTTAGAGCATACATTCTTTACTTGCTCACTTTATTGATTATGAGTGTGTCAACATCGATTTGTTATTCTAGAACTTGTTTCGATTATACATGTCAAGACCACATCATTGATTTGATATACAGAGATGATAAAGGCACTTAGGATTTAACCCACTTACTCCACTAAAAGCCTACCAACACAATTAACCCTTAGTGAACCCCTTTGATCTTAACAAACCTTTTATTGACTCACACACTAATTTTAACCCCAAACCCATCTTGTATTTGTTATCACCATTTCTCTTGACTACCCTTATGTCGAGATTTGATTTGATCAGTTGCCTAACTACATTCTTAATTTCAATTGTTAAAATCTATCTACTTGATTTGTTCTTAAAAAGAAGAAGAATATTTATTATTTCTATGATTAAGTGAGCTTATACGTTTAAATTCCACATCTTGAGAAGAAGCTCGTATAATTAGTAATGAAGTTTTAATTAATGTAATTATTCGAATATTAGTTCATCCGTCTAAGTTAGGTAATTTGTTAATTCAATCTCGATAACCCTTTAATTCAACCTTTATCCACACCTTTAACCCGAGCCCCATTACAATGCTTTTTAAAGACCTTTTGATTTGTGTATCATCTCATTTTATAGTGGTGGATATTTGATTTTCATACAAGCCTATGGGATTAACTTTTCATGTTTGACTTTTGAGTGCTTAATTTGAACCTTAAACACTTTTGAGTGATTTGAGTGAATCTTTAGTGAGGATGTCAATTCTTGTCAGTTTCGAATCAGAGCTAATTATTTAGGTAAGGCGAAACACCTATGTTTTCGTGCTATAAAAACTATGACTTTGACTGTTTGAATCTTTAGGACCCTTCTACTTAAATTATCAATGTATGAATTATCTTTGAATTATGATGAAACACTATTGATGAATATTATGAATTAAGGAAGTTCATTTTAATTGTGAGTTGAGAATTTTGCTTGAGGACAAGCAAATGCTTAAGTGTGTGGGTATTTGATAAACTGTAATATATACATATTTTAATCACACATTTAGCATACTTTTGGATGATTTATTCCCTGAATTGTGGAATTTGGTGCTCCTAATCCTTTAATTTCATGTTTTATACTTAGAAGAGCACCGAAGAATGAAAAGAATGAGAAACGGGCCAAAAACAGAGAAAATGGGCCAAAGTACGACTTCACACGGTCTGGGCTTGAGACACACGGCCGTGCCTCTTTAGAAGACCCTCACATGGCCTGGGCTCGATTCACACGGGCGTTCCACACGGGCGTTCCACACGAGCGTGTCCCTAACGTGACCTATTTTAATTCTATTCAGGATAGGGTACTTAGAGGCAAAGAAAGACAATCCAAAAGCCTATATGAATACCTTAGATGGCAACCTAAAGGGGGACGTGCAGGCAGGCCAAGGAGCCAAGCTAGAGAGGCCGAATTGTTGGACATACTCGAAGAAAGCCAGTTGATTCATCTCAAGAAGCCGGAATCATACTCAAGACGGAAGGTCTTCCCGTCAATTTCCTTCAGGGGGTTTAGGGATTTTCTTATGTTTTGTTTACTATTTTCTTCTGAGATGTATTCTTTTATAATTATGAACTAAACCCCTCAAATACCTGAAGGGGATGAAACCTAAGACGGATCTTGTTATTGTTTTCTGAAGTGTATGATAAATACTTGATTTCTTCTTAATTATGTGTTCTTAATTCTTGTTTTAATATTTCAGGATATTGATTCAAGTATTGATGTGCTTAGGCAGTGGAGGAATATTCCTTGTTTAAGAGTAGATCTAGCATAGTTAAGCGAAGTTGATCGCAACCCTAGAGATAGGATGACGAAAATTTGCCGGATTAGGGTCAAACCTAATATGGGAGTCCATAGATCGAGTTAATGCAACTCTAGGGTTTTAATTAGAAAGAGATTTCAATTAATCAACTTAGGGTTAGATGTTAGTAGCCTTGAGAGAGGTATTAATATAAATTAGGGAATCCTACAGATCAAGTCAAGTGAATAAATCGTCTGGTTTAGAGTTAAATAACAAGTGAAGTCTAGGTGGATTCTTCCTTGGGTTTTGTCTGAATCAATTGGTTTTTCCCAAAAGTATTTTCCCAATTCATTCTCTGTGTCTTAGCATCTTTAGCTTAGTAATTAGTTAGTTTTAGATTAAACAACAATTCCCTTAATTCTTAGGTTGAATAATAAAAAGATAGTGATTACTAGTACTCTTGGTCCTTGAGAATACGATACTTCCGGTCTTGCCATAGCTATACTACCAAACGATAGGTACGCTTGTCTAAATCGTTGTCATAAGTTAGTTTCTAGGCTCAATCATTCATTATATAAATTTTAAGACTTTCTGACATGATCACCATGCTATCAAGCCAGGTAGAGCTTTTAAATAAAAAGATTGATAGTTTATGTAGTTTATCGCAGGTACATCCATTGACGCAGTATGATACGAATGGAAGAGGAATGGACAATACAGAATATCCATCTTACAACCCTGGCATGAAGAATGAGCAGTTGAATTATATCGGAAATCAAAGACCGCAACCTCCTCTAGTTTTCCAACCACAATACCAGCAAGAGAAAAAGCCGAACCATGAAGATATGCTAGCAAAGTTTATTTCAGTCTCAGAAACTCATTTCCAGAATACCGAAACAGCGTTGAAAAATCAGCAAACATCGATTCAAGGGCTTGAGAATCAAATTGGATAGCTGGCCAAGTTAGTTTCTGAAAGGCAACCATGTAGTTCACCTAGTTACACCAAACCTAACCCAAAAGAGCATGTGAAGGCAATTACACTAAGGAATGGGAAGGTATTGGTTGAAGCTGAAAAGAAGATGCCACAAGAAACTGATAAGGCAAAGGGTGAGGAAGTAAACGAGAATGTAACACCGGTACCTAAGGAGTATAAACCACTGATCCCATATCCGGAAAATTTGAAGAAAGACCACATGGACGCACAATTTAGTAAATTTCTTGAAATTTTTAAACAATTACATATTAACTTACCTTTTGTTGAAGCTATTTCACAGATGCCAACATACACATAATTCTTAATAGAGCTTTTAACAAATAAAAGGAAGTTTGAAGAGCTATCAACCATGGAGCCAAACAAGGAATGTTCAGTTATTCTCTAAAATAAGCTACCAACCAAATTGAAAGATGCAGGAAGTTTCACTATTCCCTGCTTAATTGGTAGTTTAAGTATTGAGAAAGCATTAGATGATTTAGGTGCTAGTATTAATTTAATGCCTTATAAAATGTTCAATCAGCTTGGTCTGTGGGAACCGAACCCCACTAGGATGAGTGTTCAATTACCTGATAGATCTATTAAATATCCTAAGGGAATTATTGAAGATGTTTTGGTAAAAGTTGATAAATTCATATTCCTTATTGATTTTGTTGTGCTTGACATGGATGAGGACGTTGAGGTGCCTTTAATTTTAGGACGCCCATTTTTACCTACTGCTAAGGTTGTTATTGATGTAAGTGATGGTAAACTTGTGCTCAGGGTAGGTGACGAGGAAATTATTTTTAAAATTTATGATGTTATGCGATACTCTAGAGAGCAAGATGATTCCTGTTATTTTATCGACGTTATTGATCATTTTATTCAAGATTCTTTTCAGGAAATCATACATGAAGACACGTTGAAACTGTGTCTTACCCATGGTGAGGAAGAGATGACGATATCAATGAGATGGGGGAGATACAAATTGAGTTGAATTTGAATACTTCTTCCACAAGACAAAAGAAGTATGAGGGCATTGAGATAAACGACAAACTAAAACAAAAACAAAAACCTTCTATTGAAAAACCTCCCAAATTAGAATTGAAACAGTTACCAAATCACTTAGAGTATGCATTCCTCGGAGATAATTCTACACTACCGGTAATTATCTCTTCAGATTTGGAACCCAAAGAGAAGGACGAGTTACTACAAGTACTAAAGGAGCATAAAAGAGCCATAGCTTGGAAGATTTCTGACATTAAAGGGATAAGTCCATCATTTTGCACCCACAAAATTTTAATGGAAGATGAATATAAACCATGTGTGCAACCTCAAAGACGATTGAATCCCAACATGAAGGAAGCTGTTAAAGCTGATGTAATTAAGCTTCTAGATGCTGGAGCTATTTATCCTATTTCTGACAGTACTTGGGTAAGTCCTGTGCAGGTTGTTCCCAAGAAGGGAGGGATGACTGTTGTAGCTAATGAAAAGAATGAATTGATTCCAACAAGAACAGTCACAGGTTGGAGAGTCTACATTGACTATAGAAAGTTGAATGATTTCACGAGAAAAGATCACTTTCCTTTACCCTTCATTGATCAGATATTAGAAATATTATCTGGGCATATGTACTATTGCTTCCTAGACAGACTCTCTGGCTACTTCCAAATCCCAATAGCTACTGAGGATCAAGAAAAGACAATATTTACATGTCCATATGGTACGTTTTCTTATCGTAGAATGCCTTTTGGATATGTAATGCTCCTGATACTTTTCAGCGCTGCATGCTAGCCATCTTTGATGAACTTGTGGAAGATATTATGGAGGTATTTATGGATGACTTTTCGATATTTGGTAATTCTTTCCACCTTTGCCATAAAAGTTTAAAACAGGTTCTAATAAGATGTGAGGAAACGAACCTTGTGCTTAATTGGGAAAAGTGTCACTTTGTGGTTCGAGAAGGGATTGTGTTAGGTCACAAAATTTCTAGTAAAGGGATTAAGGTAGATAAAGCAAAAATTGAAACCATAAAAAAGTTACCTCCTCCTAGTTCAGTTAAGGATATTAGAAGCTTTTTAGGACGTGCTGGATTTTATAGAAGATTTATTAAGGATTTTTCTAAAATAGCTAAACCATTAACGAAATTACTAGAAAAAGATGTGCCTTTCAATTTTGATCAGAAATTTTTGGATGCATTTAATATCCTCAAAAATAAATTAATAAATGTTCCAATTATAATTGCAACTTATTGGAATTACCCTTTGAACTAATGTGTGATGCTAGTGATTTTGCAATAGGTGCGGTTTTCAGACAGTGAAGAGACAAGCATTTTTAGTCAATTTACTACGTTAGCAAGACATTAACGGTCCCACAAGAAAATTACACCTCCACAGAAAAAGAGTTGCTAGCTGTGGTTTTTGCATTTGATAAATTTAGACTGTATTTGATATTATCTAAAGTTGTCGTTTACACTAACCATTCAACCCTTCGTTATCTTTTAACTAAATCTGATGCAAAACCTCGACTTATAAGATGGATTTTACTCTTACAGGAATTTGATTTCGAAATTTAGGATAAGAAAGGAGCTGAAAATCTTGCAGCAGACCATCTTTCTAGGCTCGAAAATCCACATATCAAAGAACTCGATGAGAATTATATAAATGACTCGTTTCCTGAAGAACAACTATTGGCTATATCTGACTCTAAGGTACCCTGGTTTGTAGATATTGTGAATTACTTAGCTGCTAACATCCTACCAAAAGGGTTGACACATCATCAAAAGAAGCGACTCTTTGCTGATGTGAAAGACTATTTTTAGGAGGACCCTTTTTTTTTCGTGTATGTACAGATCAAGTAATTCGGAGATCTGTTACAAAGATAGAAGGAAGCAAAATTTTAGAACATTGCCATTCAGGACCAACAGGGGGACATTACATTGGGACTAGAACAGAACATAAACGCTCGAATCAGGTTTTTATTGGCCCACTCTGTTCAAGTACGCTAACAGGTATGTTACTTTGTGTGATAGATGTCAGAGAATAGGTAATATCTCTAAACGCGATGAAATGCCTCAAACGTATATGCTATCATGTGAAATATTTGATGTATGGGGTATTGATTTTATGGGTCCATTCCCTAGCTCATTTGGGAATAAATACATCTTAGTAACGGTTGATTATATGTCAAAATCGGTGGAAGCTCAAGCTTTACCTACTAATGATGCTAGAGTGGTAGTGAGATTTCTTAAGAAACTCTTCTCACGATTTGGAACACCTAAAGCAATTATTAGTGATAGGGGTACTCATTTCTGTAATACTCCATTTGATAAAATCTTAAAAAAATATGGAGTACAACGCAGAACAACTACTCCTTATCACCCTCAAACAAGTAGACAAGCTGAAGTGGCCAATCGAGAGCTTAAGCGTATTCTGGAGAAAACTGTAAAATCAAACATGAAATATTGGGCATTAAAAGTAAACGATGGTTTATGGGCCTATAGAACCGCTTATAAAACTCCCATAGGAACATCCCCATACAGACTTATCTACGGAAAGAGTTGTCATCTACCATTTGAATTAGAGCACAAAGCATTTCGGGCTATAAAATTCTTAAACTATGATCTTAAACTTCCAGGTGAGAAAAGAATGATGCAGTTGAACGAGCAAGATGAGTGGCGAGCTAATGCCTATGAGAAATCACATTTATATAAGGAAGCAACAAAGCGACACCGTGATGCTCTTTTGAAGCAACCGAAGCAATTTGAAGTTGGAGATCTTGTTCTACTACACAATTCGAAGCTCAAATTGTTTCCTGGAAAGCTAAAATCAAGATGGTCAGGTCCATTCGTAATCAAAACCATTTTTCCTTATGGCACAATTGAGGTAACTCATCCGACTTATGGCACATTCAAGGTAAATGGTCAACGACTTCAAATATATAATGGTGAAGATTTTAGGGATATGAGAGAGGAGCTTTGATAAACCATAAAAGTAACATATTTTAAGCCCACATTTAGCAAGCTTTTAGATGATTTAAGCCCTGAATTGTGTAATTCAGTGCTCTTAATCCTTTGTTTTCATGTTTTATACTCAAGAGAGCATCCAATGACGAAAAGAACGAAAAATGGGCCCGAAACGGAGTAAATAGGCCATATCACGAAATCCACACGGCCTGGGCCCAAGACCACACGGCCGTGCCTCATTCAACAGGCTCGAACACGGCCTGGCCATGATTTACACGGGCGTGTGCCATGGGCGTGTCCCTGCCGTAGGAAAGAAGAGTTTCACTCGAATTTGGATACTTAGGGGCAAAGAAACACATTCCGAGGCCTATATAAACACCCTAAGTATGACCAGAAAAGGGGGAACCGAAAGCTTTAGTCAGGGGGTGTCCGACTAGGCCTGAGGAGGTAGATTTGTGGAGATTTGCTCGAAGATAGCCAGTTGATCCATCTCAAGAAGCCGGAGTTATACTCAAGATGGAGGATCTCTCCTTCAATTCCTTCAGGGGGTTTTAGGGATTTCTTATGTTTTGTTTTATCTTTACTTTTGAGATGTTTTCTTTTATTGTTATGAACTATACCATCATATCCCTGAGGGGATGAAACCTAAGATGAATCTTGTTATTGTTTGCTGAACTATATGATAAATATTTGACTTGTCCTTAATTATGTGTTCTTAATTCTTTGTTAGTATTTCTGGGATATTAATTCAAGTATGATGTGCTTAGGTGGAGGAGCAAAAGCCCCTGCCTAAGAGTAGATCTAGCATAATTAAGCGGAGTTGATCGCACTCCTAGAGATAGGGTGACGAGATTTTGCCGGATTAGGGTGAAATCTAATATGGGAGTCCATAGATCGAGTTAATGCAATTCTAGGGGTTTTAAATAGAAATAGATCTCAATTAATCAACCTAGGGTTAGACGTTAGTCGCCTCGAGAGAGGGATTAATATAACTTAGGGAATCTTACGGATCAAGTCAAGTGAATAAATCGTCTGGTTCAGAGTTAGATAACAAGTGAAGTCTAGGTGGATTCTTCCTTAAGTGTCGTCTTAATCAATTGGTTTTTCCTCAAGTTATTTTTCCAAACTCTTTCTCTTTATCTTTGCATCTTTAGTTTAGTAGTTAATTAATTTAGATTAGATAAATAAATCCCTTCATTCTTAGGCTAAATAATAAAAAGAGAGTTAGAATTAGTACTTTTGGTTCCTTTGGGTTCGACATTCCGGTCTTGCCTAAACTATACTACTGTTCGATATGTGCGCTTGCCTCAAAAATCGTTGTCATAGTTAGTTTCTAGTTTCGATCATTCTTTTTATAAATTTTAAGACTCTGACACACGATGAAGATTTTGGCGCCGTTGCCGGGGAACTGAAATATTCAAAATGCTCAATTTTTATTACTTTAGCCATTTTTTTATTTTTTTCAATTTACTTTTATTTTTTAGTCTATTTTTATTTTTGTTAATTTCTTTCTTTTGTTCCTTTCAGGTACCTCTAGTTTATGACTAGAAGGAACCCGACAGGACCCCTACTTTACGACAGTGATATTGAAGGTACTGTTCGCAGAAACCGCAAAGAAATAAGGTGAAGCATAAACTACATAGAAGAAGAGCAAGAAGCCGAAATTAATACTACAGAAGAGATGCCAGAGAATAATCTGCCACCTCTAGAGATCGCTGAACATCATGCTCCACGTACTATGTTTGATTATGCTAAACCTAGTTTAACTGGAACTGAGTCTAGTATTGTTAGGCCTGCTATCGCTGCAAATAATTTTGAACTGAAACCTAACACTATACAGATGATACAACAGTTTGTTCAGTTTGATGGTTTGCAGGATGAGGATCCTAACACACACTTAGCGAATTTTCTAGAACTCAGTGATACCTTCAGGATAAATGGCGTTTCTGATGATACCATTCGTCTTCGGTTATTTCCCTTTTCCATGAGCAATAAAGCCAAACAGTGGTTACATTCTCTTCCACGAGGATCAATCACTACATGGAACCAAATGATCGAAAAATTTTTATTGAAATATTTTTCGCCGGCTAAAACGGTCAAGTTAAGGAATGATATCTCTTCTTTTGTGCAGATGGATTTAGAGACACTTTAAGATGCATGGGAGAGATACAAGGATTTGTTGAGAAGGTTCCCACACCATGGATTACCTTTATGGCTACAGGTCCAAACTTTTTACAACGGTGTGAACCCCTCAACAAGGCAATTAATTGATTCAGCCGCCGGTGGAACCCTAAACAACAAAACTCTTGAAGCAGCCTACGAGTTTATAGAAGAGATGTCACTGAATAACTACCAGTGGCAAGTTACAAGGACAAGGCCAGCCAAAGCAGCTGGAGTTTTCAACCTGGCGCAGTAACCGCGCTATCAAATCAGGTAGAGTTGCTACATAAAAAATTTGATAGTTTCTATGCTTTTTCACAAGCACATCTAGTAATGCAGTGCGAGACAAGTGAGGGCATGGCGAATCCTGAGTACCCACCCTACGGACAGGACATGGAGAGCGAGCAAATGAACTATATGGGTAACAATTTTTGATCTAACGATAACCCTTATAGTAATACTTATAATCCAGGTTGGAAGAACCACCCCAATTTCTCATGGGGCAGTCAAAGAAATCAAAGGCAATAACCTTCCCAAAACATCCAATAGTAGCCCTACCCACAGGAAAAGAAGCCGAACCTTGAAGAGGTGCTAACAAACTTCATAGCAGCCTCAGAAACACGTTTCCAGAAGGTAGAAACAAAAATTGAGGCATTGTCACAGGAGTTCAAGTATCAATTCGGGCAACTTGCTAAGCATATTTCTGAGAGACCACAGGGAAGACTACCGAGCAACACCGAGACTAACCCAAGGGAGCAAGTTCAAGCCATGACAGCTCAAGATAGTGAAGGGTTATACGAGCCTAATTCAAAACAAAAGAAGGTGGTAGAAGAAGATACGATTGAGGTCAATAACAAGCCGGACCCAGTAATCAAAGAGTACAACTTCACATACCATATCCCGAAGCAATAACGAAAGACGACACAGAGGAACAGTTCGGTAAGTTTCTTAAACTTTTAAAGAAATTACATATTAACTTACCATTTCTTGAAGCTCTTTCGCAGATGCCAGATTCCAGGAAATTTTTAAAGAAGCTATTGACAAATAAGTGAAAGATAGACGAGGAATCACATGTTGAATTGAACGCAGCGTGCTCAGCAATGTTGCAAAATAAACTACCACAGAAATTGAAAGATCCAGGGAGTTTTACAATTCCATGCTTAACTATTGATAATGCATTAGCTGATCTAGGGGCAAGCATAAATGTCATGCCTTATAAATTGTTTAAACAACTAGGTCTAGGGAAACCCCAACAAACTAGGATGAGTATTCAATTAGATGATAAAACTATTAGAATTCCTAGGGGTATAATTGAAGATGTACTTGTAAAGATTGACAAATTCGTATTCTCGGTAGACTTTGTCGTTTTAGACATGGATGAGGACAACACGGATGATCTCTCCTTCAATTCCTTTAGGGGGTTTTAGGGATTTCTTATGTTTTGTTTTATCTTTTCTTTTGAGATGTTTTCTTTTCTTGTTATGAAGTAAACCCTCTGATACCTAAGGGGATGAAACCTAAGATGAATCTTGTTATCGTTTGTTGAACTATATGATAAATATTTGACTTGTTCTTAATTATGTGTTCTTAATTCTTGTGCTAATATTTCCTGGATATTAGTTTAAGTATGATGTGCTTAGGTGGAGGAGCAAAAGTCCCTGCCTAAGAGTAGATCTAGCAAAATTAAGTGGAGTTGATCGCACGCCTAGAGATAGGGTGACGAGATTTTGCCAGATTAGGGTGAAACCTAATATGGGAGTCCATAGATCGAGTTAATGCAATTCTAGGGATTTTAATTAGAAAGAGATTTCAATTAATCAACCTAGGGTTAGACGTTAGTCACCTCGAGAGAGGGATTAATATAACTTAGGGAATCTTACGGATCAAGTCAAGTGAATAAATCGTCTGGTTCAGAGTTAGATAACAAGTGAAGTCTAGGTGGATTTTTCCTTAGGTGTCGTCTTAATCAATCGATTTTTCCTCAAGTTATTTTCCCAAACTCTTTCTCTTTGTCTTTGCATCTTTAGTTTAGTAGTTAATTAATTTAGATTAGATAAATAAATCCCTTTATTCTTAGGCTAAACAATAAAAAGAGAGTTAGTATTAGTACTTTTGGTTCCTTTGGGTTAGTCATTCCGGTCTTGCCTAAACTATACTACTGTTCGATAGGTGCGCTTGCCTCAAAAATCATTGTCATAGTTAGTTTCTAGGTTCAATCATTCCTTTTATAAATTTTAAGACTCTGTCACGCGATCAAACTTCAGCTCCGTGAACCTTCATACAGAGATAGAAACAGGGTAAGTCTAGCTCAAGACTTTAAACGAGCGCTTCTCGGGAGGCAACCCGAGCATTAACCTCATTAACATCCATATTTTTAGCATCTAACTAAGAAATAACCAAATTAATAGGCGCAAGATTTCCTACCCACACGGTCTAGCACACGGGCCTGGCCGTGGCCATGTGGACACCATGGGAAAGGACATCGGCGTGGCAGAGACCGTGCGTGTAACACCCCTTACCCGGGTTTTATGCCAGAACCAGGCCCGAGGCATTACTGTAATTAAAACCACTTGATCACCACTTAGGCTCATCATGACTACTCTCTCAAGTCACCTCAACAACCTCATTCTCGACTTACGAGGCCACACTCATACACACGAGGACTCTCGAGACTATTCTGGAACTTTTTCAAATCTTAAAATTTTCTATTTTATACAGGGCTCACACGCCTGTGTAAGATGAGACACGCCCGTGTGTAGACACACACACCCATGCCTTCAATCCGTGTATGAAAACCCAAGCATTCTGCCAATGCCACACGGCTAGGGTACACGCCCGTGCTCTCCAACCATGGTAAACACTGACTTCACTTACACGGCCTAGAGCCTAGACACACGCCCGTGTGGCTAGTTCGTGGCCAAATCTAACTTAAAAGTTCAACATGCAGGGGACACATGGCCAAGTCACACGCCAATGGGCTGATCGTGTGTCACACATGGCCTAGACACACGCCCGTGTGTCTATCCACATGGACAAGAACAAAGCTATTTGCTAAGCCCTTCTCACCTCTATAACATACACAACATGCACTCATTCAACACATCCATAATCAACTCAAATGAAATCATAATGTCACATGGATAACTACATCTTTTCATATAATGTAACAGCCAACAACTATGGCATTATACAAAATAGATTATCCAACTATGGGCTAACACATTCTAGCCATTTACAACAAAATTCACTAACTTGTGTAGCCTCTATACATGCCATATACAAAACATTGAGTCTCATGTACCAGAGTGTGCTGATAATGTGGACGATCTTCCAATTGATCCTCGTATCTCGATTCAACACTTTTACTCTATAAGACAAGGGAAAAGAAAGGGAGTAAGCTTTGAGCTTAGTAAGTTTACACATAAACAATTAAACATCATAGTATAAGCTAAACAACAATTAGCATTATACTAACATATAATGCACAACAATACTTACTCTTTCAATCCCTTACCACATTTCCAACACATCATGAGTCACATACTGATAACCATTGAAATGCACCCCTGCATTCAATATCACATTTACACAATATACAACACAACATCATTTCTCGATAATTCATCCATATAGCTAATTAACTCAATAATATAACCACACAGTTAATCCACACAGCTAATTTCTCGGTGGTATCGCACTTTGCCCACCACAATCAATTAATAAGGTAGTATCGCACTTAGCCTACCACAAAGGTATTCATAGTAGTTTCGCACACAGCCCACTAGACGATATACCTAACGGTAGCATCGCACATAGCCAGCTTATCATCAATATGCATTAAGATGGTATTGTACTTAGCCTACCATTTAGCATTCTCACTACACATTCACATATCTACTTACTTAACCATACATCCATTCACAAATTCTACCACATTCATCCCACATAGGTTGTCAATCATTCTCCATCATGCTACACACTAGCTAGCATTAAGAAATTGTAAGTATGAATGCATTGTTTAAGCATAGACTTACCTCGATACTCGAAAGTATAGAAATATGCAATTTAGTCCACCACCTTGCTCTTGCCTTAGTTTATATCCGGCCTTCGTCTTTCTTGATCTATAATGAATAAATCAGCTTATTCAATACACACATTGACTAAATTGACACTTATATCATACTTTGGCAAAATTGCCCTTTTGCCCCTAATCTTCCTTAGAATTACACTTTTGCCCCAAGGCTCATAAAGTGATTTTTATTCTACTTTCTAGCCTTTCATCCTTAGCCGAATCACTTACTCAACTAAAGCTATCATCAATTCTCACTAAATCACACATGTATGACTAAACTCAAGACTTATACAAACTAGTCCCTACATGCATTTTCATGGAAAATCACTTAGCAAAAGATGGTTCTACTACTCAAGCTTTCATATTCTTCCATAAAACACCAAAACACATGCATGTCATACATAGGTAGATTTTTGAACATCCATCATAGCTCACCAAATAGCTAAAAATAGCTAACTCATGCTACTAGGACTTCAAAAATACAAAGAATATCAAAAACGGGGCTTGGGTGCACTTACTAGCAAGCTTGAAAAAATGAAGAGCCCTAACAATGGCTTCTTGAAAATTTCGGCAGCCTTGGAGAAGAAGATGAATGAATTTTGTCATCTTTTCTCCCATTTTAATCATTTAATTGCCAAATGACCAAAATGTCCTTTTTGATAAACTTTCTATTTTAACTCATCCATGCCCACTTTTGTCCAAAGATAAAAATTGGGAAAATTACTATTTAAGGACCTCTAATATATATTCTAAAGCCATTTCACACAAATAGCTTCTAGTATCTCACATTTTGCAACTTTTGCAATTTAGTCCTTTTGAACAATTCAACCGCAATTTCACGAAATTGTTTCATGAAACATTCAGACTAACATGCAAATATAGCATAAACCTCAAAAACTGATACATAGACCTCGAATTTGTGGTCTCGTACCACTATTCTAAATAGACCCTAAACAGGCATGCTACAGTGCGGACACGCTGCGATAAAATGCCACGGCCGTGTGATGCGACCGTGGTCGACATTTACTAAGAGACACGGGATGCTGATAAACCCATACGACCGTGCGATGCGGCTGTGGGTGATACTGAGTAAGCGACACGGGTGTTCGACATGCCCGTGCCCAAAAGTTGTGGGTGAAACTGAGCAAGTCACATGGCCGTGCAACACGCCCGTGCCTATAGGTCGTGGTCGATACTGATTAACGAACACGGGCATGTGAACCTCAACACGGGCGTGGGAGAAACAAACAAAGTAGCGCACAGCCGTGTGATTCAGCCGTGTGACCCAACATGCCTAGGGAACACGGGCGTGGGACAAGGATCAGACGCGGCCTAAGTCAAAATTTTCAAAATACAAGGGCTAAATAAAAGGCACACGGGCGTGGTCCCTGACCGTGTGCCCCAACTCCTATTTAAACTCCCTCACTGTTCATCTTCTCCCAAAATTTCCCCTAAAACCCTAGCCGCTCTCACCAAACAAACTCTCCTTCTCCTATATTCCGGTCACCGTCGACTCTTCCTCCTCCTCCCTTTGCTACCCCTTTCTCCTCTTTCCCTCATTTTCCTTTCCCTTTCTCTGCACACCAGTACGCAGTCCACACCCATGTAAGCCCACCATGCCCGTGCGCCACTGCCACGCCCGTGCACCTCTTTTCAACACCTCCATCAGTTCACCCTTCTCCACCATTGTCATTTATTTCTTTAAATTTTTTATTTATTCATATTATTCTTTGTTCTTATTTTCATTCTTATGATTTAGATTTCCATTTCTAATTTCTTAATTCTTTTGATTGTTTATTTAGTTTTATTTTATTACTAAGTTTAATCATTATGTCAATACTACTTCTTAATGATTTTGGCATTACTTGATAGGATTATACTATTTAGGACAACTAGGATAGTATAATTTTTAGCTAGCAATTATACTTGATTCATTGAAAATCTTTTACTTTTTGAGGTATGTAATGACTCCCCCACGTGGGAAAAAGACCGTCGTCCCCGCTTCGAGAAAGCTGAAAGGACCCGGAACTTCCTCCTCGAGCGCCTCTGCCGAAGTGCGCCATCCTTTCCTAGAGTTCCCTCTAGGACCCACGGAGGACCTCTTTTAGATACTTCGCACGCGACCCCTCGGTGTGGGGAGATGCATTGATTGGGCCGCTTTGGAGCAGGTCCAACTAGCCGACGTAGTCCGGGCCCTCTTGATGACCGACCCATGGGGGCACTTCTTCGAGATTGTCGAGCTGACATATCTAAAGCTCACTTTGGAGCTCTGTTCTACATTCCACCTTCAGACAGTGATGACCAACTTTAACGACCCAGGCACAGTCCAATTCCATCTTGGGGGCCTCGTACGAGAGATGAGTATCCCAGAGTTTGGGGTCGCCTTGGGACGTTACATCGAGGAATTTATGGAGGACGACGACTTCGAGGACCTCCATCACCACATCCACTACTTCCCTTCGTCATGTTGGAGAGATTTAGTCCCTACCTCGGTGACATATGATCCCAGTCACTCCAAAGCCTCCATTCTCACCCCATCCTTGAGGTACATATTGGCTCATACTTTGACGGGTAGGCGAGAGAGCACCTGCGTCGTCAACACCCACGACGCCTATTTTTTATGGTGCATGGTACACGGGCACGTGTTTGATTTAGCTTACTTCATCGCCCTCACCATTCAGCATCAGACGGAGTGACATTGGAGAGGGGTCATCTCCATGGGCCCCTATGTGACGCGCCTGGCTCGATATTTTAGGCTCCTCAACACCGCAGCTCAGTCGTCCTCGCTCACCCTTATAGGGCAGATGTCTCCACAGGGCATCCAGACGATGCTTCATATGAGGATGATTCAGTGCCGATGTGAGTTTGATCCTCCCAGTACCGGCTATCGCAAGCCATCGAGCAGAACGACTCAGAAGACATTACTGATGATGTCCTTCCACAGCATGAGGAACAACCTTTTGTGCCACCACCACCACACCGACAAGTTCATGCGGCTGCTTCATTGACTGACATCTCTGAGCGCCTCACTTGTTTCGAGCAATACTGTACTCAGCAATTTAACGACAACGCTAGATGATTCGACGGTATCGAGGTGACACTGTAACAGATTTGTCAGCACTTTCACATATCGCCGCCACCCCCACCACATGATGCATCTGGGGATGAGGACCTTTAAGTCCATTTTTCTTTTTTTATTTTCTTTATTTTAATTTTTAAACTATTTCTTTTTATCTTTCTTGTCTTTAATTTTTATTAGTATATTTTGATTTCTTTTTATCTCTGGCTGTCTATTATCGAGTAACAATAACAACGTCCATTAATAAAACCCCCTAAAACTTTATTGATGACTCTGCAGTTTCAAAAGGTTCAAGGTGCTACTAAGGAAACAAACTACCGGAGTATTCTCCCCCACCTTTACCTCTGCCTAGTTCATCATGTTTATCATTGGCTCTATTTTCACTCCCTAAGGATTTCATCCATAATTCAGGAAGTTTCACTTCTCTCCTTGTCTTATGATTTTTACTATTATCTATATTTGTAAATGGAGGATAATGTACATCTTAAGTGTGGGGAGGTTAATTATAGTATTATTAGAAAATCCTTGAATTAATTCTTGTTCTTAAGTAATTTTCTCATATTACTATTAGAATGCAATTTTTATTAACTTATGATTTTTATTGATATGCTTTGAATTAAGTCACAGGTAATTGTTCATTGATGGCTTAAACTTTAAGACATTAGAGAATCAAGCATGTTAAGTCTATTTTACGTATTAAAAATTTATTAGGTTGTTCCCCTAATTTTAAATATCATTTTGAAGTTTGAAATTTGCAAGGTTGACATCAAAAACCATAAATTTTGTGAGACTTTGAGCCTTTTAGAGCATATACTTTTCTTGTTCCCTTTATTGTTGGTTATGAGTGTGTCAATATTGATTTGTTATTCTAGAACTTGCTTCTATTATGCATATCGAGACCACACTTTTGATTTGATATACCGAGATGATAAAGGCACCTAGGTTTTTAACCCATTTATTCCATTAAAACTTACCTTCATAATTGACCCCTAGTGAACCCTTTTGGGCCTAATAAACCGTTTCTTGACTCACCCTTTAATACTAATCCAAAACCAAATTCTTACAGTTGCCTATCTATTTTCTTTATTTCAATTGATAAATTCATCTTATATCGTGTACTTATTCCTAAAAAAAAAGTTGGAAATATATTCATTATTAGTGCTATGAGCTTAAATGGTTAATTTCACATCTTTAGAAGAAGCTCGTGTTATTAGTAATAAGTTTTCAATCGATATTATTATTCAGTATTAGTTATTTTTCTAGTTAGGTAAATGGTCAATTCGATCTCGATTGTAACCTTCTTTTTCAGCCTTTATCCACACCTTTAACCCCAAGCCTCACTACAACCCTTTAAAGACCTTTTGATTTGTGTATCATCTCATTTTATAGTGGTGGAGATTTGATTTTTATGCAAGCCTATGGTAATAACTTTTCATGTTTGACTTTTGAGTGCTTAATTTGAACCTTAAACACTTTGAGTGATTTGAATGAATCTTTAGTGAGGATGTCAATTCTTGTTGATTTTGAATCAAAGGTGATTATTTAGGTAAGGGGAAGCACCTATGTTTTTTGTGCTATAAAAATTTATGACTTAAATTGTTTAAATCTTTAAGACTCTTTTAGTTAAATTATCAATGTATGAATTATCTGTGAACTATGAAGAGACATTATTGATGAGAATTATGAATTGAGAAAGTTAATTCTAATTGTGAGTTGAGGATTTTGCTTGAGGACAAGCAAAGACTTAAGTGTGGGGATATTTGACAAACCATAATTTATACATATTTTAACCCCATGCTTGGCTTATTTTTGGATGAATTTTCATTAGATTTAATGAATTTGATGCTCCTAATCCTTTAATTTCATGTTTTACACTCAGGAGAGCTTAGGGAGTCGAACGAGAAACGGGCCGAAAAGGGACAAAATGGGCCTACTTAAATCAACATGGCCTAGACTGTCAGACCACACGGTCCTATATTACAAGCAGAGTCAAACACGGCCTGGACTATCGTACACGGGCAAACCATACGATCGTGTATGACGAGCAGAGTGGAGCACAGTCTAAGCTATTAAACACGGGCGTGTTCCTGCCGAACCTAAGACTAATTCTATTCTGAAAAGGCTACTTGTAGGCCAAGAAAGGCGTCCCAAAGCCTATATAAACACCCTAGGGGAGGAC
Source organism: Gossypium australe (assembly GCA_005393395.2). Taxonomy (NCBI): domain Eukaryota; kingdom Viridiplantae; phylum Streptophyta; class Magnoliopsida; order Malvales; family Malvaceae; genus Gossypium; species Gossypium australe. The sequence continues at coordinate 50,812,298 of CM016615.1, read as the reverse complement.
CTAAGGAGGGATAAAGAATAAAACGCAGAAAATACTCGAAGACAGCCATCAAGAGCAGCTTGGAAGAAGGATCTCCATCAAGACTGAAGATCTCCTTTCAATTTCTCTTGAAGTTCTTGGGTTTTCTTATGTTTCGTAGTTTTCCTTATTTTAAGATGTTTTCCTCTATCAGTTTGAACTAAATCCCTTAAATACCTAAGGGGATGAAACCTAAGACGGATCTTATTATTATTTGATTTGTAAGATAAATACTTGTTTTTATTCTTAATTGTGAGTTCTTAGTCTTGTTTTGATAATTCAGGTTATTGATTCAAGTCGAATGTGCTTATTCAGAGGAGCAAAAGTCCCTATTTAAGAGTAGATCAACACAATTCAGCGGAGTTGGTTGCATCCCTAGAAATAGGGTGACATAAATCTGTCGGATTAGAGTCAAATCTAGTAAGGGAATCTATAGATCGAGTTAATGCGACAATAGAGGTTTTAATTAGAAAGAGATTTCAATTAATCAACCTAGAGTCAGTTGTTTTTAGTCTTGAAAGAGATATTAACATAATTCAGGGATTTCTACAGATTAAGTCAAGTGAATAAATCACATGAATCAGAAGTAATAAGTGAAGTCTAGGTGGATTCTTCCTTAGGTATTGCCAATCTCATAAAGTTGTCTAAAAGTATTTTCCCAATTCATTCTTTGTCATGCTTTTAATTAGTTTTAGTTTAAAAGAAATCACTAAAATTCTTAGGCTAGATAATAAAAAGATTGTAATTACTAGTACTCTTGGAGCTTGTGGATACAATATTACCGGTCTTACCATAACTATACTATTAAACGATAGGTGCGCTTGCCTTTATTGTGATCATAGTTAGTTAAGGACACATCAAGTTTTGGTATGGAAATAGGATAGAAATTTATTGGTGATGAATGACTAAATTGTGCATATGTTTAAGTATGTTTGGTTAATTTGATTGAAGTGCCTTTTGGGCATACTGGTTGTGTAGATAAATGACCTATTGAATTGGTCTTATTATTCATGTTTTAGGTATATTTTAAAGGCTTGATTGAATGTGCAAATGGCTTGTAGGTGTGTGCTTGATTAGGGTGAAGGAAATGTGTAACACCCTAACCCGTATCCATCGTCGAATTAGGGTTAAAGGCATTACCGGACAGATCGGGAACTTTTACAGACATTTAGTAATACAAATCATCAATCGCAATCAAAGTGTCCCTTTTATAGGTCAATGATACATTAATCATGTTTTAGAATAAGGTCGAGACTAAACCAAATACATATGGAATTTCTCAGAAATTTAAAAAATTTTCTAAGTTACAGAGATCACACGCCTGTGTGGGCAGGCCGTGTGCTTCCCACGGCTACTAGACACACCCATGTGTCCTAGCCGTGCCAAAACAGAGCATGTATACTGACTTTTGCACACGGCCACTAGACACGCCCATGTGCCATGGCCGTGTAAAATTAGGCTAGCTACTAACTTATTCACACGGCCTCTAGGCACGTCCATGTGCCACAGCCGTGTAGGCAAAACAGGCCATTTGCAAGGCCAAAATGCCACCCACACTAGGGTCAACTCTACAAGCAATATACCAATTCATTTCATGCATAACTGACAACCATAGATATGTCAAATAATCAACAAATCTCCACATTCAATTTAAATTCCAATCATGCCAGTTTGCACAACTAAAACACATATACATTCAAGCATGATTCATCTACATTTTCCTTTCATAAAATCATTCCTTTGCTCAAACATCATACTCGTAATGCATTCATATGCTCACCATAGCATTGGCTATTTCATTAGCTATCAAGCCATACCAATTCATGCATCATATATCATATTTACTCATGCATATTACCAACATTAATCTAGCCACACCTCATGGCTGTTTATACACATTTCAAACATAATCCAAAATCACTAGCCTATACATGCCATATTTAGCTATATACATATTTCAAAGGTGCCAAACCAAGTTTGTGTAGTGTGATGACGATCCTCGATGGTCCCCGAGCCTTCAGTAGCTTTGACAATCTATAAAACAGAGGAAACACACACAGAGTAAGCTTTCAAAAGCTTAGTAAGCCATATACAAATGAACTTAGCATAAATACACATAACCATATTGATACAATGACATTTATAGTTCTCATATCAAATTCATCACATATTCTTTGGCTCATATACTTAGCCATATTTTACCACATTCTTCAACTCAAATATCACATATACACATACCTCATTTAAGCATGTTTTCACATATCATTCCATCATTCCATTGCACATATTCATCTTAGTAAGTTCATATAGACACTTACCTTTCATAATCACTTAGTGTACATATCAAACGTACCTAAAATAGATTTACAAATCACATAGTCGTTCATATCTTGGATTTGCCTGTTGAACCGTTCAGAACTAATAGGATATTCAGAGTGCTCGGAATAATTGGACAATGCCAACGTCCCAAATGTGGCCTTACATGTAATCAGATATCGATGCCACTGTCCCAAATAGGGTCTTACACGAATCAATACGATGCTAATGTCCCAGACATGGTCTTACACGTAAATCTCATCTCGATGCCAACGTCCCAGACGTGGTCTTACACGAAATCTCGAATCAATGCCAACACCCCAGACGTGGTCTTACAGAAAATCTCGAATCAATGCCAACCTCCCAGACGTGGCCTTACATGATATTACATAACGGACACCTATGTCATGACATACATAATTCCTATCTATTCCTAGGTTCATACGGGACTTCTCAGACTTTAACAACTTGTCGACTTATTAGCCAACTCGGATTTCAAATACATTCCATCTCAATGGATAATCATAGTAATTCAACTATCGTATATACCCAAATAATTCACTGTAAATACATTTATTTGTATATTGACTTACCTCGAGTTCAGTTTAACGGAAACATACAGCCATTTAATGATTTTTGACTTTCCCCGATCTAAATCCATCTTCTTCGGTTTTTGATCTATACATAATCAAATTTAACCCTTTTATTCACTAATTCATCCAATTCTATCCAAAAACACACATTTAGGGCTATTTGCAACTTAGCCCTCACATTTGCACATTTTATCAATTTAGTCCATTTTTCTCTAAACATCAAATATACAAAATTTGTTCACACACATGCATAGCTGAAACTCCCTAAGGACTATACAAGTCCATATTTTTCATCAAATTCACAATTTAGCCCTCCAAAATATTATTTTATCAACTTAATCCAAAATACTCAAAATCACCAAAAACTCAAAGATAAACTATGTTAATCAGACATATTTCTTTCATAATTCACCATCAAACATCATGAAACACATGAGTTCATCAACGGCTCATCTTAAAAACATCATCAATTCTCAAAATTAAAACATGGGTTTTGTAGTTTTCAAAGCAACTATTGCAAAAACGTAGAAATTATCAAAAACCGATAAAAAACACATACCCGATTTATGCATGAACCTTGGCCGAATGTCGAAATGCTCAAACTTGTTTTTCTTTCCTATTTTCGGTGGTGGATGGGCATAAAAGATGATGAAATTGTTTGATTAAAGCTTTTGTTTTATTATAATTAACCTTAATATCAAAATTCCAATTTTACCTTTTTAATGATAACATCAAAATACCACTAGCTATGTCCATTGCCGTCCAACCCACCTTAAAATGGCCTATTTATAACATAAGGCCTCATATAAAGAAAGACACATCAATTAGGCCACTCAATCAAATAGAAGGCCACTTTTACCAATTATGCGATATAGTCCTTTTGTCAAATTAAGCACAGAAACAGACAAATTAATTCACAGAACTTTAGCACATGCTTAATCATATACTGTAGACACAGAAAATAATATTAAAATAATTTATTGACTCAGATTTGTGGTCCCGAAACTACTGTTCTTAATAGGGTCTAAACCGGACTGTTACAAAATGGCTTGAAATTGGCCTATTTCTTGTTCACACGGCCAAAGACACGGACGTGTATCTCAGCCTTGTGTGACACATGGCCATTCTACACAACTATGTGTCCCTTGTAGATTTCAAAGGGTTGCAAGTAAGGCAGTTACACGGCCTAGCACATGGGCGTGTGAGGCCATTTTGAGAGTTACACGGCTTGGCACACGGGCGTGTGGCTTGGCTGTGTGGCCCAAGTCAGAGAGTTACATGGGCACGGACATGGGTTGGGGCACAGCTGTGTGTCCCTATTTCAATCGTTACATGGCCTGAGACATAGGTGTGTGTCTCAGCCGCGTGAGTCACACGGTCGTGTGTCCCTATTTTGATTGTTACACAGCCTGAGACATAGGCGTGTGTCTCAGCCGCGTGAGTCACACGGCTGTGTGACCCCTACAGTGTGAAATTTTCCATCTTTTTCCATAAAGTTCTTAATGTTCCTAATTTAATCCCAAATCATTTCTAAAGTGTTCCTAAGGCCTCGTGGGCTCGAATAAGGAACGATATGCATGTGTTTGGATGAGTTATGCTATGATTTATGAAATGTTTGGAATTGAATGTTTTAGGTTACGATTTTATGGTAATGCTCTGTAACCCTAATTTGGCAATGGATAAGGGTTAGGAGTGTTACAAGATTTATGTAAAAAGGGTATATATTTTTATTTGGATTTGTTTATTCGATATGTTGAAAAGTGTAACAGTCCGAATTTGACCCTAATCAGAACAGTGGTTTCGTGACCACGAATCCGTGTCTGAAAAATTTTTAAATATTATTTTTGGTGTTTATTTTATGTGAATTATTATGTGTGAAAGTTTCGTATGAAAATTTGATTGTTTGTGTGCTTAATTTAACAAAAGGACTTAATCGCGTAGAGTGCAAAAGTTACAAACTATAGTGAAAGGTGCTAATGTGATAGTGGCTTTTTAATAGGAGGGACTAAAAAGGCAATTAGCCCATTTGACAAGGTAGTGGACGGTTTAAGACACCATTACCCTTAGTATATATGTTAGTTTTATTTTAATTAAAAGGTTAGTTAAGTAATTTAGAAATAATCATAATATATGTAATACTAAAACAAAAGAAATGCCATTATCATCTTTGGTTCTTTAGGCCGAATATAGCTAAGGAAGAAAAGAAGAAAACAAGCTTAAGTTTCAGCACTTTCCTAGTTAAATTCAAGGTATGTTTTTGGTCGATTTTCGATAATTTTTACATTTTTTGTAATCGTTGCTTCGAATACTTCAAGACCCATGCTTAAATTTTTGATTTTGATGAATATTTTGAAATGTTCCATTGATGAGTTCATGAGTTTTATGATGATGGTTGATGTATTATGAAAGATATATGTTAGATTAATATGTTTTGTATTGAGATTTTTGGTGATTTTGAGTAAATAGGGCTAAATTATGAAAATAAATTTTTGAGGGGTTATAATGCAAAATAAATGAAATGTGTGGGCTTATATGGCTATGTGGAAGATTCGGCCTAGCTATATTGTTAGGAGATTTTGCATATTTTGTGTTTTGTGCAAATAGGACTAATTTGTAAAAATGTGAAACATTAGGGGCAAAATGGTAATTTTCCCATTTAGATGTTTTTGGATTAAATTGAAATGAAATATATTTGAATGAGCTTAAATTGGATATGTTTAGATCAAGAACAAAGAAAAACGGACTTGGATCGGGGAAAGGCGAAAGTTAACGAATAGCCAGTTCTTGACGTCCGACGATATTCGAGGTAAGTCTTTAAGCAAGTTAATACGTAAGTATCGATTATAACCTAGTATACATGCTGAATTATGAATTTGAGGATTGAATTATGACAAAGCCGAATGTGTTAAAGTAATTTAGCAATGAAATGTAGTTGAATTAATTGGGTTCACTATGTGAAAGTGATGTGAATTATATGTGATATATGTTATATTGCTAATGTGTAATGTGAATGAGTTTCCTCGATAATATGAATATATAGGGCTTGTGCCGGTGAATTATATAGGGCTTATTGCCTAGCAGGCTAAATGCTGGTGTTTAAATTTCAGACCTCGGGTCTAGCAGGCCTAGTGTCGGTGTGTGATTCAGGCTGACGCCTAGCAGGTTTTATACCGGTGAATTAAAATTTCGAGCTTAGACTACGAAATAATCAAGTTATGGAATAAATCGAGTAATCTTAAGCTTATGCAAATGAATTTTGTTAATTCGGCCACAAGGTATGTATATTATACATATATATTATACATGATGTCAATGAGCAAATAAAATGATGAAATAAATGTGTTGTTAAATTGGTTGTTTGGATATGTGGATAAATTTTGTTATGTGGATGTTGTTTACTTGAAAACATGAGAGTTGTTTAAAAGAGGTTCATGTATGTATATCTATATACATAGAGATGTTTATATATATTCGGTTATAGGAAATACTTTGAATATTTATTGGGTCATTTGATATATATATATATGTGTGTGTGTTATCAAATATGTGAGATTGTATTTAGACATACTTTCGGTTAGGGGGGCTTACTTTATATGTACTTGGAAGATGATATTCGGTCATATATATAAATATATATGTATATATTTACTAAGTGACGTGTCTTTGATGAGTTCTACTTTTAAAGTAGATGATGATAAATATTTTGCTATATACGGATATTGATATTTGGCAACGATAGCACATAAATGTTATATTATTTTATATATGTTAAGAATTTGTTAGGCTTAACTTGATTGAATATTTAGCTGACTTGTTGAATTTGCTTAAGACTTACTAAGCTGAGTTAGCTTACTCTGTGTGTTGGTTGCTCTATTTTATAGATTTGGATCAAGCTACTAGCTCAGGGGATCATTAACAGTCATCCAGACTATAATCTTGTTTTGGTACTTATAAGCTTAGTTTTTGAACCAAAGGCATGTATAGGTTAGACTAAGTTTTTAAACCAATGAGTTTTGTCTTGTATATACGTATAGCCATGCGAAAATGGCTAAGTTAAGATACTTTGATCTTGAATTTATATGGCAATGTTGCATAATCTTTATGCGGTATAATCGGCAATGTGAGTTGCATGAATGGATGTATAGTTAATTATCGTGATATTCATATGGTTTAACCTAAACGTTAAGTTAGTTATCGAATGAAGTTGATTATGCAAGGTCTTTGGTTTGTTACTTTATATGGTTCGAATTTTAAGAGTTACAATTGAGATGTTAACGTTTGCATTTATGTGAATGTGGTTGATTCATGGATTAGGGAGAAGTGTTAGTGAAGCGATTTATTCAAGTTTTTATGGAGTAGAAAATGTTATAATGTATATAGTATGTTCGGTCAAATGTGAAGGCATAGGTTTGGAAATATGAAATGCATAAATAGGTATTTGACATGTTATATATGTCTTGATATTTGATGTAGTCAAATACGCATATGATTTTTAATGATTAATGAAATATGTTTGATCATAACCTGGAGTTGTTAATGCCTAAATTGCTTATGGTTCTTAAGTCATGTATAAGCATGAATAAAATTTTGAAGCAAAGTGTTTAATTTATATTAGGTATTCGCATGTTATTAAGATGATGAGCATATGATTGAGTATTGTGTTCGTAAAGTATGCATATATTGTTTAGCTTTGTGGTATGTTTCTTTGTTTGAAAATTTGAATAGATATATGGTATGATTACGAGTAAATGTAGAGGCATGATCCATATGTTTAATATTTAATTAGCTATGAGCTTTATATATATATATATATACATATATATGAATATGACTTGCGTGAACGTTTGAATCTGTACATGTGTTCGGTAATACCTTATGACCCTAATTCGGTGACGGACCTGGGTGTAGGGTGTTACAAAACGCATGTTATATTATATATATACTTTATGTTTTGATCTCATACTAAGCCTTTTAAAGCTCACCCATATTAGTCGTGTGTCTCAAGTAATCCTCGTAATTAGGACTCAGATGCGGATTCTCTGTGATGCTCTCGAAAATAAATCTTAATAAAATATTGGACTTAATACAATTTTATGGATTTATAAGGACTTTGATTTTAGGTTTCTTTTTATAACTTTTTGGGACTTTATTTTAATTGTGGATTGTGGCATGGAGATTTCTTTTTAACGTTTTAGAACTATTGCATGGATTGTTTACTGATAAATCGTAATATATATATACATATTTTAATCCCACATTTAGCATACTTTTTGGATGATTTATTCCTTGAATTGTGGAATTTGGTGGTCCTAATCCTTTAATTTCATGTTTTATACTTAGGAGAGCACCGGAGGATGAAAAGAACGAGAAATGGACCTAAAACGGAGTAAAGGGGCCAAATTATGAAATCGACATGGCCGGGGCCCAAGACCACACAGCCGTGCCTCCTTAACAGACTCGACACGGCCTAGATACGATTCACACAGGCTTGTGCCATAGGCATGTCCCTGACGTGACCTGTTTGAATTCTATTTGGAATAGGGTACTTGGAGGCAAAGAAATACATTCCAAAAGCCTATATAAACACCCTAGAGGCCAACCTTCAAGGGGGTGTCCAGTTAGGCCAAAGAGGCCAGAATTGTGGGATTTACTCGAAGAAAGCTAGTTGATTCATCTCAATAAGCCGAAGTTATACTCGAGACGGAGATCTTCCCTTCAAATTCCTTCAGGGGGTTTTAGGGTTTTTCTTATGTTTTGTTTTATATTTTCTTCTGAGATGTATTCTTTTATTATTATGAACTAAACCCCTCAAATACTTGAGGGGGATGAAACCTAAGGCGGATCTTGTTATTGTTTTCTAAACCATAAGATAAATACTTGATTTGTTCTTAATTATGTGTTCTTAATTCTTGTTTTGATATTTCAGAATATTGATTCAAGTATTGATGTGATTAGGCAGTGGAACAAAAGTCCCTGTTTAAGAGTAGATCTAGCATAGTTAAGCAGAGTTGATCGCAACCCTAGAAATAGGATGACGAAAATCTACCAGATTAGGGTCAAACCTAATATGGGAGTCCATAGATTGAGTTGATGCAATTCTAGGGGTTTTAATTAGAAAGAGATTTCAATTAATCAACCTAGGGTTAGGCGGTAGTAGCCTCGAAAGAGGTATTAATATAAATTAGGGAATCCTATGGATCAAGTCAAGTGAATAAATCATCTGGTTCAGAGTTAGATAACAAGTGAAGTCTAGGTGGATTCTTCCTCAGGTATTGTCTTAATCAATTGGTTTTTCACACAAGTATTTTCCCAAATTCATTCTATTTATCTTAGCATCTTTAGCTTAATAGTTAGTTAATTTTAGATTAAATAAACAATTCACTTTTATTTTAGGTTAAATAATAAAAAGAAAGTTAGTATTAGTACTTTTGGTTCCTTTGGGTTTGACAATCCGGTCTTGCCACTAAACTATACTACTGTTCGATAGGTGCGCTTGCCTCAATCGTTGTCATAGTTAGTTGCTAGGCTCGATCATTCTTTATATAAATTTTAGCCATTCTTAATGGTTCATGTAATTGCTCAATTAGGCCGTAACGTCTAGCCTCGATTTGAGGGGTTATAGGTAAGTTCAAAAGAACTCAAAGAGTTACTAGGAAGATTAAACTTAATGAATATTAGCAAACGTTAAGGAGCAGGAACTCAAGCAAACAACTAACTCGTTGTATTAGGAGGACACATCCCTTTAGCCCATAAGACATCTGGGAAATCCTATTGTAACTCACTCCACCTATTAGCGTATTTCACTCGTCTAAGTTCCCATGCATGACAATTGTGGGCATGTCAAATCTGCAGACCTTCTACTTACGTGGTCTAAGCCTTTAATGAATAATAGGTTTTTTGTTTATTCATTTCATATAACATGCATCAACTCATGCACCATTTTCTTTTTTTTTTCATACTCCCTTCCTTGTGCTAGCTTCTGATCCTAGTTCATGAAGAACCTATCATATCCTGGATCTTCATAATTTCTCAACTAAACCATACACAAACATTCCCTTTGTATGCTCCTCACTCCCTTCATTGTTTGGGCACATAAGTGTTTCCTTACAAGGCCGTGTTTTCACCAATCATAGTTTTCATCTATATGCCATATCGAAGGTGAACATTTCATCCTGGATCTTCAATATCCATGTACATATCATACCACTGATACCTCCTTACTCCAGACTAGATTCTAAGCTTATGCTTCAAGGAAAAAGTACTTATACTTTATATATATCTGGTCTTTTATTTCTTTTTTCTTGTTTGACCATGCATGCAATTGACTTTTGGAACATATTTCTCTAGACATGAACAATAGTGGCAAAGGACACTTCCACTTATATTTCTGAACGGCGAAAAAATGTTAATCGAAATAATACAAACTATGACGCTAGGTACGAAGTTGACCAGAATAACAGAAATAATTGAAATAATATTCTAGAGCTTTATCTACTCTATTGGTTCCTTGCCTTTTGTACTATGGCCTTCTCCCGTGTCTTTAGTGAAACAACGAAACAAATCCTTTAATCATCAATAACTATCAAAAGGCTATGACATAACAAGAATATAACGACATGCAAATAATTTTGGGCTGAAGTTTCTTTCATACCCAGTATTCAAAATCTACTACCACCTTTCTTTTGTTAGCACTTGTTTATCTATCTGGTAAACTTAAAGAAAGGTTTAAGAATTTTACTAGTAGACATCTACCGTAGAAGATCTCCTAAGCTTTAATAGTTAACACCTTAGTTAGTAAAGAAATACTCTCCTGGTTTCTTCGATGATAACAAGGTTCAGTGCAAAAGATGATTCCGAAATCTTCTCTCCACCACAATTCTATCCAATTTATAGCTAACTTATGGAAAAATCCTAATCAGAACTATCTCCAATCATTTCTAGCTTTCGCACACTTCCACTAATTAATCGCATCCTACGAGGCCCTCCAAGTGTCTTAATTCCTGACACATTGCCTCCAATAGGATGTTAAATGACTTAAACGTGTTCCTACAAGCTATTTTACTTACTCTAGCCACTATGTAAAAATACGAGTGGCGATCTTACTAGTTAAAATGTCCGCCTAATAAGGTCCCAACCCTAATCACTACATTGCCATTACTCACCAATATATCCGCTGTATTGGCGAAGTTCTACGAAGTACTTCACCATACAATCACCAGCCTTCATTAGGGTAATCCAACATCCTAGGTGTCTTTTATTGGCGTATTGATATTTAATTATTGGGTATTGTTATCATATTAATTATCGATACCAATTCACAATTCTATTTGTCATGAAAAACAAGGGTATCAATGATTATGTTTTGGTATCTATATTTTATGAAAAAGGTATCGATACTCAATTAAATATCGATACCATTTTGGCATTTTGTTTGTATCAAAACTATGCAAATGGGCATGTATCGATAGAAAATGCCAAAATTTCTATACTTAAGTTCAGAAATAGTAAAAAAGATACCTATCAACTATACAATCAGCCGAATTCACCTACCACACAAATGAAAACTATATCAACAAAGAGTATATTACATTATCAACTATACAATCAGTCGAAATGTGTAACCAATATGCCACAAATGGGCACCTCAATAACAAGCCAAATATACAACCATTCAACCCTTCAACCATTCAACACTTGATTTCCTCTAAGCTTTATAATCTAGAGACTTGAACTACCAAATCTATTTCAAGCAAATCGTAGATATAAACATGAACTTACCAACTCCTTGCTAAAGCATGATCTAAGCATACATTTACCAACCCATATCCAAGCATCAACTGAAACACAAGGTTTAGCATGTTACTTTCTCATCCATGATGATTTTAAGCATATAATCCAAACAAACTATCAAATCATGCACAAAATGACCATTGCCACCACACGTATACTTAATTACATATTCTTAATAGACCAACAAGATTCAAAATGATCATAATAAGCATTAAACATCCTAGGTACATGCCAAGACCAAAAAGGAAAATTTCACCAATACTTGTGTTTGAGATTGCCACTGGATGTTGAGTCAACGATTGAACCAATAATTACCTAACCTGTGCATGGGAAAAACAAATTCGTACGCTGAGTATATCTTAGTTGCATATCTATAATCCAAACACTAAGCATAGAATAAGTCATTTAAATGCATGAAGTAATGTAGATGTTAATTTGGACGATAACAATTCAAAAATATACGAATTCACTAATTCATTTATTAAAAGTAACTCAACTTTACTAATTCCAAGTCATGACAACTACATTTCATAAGACATTATCCATATCCACATCCAATTTCATGAGTTCATAGAACACAATTCCACTTGGTGTCCAACTAAATCCTCAATATCATATATCATTTCTCATTACGATCCCAATTATCATCCATTCACTATTTCAAGAATCAAATAACTTATTTTATCATTTATTTCCGTATTAATACGACTCAGACTCGGACGGATACACGGATCCAACCAACACACTAGTTTGGCACCTTATGCCTCATTGGATAAATAAAAGCAAATAATTGCATCTAGCACTATCAATATGTTTGACATCCAGTGTCTCATTGATTAAATTGAATCAAATTGGCTCCTAGTGCATCATTGACTTGTGGTCGAAGTAACCTTGAGCTCTTCCTATACTATGGCATGGCAACTATATTCGACTCTACCCGAACAGCTAATATGGTATTCATTATTTATTCCAATCCCAAAAAATATCTCAATTCACATAAATTTATCATGAATTTATTTATTCAAATATATTGTAGCATCAAACATCTCGTGATGTATTCAATTTCATATTTATACAAACACACACACTTTTCACATATATTCAATTAAGTTCCCATAGGCATCAACCAATTCAATCAATTCAAATCATCTTAAGTGAACAAGCAGTCTCACCTTACATTCTTATCATGCATAAACAATTCAAAATGTAGCAATTACAAGTTAGTTCAGATTATAGAAACACAAATCGTGAGCTCCGAGCTACAAGTCGATGAATTTTTCTTCTCTTTTACTTTTTGAGGAATCTGGATCGGCGTTAGCTACAGATTAAAAGAATATAAATAATTTATATTCATACAACCAAATTCCCATTTAATTGCTAAATTATGCAACTTTTTTATTTTATTCAATTTAGTCTTTAAAATAGGGATTAACATAACTTTCACATTTAGCCCTCTAATTTAATACCAAAATTAGTAGAGTTCCTATAGGCCTTCCTATTTTTAAATTGCACCAAAATTATCACAATTTGTGCATTTTAGTCCATATTGCTCAAAATCATCAATTGGCTTTATAATTTAATCATTTTTCTAAACTAAACTGAAAATCTATTAAAATATCACCAAAACCTTCAACTATATAACAATGACAACATTCACAATCTTTAACAATATAGAAAATTATAACATGGGTCAGGTACCCTAAACTACTGAGATTCTGAAAACACAAAAAATTGAACTAACCAAATTGAGTATAAAAACCAAAAGCCCTTGGTCATTTGTCTTCTTCTTCTTCAATAGTTTTGGTTTGCTTCTTGGATGGAGTTTTCCTTTCTCTTTCCATCCACTTACTTGTTTTAATTTTATTCATATGTTCTGTTTTAATTAATTACTGTATCTTACAATTTTACAACATTTTTAACAAATAAACTATGTTACCGTCCATTATTATCAATCCACGAGTCTAATTGCTTCAAAAGTTCATTGGTCATATATTACCTTACAATTCAATAACAATTCACAGTTTTATCACCTATACGAGTTAGTCATGTACACCAATTAAGCCCTAATTTAATAAAATTTCCTGACCAAAATTCAATTCAATTTTAAAATAACTCTGTAAATTTTTAATAAAAATATTTACGAGTTTGGTTCATGGAAACGAGGTTCCAAAAACCACACTTACCGACACCACTTGTAACACCCCAAGCCCGGCCTAGACGTTATGGCCGAATCTGGCGATATCACATTGAAGTGTTTTTCAAAAACATAGTTCTTTGGAAAATCCATTACTATTATCAAATCTCGTTTATGATCTTTAACGAAAATTTTAGGCTATCTTGTTCTTTTAAAACTCAAGTTGTTTTTAGCAGAACGTTGATCATATTAATTTGTTACTATACTTTAAAACAATGTTTGATGCAGAAGCTTTTAGAGCATGTTACGAAAATGTGGTGTTTTGAAAAGCATTTATCTTTTGAAAATCCGTGTCCTACTACTCTCAGATGTGAATTTAACTAAGTAAAATCCTCAAATTAAAAGTTAAAATTTAAATAGGCCTTATTACGAAATAAATACCCATATTAAATTTCTTGTAAATCAAAAAGTCAAATATAAAAGCAAGTGAGATTGTGTGGCCACCTTCGAATCCCTCGCAGCATCGATCCGCCTAAGATTGGGGATTACCTGTACAGATAAACAGAAGGGTGAGTTTACCAAACTCAGTGTGTAACCCCATGTAAGCAAAATTCCAATCATGCCATAGGAAAGTACAGTTTAGGCCCAAGCCCAAATCAATAACAGTTCAGTTCAGTTGGGCCTTAGACTAATATAATATCAGTAGCACTGTGGGCCTTAGCCCATTTTAGTGACAGTAACAGTTTAGGCATGCAATCAGAAATCCTACCCATCTAGCCTCTACACTCCACTCCATCCAGCCTTACACTCCATGTGGGGATAAAATCACCTAGCCATCCCTACACTCCAAAAATTAGCACCAGTTGCGGCACTAAACAGTATTTGTAACAAAGCTGCAAGTGCAGTACGTTTCCTCCAATCATAATAATCCCATCCCCATGCAACATATATATCGTGGCATGCTCATATACAGTTATACGTAACATAAGGCATACAATCATTTTATATCATAGGGGTATAACAGTCATTTATATCATAGGGGCATAACAGTCATTTTATCAGTTTGGGGTCTAGGTGTACTTATCGACCCATCAGTAGGTCCATAGTCGTCTCGGGTGACTCGTGTAATAGTCCAGTTTAGACCCTAGTCAGAATAGTGGTTTCGGGACCACAAATCTGAGTTAGAATAATATTTTAATATTATTTTCTATGCCCTTGATATGTGATTAAGCATGTGTTAAAGTTTCGTAAGTTAATTTGTCCGTCTATGTGTTTAATTTGACAAAAAAGATTAAATCGTATAAAGTGTAAAAGTGGCCTTCTAATTGATTAAGTGCCTTTTTGATGTGGCTTTTAAATGTGGAGGTTTTATGAGGCAATTATGCCAATATTTAGATAGGGGATGGTTAAAAAATATTGATGGCCTTATATATATGTTATATATATGTTTTGTAATAAGGACAATTTTGTAAATGGGTTAATAATATGATATTAAATAAAACAAACAATTGAAACATGATGGTTATCATCTTATTTTGGTCAAAACATCAAAGAAAAAGAAAAGAAAATTTAGCTAGGGCATTCAGCTAGCTTTTGATCCAAATTAAGGTATGTTTTGACTTTTAGCTTTTGATGATTTTTATGTTTTTGAGATTGTTGCTTAGTCTACTATCAAGCCCATGTTGTAATTTGAAGAATTGATGATGTTTATGTGCCATTGATGAAATGGTGGGCTTTGTGAAGAGTATTGGCGTTAAATGAAAGATATGAGTTTAATGGACATGTTTTGTTCTTGAATTTTTGGTGAATTTAGCTAATTAGGGCTAAATTGTGAAAATAATTATTTTGGAGGACTAAATTGTGAATTTGATGAAAAATATGGACTTGTATGGTCCCTAGGGAATTTCGGCTATGCATGTTGTGAATAAATTTTGTATATTTGTTGTTTTGTGAAATAAGGACTAAAATGTCAAAATGTCAAAATGTGTGGGCTAATTTGCAAATTACCCTAAATATGTTTATTTGGATTGAATTGGATGAGTTAGTGAATAAAAAGGTTAAATTTGAATATGTATAGATCAAGAACCGAAGAAAACAGGCTTAGATCGCGGGAAATCTAAAGTAATCGAGTAGCCGTACACTTCCGTTAAACTGAACTCGAGGTAAGTCGATATATAAATAAATGTATTTGAATTGACTTAATTGTGTGTATATGAAATTTGAATTGTTATGAATAATGTTCTAAATGGAATGTATGTGAAATCCGAGGATGTATCGACAAATTATAAATGTCCCGAAAAGTCTCGTACGAACCTCGGAATAGATAGGGTTAACTATGTCATGACATAGGTGTCTGTTATATGAAATCATGTAAGACCATGTCTAGGACATTGGCATTGATTTGAGATTTCGTATAAGACCACATCTGGGACGTTGGCATCGAGATGAGATTTACGTGTAAGACCATGTCTGGGACATTGGCATCGTATTGGTTCGTGTAAGACCCTGTCTGGGACAGTGGCATCGATATCTGGTTACATGTAAGACCACGTCTGGGACGATGGCATTGTACAACTATTCCGAGAATTCTGGGTATCCTATTAGATTCCGAAAGATTCAACGGGCAAGTCTGAGATACGAATGACTATGTGATTTGTATATCCGTTTCAGGTACGTTTGATATGTACACTATGAGAGTATGAAAGGTAAGAGTCTATATGAACTTATTAAAATGAATATGTGTAGTGAAATGATGAGATAATAAGTGAATATATGCTTGAATGAGCTATGTGTATATGTGATATTTGAGTTGAAGAAGGTGGTAAGATATGGCCAATCAAATGAGCCAAAGAATATGTGATGAATTTGATATGAGAACTATAAATGACATTGTATCAATATGGTTATGTGCATTTTATATTAAGTTTATTTGTATATATCTTACTAAGCTTTTGAAAGCTTACTCTGTGTGTGTTTGCTCTGTTTTATAGATCGTCAAAGCTACTGAAGGCTCGGGAACCATCGAGGATTGTCATCACACTACTCAAACTTGTTTTGGTACTTTGAAAATGTGTCTATAGCTAAATATGGCATGTATAGGCTAGTCATTTTGGTATAAGTTTGAGATATGAAATTAGCCATGTGATGTGGCTAGTTAAATGTTGATAATATGCATTTGTGAATGTGGTATATGATGTTGGTTTTGGTATGATCCCATGACTATGAAATGGTCAAGTTTATGGTAAGCATATGGATGAAATTTGAGTACGTATGCTTGATAAAAGAAATGGTTATATGAAAGGTAAATGTGGATGAATCATGCTTGATTATGTATGTGTTTTAGTTGTGCAAATTGGCATGATTGGAAATGAAATTGAATGTGGAGATTTGTTGATTATTTGACATGTCTTTGGTTGTCAATTGTACATGAAATGAATTGGTATAATGCTTGTACATATGATCCAAGTGTGGGTGGCATTTTGGCCTTGCAAATGGCCTATTTTGCATACATGGCTAAGGGACACAGGCGTGTGTCTCTACCGTGTGGCTTAAGGGCCACTACGAAGTGTGGCTGGGTAGCTTACACGGTCGTGGCACACGGGCGTGCCTGGTGTCCATGTGACCAAGTCAGTAGCTAGCTTAAAATCACACGGCCTTAGCACACGGGCGTGTCTGGTAGCCGTGTGGATAAGTCAGTATACATGCTCTGTTTTGGCACGACAGGGACACATGGGTGTGCCTAGTAGCCGTGGGAGGTACACGGCCTAACCACA